>JAWZYU010000027.1:9816155-11036988 GCA_038380435.1 Ryuthela nishihirai
ACGTGCGATGGGGAAAAAATGTGAAATACTTTTCAGGGAAATGTTTCTAGTAAATTTTATTTCCGATCTGTTTCGTTTAACGATGCGATGCCTGAAGTGAAATCAGTTCTTTCTTGACAAAGGGGGGCGGGGGTGGCTCAGTCGGTAGCGCTCCAGGCTCGTAATCTGTAGTTCCCAGGTTCGAGTCCCAGGTGGGTCAGCGTTGAGATTTATCTCCGCAAAATTCCCCGCCCTGCGCACGGTCAGTAGGGGAACCGATGGGTTTGGAAAGGCCGTCGTCCGTCGGATGGGACGTTAAGCCATGGCCCCGTGTGCGGGAGAGCCATACCCTGTGCACGTTAAAGAACACGTTGGATGGCCTTGACTGGAGGCTACCATCTGTCTCCCAACAGCTGTTCCAGTGGGTCCCCTCCCCCCACTTTCTCTGAGCCTTCGGGGTCCATGTGACCTGGCCATTTAGCCCCTGGTGTGTAAAAAAGTGCCGCTCAGAGGTAAAACAACCCAACCCAACTTGACAAAGGACTGAGATTCTGTCCAGAAAAAGTGAAATTCACCAATTTTAGATTATCCCGAAATTTACTAAATGACGAAATAAGAATAAATTATAATTTCATTTTTTTTCCCCAGAATCTTTAAAAACATTTCAATATTCATTGCCGATATTTTTAATTAAGATTTATTTAGAGCTTCTGATCAAATGAATTTCAGGTCGTACAATAAAACCTTAACCACGAGATCGAATACTAATGTTCTTCGTCTTGTACAGTCGCTCAAAAAAGTATCCGAACGCTATGGTTGATTACAGAATTCAGAAAAAATATCTGGAGCGTGTACAGCAACTGTACACGCTCCAGTTACCGTTCACAGCAAACTGGAGCGTGTGCAGTTGCTGCACACGCTCCAGTTTGCTGGACTGACACGCTGGATATTTCTGTGAGTGGGCCCACACGATCCAGGTTTTTGTGAGCTCACACGATCCAATGTGCTGTGAACATTAACCGCAACCGCTCCAGTTTGCTGTGAACGGTAACTGCACACGCTCAATATTTCTGTGTGGGCCCACACGATCCAGGTTTTTGTGAGCTCACACGATCCAATGTGCTGTGAACATTAACCGCAACCGCTCCAGTTTGCTGTGAACGGTAACTGCACACGCTCCATATTCATTGCATTATATATTCATATGCATTATATATATTAAAAAAAATCCGAACGCTACGGTTGATCGCAGAATTCAGAAAAAATATCAGGCAACGATTTTTTTAGAAATTAGTGATCTGGCAACCTTCGTGTCACGTGACACGAAGGTTGCCAGATCATTAATTTCTAAAAAAAAAATCGTTGCCAGATATTTTTTCTGAATTCTGTAATGAACAGTAGTGTTCGGATACTTTTTTGAGCGACTGTACATCCCTGATCACAGATATTCAATTTCACTTCTTCAAAATCTGTTTTGTCTCCTTTTCCCCCTCCCTAACAATATTTCCTTCCTCATATATGCATTCTAAAAACACTTCCTTCGTTTTACTGATTTTGAATATTCATTTAAAAGAAAGTTATGATTCTTAATCTAACATCGATATCGAATTCAGGGGGAAAATTGTCGTCTGCCCGATGAGACTTTTTCCGCTAAATTCGATATCAACTTTAAACTAAGACTGATAAGTTCCTTTTCAATTGAAATAAACGTCGAGAAATTTATTAAATTTATTCACTAGCATTTACTTTCCGTTGTATTTTCTTATTGCTATCACTTCTCAATAAAAAAATATTTCTGAAAGTTCCATTTCCTCTTGTTATTTTTCCCCGCCCTGCCCACGGTCAGTAGGGGACACCGATGGGCTTGGAAATGCCGCCGTCCGTCGGATGGGACGTTAAGCCGTGGCTCCGTGTGCGGGAGAGCCCCCTGTGCACGTTAAAGAACACGCTGGATGGCCTTGACGGGAGGCTACCATCTGTCTCCCAACAGCTGTTCCAGTGGGTTCCCTCCCCCAACCTCTGAGCCTTCGGGGTCCATGTGACCTGGCCATTTATCCCATGATGTGCATAATAGTGCCGCTCAGAGGTAAAACAACCCTAAAACAACCTCTTGTTTTTTTAACTACTCCTGAAGTAGTCTCCCTGAGGCTACTTCAGGAGTAGTTAATGGGGCCTTTGCCTCACATTCCAATATTCCTGTGGAATATTGGAATGTGAGGCAAAGGCCCCACATTCCAATATTCCACATCTAAACATGCTAATCACTTGGCCTACCCTTTAGAAAAATCATTTAGCAAATGTGGGAAATGTTATAGGCTAATGAATGTGGGCGTCGCAAGGGTTTTAAAATGAAGCGACATTTTTCCATGGCGGCGGCGAAGGAGGAGGAGACGAAAAAAATAAACAAATCAAATTTCAAGATAGAAATATTTATTTTCGTCCAGCAGTTCATTAATGAGCGCATTTCGAAAACAGCAATCATGCAAATATCGTACCATAATACACCCATCCCTCGATTTACACGGTACTCAATTTACACGTTCCGGTTTTACATGGTCAAAAAAAAAAAGCAACCAGTTTCAATTTACACGATTATAGACTTGGTTTTACACGATACGAATGAGTTCTTTTTTATGTATGCTGATATATAATCCCCATTTTGAAGTATCAGTGGTATACCTTCATGGGAGATCATTAGACGGTCATTCCAAAGTAAAAATCAACCAAATGGTTTTGATATCATTTATTTTCAAGAATAAATACATAACAGTAAATTCCATTATTAATAAAATCGTCATCTACAACAAATTACATTTATATCCTTTCCATTTCAATGCAATCCGTCTCGCGTCGTCTTCATGCCGTGGAACTTGTTTTGAATCGGCAGCGAGGTCTGACTTTTCTGCACTGGGTTTTTCAGACTAGTTAAAATCGTGTTTTATCTCATTTTAGCAACAAGTCGCACTTTGTAGGCTATTATATAGGCTAAATACAGCTGATTTGTATGTACGCTGTTTCATAAATATCATATAAATACTATTTTTACAAAATAAAGCACTCACACTTTTGTACAAATGCTTAATTTCTAATTTATATTCAGTTTATAAATACCTTTTCTTCAGATTCGACAGTTTACGTCTTACATTAACGATGAGTGTTTATATAGCAAATAAAGCCCAAAATGATGTGACATTAATGCTTATTGTTTGCTGAATTGATATTTGAGGTCAATACGCATAAATAAAAATTTTAATGTACGTTTTATTCATAACGAGGATATTTTTCGGAACCTTTCCCCTTTTTTCCATAAGTTGTTGGTTTCTTTTGTTGACACGGCTTCGATTTCCACGAGCTCTATCTGTCGTATAAATCGGTGGTCGCCAATGTGGAACGAGCAAAGGAAATTGAACGATTCTCAGTTATCATTTTTTTAGAAATATTTCAGATTTCCACAATAAGAGGAATAAAATATATAAAATGTTTACTAATATGTTTAAATTTCGCTGCATTTTACATATACTCTATTTAGTTCCATGAAGATGTCTGGGCACATTTAGACAGGGCCTTCGACTCAATTGCTGCATCTCAAGATTTCAAACGAAGATTTTCAGAAAGCATGAACCACCTTGGACCTTTCAATGAGTTACCGCACCATGCTACCGTTAAAATAGAACCGCTGTATTATGTGCTCCCTTAATAATTAACTTCTTCCGCTGGTTCAGACCAGTTGAGTTGTTTTACCTCTGAGCGGCACTTTTTTGCATACCATGGGCTAAATGACCAGGTCACATGAACCCCGAAGGCTCAGAGAAGGTTGGGGGAGGGGACCCACTGGAACAGCTGTTGGAAGACAGATGGTAGCCTCCCGTCAAGGCCATCCAGCGTGTTCTTTAACGTGCACAGGGTATGGCACTCCCACACACGGAGCCACGGCTTAACGTCCCATCCGACGGACGGCGGCCTTTCCAAACCCATCGGTGTCCCCCTACTGACCGTGGACAGGGCGGGGAATTTTTGCGGAGATAAATCTCAACGCTGACCCAGCTGGGACTCGAACCTGGGAACTACAGATTACGAGCCTGGCGCGCTACCGACTGAGCCATCCCCGCCCCACAGACCTGTTGATGTTCTGATTCCTTTTCGGTGGTGTGGATTCTAAAGTCTACACATTCTAAAGTACACTTCAGCTGATGCATAATAATATTTTATTGCGGAGTAAAATGAGAGAGTTAATACTAACAACGTATGCAAGGACTGCCTGGTGACACTTGTCGGGTAGGGTTACCAGATACTATGTTCTAAAAGGATAACACAAAAGCTAGAAATGGAAGAAAAATGAGGTTAGAATCTATCATAAGAGTTGTTTTTTCAGTTCGATTATTTATTAAAAACAAACTTTTGTCTTCTCTTTATCGTCTGGAGACAGTCAACTTTTTTCGTTTTTAGAGTTAAAGTAAAACTTCTTTGGGTTGGAGATGGATGCACTTTTGGGTATTGATGAAATGTAGAGATTTGCATTTTACGTATCTCCCAATAGTTTAAATAGCTAAATAGCCCCTAAAAATGAAAATAAATAAATATCCCGTCAAGCAGCTGCTTGTCAGAGAGTTTAATGCACCATAGATAAGATCTGTGAGGAAGACCTCAGCAGAAGGACTGCCTGGATGAGGAGGTGACTTAATCGGTAGCGCGCCAGACGTAATCTGCTGGGCCGCCTTAATGCATGGGCACACTGGGCAGTGGCCCAGGGGCTCCACGATTCTAAATTTCGAAAAAGTTTGTGTCGATTAATCCTCGCTTTACAGCATGTTTTTTTATGTTTAAACATTGATTTTGTTGAAAGTACCAATAAATCTATAGGCTTAATTTTATTGACCGTTTTGCTACTGATCTACGGGACCTGGGTTCGAGCCCCGGGTAAGGTATGGATGTTCGTGTTGTTTTTCTGCTGAGGTCCTGCCATCCTCTCAGACTTCTACTCTGGCATATAAACTGACAGGCTCCTGTCAGACTTCTGTGGCAAGCAGCTGCTTGAGGGGGTATTTTTATTTTTTACATTTTTATTCCCATAAGTGGGTGGGTGGGCGTTCCTTTGCCTAGGGGCCTACAATACTGTTTAGACGCACACTGGTAATCTGTAGTTCCCGGTTAGTAGCGGACACCAATGAGCTTGGAAAGACCGCCGTCTGTCAGATGGGACGTTAAGCCGTGACTCCGTGTGCGGAAGAACCATACCCTGCGCACGCTAAAGAACACGCTGGATGTCTTGACGAGAGGCTCCCAACAGCTGTTCCAGTGGGTCTCTTTCCTCCAACCTTCTCTGAGCCCTCGGGGTCATTGTGACCTGGCCATTTAGCCCACTGTGTGCAAAAAAGTGTCGCTCAGAGGTAAAAAAGCCAGTCCATGCCTTACCGGGGATCGAATCCAGGTTCATTTGTAGCCAAGCGTGCTTATCATTCTGCCACGGGACGACAAAAGAACGGAATTTTAAGCGGATATTGCAAACGATCCATTGACGCTAGAAATTTTGGTGGCATGGTGTGGTGGCAACGACTTCTCCTCAACCCAAGGTGGGGGGGGGGACGTAGCTCTTTCGTGTCAAGAAGAAAATGAAAAAAAAAATTTTTTATTTTTAAGTGTTGATGAAGTATTAGTATTTGCATTTTTTTCAATCCTCCATTAGTTCGAATTTCCAACGTTAGAGGGTGCAAATTCCTGTAGAGGAAAAACTTCATTCTTTTTGAAAATAAACATTCCATATTCGCCATAAGGCGATTTGTTACTTTTCCATTTACGCAGATTGTTTCTTTGTTTCCCCTGTAAAGATTTTACTTTGTTGCGTTTTTATGTTTTCAAATAAATGCAGACTTGCAATGAACGAGACTTCGTGCTCATGAAAATGAAAATGCGAAAGAGCCCCTTGGGGATGGAAATAGGAAAAATTCCGAAATTCTCTCCAATCTTTGTGAGCAGAGGGGTGTGGGGGGTGAAGCCACTCGATGGATCGAACTTCCGCGCTGCTCGAGTCAGGCAGACACGAGGCAGACAACGCTGTGACGTCATCGGCACATAGAGCGTGGGAACGTAGGCCGTGGAGGCACGCCGCCCGGACCTGCTTCTTGTAGCTCTGCCCGAGGCAACATCACGTGCTAATGGTTGCTGCACACATTAAGAGCACGAGGGCTAACTGGCTTCTTAATGGAAGCTCAACTCCTCGAGCGCCCACCTCATTGGCCCACAGTGGAAGAAACTCGCGCGCAACAGCTTCACGTGACAGACTCGTCTTTGTTTTCGGTTTCGTCGAAATTCGAATGATTCTGGTTTGCTCGTTGACAAATCGAACGGAACTTTTGCCTTCGTTAGGACAGCAATGTCGAGGTCAAAGATCCCGAACGATGAGGTCAATCGAAGTGACCACCTGCTGCTGGGCTTCACACAGAGAGACGTCGTCTGCTGGAGAAAAGAAATTCTTCTCGTCTTCTCAGTGTCGGCAGTTTGCTAACCACCAGGCCAACTCAGGCGGAAAATATTGCAATGAATCAAAACGCGCGCGTTCAGTGACCATGGGAGCTTCACGTGGGAGCGGCGAGTGCTTTCTTCTAGCTGCTGAAGTTTTGAGCCGAAGAGTTAATTGATCACTATTCGTTTGGTAATTAATTAGAATTTAATTGCATGGCTCAATGGAGACTCGAACTTGGGAACATTAGGTTACAAATCTGGTGCACTACTGGATAAGCTACTTCTTCAAGGCTCTTCACCTGTTGTAAGAATTTTTGAATTATGTGAAAACTAGGTAATTATGAAAAGCGCAAAATAGAAGAAATCTGTTCTCGTCGACCTGATCATAATGACAGACGCTTCTTGAAATTTCATTCGCCTAAAACATCTGATATCGTAGAACAACGAATTACAATCGAAATCCATACAGTCTAATGGCTAAAGAAGGTGTTTTTTTTAGGAATTTCTTTTTTCTTTTTTGATACAACAACAGCAAAATTAAAAAAATGGCGATAATAAAAAACGTATAAAACTGAAAAATATTTTTAAAAAGTTTCAAATTTTTTACCTTTTGAGGAGTAAGGACTGATTCTCTTCGACAGCAGCCCTGCGGGGAGCAAGGACTGATTCCCTTCTACATATCAATGTCTTTGAGGGGAGCAAGGACTGATTCCCTTCTACATATCAATGTCTTTGAGGGGAGCAAGGACTGATTCCCTTCTACATATCAATGTCTTTGAGGGGAGCAAGGACTGATTCCCTTCTACATATCAATGTCTTTGAGGGGAGCAAGGACTGATTCCCTTCTACATATCAATGTCTTTGAGGGGAGCAAGGACTGATTCCCTTCTACATGTCAATGTCTTTGAGGGGAGCAAGGACTGATTCCCTTCTACATGTCAATGTCTTTGAGGGGAGCAAGGACTGATTCCCTTCTACATGTCAATGTCTTTGAGGGGAGCAAGGACTGATTCCCTTCTACATTTCTGCATTTCGATGTCTCTGTGAGTGTGTTGATCTGTTTGTGCCGCGGTTCCTCTGGAACGCCCCTCTGCAGCTGATTGCCTCGATTATTTTCACTGACTTGTGTTCAGAGATCGTTTGACGTAAGGTTTCGGTTTCTATCGAAAGAGAATTCTATAAATCCATCAATTAGAAATAAAAATGCCATTAGTAACCAAATTGAAGTTTGTTTCAATTCTTAATCCTGAACCATTACAGATGTTTGGATACGAGTTTCATTTCCTCATATATTTCGTTGTCTTTTTAATTATTTCCTCTATTTACCATATTGTGGTGTCTTGTCAAATACTAGGATTAGCAACAGGTAAAAAAATTCCATATTTTTAGTTGTTTTTTGTCCTGTTTTAAAATCAGTTTTGCAAAGCAATGTCTTATGATTGGTGGCAACAATAGCACTTTAAAAGCGTCATCATTAAACCTGAACTTAATCATCATCTAAAGAAAGCTCAAAGATAGATATTGGTAAACAGTTATAGTTTTATAAATTGTAGTTTTTTCCCCACGATAAACACACTCTTCCTTAATTGTTGTATTTAGTATATGATTATTTTTCTTTAATTAAAAAAATTTCATTAAAAAAAATGATTAAGCGCGCGTAACTTTTTTAACTGAATAAGTTAAACATGTATGATCTGAAAATAAGCCAAATTGTCCTTTAGATGAACAAGACCCAGATCATTTATATACATTGAACCCTTCGTCGTGACGTTCAGTTTTGTAACACGGATGGTCGCACTGGTTCTCAGAGACCCGTCATATGTTTCTTAACATTGGACACCTATATGTCAATTATCTTTTATGAAACCTTTTTTTTACTAATTTGAAATATATTCATATGATTGATGTGCATATTAATCTATTTTAGGCCTTAAATACTAGTCCTAATTTTTTTTTTTTCAATAACCAATATTTCACAGATTTGCACTTGTGAATGACGTCAAAGCATTTCTGAAAACCAGACAAGAAGAGAATCTGCCTGTTTAATCAATGCAATAATAATGCAAGAGAGATATCTGTTTGTTTCCCGTTTTTTCTGTTTCTCTGTTTTCAGGACCCCCGAATTTTTTCCTCCCCCAGCAAAAAGCCCCCCTTTTAAAAAGCGGTAAGAATTGCTTCAAAATGGTAAGAACTAGACCGCCACACTCTGTATACTGCTTCCTCTAATCATAAATTAGACCATCGTAAGGGTATGGACCTCAGAAATTTTCTATTCCAGAAAAAAAATTACACCCCTTTAAATACTGGTAGGAAGTATTCTTAAATGGTAAGCGCTAGAACCGACCAACTCAGTATGCCATTTCCTCTAATTGTAAATTAGACCAATGTAAATGTTCGGACTCCAAAAATTTTCCTTCCTCCCAAAAAATCCCGCCACCCTTTAAATATTGGTAGAAACTACTTCTAAATGATAAGAGCTAGAACCTCGAAACTTAGTATGTAGTTTCTTCTAATCGTAAGATCAATGTTAGAGTTAAGACATTCAAAAATTTTCTTCCCTCAAAAAATTACCCACTTCCTTGAAAAAGCGGTAGGAACTGTTTCTAAATGGTAAGAGCTAGAACCGCCAAATTTAGTATACAGCATCCTCTAATGTAACTTAGAGCAATGTAGGGTTAGGATCCGTAAAATTTTCTACTCCTCCCCCTATATAGAAGTGGTACGAACTGCTTCTAAATTTTAAGAGCTTTGACCACTAAACTGAATACGCAGTTTGTTCAAACAGCAACTTAAAATAGTGAAAGAGTTTGGCCCCAATATTTCTTCCCCCCTTAAAAAATGGCTGCCTGGAAGTTCTTTTGATTTTTTTTTCTCTAGAAAAAAAAAGAGGAGAGATTTCTCTTAAACAGCAATAGCTATGATTATAGAATTCCGTAATAGAACTTTCCATCATAATAGATTAAAGAAAAGTAGGAATTTGTTCCCCCATTTTTTGTCCCTCTTCGCAAAAGCCTCCCCTGCACAACACATGTAAACACCGGGTAAATTTTCCTAAACAATAAGAGGTAGGATCCCCGAATTTGGTATCCAGCTTCCTCCCATCCTCGCTTTAAACAATAGAAGGTTCCACCCCCAACCTTCCCCCACAAAGAAACCCCTCTACATAAAACAGGGGAAAGAAGTTTTCCTAAACTGTAAGAACTGTGATCACCGAAATTGACATATAGCTTCATCTTATCATGGCTCTATGCAATATAAGGGACATCTCCCCGTTCTTCCCGAAAAATAACGAGATTTACGTAAAACTGTTATAGAGCCTAATGAATCTCTTAAAACAAAATTTTTCATTTCCGTCAACCCTCCTCCTGGTGGTAATGAGAGGCATCATTGCTGCCGATATAAACCTCTGGACTATCAAATTCTACCACCAACGCTAACCACTCGGCCATGGGACGGCTGATTTTTATTTTAGCGTTAATAGATCGTTTGCTATATTCGTTTAAATTCTGGCAACTTCCACCTTAGAGGGCGCAACTGAGGTTTCTAATTTTCGGACTTAACATCCTCTGCCAGTGAAAATAGGAGCTTATGGATTGTTGAAGAAATTCAATATTTTGCAAGTGCGAATGCAGCACAAACGAATTTTCATTCGTCTCTTGAAACGAAAAGAAAATGTAAACCTGTTGACCACCAGACTCGACCAGCTTTCAAATTTTTGGCAGAAATCGATCGTTTGCAATATTTGTTTTAAGGTTTTGGTATTTTCCTCGTTTTCATGCCGTTAGAGGGAGCTATTAATAGATTCGAAAAATACGAATGGTAATATTGCATCAATTCCTATCCAACCCGCTAAAAAATTTTCAATTTTTCTCTAAATTCAAGAAAGTTTAACACTAGATGTCGAGTGATGCGAGAGTCAGATAAACGAGGTTCTTTATGTAAGTCTTGTTATTGCATTTCATTCATCAGATTTAAATATTTTTCATCTTTTTTACTTCGAAATATTCAGTTACATTTGTAATAATAAAAAGCAGAAATCGAAGATATTCAGATATATCTGATATCCCCAAATAATTACACGAATGATCGCGCTCGGTCTGTGAGACCCATTAGTTACAATTACGTGTCCTCTCAAGTAAGTAATGGGCGGATGTAAGCGAAATTGCACCAAGGTATAGTAAACGAGTGGGCTGAATGGCACTGAAAAGGAATGTGTCCTAAGCTAGCGTCGTTCAAGAGAAATTCTAGATTCAAAATCATCCGGGTCTGTGAGACCCAAAACCAAAGGAAAATTAAAAATAGTAAAGGCCGTAGAACTGATCCCTGAGGCACTCCATATTAAATTTGCTTTTCTCAGGTATTGTAAGAATTATTTATTTTGACTTACATTCTGTTGTTTAAATATGTTTCAAATCATTTCATCTCCACATGTCGAATACCCAAGGCTTCTATTAATATCATATGATGTACTGTATCAAAAGTTTTTGTATATCTAAAGCAAATTTCAACATGTCTTCCTCTTGTTTTCTTTGACTTCGCCCTATTTTCCTTTTCAGAGATCTTTTACTCTTATCCTCGATGCAGTTGACCTCGGCAATCACAGCATTCCACGTAAGTACAGCAGATCTTTTATACGGAAAATTCTCCAGAGATTTAAAAGAATCGCTCCAAATTAATAAAGCAAATTTTATTCTCTTTTAAGATAATTATTAGGGCTGGTTTATCTGTAGCACCCTCAAAAGAGGATACCAATGGGGGAAGTCTATGTTTCAATTCCCTCAAAATGGTAGACACCCAGCAGGGTACTGAATTTTTGCATTTTCTGAGGAAGCGCCCGAACTCACCCCACCCCCATTGGAAATTTGTGGGTATGCACCTGGGGAAATCAGTCGAGCCATAAGAGTTGACCTTAACTCCCAAAGGTCGCCCATATAAGGGTATATATTTTGGAAATTTGATTAAGTAAATATAAGATTTTTTTTTGCTTAAATAGTTCCTGGGTTAGGTTTTTTTTTTTATCTCCGATAGGCAGTTCTTTTGCCCACAATGGGATAATTGGTCCTGATTGCTCAGAGAAGTTGGGGGGGGGGAGAGGGGACA
The DNA here is from genome assembly GCA_038380435.1 of Ryuthela nishihirai. Taxonomy (NCBI): domain Eukaryota; kingdom Metazoa; phylum Arthropoda; class Arachnida; order Araneae; family Heptathelidae; genus Ryuthela; species Ryuthela nishihirai. The sequence continues at coordinate 9,827,694 of JAWZYU010000027.1, forward strand.
CACTGGACAGCTGTTAGGTCTCCCGTCATAGGCATCCACATATTCTTCAATACACATACATAGGGTACGGCTCTCCCTGACATGGGACCATGGTTTAATGTCTTTTCCAAGTCCATCGGTGTTCCCCTTCTGACAGAGGTCATGGCGGGAAGGTTTCTGGAGATAAATCTCCTCTTTATTTAGATTAAGCTGGAGGATATCTCACAGAGTTTGAAATTCCTCTAACACTCTCGAAAGAGGATAACAATGGGAGGAACCAGTTGAGTCGTTTCGTTAAAATGGGGGACATCCAGTGGTGCACCTCGGGGGGGGGGGGAATCATAACTCTCCTCCATGCGAGCTTGAATGTCGCATGTTTTCTGAGGAAGTCCCGAAACCTTTAGACTCAAGCACTTCACCCCTCCATATAAACTCCAATATGACAATCCCCCTCCCTCCCCATTGCAAGTTTCAGGTTACGATAGTGGAGAAATGAGTCGTGCCGTAAGAGTCGTGCCCTTTCGAGTTTCCTTAATCCCGAAGAGTCGTCCGTCAGATGGCGACACCGATGGACTTGGAAAGACTGTTGTTGATTGGATAGGACATAAAGCCATTTCCATAAGAACATGCTGAATGGTCCTAACGGAAGGTTACCATCTGTCTCCTAACAGATAACCACTGGATCCCTTTCACCCAACCTTCTCTGAGTCCTTGGGGTTCCTTGTGACCTGGTCCTTTAGCCTACTGTGTGAAAAGAAATAGTACCTATCAGAAGGTAAAACAACTTAAAAACTCAGAATTGAGAGAAAATTCGCAAAAATTCCACCACAATGGCCCCCGGATTAGAAACATCTCGATGCTATGGCAACGAGGAATCAATTATCAACAGCTTCTTGAATTTGCGTTTTAGGGAACGAATGTGACCAAAGACAAAGATCTGAAAGGAATCGATTATTATTTCGATTTTCCACAATATCAGTATAATATTTAAAGATCTATGGAAACTGAAATATTTCATAGCAATGCTAGTTAAAATTATTAATTCGAAAAGCGAATTCAAACCAGTTAAAAGGAAAGTAGTTACTGTTTCATTCAGTTTTACTAAAACATGTAAGCACATTTTTCGCACTTTGTAGAAGAATTGTTTCAATTGCCAGCTTTGGATGATGTTTGCAGAACAAACTTTTGATGATGTGGCAAAAGAAAAGAACGAGATGGTGACAATAAAACTTTTATTATGGGAACAAAGATGCGAATTAAAATTCTCCTCTCCGTTGACCCTAATAATGCACTTCTCCATTCTCATCTTCTAAGCTTCGAAATATTTTTGGAAGTCCTCTTTGGGAATGTTCTTTAGATGCTTTGTCGTAGGTCACTTGATGACCTCCCTTGTCTTCCAAATGGGTTCCTTTCATCCGGGGGGCGGGGGTGGCTCAGTCGGTAGCACGCCAGGCTCGTAATCTGTAGTTCCCAGGTTCGAGTCCCAGCTGGGTCAGCGTTGAGATTTATCTCCGCAAAATTCCCCGCCCTGTCCACGGTCAGTAGGGGACACCGATGAGCTTGGAAAGGCCGCCGTCCGTCTGATGGGACGTTAAGCCGTGGCCCCGTGTGTGGGAGTGCCATACCCTGTGCACGTTAAAGAAACGCTGGATGGCCTTGACGGGAGGCTACCATCTGTCTCCCAACAGCTGTTCCAGTGGGTCCCCTCCCCCAACCTTCTCTGAGCCTTCGGGGTCCATGTGACCTGGCCATTTAGCCCATGGTGTGCAAAAAAGTGCCGCACAGAGGTAAACAACCCAACCCAACCTTTCATCCGGTGATTCATTCGGATTTGGTTTTGGGACAAAAATTAGCTTTACTAATAATGTTGAATGAGAAAGAGCCATGTCGTGATGAAGACACTGCCTTCGATGATACATTTTCCGCCAAGGGCGATAACATGTCTTGATTAAAAAGCGTTGACACAGACACTCTTCATCCGCTTCACTTATTAGAATTAATTAATAAAAAAAAAATAGAAAATACCTCTGCTCCTAAATGCGCCCTAAAAAGTAGAAAATAAGCCTAAAACATATTTATGGTTCAATCAGTCACTGAATTCGTATTCAAATGAAAATGTAGCGCAGGCAATCTTTTTGAGTAGGTAAATCGGCGCCCTATCTTCCTTTGAAGCGAATATGAATTCAGTGATTGATGGCACCATCGATACATTTTAGATATATTTTCTACTTTTTAGGAAGTATATGGGAAGACAGATATTTTAAAAAATTTAATTTATTTGTTTCTTTGTCATAAAAAAACTTAGATTTGATCTATAACTCATAAACATTGACCGAATTGTTCCTCCCCGAGTTTTTGGGAGTTGTGATTGAGATAGCCCATGACATTCGAAACGTCACAATTTTAATTTCAGATATAACACATAGGTCAACCTCCCCTCCCTAAATTTCCGTTCCCTTTAGGGGGGAGGGGAGAATGGTGAGTAGGTATAATTCGAAATAGTCTACGACGATCCTCATATGAGCATTCATTTGACCCCTAACCCTTAAATGTAGGAAGAACAATTTTCACATTTCCCCTTTTTCAGTGGGGAAGAATTCAAGAGGGGTGACATGGACCCCGTCTTTTGCCGCCCTCGAAACGATCGCTTCGGACACTACACGTGCAGCGAGAAGGGAGACAAAGTCTGCCTCCCGGGATGGTCCGGACCCATGTGTGAGAAAGGTAAACACGAAGAAGTGTTGGCATTTTTTGTTAGTTCGTTATTACCGATACTGGTGGCCAAAAGGTTAAGCATAATACGTAATTTCTCATATCTCGTGTTTGCGATTCCATAACTGTTTCAATACCGAAAAAATATTGCAAAACGAGATTTAGACAAATTTAAGAACACAATGAATTCAATCTTTGGCATTTATCGTCTGAAGGTTTATGTAAGACGATGTCGATCTCTGAATGTGACTCATAGCGACATAAAAATGCTCTTATTAAAGTGTTTATTGAGTCTATATTTTATATCTTACTGAAATCGTCAATATCTGCTATTAAAAAACGTCAAAAAGAAACATTTGTGGAGAGATAGGAAAAAAATACGACGCCATCTTCCTAATTTTCGGTGGTAATAGCGAAACTTGAATGCACAACTTTAACCATGTGATTGTGTAACTATATCTTTGCATCAAATCTAACAAATATCTGTTCAGAATATTTTTCCAAACCGCCTTTTTTTCTAAAGGTAGAAGTTTGACTCAGTTGTTAGAGCATCAGGCACGTAATCTGCAGTTACAAGTCCCCAGCTGTGCAAGCTTCGAGGTTTATCTTTTATAACACCCACTCTGCCTTTGCTGGAAAATGGGACAACGATATGTTTGGAAAGGCGGCCGTCCGTCGGTTGAAACATTAAGCCATCACCCATTGTGTAGAAGAGCCATACACTGTGCACGGTAAAGAACACTATGAATGACCTTGACACGAGACTTTCTAACAGCCAATCTGTTATCAAATCCATCTGTTCCAATCTAACACGGGGTGGCTCAGTCGGTAGCGCGCCAGGCTCGTAATCTGTAGTTCCCAGGTTCGAGTCCCAGCTGGGTCAGCGTTGAGATTTATCTCCGCAAAATTCCCCGCCCTGCCCACGGTCAGTAGGGGACACCGATGGGCTTGGAAAGGCTGCCGTCCGTCGGATGGGACGTTAAGCCGTGGCTCCGTGTGCGGGAGAGACATACCCTGTGCACGTTAAAGAACACGCTGAATGGCCTTGACGGGAGGCTACCATCTGTCTCCCAACAGCTGTTCCAGTGGGTCCCCTCCCCCAACCTTCTCTGAGCCTTCGGGGTCCATGTGACCTGGCCATTTAGCCCATGGTGTGCAAAAAAGTGCCGCTCAGAGGTAAAACAACCCAATCCAATCTAACATCAAGCCGTCCAATGGGCACCCTTCCCGCATCCAACTCTAAAGGTTTGGGGTCCTCATGACCTGGCCATTTAGTCCATTGTGTGAAGAAAAGTGTTACTGAGAAGTGAAACAAACAAATAATTTTGTAATAAGCCATTTTCGCTTCTCCTCCATTTCAATCCAGATATTTTTGATTATTATTTCCTCTTTTTCTTCATTCCAGATTCCGAAAGGATCATCGAGCGCAATGTGTACTCTGGCATCATCCTCCCATCGACCGAATGGCACACGCTCCTTCACACGGGCTCGGCCGCAAAGATCAGTTACCGGATTCGAGTGACCTGTGATCCGCACTATTACAACAGCACTTGCACCGTCTTTTGCCGCCCTCGAAACGATCGCTTCGGACACTACACGTGCAGCGAGAAGGGAGACAAAGTCTGCCTCCCGGGATGGTCCGGACCCATGTGTGAGAAAGGTAAACACGAAGAAGTGTTGGCATTTTTTGTTAGTTCGTTATTACCGATACTGGTGGCCAAAAGGTTAAGCATAATACGTAAATTCTAGACGATCTCATAAACGCGACAATGAAATGCTATTAGAATAAACAATGACATAGAGAACAAACCAATCACATGATTTCCATGGGTTATGCAAATGAATGCAGGAGTGTCCACAGGTAAGGAATCTGTTTCAGCAGAACAAAGGGGTCAACAATACTGAGTATTAAATACACCAAACAGTGACACAAATATCACGACTTCTCTGGTAAAGAGATCTGGAGGCAGTACAGTCGCTCAAAAAAGTATCCGAACACTATGATTAATTGCAGAATTCAGAAAAAATATCTGGCAACGATTGTTTTAGAAATTAGTGATCTGGCAACGATTGTTTTAGAAATTAGTGATCTGGCAACCTTCGTGTCACGTGATTACAGAATTCAGGAAAAATATATGGAGCGTGTACAGCAACTGTACACGCTCCAGTTACCGTTCACAGCAAACTGGAGCGTGTGCAGTTACTGCACACGCTCCAGTTTGTGCAGTTTCGAGTGTTGAGAAACTCACACTTCTCATCTATCATCATCCAAACCCGCTTTTAACAAAAATCCATGATTAAAAATACAAAATAAACAGAAAAAATTTGACGTCATCGCTTGGAATGTCGTTCCAACCCCCAGTTTGGAGAAGAATTGTTTTGCCAGGCTCGTAATCTGCACTTCCCAGGTTCGAGTCCCAGCTGGGTCAGCGTTGAGATTTATCTCCGCAAAATTCCCCGCCCTGCCCACGGTCAGTAGGGGACACCGATGGGCTTGGAAAGGCCGCCGTCCGTCGGATGGGACGTTAAGCCGTGGCTCCGTGTATGGGAGAGCCATACCCTGTGCACGTTAAAGAACACGCTGGATGGCCTTGACGGGAGGCTACCATCTGTCTCCTAACAGCTGTTCCAGTGGGTCCCCTCCCCCAACCTTCTCTGAGCCTTCGGGGTCCATGTGACCTGGCCATTTAGCCCATGGTGTGCAAAAAAGTGCCGCTCAGAGGTAAAACAACCCAACCCCCAGTTTGGGAATTCTGACCTAGATAATCTAAGGCCGCAGTCTTTCTCACGAAATGAATTCGAACAACATATTCAATAACCAAAGAGGAAAGGTGGTGAAATGTAGCCTTGCGAGTATTCCAGAAGAAATGCTAAACCAATCGTGATGAGCACCTGACGAAGTGCTCTGATACTAAAGAGCTTTCATTCTGCGAATAACTTATCAAGTATACCATACGATCTCACATTCAACCTCAAATTATGATAATCAACAGTGCCAAAAGTCTTTTTGAAATCTATAAAGCTAGTAATAACAGGTTTTTGAAGCTTAAACATTTCTCAATAACATCCTAAGTGAAAATATTTGATCAATGCATCCACTACCACTTTTGAATCCACACTGCTTTGAAATCCAAAATAGCTGTTTTGGTATAATTTTATTTTAGCCCCATAGTGTATGTCCAACACTAAAAATAGATATGAAAAACAACTATAAAATTATATTCCATATGGAATATAATTTTAACCTTTCCTGTCTGGTGGAATATTTAGTAATTGGGAAATCCTACTCCCCCTCCCCCAGAAAAAAAAAAACAACAGAACTATTGGTACGTTCCTGCCTCTGGATATTTATGTAGTTTTAATTCAGCGATATCCCAAATAATTTCAGATTGTGTTATAGGGCCAACATTATAGCTGCCAATGCATCTATCATCGTCACAAACAATGGGAGTAGAACTAACCACATTGTTTAGAACATCACTGAAATGCTCAGCCCACCTAGCCATGACAGAATCCTCACGTATCACGTTTATTCCTCAAATGCTATATGCTAGTCTTTTCTTCCTATACAAAATATTTAACATTCCAGTAGCATTTCCAAAATTAGTGCTGAATATGGGGAAAGGTTAATCACATGTTTAATTAGTGTAGCAATACAACTGAAACCAAGTGTACTGTCTGTTAATGTCAGGATTAACATTCAGCGACTGAATTTAAAATGCAACGCCATTTTTATACATCATACACAATATTTTTTAATAAGTCTATGTTTCATACAACTATGAAAAAAATTAATGCAATATTTTGATAAATTTGGACCCGAAGTCTCTTACATTATAGTCAGAGTAAATAATAATTGTTCAATTTATCTTCTAGATATTGATGTCGGTCAGTGAAGGTTGCTAATTCAAAAAGGGGATGTTCCTTGTGCCTTCCTGAATAAATATTTCTTCATTTAATTGCGAATTTTTAATAACTTAGGCCTCCAATGTTTTTTCACACGCTTCAATTAAACTGCGGCTCCACTAGTCAATAATATGACCACTAGGCCACTGCGTACTGTTATTAAGAAAAATGTGCCCAGTGAAATAGTGAAACTGTATTGTCAAAGATATTGTTAGAAAATAAAACGTTGTAACGTTCATGAATAAAATATAGAAAGATATTTTCTTATTTAGAACTATAACGCAAAAAAATGAAATAATTAAAAAGGCATACTTAATAATGTAAGTACATTACTAAATACATAATTAAAAAGTATGTCTTTTTAATTTTTTCCTTTTTAAGTCGATTATTCGAAAGGGTAATTCCACTGATTACTTTTCTGTTTCGTTTCAGCTGTATGTAAGCCAGGATGCCACCCGATATACGGCTACTGCGACAAACCTGGTGAATGCGTGTGAGTAGCTTTCAAAACCTCATTAATTTTTTAAAATCAATTGCATGTCAATATATCACTTATTGGAAACAATAAACCTTTCAGTTGATTTAAATTTCAGAGTTACACTGAATTTAAAGAGGCACTGTATGAACCTCGCTCCCAAGTTAAGAAATAAAATGATTTTCGCATTTTCAAAGTAACTCAAAGGAAATAAATATTTAAAATTATCTGTTAATGAATTGCTTTAGTCATAATAACCATATTTGACCTTGAAGAATTTTTTATGAACCTCATTTTGACAGTTCATGCCATGCATTTCAATTTCACTCAGCAGATACTTTGTTTTGATGGTGATAAAAAAATATAAAGGCTCAGTGGGAATAGAGACAAAAGCAAAATTTGAAATTCATGGCTTCCTATTGATCAAAGTATATGTTTTTTTTTCTAATTCAAATGGCGGAAGATTACAAGGCCGGACCTAGACGAAGGAATCTTCTTTCCTAAACATTAAATATAAAGAACAGAAGTGAAACAAATAGTGCACAGAAATTGTCACCCCTGTTTCTTCTGATTGCCATTACTTGTCACTCCTTATTGTCTGATGATCACACCACTGCTCCTCCGTTTTTGCTTCTGATAATCCATGTGATGAACAAATGAAAAGCTCTGCGCGTGTTCTACTTTGAAAATTCGATGTTATGGAAAAATATCACTGGTGATAAATTCAACAATTCACTGAAATTTACCTGAATCATCATTTTTTACAATCATTCAGCATTTAAAAAACTGTGGAAGTTAGAATATTAAGCAAATGGTATTAAAACACATAATTTTTCGCAGAAACTGAAGAACCATTATACAAACATCAATATACGCTTAATTAAAAAAACTAGTTGATGTAAGAGTTATTCTTCAACGAACTTCTAAGATAAATTCTTGTTGTTGGCAAACGTCATTGCTAAGTTTTCCAATATTTTACATCCTTAAATACTGAACTGAAAAATATTGTAAATCGAGATTTGGAAAGGATGGTTAAGAGATATAATTTGACTGCAGTGTCATTTTTTTCTTTTATAGACTTATACTCAACTGATATTTTTTTTTACAGTGAATGGGACTCGAACCCAAGCCTCCTCCTTGGGATGTTCTTGACCAATAAACTATCAGCGGCTATGTCTAGAGCTAATATGATTTATTACTTTCCAGAAATTTTTTGATCAGAATAAATTGCCCACGCGCTAATCAAATAATAATCAGAAAAATTAATAAATCGGTGACGATCCAGGATCGCCACTGACAGTCTTTATTCCTAACACTATCAAGTCATTATTTCAGTTATTTTGAATTTTTGGTGAAAAATATACGGCATATTTTGGTATTTGTTTTGCAGTGTTAGCTTAGAATCCCATATTCGTATTGAGAATATTCCTCAATATCTTAGGTACCTCTAAAAGATATCTTATTTGGTGCAAGAAACTGAATAATTTTCACAATTGTTGAAACATAATAACGATTCTCTTCAAGCGTCTTTTCTTTCGCTAAAATGAGCACGAAGGGATTTTTTTTTCCCCATCTCCATTTTTTCTTTTTCCTCGTCGAAACAGCAGTGATAATTCATGTGCAGGAGAACTACAAAAAAAAAAATCCCTTCTGATTAAGAAGACCTGGAATAACTAAATGTTGAGGCAGATATCACAATCCAACTGTCTCATTACAGCAAACTTCAAGCTTTTATGCTTATCGAAATTAATATATCCTAATCACTAAAAAGTTAGCATACAATGAAATTTACTGTATACTTTATTCAGTAAAGATATGCTTTAAATTTTTTTTTCATTTTCTTTTATTTATTTATTTTTTAGCATTTTATTTGTGATCGCGCCTATTTAAAGTTTGAATGTATTTATCAATTTTACAAAAAATTAGGATTCTGCCAAAGAGTTTCAGTTTGAAAAAGGGAATATGAAGTTATCCTATTGGAGTTATTCTAAAAAATAGCACAAACTGTCAATAAATGCAAATTTTTCTTTTTATAAAAGGATTAATAATTCCGATCAGGTGACCTTAATATTGAGGAAAAAATAACAGTGCCGTAAGTTTGTAAAAGTTGAGAATTCTAATAAGAGGCGTGAGCGAAGCTCTTTATCGTGGCGCCATCTAGTGAGCCATTTAGTACCTCTCGGCAATTTTTTCTGATCAATATATAATAAATAAATAAATACCCCCTCAAGCAGCTGCTTGCCACAGAGGTCTGACAGGAGCCTGTCAGTTTATATGCCACAGTATAGAAGATCTGAGAGGATGGCAGGACCTCAGCAGAAAAACAACACGAACATCCATGCCTTACCCGGGGCTCGAACCCAGGTCCCGTAGATCAGTAGCCAAGCGCGCTAACCACTCGGCCACGGGACGGCATATAGCTGATGAAATTTTTCCCATGCCATCTTATTCGTTCCAATGCGAAACCGAAACCTCTGAACAATGCACTTAAAAGTTGTTTTAACTCATTTAAAGCAGAAATATTATTTATGTGCCTAATGAAATAAATTTAAATGATAAACTCGCTACGCTTAAGCTATATGAAAATTATTTGCGAATTAAAACTAAAGGCTGTCTGAATATTTATAGGATCGAAGGCAGTTATAAACTTGAAGAGCTTTGACATAGTTTCGGTAAAATTTTGCTTTACAATGCATGGAAATTAATATTTTGAAAAATGTGTCTTCATCTCTATAAAACAAATAAAATAAATAAATACCCCCTGTCACAGAGGTCTCTCAGTTTATACGCCGAAGTAGAAGGTCTATGAGGATGGCAGGACCTCAGCTGATAAACGACACACACATCCCTACAAAACAATTAATATGAAGTAATTACAAATTAAAAATGTTATGTTGTGTACGGTATGCTTAATATTACATAAAATATAATTAAAAATATTATAATCATTTATCACATCTCTTAGTACGATTTAATAGAAAGCAATTCTTCTTTGACAAAATAATTTGAATATAATAAAAAAAATAAATAAATACCCCCTCAAGCAGCTGCTTGCCACAGAGGTCTGACAGGAGCCTGTCAGTTTATATGCCATAGTAGAAGGTCTGAGAGGATAATGGAAAATAAATTCTTGATTTAAGCAAATGAATCGAAAAAGCAGAAAAAAAAGCGTAGATATTTTTAAAACAGATCAGCATTTTCCAAGTGATTATTTTCCAGTAAGAACATCTGCAGTCTGTTTGAAAAATTAAAAATTCTATCATGAGTAATTTCAAAATTCTTTGGCAAATAACTGAATATTTCAGATGATGCAATCAGTGCATATAATATAGTTATATTGCCTGTTAATTTTAGATCTGCTCCTTGCTGGTCGCATTCCTTATTTCGTTCTTTTTGGAGTAAATGGATAATCCATATAGAGGTAAGATTGCAGGTATATATGACTCATCCAGTAGCGTGCACATGGGAGGTGGAAAATTGAAAATATATTTAAAGAAATCATTAGTTCATCAATTTACATTGATTAAACAGTTAAGAAAATTCATCACACACTACCCCCTCCCCCCTCCCCTAAATAAAGCCTAGTTACGCCATAAATTGATCAGTGTGTAAATAAAAAAGATGTTATTCTGGAAGAATAGACGCAGTTCAGAAAGAAGGAAATGAAACTATTGTGAAGTAACATTTAAGCCACGGGTGGGCAATTGTTTTCGTATCTACACTGCACATGCGTATTGACGTGGCCGTCGTAGTGGAAAATACGAGACGAATCTTCGGTTGCGCAAGGAAATCTCGGTTCAAGGCGGATTTTTCTGACTGTCTTGGCGGGCCACAAAAAACTCTTAGCGGGCCGAATGTGGCCTGCGGGCCGCTATTTGCCCACCCCTGATTTAAGCAATTCCGTGGCGATTTTTTTTTTTTCGTCATTCCATTTCAAAAAATATTTTTACTGCGTATTTGACGTAACTGGTCCATCCAATAATACCTTTTACTGATAAAAAAGAGAAATTTTTTTATCATATAATTTGATCTTTTCTAATACTATCATTGTAAGACTAGTGAATTCTCATACGAAAAAGTATTATTAGAAACGGATTTCAACTGTATTCCTTTTCTAATAATGCTAATGCTTAAAAATTTAACTTATTCTAATATAACTAAAATATAATAAGAAATGGAGTCATGAAAATCCGTTGAATATATCCAAAACAAACAGATAACTACACTTCTTGCTACACTGTTCTGACATTCGATTTATCTGCCGCATAAACAAATTCAAATAAAAGCGTAACCGACTCTTTCGAACTCGAGAAATGGTTTAGAATAGGGATTCTCAACGTTGGGTACGCAGTTTTTTGGAGGACGCCGTGAGAGCTCAAAAGTCGCTAGATTTAGTAACAAAGTAAAAATAAGCATTGTTATACTATAACTATAATTTCATCTATCTCAACAAAGGGTTCGCCAGTTACATACACATTTCCAGTGGGTATGTGAAGCATAAAAGGTTGAGAACCACTGGTTTAGAAACTTTACGGTATGGTTCTGCCATCTAGCGAGGAGCTATTAAACAAATAAAAAAAAGATATTTCGTGGTTAAAGAATTAAATACCGCGCTATTCTGTTTCACTCGCAACTGTCTCTGTCAGCCCACACTGTCGTGTTTTACCTGAGATATTGCCCAGACTATCTCGGGTAAAACGCGACAGCGGTTAATTAGCTCAATTTGTAAGAAAGAGAGCTAATATCCTCAAGATTTAGCTCATTAAGGTTAAAAACAGAGATAAAAGCATACAAATAGAACCATCTGTATTCATTTGGTCAATGTCAGGGAGTGCAAATATGAATTTTAAATGAACTGGAACGAGAAACCTGTAAGAACCAATAAAAAATAGAAATAAAATAATAAATACCCCCTCAAGCAACTGCTTGCCACAGAGGTCTGACAAGAGACCCTCTCAGTTTATACGCCATAGTAGAAGGTCAGTGAGGATGGTGGAAACTTCAACAGAAAAACAACATCCATACCTTTCAAGGGGTTCGAACCCGGGTCCCAAGTGCGGTAACCACTCGGCCACGGGATTTCAATGCCAAGATTGGAAATGTAGATCAGATGAAATGAAGAAGAGGAGATGAAGGTGTAAGAAACGTGTAACTGGTAAAAGGAAACCAAAGGTGAGAAAGAATTGTCGAGTTTTGCAACACGACTAAATTGTTTGTGATCAACATTGTGTTTTCCATTCAAAAACAACAAATAGACACGAAAGTAGTTTATTACCAACCGGCGGATCCCCCGGAAGTGCATTTCCCCCCTATGTCGCAATCGTCCACGTTGCCTCCTTGACTTGGACCCCCTATGTCGCAATCGACCGGAAATTTACCTGTGTTAGTCCACGTTGCCTTCTGAACTTTGACCCTTATATTGCAATCAACAGGAAATTGACCCTGGTGTCGCAACTGTCGTGGTATTAATAATTCATAATTAATAATTCATAATTCATAATTAAAAATTTCTCCCCCTTTTAACCCCATGGTGCTATCTAGTTTTTAACTCTAATTTTAAGTCCTCCTTCTCGAATAGTCTCGATTTTTCTTTATTTCAGACTAACCTTTTATTTTAAAACCTCGATTTTGCAAACCCCCTGGTTGAGCTATATTTTAAGCCCTACCTATATTTTAAGCTCCCCTTCTCGAATAGTCTCGATTTTTCTTTATTTCAGACTCAACTATATTTTAAGCCCTGGATTTTGTAGACCCCCTGGTTGACCTATATTTTAAGCCCTACCTATATTTTAAGCTCCCGTTCCCGAATAGTCTCGATTTTTCTTTATTTCAGACTCACCTATATTTTAAGCCCTGGATTTTGCAAACCCCCTGGTTGACCTATATTTTAAGCCCTACCTATATTTTAAGCTCCCCTTCTCGAATAGTCTCGATTTTTCTTTATTTCAGACTCACCTATATTTTAAGCCCTGGATTTTGCAGACCCTCCTGGTTGACCTATATTTTAAGCCCTACCTATATTTTAAGCCCCCTCCTTCCCTCGGATTACAAGTCTCAGAATAATTCCACAGAAAAGGATGACACAAGTCTCAATTGTAAAAATCAACTCTCAAAGTTGCATTCTTATTAATTAAAACCCTTTCTATTAAAAGTTACCTCTATTAAAAATCTTTTGGTGTTCATTTTGCCAGGACTGCTAAACGATTCCCTTTTATTAAATTTCAATTCTTCGGGATTCATTTTTTCCAATCCTGTTAATCGATCCCCTAGTAAATAAAAACTCTCACTCACCTTTATTAAAATCATCCAGCGCTCGTAATAAATCAGTTTACTCTAGATGTGTTCAATCGGGGAAAAAAAATCATTCCATTGCTAAGCGTGATTCGGTACCACCACGTTAATTTTGGGAAAAAGCCTCATCGGATCCAAGGTTTTATTTTACTAGAAGAATGACACAGTAACTGTTCCACAGAAAAATTAATAAAATTTGGTTTAAATTATTCCTAGGACTTGTATATAAGACGTACCTTGCAATAGACGTTCAGCATCGTGCCTTATTGTTTGCATTTGACGCTGATAAGGTTTAAAAATAGATCCTGTCAACAGCAACAACCTTGTTTCCTAGAACCCATATCACGCGATATGGTGCAATCCTTTATCAGCGGGGAGGTCAAGAGGACGAGTGTCCAACTTCCGGTTCGTGTTATGTTGCAACTGTCCACGTTGCCTTCTCAGATTGAACTTTGACCCCTGTGTCGGAATCGACTGGAAATTGACCTGTGTTGGTCCACGTTGCCTTCTCAGATTGGACTTTGACCCCTATGTCGCAGCCGACCATATTTTAAGTCCTCTTCATAGACCCCCTGTTTGACCTATATTTTAAGTCCCCTTCTCGACTTTTCTTGTTTTTCCCCTGTTTAACCCATATTTTAAGCCCCCCTTCTTCATAGACCCCCTGTTGATCCACCTATATTTTAAGCCCTCCCCTCTTTAAACCAAATCAGTTTTTGCGCATTTAATCGGTGTCATCCAACGTCTATACTATTTTTAGTACGTATCCTGTATTTAAAAAAAAAATTTGCCTTCGTCTCCGTATTTGAACTCGCTACCTCAGTGCCGATAGCTGAAGCGTCATCGCCAAGGCGCGGAGTTTTGCGGAGATAAATCTCAACTCTGGCCCTGCTATCCGCTCGACAATATTTGCTACTGATAAAACGATTTCCTTCATTAAAAATGGAAACTAATTAAATAATGGGGTATCACTGGGAAAACACTGGGAAGAACACAAACTGATTTCGTGCTAAAACATCTCTAGATTTCAGCTTACTTGAAAAACTATTGTTAGAAATGAACCAGTGACTTGAATCACTCAACTTCCATAAGAATACACAATTATGGTACAGTGTCGGGAAGAAATATGTTTCAACGAAATTCAATTGCATGTATTACGATCAGAAAAATAATTTAGTGGACAAAGTTTAAAATAGTTATTAAATGGTACCTTACAGTGCAAGTGCGCTTCAGGCGAAAAGCCTCCCCTTCGAACACTGCACCCCGTTTTTCCGAAGTAACTGTGTCACAAGTCTTCCTACATCATCCCTAAACAGAGAATCGGATTCAGTATGCAAGAGGATCAAGACCTCATTTGAAGGAGCGCATAGTGGATACTGTACTCCATAGTGAAATGAACATTGGCCTCTTTGCGGGACCTAATTATATCCCTACTCCAAGAGAATTACTAATGAAAACGTGCTATTGTTAATGTATGTAATTCCGACAAAAAATGTTTTGTCTGTTTTAGCCACTTTGTATCCTGCAATAGGAAACACTGAACACCTTAACAACTATATACATTTAGAAGAAAACACATCAGGTGTAATTTTCCCTTTAACAATAAATCAAATATCTAAATTCGGAAAAATTAACATTTCTGTCTGGATACGAGAAAGAGATGTTCCCACTCTACATCACACCATTCAGATTTAAAGCGCACGCAAATCTCCTACTGTTATCAGACGATGAAAAGCAGCATTATTGTTCCATTAAGAATTTGTTTCTGTGAAATTCAAAGGGATAATGCTGTTTTCCATATTATAGGGAATGCAATTAATACATTCCTTGCAGATGGCTATCCTTTAGGTTATGAAATAATCTTATTAGAACGCTTAAAATTGAGATGACACACATTAGCTCCTCGGAGAAGCGCTAGGGGGGTAGAAGACTATACCCGTGTAATGAAAATATTCATTCGACATAAAAAACCTACGCCAATATCGCGTACACTGACGTGCTCCTCTTAGCTGATGTGTTTGGTGGCAGATACTGACCCGTGCTATGTTTACAGCTCCTGCCTTCATACCTGAAGATGACAAATACTAGAGCTGATAACCTACAATGTACCTTTTTGGAAGGCATACGAGAAGGAATTTCGGTGATATGCAGACAACGGCATTTAGAATGAAAAACTG
This sequence comes from Ryuthela nishihirai, assembly GCA_038380435.1. Classification (NCBI taxonomy): domain Eukaryota; kingdom Metazoa; phylum Arthropoda; class Arachnida; order Araneae; family Heptathelidae; genus Ryuthela; species Ryuthela nishihirai. The sequence goes on from JAWZYU010000027.1 coordinate 9,843,234, forward strand.
ATTGCAAGTTTGCTTTACTGTCATACAAACCTTAAAAGAGATGAAATGGGTAGTACTTTACCCATGATACACCATGTGACTAGGTCGTTAAATCAAATTACATGCATAAACGAAAATTAGAAAAACAACGAAATGGTTGGTAAATTCAATGAGAATCACTAAAATGTAAAGAGTGCTGGAATATCTGTAAATGCACACACATTTCAGTGGATAGGTGAATATTTTCACAATTCTTTGGAAGTGGAAGGCACAATAACTGTAAAACATACTGTGACGAGAGAGAAAGTATAAAAATGTAGTGGGATGGTTGTAAAAAAACGCTTCAAAACATAAAATTACAACGCAAATACTGAAAGATAGAAAAAAACGACTATTCGACGGTTATTCCAAGCCACTATCTCACGCTCTTTTCAGATTTCCTGGTTCTATAGTTCCCTGGTACGTAGCGCATAAGTGTGGGTGTAGTTGGCTATTTTTCGTTGCAAACACAAGTTGTTTTCACTATTAGTTATTTTTCCTGCATGAGAATAAACATTTCTATACTACATTGCGTACACACGGATGGACGAATATCACAAAATACTTTGCATATAGAAAACATCAGCAAAGAACCACAGAAGTTTGGAAATTTAAAATCTGAAAACTCAGTGTTTATAAGAAAACAACAATATTTTCAGTATTTTCATGAAAAGTTGAGTCCCAGAATCGATCCGCTAGACCTGACTTTGCATTCTCTGACATCAATCACCAATAAAACGTAATGTAAGCTCTCTCTCGTCGGTTATCCCAAGCTGCTATCTCTTTTCAGAGTTTCTGGTCCCCTCGGTACGTTTGAATAAGCGCATAAGTGTGGGTGAAAATGGCTATTTTTCGATGCAAACACAAGTTTTTCGACAAAGATAGGGCGTTTCACTACAATCTAACATGGGATTTCATGTGTGTTTAGTTATTTTTCCTGCATGAGAATATTTCTAATCTATCTCATAGACAACAGGTTAGTTACTTCGGATCTAACAAAGCCAAGGTTTGAGATCCATAGTAAGACATGAACGTTTGTGTTGTTTTCCTACCAAGATCCCGACATCCTCTCACACCCTTCTACGGGGTCGTATGAAAAAATTCTGTAACTGTTACGACAATTAGCTGCGTGAAGGCGTATTTATTTTTAAAGCAAAGACACACTAATTTCGGACTCGCTAGCTAGAGAACGATATATTAACTTGCTAAAGTTTGATTTTAACGATCAGATAGTGTATATATCATCACTTTTTTAGTTCATACTAATATCTTCTAACTTTTAAAGGAAATATTATCTCATTATAAGCGATTTCATACAAAGAGATACGCACTCTATGCTTCACATTTAAATCTATAGAGATAACGATCACTACCCATGGAACACATCTGTGAAAAAACACGCTATGATAGGGTTTGAGAAAGATTTTTAGCCCATGGGGGTGGTGCACTGCAGGAAAGCACATTATCTTTGATATCAGAACCTACATGAAAGTTATACTGTTTGGGTTTGAGAAAGATTCTTTAGTTCACAGGGCATCGCATTACAGTAAAGCACATTGTCTTGTACGTATGTCTGTCTGTATGTTTGTGTGTCTCTCTCTCTCTCTGTATGTGTGTGTGTTTGTGTCTATGTGTATATATGTATGTTACTACGAAATGTGTGTAGGTATGTGCATATATGTCAAGATATAACTGTGTCTTCATGTTTGTTTCTCTGTAGATGTGTGTGTGCGTGTGTTTCAATGAATCTTGTATGTGTGCGTATGTGAGTTGTGTATGTTCATGTATGTTAATTTGTTTCTTTATATGTATAAGTTTTCGTGCTTGTGCGTATGTGTTAAGATGTCTGTATGCACATAGTCGTTTCTCTCTATGTGTATACGTCTTCATGTTTGTTTCTCTGTGTGTGTGTGTTAAAGTGTCTGTATGTGTTTCATCTTTATGTGTATATGTTACCGTATGTGTGTGTGTGTGTTTGTTCACATGCAAGAATAAACATATTGTCTTACGGACACTTGCTTGCTACAGAAGAAGCTAACAATTTAAAACGAGACTAGTGGTTATGCAAAATATTTCATCACAGATCTTAACTTGAATACTCATATTTCAGGAGGTGTAAGGATTTTTCTTTAGCACGTTCGCATATTTTTTGAGCACGACTGTCTTACGTTACGTTTCCTGTCAGATGCCTCGTAACGAAGAAAGCGTGTGTGTGTGTGTTTTTTACAATAGAGAAGAGGACATTCAACCGAGAATATTTCAAACTTAGAATAACACAACATCCTGATGCGTTAACGAAGCGGAGGGACTCACACACTTGTTTCGTCTCTGTAATTGTATGTTTGTGAGTGCGTATGCTTTCATGTTTGTGTGTGTGTGTATGTTTCTGTGTGAGTGTGTGCGTGCGTATGTTTTCATGTGTGTGTGTGTGTGTATACGTCTTCATGTCTCTCTCTCTCGGTGTGTCTGTATGTGTATATGTTATCGTATGTGTACGTGTGCGTTTGTTCACATGCAAGAATAAGCATATTGTCTTACAGACACTTGCTTGCTACAGAAGAAGCTAACATTTTAAAACGAGACTAGTGGTTATGCAAAATATTTTATCACAGATCTTAAGTTGAATACGCATATTTCAGGAGATGTAAGTATTTTTCTTCAACACGTTCGAATATTTTTTTTTGAGAACGTGTTGAAGAAAAATACTTACATCTCCTGAAATATGCGTATTGAACTTAAGATCTGTGATAAAATATTTTGCATAACCACTAGTCTCGTTTTAAATTGTTAGCTTCTTCTGTAGCAAGCAAGTGTCTGTAAGACAATATGCTTATTCTTGCATGTGAACAAACGCACACGTACACATACGATAACATATACACATACAGACACACGGAGAGAGAGAGAGACATGAAGACGTATACACACACACACATGAAAATATACGCACACACTCACACAGAAACATACACACACACACAAACATGAAAGCATACGCACTCACAAACATACAATTACAGAGACGAAACAAGTGTGTGAGAAAAAACATAGTCTATTGCACGGATATATGCATACACTTAGAAAGACATCCGTTGAATAATACCATACACCACACAAGAATATACTTTGCATAAGATCAGAGAAACATTCTCCTACATATTCATAAACAGACTGCTTAAAAGTAATAATCTTGTTTTTACTCGAATCAGACAGTCAACATATTTGCCACTAGATGGCATTGGTGAAAAGCCCCAAATCACAGAAAATCAGTTTTTTAACTGTTGCACTGATCATCTTCCTTCGAAAGTTCTATCTTTTGTGTTCGTAAGAATAGTATATAGATATGAAGAGACACAAGAAGGAGACACGTTTTATGTATCCATGAGTTCACACTGATGTTTTTTAAATATTCTTCTCAAGTGAATGTTTGGTTCACATACAGCTGAAATGTAATATTCACATGCTTACACAAAAAGTGAATGTTCCATCTTCACTAGATATGAACGTTGTTGTAAGAAATTGTAACATGAACGCCCTAATACTTAAAAATGGATGGTTAAACCATTGTTCTCAACCTTCTTGAGGCCTTTCAAGCTGGCACATGGACTTGTCTTAGTTGTTTTGAGGCGATGAATGCTTACGTTTTCCTTTAATGTGAGAATGCTGGGTAGGACGCTTTTCTTACGCTTCTCCTTTCATTTTCAATCGTCTTTCTTTCTGAAATGTAATGATTGAGTTTGAAGTGTGAAAGACTTTATGCGTTAGGTCCTGTAAACGCAAAGTATTGTCTATCAGTTATGGGGGCCTCAGAATCGCGAAGCATTATGCTTATGGAATTTACAGGAGTAATGCTCCATAGACAGTGTTCTTTCCAAACAGGGTGCATGACATTATCAAAAAACGTGTGCTTGCCAGAACCACTTTCACACGAACATAGTACCACTTGTTCTAAGAATTCCATACTAGTATAGAAATATGCAGGGAAAAATAACTAAACAAGTATGAAATCCCGTGTTAGATTGTAGTCAAACACCCTATCTTTGTCGAAAAACGTGTTTGCAGCGAAAAATAGCCATCTTCACCCACACTTATGCGCTTATTCATGCTGTGCCCTGTGAACTAAAGAATCTTTCTCAAACCCAAACAGTATAACTTTCATGTAGGTTCTGATATCAAAGATAATGTGCTTTCCTGCAGTGCACCACCCTCATGGGCTAAAAATCTTTCTCAAACCCAATCATAGCGTGTTTTTTTCACCGATGTGTTCCATGGGTAGTGATCGTTATCTCTATAGATTTAAATGTGAAGCATAGAGTGCGTATCTCTTTGTATGAAATCGCTTATAATGAGACAATATTTCCTTTAAAAGTTAGAAGTTATTAGTATGAACTAAAAAAAAATGGTGATGTATACACTATCTGATCGTTAAAATCAAACTTCAGCAAGTTAATATATCGTTCTCTAGCTAGCGAGTCCGAAATTAGTGTGTCTTTGCTTTAAAAATAAATACGCCTTCACGCAGCTAATTGTCGTAACAGTTACAGGATTTTTTCATACGACCCAGTAGAAGGTGGTGAGAGGTCCTTCGTTCCCTTGTGCGACACAACAGGATTTCGATCGTTTCAGGTCATTTTCCAGCTGTTAGTATCCCTCCGCTTCGTTATTAACGCATCAGGATGTTGTGTTATTCTAAGTTTGAAATATTCTCGGTTGAATGTCCTCTTCTGTATTGTAAAAAAAACACACACACACGCTTTCTTCGTTACGAGGCATCTGACAGGAAACGTAACATAAGACAGTCGTGCTCAAAAAATATTCGAACGTGCTAAAGAAAAATCCTTACACCTCCTGAAATATGAGTATTCAAGTTAAGATCTGTGATGAAATATTTTGCATAACCACTAGTCTCGTTTTAAATTGTTAGCTTCTTCTGTAGCAAGCAAGTGTCCGTAAGACAATATGTTTATTCTTGCATGTGAACAAACACACACACATACGGTAACATATACACATAAAGATGAAACACATACAGACACTTTAACACACACACAGAGAGAGAAACAAACATGAAGACGTATACACATACAGAGAAACGACTATGTGCATACAGATATCTTAACACATACGCACACGCACGAAAACTTATACATATAAAGAAGCAAATTAACATACATGAACATACACAACTCACATACGCACACATACAAGATTCATTGAAACACACGCACACACACATCTACAGAGAAACAAACATGAAGACACAGTTATATCTTGACATATATGCACATACCTACACACATTTCGTAGTAACATACATATTTACACATAGACACAAACACACACACATACAGAGAGAGAGAGAGAGACACACACAAACATACAGACAGACATACGTACAAGACAATGTGCTTTACTGTAATGCGGTGCCCTGTGAACTAAAGAATCTTTCTCAAACCCAAACAGAGTAACTTTCATGTAGGTTCTGATATCAAAGATAATGTGCTTTCCTGCAGTGCACCACCCCCATGGGCTAAAAATCTTTCTCAAACCCTATCATAGCGTGTTTTTTCACAGATGTGTTCTATGGGTAGTGATCGTTATCTCTATAGATTTAAATGTGAAGCATAGAGTGCGTATCTCTTTGTATGAAATCGCTTATAATGAGATAATATTTCCTTTAAAAGTTAGAAGATATTAGTATGAACTAAAAAAGTGATGATGTATACACTATCTGATCGTTAAAATCAAACTTTAGCAAGTTAATATATCGTTCTCTAGCTAGCGAGTCCGAAGTTAGTATATCTTTGCTTTAAAAATAAATACGCCTTCACGCAGCTAATTGTCGTAACAGTTACAGGATTTTTTCATACGACCCCGTAGAAGGGTGTGAGATGATGTCGGGATCTTGGTAGGAAAACAACACAAACGTTCATGTCTTACTATGGATCTCAAACCTTAGCTTTGTTAGATCCGAAGTAACTAACCTGTTGTCTATGAGATAGATTAGAAATATTCTCATGCAGGAAAAATAACTAAACACACATGAAATCCCATGTTAGATTGTAGTGAAACACCCTATCTTTGTCGAAAAACATGTGTTTGCAGCGAAAAATAGCCATTTTCACCCACACTTATGCGCTTATTCAAACGTACCGAGGGGACCAGAAACTCTGAAAAGAGATAGCAGCTTGGGATAACCGACGAGAGAGAGCTTACATTACGTTTTATTGGTGATTGATGTCAGAGAATGCAAAGTCAGGTCTAGCGGATCGATTCTGGGACTCAACTTTTCATGAAAATACTGAAAATATTGTTGTTTTCTTATAAACACTGAGTTTTCAGATTTTAAATTTCCAAACTTCTGTGGTTCTTTGCTGATGTTTTCTATATGCAAAGTATTTTGTGATATTCGTCCATCCGTGTGTACGCAATGTAGTATAGAAATGTTTATTCTCATGCAGGAAAAATAACTAATAGTGAAAACAACTTGTGTTTGCAACGAAAAATAGCCAACTACACCCACACTTATGCGCTACGTACCAGGGAACTATAGAACCAGGAAATCTGAAAAGAGCGTGAGATAGCGGCTTGGAATAACCGTTGAATAGTCGTTTTTTTCTATCTTTCAGTATTTGCGTTGTAATTTTCTGTTTTGAAGCGTTCTTTTACAACCATCCCACTACATTTTTATACTTTCTCTCTCGTCACAGTATGTTTTACAGTTATTGTGCCTTCCACTTCCAAAGAATTGTGAAAACCTATCCACTGAAATGTGTGCATTCACCTATCCACTGAAATGTGTGTGCATTTAGAGATATTCCAGCACTCTTTACATTTTAGTGATTCTCATTGAATTTACCAACCATTTCGTTGTTTTTCTAATTTTCGTTTATGCATGTAATTTGATTTAACGACCTAGTCACATGGTGTATCATGGGTAAAGTACTACCCATTTCATCTCTTTTCAGGTTTGTATGACAGTAAAGCAAACTTGCAATCAGTTTTTCATTCTAAATGCCGTTGTCTGCATATCACCGAAATTCCTCCTCGTATGCCTTCCAAAAACGTACATTGTATGTTATCAACTCTAGTATTTGTCATCTTCAGGTATGAAGGAAGGAGCTGTGTAAACATAGCACCGGTCAGTATCTGCCACCAAACACATCAGCTAAGAGGAGCACGTCAGTGTACGCGATATTGGCGTAGGTTTTTTTTATGTCGAATGAATATTTTCATTATGATCACACATGATTACACAAGTATAGTCTTCTACCCCCTAGCGCTTCTCCGAGGAGCTAATGTGTGTCATCTCAATTTTAAGCGTTCTAATAAGATTATTTCATAACCTAAAGGATAGCCATCTGCAAGGAATGTGTTAATTGCATTCCCTATAATATGGAAAACAGCATTATCCCTTTGAATTTCATAGAAACAAATTCTTAATGGAACAATAATGCTGCTTTTCATCGTCTGATAACAGTAGGAGATTTGCGTGCGCTTTAAATCTGAATGGTGTGATGTAGAGTGGGAACATCTCTTTCTCGTATCCAGACAGAAATGTTAATTTTTCCGAATTTAGATATTTGATTTATTGTTAAAGGGAAAATTACACCTGATGTGTTTTCTTCTAAATGTATATAGTTGTTAAGGTGTTCAGTGTTTCCTATTGCAGGATACAAAGTGGCTAAAACAGACAAAACATTTTTTGTCGGAATTACATACATTAACAATAGCACGTTTTCATTAGTAATTCTCTTGGAGTAGGGATATAACTAGGTCCCGCAAAAGGCCAATGTTCATTTCACTATGGAGTACAGTATCCACTATGCGCCCTTCAAATGAGGTCTTGATCCTCTTGCATACTGAATCCGATTCTCTGTTTAGGGATGATGTAGGAAGACTTGTGACACAGTTACTTCGGAAAAACGGGGTGCAGTGTTCGAAGGGGAGGCTTTTCGCCTGAAGCGCACTTGCACTGTAAGGTACCATTTAATAACTATTTTAAACTTTGTCCACTAAATTATTTTTCTGATCGTAATACATGCAATTGAATTTCGTTGAAACATATTTCTTCCCGACACTGTACCATAATTGTGTATTCTTATGGAAGTTGAGTGATTCAAGTCAGTGGTTCATTTCTAACAATAGTTTTTCAAGTAAGCTGAAATCTAGAGATGTTTTAGCACGAAATCAGTTTGTGTTCTTCCCAGTGTTTTCCCAGTGATACCCCATTATTTAATTAGTTTCCATTTTTAATGAAGGAAATCGTTTTATCAGTAGCAAATATTGTCGAGCGGATAGCAGGGCCAGAGTTGAGATTTATCTCCGCAAAACTCCGCGCCCTGGCGATGACGCTTCAGCTATCGACACTGAGGTAGCGAGTTCAAATACGGAGACGAAGGCAAATTTTTTTTTTAAATACAGGATACGTACTAAAAATAGTATGGACGTTGGATGACACCGATTAAATGCGCAAAAACTGATTTGGTTTAAAGAGGGGAGGGCTTAAAATATAGGTGGATCAACAGGGGGTCTATGAAGAAGGGGGCTTAAAATATGGGTTAAACAGGGGAAAAACAAGAAAATTCGAGAAGGGGACTTAAAATATAGGTCAAACAGGGGAAAAACAAGAAAATTCGAGAAGGGGACTTAAAATATAGGTCAAACAGGGGGTCTATGAAGAGGACTTAAAATATGGTCGGTTGCGACATAGGGGTCAAAGTCCAATCTGAGAAGGCAACGTGGACCAACACAGGTCAATTTCCAGTCGATTGCGACACAGGGGTCAAAGTTCAATCTGAGAAGGCAACGTGGACAGTTGCAACATAACACGAACCGGAAGTTGGACACTCGTCCTCTTGACCTCCCCGCTGATAAAGGATTGCACCATATCGCGTGATATGGGTTCTAGGAAACAACAAGGTTGTTGCTGTTGACAGGATCTATTTTTAAACCTTATCAGCGTCAAATGCAAACACAATAAGGCACGATGCTGAACGTCTATTGCAAGGTAGGTCTTATATACAAGTCCTACGAATAATTTAAACCAAATTTTATTAATTTTTCTGTGGAACAGTTACTGTGTCATTCTTCTAGTAAAATAAAACCTTGGATCCGATGAGGCTTTTTCCCAAAATTAACGTGGTGGTACCGAATCACGCTTAGCAATGGAATGATTTTTTTTCCCCGATTGAACACATCTAGAGTAAACTGATTTATTACGAGCGCTGGATGATTTTAATAAAGGTGAGTGAGAGTTTTTATTTACTAGGGGATCGATTAACAGGATTGGAAAAAATGAATCCCGAAGAATTGAAATTTAATAAAAGGGAATCGTTTAGCAGTCCTGGCAAAATGAACACCAAAAGATTTTTAATAGAGGTAACTTTTAATAGAAAGGGTTTTAATTAATAAGAATGCAACTTTGAGAGTTGATTTTTACAATTGAGACTTGTGTCATCCTTTTCTGTGGAATTATTCTGAGACTTGTAATCCGAGGGAAGGAGGGGGCTTAAAATATAGGTAGGGCTTAAAATATAGGTCAACCAGGAGGGTCTGCAAAATCCAGGGCTTAAAATATAGGTGAGTCTGAAATAAAGAAAAATCGAGACTATTCGAGAAGGGGAGCTTAAAATATAGGTAGGGCTTAAAATATAGGTCAACCAGGGGGTTTGCAAAATCTAGGGCTTAAAATATAGGTGAGTCTGAAATAAAGAAAAATCGAGACTATTCGGGAACGGGAGCTTAAAATATAGGTAGGGCTTAAAATATAGGTCAACCAGGGGGTCTACAAAATCCAGGGCTTAAAATATAGTTGAGTCTGAAATAAAGAAAAATCGACACTATTCGAGAAGGGGAGCTTAAAATATAGGTAGGGCTTAAAATATAGCTCAACCAGGGGGTTTGCAAAATCGAGGTTTTAAAATAAAAGGTTAGTCTGAAATAAAGAAAAATCGAGACTATTCGAGAAGGAGGACTTAAAATTAGAGTTAAAAACTAGATAGCACCATGGGGTTAAAAGGGGGAGAAATTTTTAATTATGAATTATGAATTATGAATTATGAATTATTAATACCACGACAGTTGCGACACCAGGGTCAATTTCCTGTTGATTGCAATATAAGGGTCAAAGTTCAGAAGGCTACGTGGACCAACACAGGTCAATTTCCGGTCGATTGCGACATAGGGGGTCCAAGTCAAGGAGGCAACGTGGACGATTGCGATATAGGGGGGAAAGCACTTCCGGGGGATCCGCCGGTTGGTAATAAACTACTCACGAATCTCTTCTGACCATAGAACCAAATATTGCATAGTTTACATGATCCATGAGCGTCAGCAGTGGGTGTGTGTGGGGGGGGGACTGGAAAAATGGGCAAAAAATTTATCCAGAATAATATTAGGTGTACCAAAAGTTAATGTCGATTTTTCCTTATAAACGGAAAGCAATCTTAAAAGACTTATTTCTACGCTTCATTTTGCTTTCGTAATATTTTAAATCCTTCTTTGGATTTTTGCGAAATCTGAAGAATTATTTTACAGCCATTTTTCGGAGGTTTATGCTAAAGAGTACTAATGCGACCATATTATGCACTTTCGATTCAGCTCCAGGTCCCGATGGGATTTTTTTATTAAGGTTGGAAAAGAATTGACCCTGGCGGACACCTGCTTCGTTATATTTTTAATAGGTGCTGAATGACGCATAAGATGGCGACCTCTCTCTTGGAAACGGACACAGGTAAATTTTCTGTGTAAAAAACTTGATCCTTCAAATTGGAGCCCTGTTGCCCTGCAACCGATTATTTCTAAAATTTCCTCTCCGTTGAGTTGTGATAAATTAAATTCCTTGGCTGAGACTTCACATCTTTTGTTAAATTGTCAGAAGGGCTTCTGGCCGTATTGATTACTGCGTGTTTAGTCTGAGAGAGAGAGATGTAAAGACCAATGTCGTCACATTTGTGTGATTTCGGCAATGCATACAAACAGCGCGCGTTCACAAATGAAAACAATAATTAATGTCCATTCACAAATTACGCTCTTTCACAATTGATAGCAATGTTGTTGGACAATTGACAGCAATGTTCTCGCCCACTCCTCAGATCCAGCCGTGAGTTCATGCCCACGGTTATTAGCTAGAATATTAGTAAGAGTATTCAAAAAATATAAACTTGTACATATTTCACGCATTTTTCAAGAAATGTTTTAAAAATCTTTTTACAACGGAGGGGGAAAATGTACTGCAATGAAATCCAGTTCCCCCCCCCTTTATTTTTTTCTAGTCCGGGCATCATCGTACCTGTATTGAATGAAGTATGCAATAAAGTTTATTATATGTAAATTTCTCAGTGAGAAGAATATGATTGTTTTCACGAATATAACAGTTTGCATTTCAGTATGATTTGGGAGGAAGTTGAAGATCTGCCTCAGCATTAAGTTGATTTCATTAACGTTTTGCGAAACTCAGTTTCAAAACTACTATTCAGACAATTTATTTTTAAATATTCTATAACACAGATTTTTGTATTTCTTTCTATTTACAGTCGTTATTAAGTACTGAACAAATCATTTTGCGAGTAACATCTGGACCTAAAAACTTATTTACAACATTTTTATGTTCACATAGTATGCTATTTATAAAGAATACATAAAATAATTCCTACATCCATATTTTTTACATAATCAGGAGAAAATTAAGAACTATTTTCTATTTTGAATTAAATACAACAGATATAAAAGCCTAAATCAATTAGATATCATTAACAAGGCAAATTTATAAATTATGAAATTTGAGAGCTGAAAAAGAATTAAATATATTCAAAATAATTCAACTACGATCATTATTTGAAACGTATGTGACTTTACATGTATAAAATTCTTTACAACTCTGTTGGATGGGGGCATTTAAATGGAACAATTTTTATTGGAAGATTTAGCATTTCCGATCAGAAGGCCATGTCCTATTTTTGCCTGGCAGCAAAGCTTATATTAAACTGATTTTTTTAGAGATAAATTTCAAAACGTTTCTTGAAAATGTCGGAATTTCTGCTGTTGCTATAAAGATATCACGTGGTGATCTTTGCAATGCGGCCAAATTTGCCTGTCAGCGGTTTGAAAAACAGTTGTAGTATGCCAAGAAGGTTCTAATGAGGGTTGAGATGATATGAAAGGGGGGGGGGGTTACATGTCTGAATCTAAAGGGGGATAACCCCCCCTCTCGGTACGCCACTGATTGTGGTTGAGTAGGGGCGGGGGTTGCCTCAGTCGGTAGCATACCAGGTTCATTATCCTCAGTTCGCAGTTTCGAGTCCCACCTGTGTCAGAGTTGAGATCTACCTCTTCTAAACCCCGATCCTGGCCTCAGTGAAAAAGAGGTCAACGATGGGCTAGGAAGCCGATCGTTGACCTTCGGCCTAAAGCGACCATATTATGCACTTTGGTCAGATCAACGAGATCATCTCAGTTAACCTAAACCACTAATCCGCAGTGTTTTATCATTAGTTTGGTAGTATGTATAGCTTGCCGGGAACACAAAATTATTTCAAGGACTGCATGGAACTTGCGTGTTGAACACATTGGCTTAGACAATTTAATTTTTGATTTTGAGAGCACATATAAGAACTCATTTAATTTTTAGATCGTTTGTCAAAAACAAAAAAAGAGCTTACATGTTTACTTTGTCTATCTATTCAGCTTTAGACATTGAACTTTTATCGATTTTAGAGCTAAATTAAAATTTCTTTTTGGTCTGAATAACTATTGATCAACTATTACGTTTCGCATTATCCGAATTTCTCATTAATTTTAATAATTCCTCTCAGGTGGATTATATTGTAGGTGAATATATATTATATTGCAAACGGTATATTTATACTAGAGAGTCTGGTTGTAGAGTACGATGGTCAAGACGTTTACTCTGGAAATAATGATTTGTCTCCTCATCCCCGAAGGTAAGGGGGGGGAAGCAGCTTTTTCGTTTTTAAGAGATAAAGGAACGATTGTTTCTGTTTTGCAGGTACCAATGAAATATCAGCATCTGCATTTTTCCAATCATCCATTAGATCGAAATTTCTTTTGTTAGAGGATCCTAAAAGAAAATCTCTCTTTGAAAATGAGCCTGCCATATCCGCCACAGGAGAGTTGTTATACTCCTAATAAATATTTCGATGATAACTGGAAAGATATTTTGGAAGAGGGAGGAGCGATGGAGAGGGGGGGGGGAGAATCAGCGATGGTGTTGAAGTAGCATTTTGGTAAAAAAATATCAATATACAAGAAGTACTTAATCACGAAAAAAATGCATAACAGTTCTAAATTATGCGGACTGAATGAGTATCGTGTTTCACATCTGTATCTGATTTGCTTTCGACCATGAAGAAGGGAAAATATCATTTTTAAAAATGAGGATATTTTTGAAGAGGTACTGACATTTGTCTTTTTGTAGGATGGCTCTAACATAACTCCTAGTACAGCGCCTATCTCTAATGATCTGCAGCTCATGCGAACCAATAAGAAATCGTGATCTCTTGCAGATGTAAGGTATTAAGAGAGTGTGAGCTGCTACTGATGTCGGAAATTAATAAAAGTGCTTTGACCAGGGGTCTGAACTCAAATCATACTGGGGGCAAATTAATTATTTCAAATATATGGGGTGGGTGGGCGTGGCGCATTTTATACTTATTCTAAGGAATTAGCGGTGGGACGCATTTTATTATAAGCGATCAACGATAAGATTCATTTTCTTTTAAGCCCTATTCAGCAAAATATAATTACTTATATTATTGTTTTGGTATTAAAAAGTTCATCATCATCATCATCCTCAAGCAGCCATGGGCTACGGAGGTCCAACCAGACCGTGCAATTTAGTTCTCCAAGCAAGTCTATCCTGAGCTACATCTACTGCATCAGGCCACTGCACACCAATTCTAACAAGGTCCTGTTTGACATTGTCTGCCCACCGCATCCTAGGTCTCCCCTTCTTTCTGAGGCCTTTAGGCACACTGTTCATAACCCTATTCGCCAATCTATAATTATTCATACGGGCAACATGGCCAAACCAACGGAGTCTCTCTCTGCACAATATGCTGCTTAAAGGAGGTTGCAAACTCCTTTGCCTAATCTTATCATTAGTTACAAAGTTGAACCACCTAATGCCCAAGATACTGCGTAAGCATCTGGAATCAAAAGCATCTAGTTTCCTGTTATCTTGTTTACAAAGTGTCCAAGTTTCACTACCATAACTAACCCTAGAAAGAACCTAACTATTATACAGTCTAATTTTAGTCTTTAGGTGTATACGCCTATTTCTCCACACTCTCCATAGATTCTTAAAAGTCCCAGCAGCAATCCCTATTCGTCTGTTAATCTCATGCCGCACATCACCATTATCTGTTACATAGCTCCCAAGATAATTAAACTGTGACACCTGCTCAAGACTGCAACCATTCAGATTAACTGAATCACAGCCTGCCTGACCAATTTTCATCACTTTAGTTTTCTCTCTGTTTATAACCAAACCTACTCTACTACCAGTCTCATCAACGGCTCGAATGAAAGAGTTCATCTCATCAACATCATTTGCCAGAAGGGCTAAATCATCAGCATAATCTAAATCAGAAATTTTCCTATCTCCAGCCCATTTAAGGCCAAAATATTTCCCTTGAAGTGAATTTCGCATAACATAATCAATAACCAAGCTAAAGAGAAAAGGAGACAAAATGCACCCTTGTCGAACACCAGAAGTAATGCTAAACCAATTGCTACAAGCCTTACCAACTCTCACACACGACTCAGTGTTATTATAGAGAGCTTTCATAATGTTAACTAACTTGTCTGGTATACCATATGATCTCACAATCAACCACAAATTATGACGATCAACAGAGTCGAAAGCCTTTTTGAAATCAACAAAGCTAGCAACCAAAGGTTTCTGAAACTCTAAACATTTCTCAAGAATCTGCCTAAGTGAAAATATCTGATCTACACATCCCCTACCACTTCTGAATCCACATTGCTCATCACGCAATTGCCTGTCAACCAGACTCTTAATTCTATTAAGCATAATCATGGAAAGAACTTTACCTGGAACAGAGAGTAGGCTGATACCCCTATAGTTATCACAAGAACTGCGATCACCTTTTTTGAAAATAGGGATAACAATAGCTCTGGTAAAATCCTTAGGAACCATGCCTTTATCATAAAAGAGATTCAGAATTTCAGTCATCCAAGTGGTAACCGAAACATTCCCAGCTCTAAGCATTTCCGTAGTAATTTCATCTACCCCTGGGGATTTATGAAGTTTAAGTTTAGAAACAGCCAAACTAACTTCAGATTGTGTTATAGGGCCAACATTAAAGCCACCAATGCATCTATCATCATTGCAAACAATGGGAGTAGAACTAACTACATTGTTTAGAACATCACTGAAATGCTCAGCCCACCTAGCCATGACAGAATCCTCCCCTTCTATAACCTTACCTTGTTTATCCTTCAATCCTTGTATGCCTGTCCGTTTTCTACCACACAAAACATTAACTATCTGGTACAGCTCTCTGCTGTTGTGCTGTCTAACTGCTTCCTCGGCTTTGTCAGCCAAACCATCAAGCCAAAGATTCTTATCAGCAGCTAACTGATCCTTTACAAGTTTATTAAGGTCTCTGTAATGCTTTCTATTAGGACTAGTAGGGTATTGATTAAGGGCATTCCTGCAGTTCTTTCTTTCCGAAATAAGCTCAAGTGCCTTATCACTCAGATAATTTTGCCTCTTCTGCTCCTTTTTTCCTAAAAGAGTACTGTTAGTGTCCAAAAAAAGCCTGTTTAAAATGATCCCATTCTTCCTCAACTTCAGTAGTAAGCAAACCATGACTGTCATAATGACTAAGTAACCTATCATGGTAAGCTTTGGCTATAACTGGATCTTTCAGAGCTTCAGTATTAAAAGTAAATTTTTTAACCCTAGCACAACACTTTTTAAGTTTAAGTTGCAACACACTTTTAACAAGGTAATGGTCAGATCCAATTTCAGCTCCCCTATATGCCCTGGTATTCCTAACAGAACTAGTCCATTTGCTGTTAATTAATATGTAATCAATCATATTCTTATGCAGCCCATCAGGTGAAACCCATGTGTACTTATGTATGTCGCGGTGTTTGTAATACGTGTTAGTTATTCTGAATCCATTGAGTTTACTTACCTGTAGGAGACGTTGCCCATTGCTATTGCAGCTACCAATACCAAAAGGGCCTATTACTCCTCCCCAAAGGTCAGAGTCAGTACCAACTTTGACATTAAAGTCACCAAGAACAAGGGTAATATCTCCTTTCTTGACAGAATTCAAAATATCCTGAAGTTGGTCATAAAACCTATCCTTCTCATCCTCATCGGCATCCTCAGTGGGGGCATAACAGCAGATAACATTCAAGTCTTTAACGCTTGTTTGAAATTTTGCTGTGAGAAACCTTTCATTAATGCACTCATATCCTAGAAGAGCATCACTAGCGTGTCTGCTGAGAAGCAGACCCACGCCTTGGTGATGCTTTTTGTCGTCCCTCCCTGAAAAGAGAAATTTAAGATTATTTTTAAGAATCTGACCTTTATCTGTCCATCTGGTCTCTTGCAAGCCGAGAATATCTAAATTATAACGGTGGAATTCTTGTGTGAGGACATCAAGAGAAAAAGCTCTGTGCAGAGTCCTCACATTCCAACTGCCTATGTAGAGAAAATGGTTAGTGGGATGTTACCTACTTTTAATACTAAAACATAAACCTGTGTTTCATTTGCAATGGCTTCACCTTCGGCCTAATGCGACCATATTATGACATTCGTCAGGTCAACGAGATCATCTCAGCTAACCTAAACTGCTAAGCCACAGTTTGTTATCATTATTTTGGCAGTATGTATAGCTTGCCGGGAACACAAAATTATTTCAAGGACTGCATGGAACTTGCGTGTTGAACACATTGGCTTAGACCGATTATGAATTGGCTGCTATACGATCTGTTGACAAAAGGACATTGAAAATAACAAATATCAAAATGGTAGTTTACACAAATTCTGCCTTTTATGTTTTGATAATTCTGCATTTGAGATATTTTTGACTACACTTTCTTCGTCATTACTTCAGTTAATCATTCGACGATATTTCATAACATGATATCACAAAGTATTCACCTAGTCTAAGCCTGAAGAAGTTTCCTCATTTTATCCCAAAACAGTTTCTGTCCCCTTGGATTTTCTGTCCAGGATAATAAAGGCCTCGTCCTCTCCAAATATCTCAGATTTTTTGTGTACAATTCTTTGTCCAGACAGCCGAGTTTTACAAGCACTAACGCATCTCTTGTATCGTCGAATAGTTTATGCTGTGCCATGTGTAACTCGAACATGCACCATTCACTTCTCATGAATGAATCCGTTAGCACCAAGATCACTTTCCGACTCACTTCAATGGCATCCAAGATGTTATCTGTGATGAGGCAACCGACTTCAAAATCTCTTTCGTGAATGCACAATCGCAGACGAGGCTCCTGTTGCTCCAAAGCAGGAATAAGGTGATCTACGATCCACGGAGTGTCTGAGGAATTGTACGACACAAAAGCATCGAAGAAATAGAGGCGATTTTCCTGCTTGCTCACTTTTCTTTCTTTGATAACAGATTTCATATGAAAGAACCAGTATCGGATGTACCACCGGAAGAAATAACACAAGGAAATGGTAGCTGAGATTAAGATGATGATAGAAGGACACAAGGAAGCGAATAGCAGAACGAGGTTGATTTCGTAAACAATGCAGTGTGAAATGGGGATTTCAACTTTCAGGAATTCTTCCCCTTCCAGTTTCGTCGGTGTTGCACATCTGTACACTTTCTCTTGCTTGTCATCATTTTTAAAGTAGAATGAAATATTAGAAGAAAGCATAAAATCCTGAAAATCTTTCATTCCGCAAGCTGTACAATTCAGTGGATTTTCCGTGATATCTAAAGTGTGCTGCACGTGAAAGAAATCATTTAACATAGCTGACGTCACATCAGTAATTTGATTTTTTCCTAAGCGCAATAGAGTAAGGTTTGAGTTTGGAGCAAACACAGTTTGGTTCCATGCTATTATTTTATTCTTGTGCAATGTCACATTACGAATGTTGGCAAGAGAGGAAAATGTTCCTTGGTGGAGCACCATAATATCGTTATCGTGTAAGTATAATATTTCTAGCAATGAGCTGTGTTGAAACGGGTATATTCCCTCTGTTAGTTTTATATTGTTGTTATTCAACAAAAGAATTTTCAAGTTAAGTAATCCATAGAAAGATAAATTAGAAAGGTAAGCTATTTGGTTACCATGTAAATCAAGTGCTGTCAAAGAGCTTAAATTATGAAATGCATAATCATCCATTTCATTTATTTGAGATACTCCCAAAGTTAACAGACGCAAATTTGTAAGGCCATAAAAAGCGTTTCTCGTAATTTTGTGCATGTTCCTTATATAACTAAGCTCCAGCATTTCTAATGAAGTCATGTTACTGAAAATAAAGTCTTTTATTTGGAAAATGGTTGCTGATGCCTGATAATTAAGAGTAAGAGCTTTTAATTTTGTAAGAGATGTTAACTCTTCACTAGCAATTGAAAGCTCATTATTTCTCAATACGAGGTTCGTCAGATTTGAAACAGCGTCAAAGGCATTTGATTCGATCCGCCGAATGGAACAAGATGGTAAGCGAAGGACAGTTAGAGATGGAATCGGTGGAAATGCGGGCAAATTTTCGAAGTAGTTATATCCGAGATCCAATGTGGATATTGAACTGTTTTGAAGATGTGACAGAGGCTCATACGGGAAGCCATTGAGCCTTGTCAGCATTCGTAGGTAAAGGTGTGCAATAGAAGTTTCCTTCAGTCCTGTTGTTACGTTTCTCAAACCTTCTTCTCCCAAATAGTTTACAGATAAATCCAAAGTTTTAAGATGAGAAAGTTGTTTAAAGGATCCTTCTTCTATTAGGGAGATTGTTGTGTTGAAAAGCTGTAATGTTTCAAGCGTGCTGTTTTCCAGAGGAAGAAGTTCATCTTGAAATATTTTGCGAATGTACACATTGTGACTGAGAAAGAGAACCTTCAGGTGAATCAGTCCGCTTACAGCGTTGGCTATAGTTTCGACGTTAATGATTTTGTTTGAAGAGAGATCTAATTTGACCAATTTTTTTGTGTAGGTGAAGGCTTTACTTAAAACTATAATGTCATTATTGCTCAAGTCCAGTTCGATTAAATTATCTAGACCAGCAAAAGCTTTGGAGGTAATGTAGCGATGATGATTTCTGGTAAGGTTAAGGACTTTCAACTGATGTAAATGGGAAAGGAATGGTTTGCTAAATACTGGCAAGCTGCTTCCCGTTACTTCCAATTGAATTGTTTCATCGGGTAATTGTGGAGCAAGGTGAAGGAGAATGACATTTTCACAAGATATGGAAAGTTCTGTTTCTTCCGAAATGAAGCAACCGAAGATACTGGAGATGTTGTGGAGCTGGGCACTGATGTTCTGGGTAGGAGCTAATGAAACTGATTCGCTGTCACAGTTCGCAGAAGTGGTCACTTCAGTGGCATTTGGTAAATTCTTAGCTTCGAATAACCTCTGCTGCGCAGCCATAAAATAAGAAATCAGAAAATACCAGGAATTCATCCTGAAAAGTAAAAAGAAATACATTTAGGAAATATTTATTAAACAATCTTAATAAAGAAACGTATCGATAAGAGAGAAAAATCGTTTTTGTCAAATTTGCCTTTAAATTCTACAAAATTTTTTGGGAGCCTCTGAGCTGAAAGCGTTATAGACTCTCAACAAAATTCAGTTGCAGAAACTTGGTCAAGGCCAATATGATTATGCATAAAATTATAATAATCATTCTTATGTATTGTGTATAAATAATATTATGTATAAACACCAAATGAAAGAAAATGTAAAAAATTTTATTTATTAGCAAATCAAAATTATATGCGGTGCAATTCTTTAAAGCATTGAAAACACACATGGAATATATGGCTTTGCACAATCATTTTCCATTGATATTCGCGATTGGCATCTACTAAGCATTCCCGATTTCGTTTGTTCATAAATGCGCCCTTTGAAATGTCTGCATTCGACTCCACACTGCGTTTGTGTCGAAATTTTCTCTTTAGGCTCCACTTTGCCCTGTGAGAAAGGGAATCCTAATAGACTTCAAAAAGGAGCCATTTGTTGGCTGGGACTCTGTATTGGGTTGTTCTGTTATTTCACCTCTAAACGGCGCTTTTTTTTCTCCACACGATATGCTAAATGAGCAGGTTATAACGACCCCAGAGAAGGTTGGGAAAGGGGAAACACTGGACAGCTGCGAATACGAGACAGTTGGAATCCTTCCATCTCTGCAATACAGCGTTCTTTAACGTGCGCACGGAGCCACGACTTAATGAACCATTCGACGGATGGCTGCCTTTCCAAGCACATTGAAGCTGCATATTATTATGGTGAAAGAAATCACATATTGTCATGAAAAACAGAAAAAAATTAGTAATTCATTGTAATATATCAATGACAATGTTTAATGTACATGGTGGTTATAAAATAAGTTTATTTAAGAGTCTCTGAAGCTGTGACGAACGAAGATAACACCACGAAAATTGGAGGTAGCTTAATGAGAACATGCGGAAGCGATTTAGCGAAGAAAAAAAAATTCCAACTGTCGTTACTAGGAGGGAGAAAACGGATGCTTCAGGTATGCGAATCGCGTTTGCATAAAAGCTCATTTCCTATGTAAAAGGTGTCGTATAAAAGTAGGAATGCCCACATCGTAAGCAAAAACTCGTATGGTTCTATCAAGGAAGGAATGCTCTCTGTTAATGAAGTTATCCTCTAAGAATCAGAACAACGGAAATGCCGCACTGCAAGAGTATTGCATCTGAAGAGTCTGCGGAGAGGACTCCTGACACCAGTGGCTTTAAGGGAGATGTGAGCCTGAGTTGTTGATGATGATGTTGTGTGATGGTATCGATAGAGGATATACCACCAGACTTAACTCTGCAACAATAAATTATAACAGGAAAAGTCGTGTAGACAAAGAACACTCGAAAAAATTAGTTGAATAAAATTTAGTTGGCCTGATTGGAATTCCAACCCAGGTCTCCCAGAAGCATGCTGGGGCGTCTTAACCGCTAGACCTCCCCGGTGGTCTAGCAGTTAAGACACCTAGCCGAAGACTAGATGCCTAGACCGACGAGGCACATTTCACCCTCACTTATGCCTCATCTTCTCCAGCATCACATGATTCCCACCTTCCTGGAATAGCAGTATCTGGATACCACAGTGTTCGTGCAGTACGGTGTATTCCCGGTAGCATGGTGTATTCCCGGTTAGCAGGCAGAGCAGTTGCTGCATACAACGTTTGGCAATGTGCGCTTATTTTCTCAAGACTTTCCTGAGGCCTGAAAACATACTCACCAGACCTGAATCCTATTTCTGGCTCTGGGCTATCTAAAATATTGGTATATCATGACGACACGGGGTTCCTTGCTGATCTGAAGATCAGAATTTACACAGGAAGTGACCAACATCCACAGCAACTTGCTCCAAGCAACCATGGCCCATGCACTCCTTCACTTCCGGAACATCCTCTGAACCGACGAGGAACATATTGAGTAATTCCGTAATAGGCATGTGCGTGAAACCAATAAACATTGTTTTCTCACTTGTGCTTTTCCATGTATTTCCTGACTGTTTCTCCCCTGGTGGAGACAGTTGGAACTAATTTCTGTTCTTCACTACATTGCTTCCGCATGTTCTCATCAACCTTTCTATCAATTTTTCTCAGTAATATTTCCGTTAGTCACTGTTCCAGAGACTCCGGAAGAGGGAAACTTATTTTATAACCACCCGGTATATATACACTGCTCGACAATAAAAGTGCCCCACTCAAAAGGACATGTCGTACAAACATGCAAATAGAAGGGTGGGTGTGCGCAGTTGAAATATGCAAATTATGATAATTCAGAGCCAATGACGTGTGTGACTAAAGAGACAAATGGTGCAAAAAGGAACAGGGATGGCATTGCGTTTATGCAGGTGGAAGTCGTGCGAACGGTTGAGGTAAGGTGGTTCCACTGGGAAATTGTTCAGTGAAGGCCAAAAATGCCTAGTACATGCCGTCGGTAGGTTTATCATCATTTAGATGCTTTTGAGAGAGGAAGAATTATAGGCCGATGTGAAGCTGGATGGACCATGTCATGTCGCTGCACATGTTCATCGGGATGCACGAACTGTTGGACGCTGTTGGCAACAGTGGTGAAATGAAGGTTGTAGCGTGTATTGTCGAGGGAGTGGTGCCGTCTGATAGACATCAGCATGGCTTGATAGGCGCATTTTTCGACATTCTCGTTCATCACCACAGAGCACTGCAGGCGATATTCGACGGGCTGTGTCAGCAGCCATGGATGTCCCCATACACCCTCCCCACCCATGATAAATCGACGTTCATGTGGGTCATGATGCTTAAACGCTTGGATGCTGGCGGCAACAATGGGTACAGGAAGGTACCCAGACCCGTCACCATGACCCTGGAGGCATCAGAACGGGAGGATCGATGGGTCTGCAGGCTAGTGATAGGAGATTGATCTGTCACAATCCGCCAGATTCTCAACATCGTAACGCCATCCCTGTCTGCACCTGGGTCAGTGAGCATGATTAGGAGATGATTATGAGAATCAAGGCTGCATTCACATTGGCTCATCTACCTGTGCTATCATCCCATCATCGCCTTCGCAGTGGGGCAAGGAAAGTGCTGCTAGGGGACAAGACTGTGATCTCGTCATCTTCAGGGACAAATTAGGTTTCTGTCTTGGATTCAGTGATGGCCGTATGCACGTCTGGAAACACGAAGGTGTCAGAGATGATTCAAAGTGCATCATGGAGCGTCACACGAGGCCAATTCTCAGAATCATGATATGAGGAGCCATCAGTTAAATTAACCGTTAACATCTGGTCATTTTTGAAGGTGTGTTGAAACCATTGCTTCAGCCCATTCTTCACTTCATCCCAAATGCTGTTTTTAGCAGGATGCGACTTGCCCACTTATGGCTCTCATATCTCGACAATGCCTGCGTGATGAGGATATGCTTCCTTGGCCTGCACGTTCCCTAGGTCTCTCGTCCATCGAACACGCTTGAGGTTTGATGGAACGTTCACTAACCACTGCCTCCCAGCCCCCTACCACTGCTGTTTACGGCACAGGGCATGAAGCATGGCTCGATATTCACCAGGATGATAATTCCTCACTTTTTTGACTGGCTAGCTTAGGTTTTCGTACTTTTGACGTTTGGCCACCTATATCGCTGTCTAGAGAGGCTATATTTTTTATAGATGAGTTTATCACGCGACAAATTAGTTTGGTGCATTCCTTCTTTCGAATTTATTGGTAGCAACATTTATTTTGAATAATTTTAAACCATTAATGCTAAGTCTATGGGTTTTTGAGAAATTTAAACCCATCCACCCTAATTTTGGTTGACCCCAGCTGATTCCTATATTCTTGGAAAGGTGTGGCCATCCATTGCATGGGACTAAAGCCATGGGCCCGTGGTGGGAGAGCCATACCCTGTGCACGTTAAAGAACACGCTGGATGACCTTGAATGGAGGCTTCCATCTGTCTTCTAATAGCTGCCCAATGGGTCCCATTCCCCAGCCCTCTCTGAGCCCTTAGGGTCCTTGTGCCCATTGTGTGCAAAGAAGTCTCAGAGGTAAAACACCCAACTCTTTTATTATTATAGGTTACAATTTCAAATTTTGGTGATGGTATGCTATAATACAGGAACTTACTCCTCATAACCTGGATATTTCAGTTATTTTATATGGGAAAATTGTTATTGTTTTTAATTTACGCGGAAGTTTTAGGAACGCATTATGCGAGCAAATCGAGAACTACCTGTGCTTATTTATATACACTGCAAAAGTTAAGCACGGATCACTAAAATGAAAATAAAGAAAAAAATAATTATATGCAAATAAAAGTTTTTTTTAATGTACTTAGATAATTAAATGTGTAGTTTGCAAAAATCATCATGTAAATCCCATATAACATCACTGAATATGTAAAACAGATACTCTATAAAACGAGCTCATTTAATCATAGAGCTAATCTTAAAAGCTCAATGATTTCAAATTGAAAGACAAAATTGTCAGTCTGGAATAGGTAATTGCTTCATGATGAAATGCTTAGACGATTCAAAACGATGAAGAATAGTTGGAAGGTTGTAGTCTGATCAAACAATCACGGAGATGGCCATATTCTTTGGTGTCTATAATTCTGTTATATCAAGGCTGTGGCAGTAATTGCAAATATCCCCCAAAAAAAATGATTTGAAGATCTATCCTAGGGGCTACAAAAATGATCGCTCTGTTGAGCTGCTGTTTCGACAGAAGAGGAAAGCAACAGCGTCATCTCTGCATTCAGACCTCATTGCAGCCACAGGAAGGAAGTACAGTCGCTGAAAAAATATCCGAACACTATGGTGGATTACAGAATTCAGAAAAATATCTGGCAACGATTTTTTAGAAATTAGTGATCTGGTAACCTTCGTGTTACGTAATACGAAGGTTGCCAGATCATTAATTTCTAAAAAATTCGTTGCCAGATATTTTTTTATGTTGCATGCCTCTTTTAATCTGCAGATACAGACAGGCCCGCTTGAAATGATGTCACGCCTGGACCAGGCAATGGTGGAGTCATGTCCTGTTGACCGACGAATCAAGATTTTCTACATAGTAGGAAAGCAGACATGTGCAGATTGATCTGAAGAGAAGTGGGAACTCGCAACTATCCCCACAACATCATTGAAAGAAGTGCCTTTGATGGTGGATGTCTGGCTGTGTTGGTTGTGCCAAGTTCCACGTGTATGATGGAAGTTCTATGAATGCTCTGAGGTATCGAGATGAGATTCTTGATCCTCGTGTCAAGCCCTATACTGGTAGGTGAGTTTTCCTCCTAATGGTTGACAATGCCCAGCCACACAGAACACGACTGACCAATCATCATTTTTAAGAAGAAGGTATCCAACGAATGGAGTGGCTTGCATTTCCTCCAGATCTCAAATCTGTGGGATGCCCTGGGGAGACGTATTGCATCCCTTCTCAAAAAACCCTCCAAGACATGATGATTGCTCTCATTGCTCAGTGGATTTTAATGTCTTCCCATTCTTTGCATTGTCTCAATGAGCACATAAATTGATGTTCTCTGACCTGCATTAATGCTAGAAGGTGACATATCCTCTATTGACTATATATATATATACTGTATTTTGCATTTAAAAACAAAGCTGCCACCACGCCTTTTTCACGTATTTTCCTTTCTTTTTTTAGGGTTTGTACAGTAAATACACTAAGAGATGCCAGTTTATTAGACACACACTACCTTTCATCACATAAATGGTTCATTTCAACACATAATATATTTTTTGACTGTGGCATGTGGTATAAATCGGGCAGACCAGCTGTTTGAGCATCAGTTAGTGTTGGGTTGTTTTACCTCTGAGCGGCATTTTTTGCACACTGCCGTTAGCGCGCCAGAATCATAATCTGCAGTTCCCGGGTTCAAGTTAATCTTCGGCTAAATGACCAGATCACAAGGACCCCAAAGGCTCAGAGAAAGTTGGAGGAGGGGACCCACTGGAACAGCTGTTGGGAGACAGATGGTAGCCTCCCGTCAAAGCCATCCAGTGTTAACGTGCACAGGGTATGGCTCTTCCGTACGCATGGCCATAGCTTAACATTCCCATCCGATGGACAGTGTCCTTTCCAAGCCTGGTGGTATCCCCTACTGACCATGAGCAGGGAATTTTGTGAAGATAAATCTAAATGCTGACCCAACTGGGACTGGAATCTGGGAACTGCAGATTACGAGCCTGGCACGCTACCGACTGAGCCACACCCGCCCCTCAGTTAGTATTGAACTGAACATCAGTCAGTGTTGGATTGAGCATCAGAATAGGCAAAACGAGCGACCGGAGCGACTTTGAACGTGTCATGATAGTTGGTGCTAGGCATGCCAGTTCTAACATCTCCCAAATGTCCGTCCTCCTGCGTTTTCATGCACAACTGTTTCAAAGTTTCCCGAGAATGGTGTTAAAAGCAAAAATCTAGCAGTTAACAGCGATCCTGTGGACGAAAATAGCTTGTGGATCAGAGGGGTGAAAGGAGACTGGCGAGAATCGTGCAAGTGAACAGACGTGCCACATCCAGGCAAATAACAGTAGAAATAAGCATTGGTGTGCAGAAGGTCATCTCCAAATGCACCATGTATTGGACGACCTTGTCACGAATGGGCCATCAACCATGTCGAGTGCCAATGTTGTCAGCGAAGAACACGAAAGTGCATCTCCAGTGGGTGCAAAGAGCATTGCTGCTGGACCATTGAGGATTTGAAAATTGTTGTTGACCAATTTCATCCCTTCATGATGGCTACAGCAACGTCGCGACACAATCATTTTGGCTTAGTACAACATTCCTGAACAATGCATCCAGCACCTTGTATGTTCCCGGGATGTTCTGAAGGCCAAATGAGACACAACACGCTACTAGGAAGGCGTGCCTTATAAATAATAAACTGGCATCTCAGTGTATATATGTAATCATTTTGGCCCAAATTGTCATGGATTATCACAACATTTTCTTTGTATCGTACAGTGGTATTTCATTTGTTTAAATATATTTTGAGATATGCACATTCCATTAATCCGTGCTTAACGTTTATGACTAGTGGGGATAAACAAAATGACACTGACCTCGAGTAGCTAATGATAAAAAAAAACAACGAGCTAAGTTTTTAGGATAATCGTCCGTTTATTAGACATTGTAATAAATAAAATCTAGTAAATGGAACAAATTCAAAAATTTGGAATTTCATTACCTTTTTCTCCAATGTCTTCTTTTACCTCATAACAATGATTAAGTCATCGAATGCAACGTCCAGAAAGGTTAAAATTAAAACATCACGTGAGTGTTTCAATCCAGGCTATTTCTGTTTGTGCTTTAAATGAACGTAGAATTTGGCATATGCATGTCAGCTGATCTGACTATCTGAACCTCGCTGCTTCTGCTTCATATAAGTTCACTCTTCGCAGGCACTGCAAACGTAAATAATGAGCATTGGGAATTCCCGTAACACTGCAGTTGACACTGCGGCAGATATTCCTTGAAATCATCAATAACTCTGTAGCGAAGAAATATTTTCATAAATTACGCAACTGATTAAACACTCTAGGAGGACTGCTAGAATGCAGTTTGTTGGTTTTATAGTCTTCTTGTCTTAGTCAAACATGGTGACCTCGTTTATTGTTGTTTGGCTAAGATAAAAACTTTATCCAAGAGGATTACAGACTGCTAAGGATCCTTTTGTACTGAAGACATTGGAACGAATGGAAGCGAACAAACGGGATGAAAAGAATAATTCCTTTGTGAATTATGAATTAGCTTACTAATGAAAGGCAAAGAAACAGAATTCTTTTATTAGCTTAAATAATACAAAAAAAAAGAGATTTGTTGAATTTATTCATTTACTCTCGAGTTTGCATTTTAATTATATTCAATAACAGAGCCTGATCA
The DNA here is from genome assembly GCA_038380435.1 of Ryuthela nishihirai. NCBI lineage: Eukaryota > Metazoa > Arthropoda > Arachnida > Araneae > Heptathelidae > Ryuthela > Ryuthela nishihirai. Next base: position 9,870,850 of record JAWZYU010000027.1, read on the forward strand.
GGCGAGAGGAGTCTACAGGGTGTTCCAAAACTCTCTGTACAAATTTCAATTGGAGATAGGGAACACCAAGACAAACCTTTTTCGTCTATGAATATATGTCCGCTGATGTAACCCTTCAGTGATAGAGGGCGCTGACAGAAATATCGGTGGAGCTGGTACATAAATGAGTGGAAACAAGTGACATGACAGCGTCGAAGCATTGATTGCCGTACATGTTGAAAGATTCTCGGAATTTCGCAAAGAGTTGCAGCGGCGACAGCGATTCTTGCGACGAGGTCTTCATCTGAGTCAATGGGAGTCTCGTATACGAGGTTCTTCATGTGACCCCAGAGGAAGAAATCGATACATGTTAAATCGGGCGATCTTGGTGGCCAGGCGATGGGTCTACCCCTATCCATCGGGCCCCAAAAGTGACGTTCAGATAATCCCGGACATCATTGCTGAAGTGTGCTGGCACCCCGTTATGTTGAAACCACATTCGTTTGCGAATAGTCACGGGAACATCTTTCAGCAGTCCCGGTAACGTTTCTTCAAGAAATACCCGATAAATCTGCCCGTTTAGGTGGGGAGGCAGCAGGTATGGCCCAGTCAAAATGTCATGAACGATATCCGCCCAAACATTGATGGCGAACTGTTGTTGATAGCCATGCTCCATTGTAGCATGTGGATTTTCGTGAGCCCAAACGTGAGAATTGTGCACATTAAACACACCCTCACGTGTGAAAGAGGCCTTATCTGAGAAGAGCACATGAACCGAAAAATCAGGCTGCACCACAGTCTGCTAAAGAAACTAGGACACGAATTTCTACGAAGAGGATAATCCTGAGGTTGTAATGTCTGGACTCTCTGACTTGCAACACTCTCCATACAAGGGCGTGGTTCATGCCAAGGCTAATTGAAACAGCTCGCGTGCTTGTGCCTGGATTGTTCTTAATTCGCCATAGGATCTCTTCTTTCATGTCAAGAGTGCGCATGGTTCTCTCCCAAAATGCATGTTGGCATGGAATGTTCCAGTTTCTCGCAGTGCCGATGCAAACGCGCAAATGTTTGGTGGTTTAGTACACGTCTGTTTGAGTAAGGGTTATCAGTACAACCTCACAGCAGCTCTTCCGTTTCCATTGCCAGCCCCATATGCCAGATGCATGTCAGCCATCTCAGCAGTCGTGAAACACTCCATGTTACACGTAATGTGCCTGATTTACGAATGCCGACAGCAAACACAAGTTCGTTCTCCGTTCCCACTTCGCCCTTATAGCCAATTGTAGCGCCCTCTAATATCGAAGGGTTACGTTAACGGACATACATTCGTAGACGAAAAAAGTTTGTCTTGGTGTTCCCTATCTCCCATTGAAATTTGTACAGAAAGTTCTGAAGCACCCTGTATATAATTCTTTCTTTGAGAATGCCAATATCCAGAATGGGAGCGAAAAAAATACTAAACATCAATATTACAGATATTTTATTAGCAAATGTTTAAAAGCTCTTAAAATGGAAAAAATTCCTTTCTGTGTTCCAGTTCGCAAGCTCAGTATTTACAAATGTTATTTTAATATTAAACTTTAGGCTTAAAATCACGTGCGAATGTCAATTTCGTTGAGAGGCAATTGTTTTGCCATCATCGATGAATTAATATCGCGGTCTTTGAAAATGCATGACGTCATTTTGAATTCTAATCATTTTTTGTTTTCATTGGTCGATGCATTCCTGGAAATGACCATAAATCGTTATATACATCTGTAAGGAAATTACTTTTTTAACAAAAATAAATGCCCCCTCAAGCAGCTGCTTGCCACAGAGGTCTGACAGGAGCCTGTCAGTTTATATGCCATAGTAGAAGGTCTGAGAGGATGGCAGGACCTCAGCAGAAAAACAACACACACAACCATGCCTTAATCCGGGGCTCGAACCCAAGTCCCTTCGATCAGTAGCCAAGCGTGCTAACCACTCAGCCATGGGACGGCTATAGCAACTGAATATAAAAGCTTTAAAGAAAGAGGACAAGATAGTTTGATGTAAATTACAAACAAAAATGAAAGTGAAATAGTCCTAAAAAATTGACCCTAAAAAACTAAATAGCCAAAATATTTTATATATACACATATGTACTTGACTGTACTCTGCATCTGACGAAATATATTATAGAAATTTGCCATTGATGATTTCTATGTAAACCGAAATATTTCTTTCAGTTGTAGGTAAAAACTATTACTCACAGGTTTCGAAATTGACACATTTTTGCTACTAAGATTTAGAATCTCTCTTATGCTCGGCAAACTGTTTCAAAACCTTGCTAAAGCGAAACTGATGCCTGTGGAAAGCCAAGTAATTTCTAAAACATAAACGTATTAATTTTTAATCTTTTGTCCAATTCAATACGGTTTTTAGAATTTAATGCCGCTTTAAAATATGGCTTTTTCTATGAAACTGCTAAATTTTCTTTGTAGTTTATACACTGCATAGACATAAAATTGGAGACCTTATTTCATTATCGTTTAGAACCACCAATGTGTCTTCAGGTCATCTTGAATTCGAGCATATCTTGTGTTTCACCTCATTACATAACCTTTTTCCAGATCTCTACATGTAGATCCTCTCATTCCTCTTTCGATACCACTGAAACCCCGATTCCGGATTTTCAGGTAATACTAAAGATTTTAATCGTTACACACCGTTAGAGTACCGACTGCCTAGCTGCAAGTGTCGAAGTTCCCTGAGGATCATTCGAGTTGATCTGGGTTGATCTGTCTCTGTTGAAAGCAGCGGTCATTTGGACGCACATTTGAATGTCGATTTAACCTCATCTATCCTCTGTAACGTTCTATGGTCTTTTTCCATAAATAATATGATAATATCGGACGTCTGCCACAATTACTCCTGTCAGACATCGAGACTACATCTGTTAACAATCCTTATACGCTTTAGATATGGTAACTTTATACAGTCCTGTGATTTCCATAATTTTGCTTTGTTTGCATCACTCTATCGAGAGCCAACAACCTTTTTGGAAGTTGCTTATCAAAGATGTCTTTCCCATTTTGCGATCGAGTTGTGCTGCTTATATTTAAAGCAGATGAGGGATCATCTGACCTTGAAAAAAGAGGTTTTCCTCGCCTATTTTTAATTTGCATTGCATTATGGTAAAGAGTGCAAGGTTTCTAATTTTTTGGGCAAGGTGGTGCATTAATAACTCAGTTAAAAAGACTGTTCAGAATTTTGTCACGGAATTCTAATTATGAAAAATTTGATTGCAAAAAATGGTGGATATAGGTTGAGCATAGGCAGTCAAAGATTTGAAAAATTATTTAGAAGTCAAGAAGTGGTAAATGGCTGAAATGCCGTTCTACTGTAAGCTTTTCACTGCTTAGTGGTATTTAAAAAAGAATCTTTGAAAATATGCTACATTTAGTATTTTTCACCTTTCTTACGGTTATTCTCGCGGGTGAGGTTCGGGGAATGTCATGGCGCCTTTGTCCCACTCCTAAATTCTGCCATCGTCATTGCTACGTTTTACTGAAAAATTTAAAGAACTTAAAATTTTGCTTTCTTCAGCTTAAACTGAGAAAAATATACAGTATCTTTATGATAGCAATCGCAGTGGCTGAGTGGCTAGTGTGCCTGGCCCTGGATCAAAGGACCCGATTTCGAGTCCTGAAGGTTTTTTTTCTTGTATTGCCTTTCTGCTGAAGTTATGCTTTCTTCATTAAAATGGATATGAGACCTCGGAGGCAAGCAGCTAATTGAAGAACAATATTTTTTAATTTTTTAGATAATGAGAAAATAATTCAATATAAAGCACTATATAATATGTTCAAAATGTAAAATCTTTTATGAATGTAAAATGTAACATAGAAATAGAATTTGTTATTTAAAACAATATTGCTATGTGAGTTAAGATAATTTCAGCTATCTTTCTACAATAGCATAACCCAGCAAAAGCATTCAATACTAATGTCAAAGGATCCTATGCTATCCTGACAATTCCTTATCCCATTCCTTAATGTGCATATACACTGAAGAGTCAAAACATTACGACCACCTGCCTAATATGATGTTGATTCTCCACGTGCCGCCAAAACAGCTCTTACCCTGCAAGGCATGGACGCTACAAGATTTCTAAAGGTGTCTTGTGGTGTATGGTACCAACACGTTACCAGCAGATCCTTTAACTCTTGTTGTAAGTTATGTGGTTGAGACGCTACAGATTGGATGTGCTGTTCGAACACAAACCACAGATGCTCGATTGGATTGAAGTCTGGGGAATTTGGAGGCCAGGGTAATACCTGGAAGTCCGTCATGTTTTGCGAACCATTCTCGAACAATCCGGGCAGTGTGGCATGGCGCATTATCTTGCTGAAAGGACATACTGTTGCCATGAAAGGATGTACCTGGCCTGCAATGATGTTTAGGTAGGTAGTAGACATCATAGTTTCCTGCACATGAATAACTGGACCCAGAGTTCTCCAGCAAAACAATGCCCAAAGATACGCGTTTCTAGAGGAGAATTCCGTTGCCATGAAAGGATGTACCTGGTCTGCAATAATGTTTAGGTAGGTGGTAGATCTCATAATTTCCTGCACATGAAGACTGGACCCAGGGATTCCCAACAGAACATTCCCCAGAACATTACACTTCCTCCACTGGCTTGTTTTCATCCCACGGTCCATCCTGGTGCCAACACTTCACCAAGTAAACGATGCACACGTGCGCGGCCGTCCACACGGTGCAACAGGAAACGAGATTCATCGGACCAGACGACCTTCTTCCAATCATTCCAGGTCCAGTTTTGATGCTCGTGCGCCCAGTGTAGGCACTTTCGCTGGTGAACCGAGATTAGCATGGGCACTCGAAGCAACCTGTGGCTACGCAGCCCCATTTTCATCAGAGTTCGATGTACTGTGTGTTGTGACACATTACTACGGTCACCAGCATTCAAATTACGGACAAGTTGCGCCACAGTATCCCTTCTGTTGGCTCATACCATACGGGATAGCCTTCGCTCACCTGAAGCATTGATGAGCTGTAGTCGGCCCACACCTTGCCGGCGGTTCGGGGTTTTTCCCTCCTCGGACCACTTTTTGAAGGCATTAACCACGGCTGAGCGTGAGCATTCCATAAGCCTTGCCGTCTCGGACCTGCTCTGACGTCTGGCCATTACAATTTGGCCTTTGTCAAACTCACTTAATCCACTGCCTTTCCCATATGAAGAACAAGAATAACACTGATTAACAGAGCTCAGGATCAGGTGTTATTTAAACCGTGTCATAACCTTCATAATACGCGCCATCGTTCATCTGCAGTTGCTTCGATTTGCATAAACACGTGCTGGTCATAATGTTTTGGCTCTTTGGTGTATAATAACTTGCTCCTTCGACTGCACCAACATATGAAGCATTTCTATTTTGACTTTCGCACGATACTTTTGTAGGGAATAACAATCTAGCAGCTGTTGCAAAAAGAAAAACAAAGACTCTTATCTTCTGAATCTAATGAAGCCTTTATTTCAACGCTTTATAAGCATTTGGTATTAAGATTATCTGACTTCGCCACCCTAGCTATTCTCGGAACTCTTGCCAGCAATGCAGTCCCGCAGAATTCGTTGTTGCCACTTGCTATCACTAGAATTTCTTCTGTGTTGTAGAGAGAATTATCGCATCCCTATTTGCACAGTTGATCAGCTGATGGTTTCAGTTTCTACCGCTCTCTTGAAGACATTGTTTCTTCTACGCAATTACTAGACATTGAAGAGTTCATTTCTGCGAAAGGGCTTCAACGTCCGTAACGTCAACAGGCCTCGGCTCACAAAACATCTGCCGCTCCACTTTCCCAGCATATTTCCATGATTTCAGGGTTCCACCCTGCCCACGGTCAGTAGGGGACACCGATGGGCTTGGAAAGGCCGCCGTCCGTCGGATGGGACGTTAAGCCGTGGCCCCGTGTGTGGGAGAGCCATACCCTGTGCACGTTAAAGAACACGCTGAATGGCCATGACGGGAGGCTACCATCTGTCTCCCAACAGCTGTTTCAGTGGGTTCCCTCCCCCAACCTTCTCTGAGCCTTCGGGGTCCATGTGACCTGGCCATTTAGACCATGGTGTGCAAAAAGTGCCGCTCAGAGGTAAAACAACCCAACCCAACCCAGGGTTCCACATCTATTCTCTTTTGTAATCAATTAAGCCAATTCTCAGGAAATCTTCTCAGTTCTCAAAAAAAAAAAGAAATGAAATTGAAAATAATAATAATTTGAAATAATAATAATTTGAAGCTAGGCCTTTTGGTATCACACTGCATGCAGTTTTCCCATCAGTGCTCTACGACTGATTTCCCGATGACTCTTCCAGCAAATGCCATTTCGCCTTTTTCCTTCTCGTCCCTCAACAACTGAAACTTGCATTTGTACTTATTTTCCTTTCTTGTTAAATTTTCTCCTTGAATGTTGACAGAATATTACGAAACTGTCAAAGCGGCCATGAAATGGAATTCAAAAAATGGATCAGTCAATAGTAAATACACAGATTAATTCTTGACATAAAATTAAAGAAACACTTTTCCGGAAAAAAATGAGTTTCGCCGATGAGTGGGATTTAAACTCACGCCTCCAAGTTACATTCCAGGTGTTCTACCAACTTCATCTCTCATCAGTTCCTTTATTTACTCTGGCATGTGACTGGGAGGTGTGGGTTAGAATTGCAGTCATCGCCGATACTCATTTTCTACCACAAAATCATTTGTTAAAAAGAGAGTTCAATTTTTGTCATCTCTTCCCACTATTATTGAACTCCTCCTATGAATGCCTACTATGCATAATTAACCGAATGCTCTTTTGTTGCCATTTTCCTCTCCTAAGTTTGGTCTACCTTCTGAGAAGTTTCGGCACTCACCTCGTTCTTGAAATCCCTTGTATCTGGCACCGAGCACTACAACAGATGGGAATACAACTCTCCCAGTCAGCAGCATTTTTTTAAATATGAATCTTGGTTTTCAGAAAGCGAAGACGAATTATTTTTAAATTTTTATTATATAAAGCCAAGATGACATTTTTCTTCCATATTGAAATTATACATATTATGGCAATCACATCAATAACAATATATTTCTTTCTCTTTCAACGTAATAAAATGCAATTTCACATTCCAATTCGAAATATAAATCACTTCTACAAAAATAATTATTAATTAAATCTAGCGTGACCAGAAGGTCTCTTTTAAAGATAAATGTATATATCATACAGGATGTCCCTGAGTTCATGGCCCAAACGTGAGGGGATGGTAGTACACACCGAAATCACCAATATTCGTCATAGAATATGCGGCCGCAAATGCAGCCCGGTGCCGGTAGGGGGGCGCAGACGAGGAGGCACGGTTTAAAAGCGCTGAATCGGCCAAATCGCAGCATTCTCAGGCGCCGATGTGCGCGACAAGCCCGGTGTTTACGAGCAGGTACGCCGATCACTACTCCGCCGTTGTGCCTCAACTTGGTGGGCGGACGTTTGAGCATTTGTCGTAATGATCTCCAATAAATGTCATTCTGGAAACCTCTGTGTCTGTCCTTCATTTCCAACTCCTCACTGCGTTTGCAGTCACATATTCTATGACGAATATTGGTCGGTTCGGTGTGTACTACCATCCCCTCACGTTTGGGCCATGAATTCAGGGACACCCTGTATATAAAATTAAAAAAAATAATGTTATAATTCCAAAACTGTATTATGTTCCAAATTCTGTCAATATTTCATTGTTGAAAATGTTATATAATTGTTGGCCAAAGTCCTGCTTGATATATCTGGACTTATGTCATTGGAGGTGTGTATTTCACTAAAATAAAAAGCCTTATAGTAGCATAAAAGAAGTATAGAACGATGCATTATGAAAAAAGGAAAACATCATAAAGTCTAAATCAATTATAAGATTTAAAATATTATTCCCCTTAGAAAATTATATGCTTTTATTATCCTACTGAATGTTATTAAGAAACGGTGTGATCAGATATTGTCAGCAACAAATTAGAATATCAGGCGAATTGAACAGGAACAGCGATTATTTATGTTATAACATACCTAGAAAAACTTTAATCAAAAACCATTACATTTATTTAGGGTAAAAATTTTCAAATCATTACCAGTTACTATTGGAAATAAAAGAGTTGGAAGTAAAAGACAAACACCCAAAAAAACTTTACGAATATATTGATGAAACTGAAAATACTGAAACGTGTTATGAACAGCTAATTATTATAAAGGAATTATTTTTAACTTTCATTTGTTTCACATTACTGTTTCCTAAACTTTAACTATTGTATTATTTAAACTTTCAATTTACTAAGACCTCGCGACTGTCTTTAGTAGTGTAATTATTTTTTCAAATATTGACATATGTTAATATTTTAGGTTCTATGTAACTATATACCATGTATTGATATCTATGAAAATAAATGATTGATCGATTCTTGGATTCACCCGTGATTGCTTCATATTTAATAGGATTCTTCCAATGCAACCTACCTTAATTACATTATCTGCCACAAAAGATACTTCTTTAAATAAATTCTCATTAATAATAATGGAATTTATGTAACATTATTTTTTTAAATAATAGTTTTCTGACAAGTATTCGCATTTTTAAAAAGAATAGAAAGAATACTTTTTTGTTGTGGATAAAAATAGGGGAACATATTCTAGTTTTCTGCCTTTACTAATGGTCACCCTAATTTGTTCAGTATAATAAAATAATAAACTTATGTAATGTCAAGTAATTGTCAACCAAAGAAAAGTCGATAAAAACGATAGAAGCAGAAGTTTTCTTGAATTTGGTTGCCCTAGGAAACGTTTGCTTTGATGTCCTGGCAATCTTTACTTTGTCGGTACTAGACAAGGTTTGTGTTGGCTGCCTTAGACAAAGTTTGTTTTAGCGACATTTCTAATAAATTTTGAGTATTGACATAGCCAACGTACTGAATACTGAATGAATTTCAAAGAAATTACTTAATATTACTTGAAAAAAAAACATATCTAGTTTTAATTTTATTTATGTTCATTCAATTATAAATATATCATTATTACTATTAAAACTATAACCAAAAATCAGTACTGGTTTTTAAATTTTTTGCTAAATGCAATTTTTTTTACACAAAAATTTGATGTTAAAACAGGAACTAATTGGCAGGCATTTGAAATCGGGATTCTTACACAGGTGGCAAGGGGGCCTATGCCTGAAATAGGCCTTCGATAGAAGCTCAACTAATGATTTTGGAGCAGTAATTACACATTTCGTAATCTAGCCTACCTAGGCTAATCGTTGCCATTCCATTCTAGACAGCTTCAAGGACTCTATGCTTGGCTTTAAATCAAATAGTAGTTTGGCCATCATTATTGTAAAAGATGATAAGGTTAGGCGAAGGAATCATATACTTTCCTTGAGCAGTATCTTGTGTAGAGAGAGACTGTTGGTTTGGCCATGTTGACGGCATGCAGAAGTACGGATTAGCGAATAGAATTATGAACAGTGAGCCTGAAGACTTCAGGAAACGGGAGAGACTTGGAATCCGACGGAGGCACAAGGCCAAAGAGGACCTTGTTAAAATTGAACTACAGTATTGGAGGACTCATTTACACAATTTGGAAATAAAAGGACATATTCTGGTTTTCTGGTTTTACTATATGGCCACCCTAATTTCATCAGTGTGTGAAACATTACAACTAAACTTATGTAATATCAAATTTAATGGATCAGATTATCATAAAACAATCCATCGTAATGTTTCTCAATTTTGCAACAAGTTTTCACAAAATACTACGCCAGGTTCTTTATATCAGTAGCGAAACAATATATATTGGACCTCAATAGCCCATCACTGCTTCAGGATTAAGAATATATAATTTATATAATATAACTTTGATATTTATATATTAAATTTTAATATTTATATAATTTTATATATATATTTATTTAATATGCATCTTTTTTTTTTTTTGAAGTTTGAAATGTTTCTCTTGTTCTAAACTTCTTTATCGATTTTCAATTTTTTTTTAAAAATTCTTATAGAATTAAAATATTTCGGAATTTTTGCAAGAATATCGCCAAATCTCTTATTTCTTTTGTTTTAGGTATTTCTGGGAGTTTTTTTTAATAAATCCTTTTTTTTATTGTACTAAAATTTTTTTAGTTGCAAGAGCTTTTTTTATTTGAGATTCTGTCTCTTTAAGCGCAGTAAAACTTAGTTAGAAATAAAGTGGGAGGGAGGAATGCGAGATTACTTTCTAAATTATTGAATATTATTGAAGAAACTTAGAGTTATCCTTCAAGCATTAGAAACTAACATATAAATGGCATTAATAAGCAATACGATATAAGTTAGGAAAAAAATTCAATTAACAAGAAATACGCTTACATTGCATAATACTGTATCATAAATATAAAAGTCGTTTAACAATTTCTTTATTAATCCTCGCTTAGTCCTCGATGAAAACGAAGACACAGTTAGGCCGCCGTCTGCCATATGGTCCTGTGTCATAACCTGTGGATGTTAAAAATCCATCTACCCTAAAGGTTGTCTATTGGATCCCCTTCTTCTTGTAGTTTGATCGGAGACCTTGAGGTCCTTGTGATCTGGCCATTTTGCTGAACCAATGGCCATTTTGCTGAACCAATGGCCATTTTGCCATCACAAAGACATTAACATGTAGTTAATTGCTAATGCTCAAATCACGTTAAAAGACTCCTTAATTATTTTGCATCCTGCGTTAAGAGAGCTAGTGATTTTAGATTGGACTTCTCTTTGGAATCCAATTTCGACTGCATTTAATCAGCGTGTTCTGCTGTACGAGCAAAGAGAGCGTGACTTGTTACAAATGCAGAGAGGCAAAAGCTTGATCTCTTTCTGATAGGGAGTAATAGGACATATTCTGCAGCTGATTCAGTTCAGTAAGAGAGCTTGATCTCTGCTAAAGCAAAGGTGTAAAAGATCGTGATTTGCTCATGATGTGCAGCAGTACGAGAGCATGATCTCTTCCTGATGCAAAGTAGTAAAATACAATGATTTACTATTCATGTGGAAAATTTTTTAAATTATTTAGAGCATTATGGAATGGTTGCTATCTGACCTATTAACTAAGAGAATAGGCACATTGAGAGTAACAAATATCAGAATGGTATTTTACGCAAATTCCGCCTTATGTTTGATAATTCTGCATTTGAAATATTTTCACAAAGCATTCACCTAGTCTAAGTTCTGAAGAAGCTTCCTCATTTTATCCCAAAACAGTTTCTGTCCCCTTGGATTTTCTGTCCAGGATAATGAAGGTCTCGTCCTCTCCAAATATCTCAGATTTTTTGTGTATAATTCTTTGTCCAGACAGCCGAGTTTTACAAGCACTAACGCATCTCTTGTATCGTCGAATAGTTTATGCTGTGCCATGTGTAACTCGAACATGCACCATTCACTTCTCATGAATGAATCCGTTAGCACCAAGATCACTTTCCGACTCACTTCAATGGCATCCAAGATGTTATCTGTGATGAGGCAACCGACTTCAAAATCTCTTTCGTGAATGCACAATCGCAGACGAGGCTCTTGTTGCTCCAAAGCAGGAATAAGGTGATCCACGATCCACGGAGTGTCTGAGGAATTGTACGACACAAAAGCATCGAAGAAATAGAGGCGATTTTCCTGCTTGCTCACTTTTCTTTCTTTGATAACAGATTTCATATGAAAGAACCAGTATCGGATGTACCACCGGAAGAAATAACACAAGGAAATGGTAGCTGAGATTAAGATGATGATAGAAGGACACAAGGAAGCGAATAGCAGAACGAGGTTGATTTCGTAAACAATGCAGTGTGAAATGGGGATTTCAACTTTCAGGAATTCTTCCCCTTCCAGTTTCGTCGGTGCTGCACATCTGTACACTTTCTCTTGCTTGTCATCATTTTTAAAGTAGAATGAAATATTAGAAGAAAGCATAAAATCCTGAAAATCTTTCATTCCGCAAGCTGTACAATTCAGTGGATTTTCCGTGATATCTAAAGTGTGCTGCACGTGAAAGAAATCATTTAACATAGGTGACGTCACATGAGTGATTTGATTTTTTCCTAAGCGCAATAGAGTAAGGTTTGAGTTTGGAGCAAACACAGTTTGGTTCCATGCTATTATTTTATTCTTGTGCAATGTCACATTACGAATGTTGGCAAGAGAGGAAAATGTTCCTTGGTGGAGCACCATAATATCGTTATCGTGTAAGTATAATATTTCTAGCAATGAGCTGTGTTGAAACGGGTATATTCCCTCTGTTAGTTTTATATTGTTGTTATTCAACAAAAGAATTTTCAAGTTAAGTAATCCATAGAAAGATAAATTAGAAAGGTAAGCTATTTGGTTACCATGTAAATCAAGTGCTGTCAAAGAGCTTAAATTATGAAATGCATAATCATCCATTTCTTTTATATCAGATGCTCCCAAAGTTAACAAACGCAAATTTGTAAGGCCATAAAAAGCGTTTCTCGTAATTTTGTGCATGTTCCTTATATAACTAAGCTCCAGCATTTCTAATGAAGTCATGTTACTGAAAATAAAGTCCGTTATGTGGAAAAACGTTTTGAGAGTTGTGTAGATTTGATAATTAAGAGAAAGCGTTTCTAAATTTGTAAGGGATGCTATGTCTTTATCAACACTTGTAATCTCATTATGTCTCAATATGAGGTTCGTCAGATTTGAAACAGCGTCAAAGGCATTTGGTTCGATCCGCCGAATAGAACAAAATGGTAAGCGAAGGACAGATAGAGATGGAATCGATGGAAATGCGGGCAACTTTGCGAAGTAGTTATATCCGAGATCCAATGTGGATATTGAACTGTTTTGAAGATGTGACAGAGGCTCATACGGGAAGCCATTGAGCCTTGTCAGCTCTCGGAGGTAAAGGTGTGCAATAGAAGTTTCCTTCAGTCCTGTTGTTACGTTTCTCAAACCTTTTTCTCCCAAATAGTTTACAGATAAATCCAAAGTTTTAAGATGAGAAAGATGTTTAAAGGATCCTTCTTCTATTAAGGAGATTGTTGTGTTGAAAAGCTTCAATGTTTCAAGCGTGCTGTTTTCCAGAGGAAGAAGTTCATCTTGAAATATTTTGCGAATGTACACATTGTGACTGAGAAAGAGAACCTTCAGGTGAATCAGTCCGCTTACAGCTTTGGCTATAGTTCCGACGTTAATGATTTTGTTTGAAGAGAGATCTAATTTGACCAATTTTTTTGTGTAGGTGAAGGCTTTACTTAAAACTATAATGTCATTATTGCTCAAGTCCAGTTCGATTAAATTATCTAGACCAGCAAAAGCTTTGGAGGTAATGTAGCGATGATGATTTCTGGTAAGGTTAAGGACTTTCAACTGATGTAAATGGGAAAGGAATGGTTTGCTAAATACTGGCAAGCTGCTTCCCGTTACTTCCAATTGAATTGTTTCATCGGGTAATTGTGGAGCAAGGTGAAGGAGAATGACATTTTCACAAGATATGGAAAGTTCTGTTTCTTCCCAAATGAAGCAACCGAAGATACTGGAGATGTTGTGGAGCTGGGCACTGATGTTCTGGGTAGGAGCTAATGAAACTGATTCGCTGTCACAGTTCGCAGAAGTGGTCACTTCAGTGGCATTTGGTAAATTCTTAGCTTCGAATAACCTCTGCTGCGCAGCCATAAAATAAGAAATCAGAAAATACCAGGAATTCATCCTGAAAAGTAAAAAGAAATACATTTAGGAAATATTTATTAAACTACTTTAACCTCTTCATCGCTCATTTACTAATTCTGACCGAGTTCTGGCTCAGCATATTCAATGAGAATATACTCACTTCGACCTTTCTTTCATGACGAATACATGCAATCTACGTAGTGAAGAAGTTAATAAAGAACACAGCGATAAGAGGGAAAACGACGTTTTCTGAAAATTTGCACCCAAGTTCAGAAAAACATTTTGAGAGCCTCTGAGCCAAAAGTCGATTTATAGTTCTAAAGAAATAAAATCATTTATTGAAGTTTAAGAGAAAACACATATTATTAAATCAAAGCACATCCATCCGCCGATTTCCACGGTAGATAGGTTACAGGTAATCACTGTGTAAATCGAGAACTGCTTATGGGAAATGATGGGACAGATGCCGGAAAAAAACGCTATTATTTAATATAACGTATATTAAAGTTTTATTTTTTGCATATTTATATATCTCGGATTTAGGTTCAGCAGTAACGATAAACGTTAATGTAACATTATTTTATATACATATATACTAATTCAGATATGTAATATGTCACCTTTATTAATTAATATTAGTATATAAATGTAGTAAATAAATAAATAAAAGGTTGAATTTAGAATGAATAGTTTATATATAAAGCTGTTAACAAAAAACAAAAAAACTCCAAAAATTAACAAAATATCTACCTAATCAGTGTTATTTTCTAGCAATAAGTTTGGACTCAGGCTTTGTCAGTCTCAAAATAGCACACATGACTTCGGGCTCGGACTCAGAATGATTAAAATTCAAAATTTTTTTGCAATTATGAAAAAAAAATCTAAGTATAAATAAAATTTGCAATTACAATTTTAACCTTCTAATGAGTCTTGTGGTCCTACAAACTTTGAGTTCTTACTAGTATTTCCATTATTTTTCGTTTCAAATTGCACTAACGTTTTAATTTTGTAATAAAATAATTATTATTAATAATATAATAATGAAATAAATGATCAGCGACATGCATTTCTATAAATATCTTATAATGTCTTATATATCTTATGATTCTCTATATGTCTTATGATGAGTAAGAATGTTTTTCCCGAAATTGGCCTCCAAAACTGTCGAAATGGACACGGACAAGCCCAGCTTCGTAAAATTGAGCCGGAGCCATCTCTGTCACCTTTTAAGAGGCTAGCTGCCAGATCTAAAACAGGTGTTATTTTATTAAAGCTTCGCCAGACAGATTGCATGCATTACACTGATAAGAACATAATTTTAGTGAAAGAATATATATGTTACCGCTAAAGCTCGAAAGCCGTTAATGTGCACATTACCTAGCTAATCTGCAGATTAACTGATTTGCTCCGTTAACGTACGGAATCAAGACTTTTCCGCATTTTACCTAGGTAATGTGCACATTAACGGCTTCCGTATCGTTAAAGTTCAAAAGTTTGTTTCTCTCATAGTGGTGAATCTCTTGAATATGAATCTTCGTGTCACGTGATTCACTCGTCCGCGTTATAAAAAATGCCCCGGATGAGCGGAGGCCAAGTGAGAACGAATCGGTAAAGTGATTCATTCTTGATAACGAATCACTAAAATGATTCGTTCTCACTTGGCCTGCTCATTTTGGGGGCGTTTTTTATAATTCGGACGACTGATTCATGTTGACAGAGGGATGACCCTGATTTAAACTCTACTCTCGGACACTAGATAAATAACATTATGTTAATTTAAGCGTACAGAAACGTTCCTGTTGTTCCAGCAAAGATCTTATTTTCACTTTAACGAGTGCCTAGTAGGTAATGTGCAGATTATCCAGGTAATTTGCAGATTACCTAGGTAATTTGAGAAATGAAACAATTTTCCGCACGTTAACGGATCATCC
The DNA here is from genome assembly GCA_038380435.1 of Ryuthela nishihirai. Classification (NCBI taxonomy): domain Eukaryota; kingdom Metazoa; phylum Arthropoda; class Arachnida; order Araneae; family Heptathelidae; genus Ryuthela; species Ryuthela nishihirai. Next base: position 9,886,451 of record JAWZYU010000027.1, read on the forward strand.
TAGTTAATCTGCACAATACCTAGATAATCTGTAGAATAACTAATTTCTGCACTTTAGCGGTAACATATATATAATTTGTTACAGATGGAGATTTTTTGAACAAATATCTAAAAGCATTCAAACCGTACCGAGGGAAACAAAGCTGGTTCTTGACTGTGTAAAAACTAAAACCGTGTAAATCAAGTATCATGCAAATGAGGCGTGCAGAAGCTCCGGCCCTTTTAACAATTTTATCCAGAAAAGGCGAACATTGCAAAATATCAAATAATGTTTTTTCAATCTAGCCTACTACGTCTTTGAAACCAAATGTTCATCATCTCATTTCTGGGATCTATTCTCATCCTTCGCATACAGCTTCGACAAGTGAACTTCAACTTTTGACGTTAATATAAAATTTATTTATAATTTTTAAATATTGTCTTATTATTTTGTACCTAAATATATAACAAGTAAAATGTAATAAGCAAAATTGTTATTTTTTGTTCTCCTCCCCCCCACTTCATCCTCCCACTATTTTCCAATAGAAACATTAATGTTCTATTCGGCAAGTTGATTTAAATCAAAATTTAATCAACTGGCCAAATAAATAAAAAAAGTTTGATATAAATCGAGGAATGGGTGTAAAGTCGCTCAAAAAAGTATCCAAATGCTATGTCTGATTAAAAAATTCAAAAAAAATATCTAGCAACGATTTTTTCTGAAATTAGTGATCTTCGTGTCACGTGACAGCCACTAATTTCTAAAAAAATCGTTGCCAGATATTTTTTCTGAATTCTTTAATCAGACATAGCGTTTGGATACTTTTCTGAGCGACTGTACATAAAAGAAATGACAAAATGCGCTTATCAGCAAATCAAAATTTGTGATTGCAAAAGTATCATAACATCAGGAGATAATATGACTTTGCATATTTCATTCTCCATTGATATCCTCGATTGACTTTCACTAAGCCTACTTGATTTCATCTATTTAGAAATGCTTAATATGAAAGGATTCCACTAGTATAGAGTATAAAGTGTGAGTCCCCTATTGTGCCTGCACTGAGATTTTCTCTACTAATCCCCATCTCCCTCGGAGAGAAAGGGGATCTCGATGGGCTTGGAAAAGCTCCGTTTCTCCGCATTTGATCATGTTGGAACAAACTACGAATAGTCACTTAAAATGAAATAATTATTAAATTAGTAATTGATTGTAATATTTAAATAACTTAAAGTTCAATATATGTATGATTTATGAAAGATATATAAATATGCTTCCATTCAAAAAACTGTTTATATACAAAAGTTTGTTTTGTATTTATACAATTATCTATATTGGCTAAAAACAAGTTTCTCATAATTTATATTCGGAAGGAAGGAAATATGACAATTCAACTAACAGAAAAGAAAATTTGACTTAATCATGTGCTTACTATTCGTAGCTTATGAAATGTTTAATTATTTACCATAAAAATTTAAAAATTCCGATGGTGGAACTGATAATTTCAAAAACAAAGTGCAGATTTTCTTATTAAAAATGATAACTTGAAAATTACCGATGGATTTTTGAAATTTTCTACATTTGTTCATTTGTTTGGTGACGGTGCTGCGTATCCAATTTAGATTCATGACCTTAAATCAAGAATTTATATTTTATTTTTTAAATTATTTTGTTAAAGATAAATTACTAATCTATTAAAGAAGATGTCGAAATTATCTAAGAGATATAATAAATGAATGAAATTATTCTTTATTACATTTAATATTAAGCATAACAGTTCCATTCGAGCTAAAATTTTTTGCTCGATATTAATATTATAGAATTGAAGGAGAATCAAGTTTGAACTGAACGGAATTAGTGTGCTGCTGTAGAAATTCTACATTTCTCTCCTTTTTCAAACACACCCTGTGCGCGTTAAGGAACATACTGGATGGCCTTGACAGAAGAATTCCATCTCTCTGCTGAGAGCTATCCAGTGAATCTCCCTTCCCCTGTCCATATCCTGACAAAAAAAAAGCGTCAGTCAGAAGTAAAACTACTCAACCGTTTCTAAAAATAATCTGTTAAGGTGACAGAGATCGTCGTTCTGTCTTCAATAGAAATAGAAAGGGGATTTTTTTTCACTGAGGAATGTGCTTGTTGTTTGATTAGAGTTCTCTATATGTATATATATTTTGGAAGTTATTTAGTATTAATGACTTTTTTTTTTATAAATGATGATTTTTAAAATACATGTAGATAGATTCATACGTATCGAGAGAGATTCATACGTAGATAATTGATAATAGTTCATCATGCTGACGTTAAACATCAATAATATTAAAAAAAAATTAAAACAAGGGGCAAGAAGTGCAAAAATTTTGAACCCTTCAATATTTGATTTTGGAAATCGCTTATGTTTCAAGATTTAATGCTTATATTAAAGATAGGATTACTTTTCTTCGATAAGCGTTATTATTTCCCATAAAACAAAGTACTGATTAAAATACGGTACAAAATATATTATAAAGTACTAATTAACTTTACTGCAATTTTATTCTTTATAATGTGAGTTTTTAAGACACTTTTTAAGACACATTCAAATAGTTTGAATACGTAACAGACGTAAGAAAAATTTTTTCACAGACCTTATCTATAATAATGTTATGACAGATGAACGAGCAACAATGAAACCCTAATGTCTTTGTTTCGTCTTGATGCTCGCATGAACTACAGCGTGAGAATTACGTCACCAACCACTTCGAACGAACTTAAAAAAATAAAGAATAAGTTGTAATTAAGAGGAATTAGAGTGTGAAGGAAAATGTAGTTTGTTTTAGTCTATGCACAACAGTATAAATAAGAAATGCTTTTATTTGGTGTTCCCGGAAGGTTAAATAAGTTTATTAGTGTTGATACTCTTAGCGGACTGGTAAGGAAAAAGAAGATGCCTAGGACACTTAAAGATGTGGCTGAGGTTATATGTTAGTCGAACAAGCAGATATGATCTCAACTTTCTATAGGAAGATTCATCATTTGATGCAGTTATATTTAGTTTGTTTAGGAATTGGTAAGGTTATTCTTTATAGATTGCAGGTTTGTTCACAGATATGATTGTGCCACTTATCGAATGTTGTAAAAACTTTATTTTATGCTTTGAGTTTTGAATTTATAGAATTTATATTAAGAATTTATAGAGGAAACATCTCTTTGTAGGAACAGTTAAAGGTGCTATGTTCTTCTAAGGGTTCTATGTTCTTTTTATACTGGTAAAGATTTGTATTGGTTGAATTTGGTTTATATAAATGTTTTCATTCATACTTTTATAATAAATTACATTATTTTAGAAATATTGCTACGAATTATTATTTTTGAACTCACGCTCAGTTTCCATCCTTTAGATTCATAACAATATATAAAAAATAAAATAAATACTCCCTCAAGCAGCTGCTTGCCACAGAGGTCTGACAGGAGCCTGTCAGTTTATATGCCAGAGTAGAAGGTCTGAGACGATGGCAGGACCTCAGCAGAAAAACAACACAAACATCCATGCCTTACCCGGGGCTCGAACCCAGGTCCCGTAGATTAGTAGCCAAGCGCGCTAACCACTCGGCCAGGGGACGGCATAACAATAGCAAAAAGAAATGTTTTTCTGACTGTGAGAGCCATACCTCATTGGGAAATCGTGGCAGACACTTCAAATTTTGACAGAGGGATTTTCGTTGTCGTTCAAGTTCCTGTGGCAAATTTCAAGTTCAAATTCCAAGACGAGGGATTGCTGGAGCAAATATATTTACCATGTTATTCCTACTAGAAACAGCAATTGTTGCCATTTTCTGTAATTTAGGGGTAGTAATCTTGCATCTTCCTTTTCAGTTCATTTCATTTGCTCACATTATGCAGCATTTTGAAAAGTAACTCGAGAAATATATAATTTCTTTCTGAGCTAAAGAGAAGACCTAAAAGATATGTTTCCTGGTGGTTATTATGAACAGTTCAAAGTTTTTTAACTGTTTTCCGTGAATCGTTTAGCGAAATTTCATCTTTCGAAGTTAGAAACATAGCATTTAATCGTTTTTTCTTTATTTCAACATCAACACATACTGTATACGTGTTAAATCTGTTCTAAGAGGTTTGGCGGTGGGTGATGGTTTCCATAAAAGTGATCTCTAGTGAAGTGAAAATCAAAATATTATACAGATTGCATCATAAAAGTGAGACCCTGGTAGCGCCGGGTACAATTCGGTACAGTAGTATATAAATTCAAATTTACTAACTTCTAACGTTTTGAAAAAATATTTTTGGCTGCTAGTAGTTTAAAAAAATTTTAAAAATCGGAAATATATGTATGTTCGTTAAAAAATGCTAAGAACTCAGGGACATCGTCTTTATTATGACTAAAATCCATAGATGTAGTCCATTTCATCCCCCCCCCCCCTCCATATGATATGGTCCACAAAAAATGAGTGTGTTTCTCGATTTCGTGTATGTCCTTATATTTATTTATAATTTCTTTAACGAAAATAAAAGTATCAGTTATACCCTCTTTACCTCTTCCGCACTAAATGGAGGGCGGAGGTGGCTAAGTCGCGATCGCTCCAGGCTCGTAATCTACAGTTCCCAGCTTCGAGTCCCTGATGGATCAGCGTGGAGATTTATCTCCTCAAAATGCTCTGATGGGCTTGGAAAGGCCGCCGTCCGTCGGATGGGATGTTAAGCCATGGCCCCGTGTGCCGGAGAGCCATATCCTGTGCATATTACAGAACACTCTGGATGGCCTTGCGGGAAGGCTACCATCTGTCTGCCAACAGCTGTTCCAGTGGGTCTCCTCCCCCAATCTTCTCTGAGCCTTTGGGGTCCTTGTGACTGGCCATTTGGCCCGCTGTGGGCAAAAAAGTGCCGCTCAGAGGGAACACAACCCAATCCACACTAAACGAAATATTTGAGAGGGCAACTGCTCACTCCATTTACAGTTAACATGATTGTGTTTGTTTGGCGCTGCACGACCTTTGTTGCCCTTACGCCATAATAAAACCCTAAACAACCAACCAGCCAACTACACGATTGTCCAAAGTCCAGATGCAAAGGAGAATTTATTAGATTAGGAACCCGTAACGGAGCTAACGAAAATATCAAATATACACTCACAAAATGGTACAGCTCATAAAAAAAGTCAGACGCTTGCTCAGTTCGTTATCACTCTCTGTCCTAATTACAAATCAACAAAATGCCACTGACCTCGAATAGAAGATGATAAAACACAAGACGAACTAGATTTTTAAATGCAAGAAACTGAAAATTTGAAACTTCATTACCTTTTCAACATTCACTTCCTTTTTCTATTAACAGAAATTAAGTTATACAAGTACAACGTCAAGACAGGCTTCATGCGATTGCAATCCAACAATTGCTGCTTGTGCTTTAATCAATGCGGAAATTTCATCTACATGTCATCTGATCTGACCGCTCTTCGCATGCACCGGAAAGTAAACTAATGCGCACTGCGAATTCCCGGAACACGCTTTTCCTCAAGGACTTCGAAGCCTTTCCTTGAAATGCTCAGGCACAAGAAATGAGCAATAAGTTTGTAGAAATATTTTCAAATATTCCGCAATTGATTGAAACGTTGGTTCTTACTAGAGGCCCTATATAGGTAAGGGCGTGGGTGGCTCAGTCGGTAACGCGCCAGGCTCGTAATCTGTAGTTCCCAGGTTCGAGTCCCAGCTGGGTCAGCGTTGAGATTTATCTCCGCAAAATTCCCCGCTCTGTCCACGGTCAGTAGGAGACACCGATGGGCTTGGAAAGGCCGCCGTCCGTCGGATGGGACGTTAAGCCGTGGGCCCGTGTGCGGGAGAGCCATACCCTGTGCACGTTAAAGAACACGCTGGATGTCCTTGACGGGAGGCTACCATCTGTCTCCCAACAGCTGTTCCAGTGGGTCCCCTCCCCCAACCTTCTCTGAGCCTTCGGGGTCCATCTGACCTGGCCATTTAGCCCATGGTGTGCAAAAAAAGTGCCGCTCAGAGGTAAAACAACACAACCCTATATAGGTAGAGGTTGGCCATCTCAAAATTGGACGCCATGTTTTGTCGTCGCTCCGATTGTTTAGCGTGCATAGCTGAATGGTATTGCACGGTATTTATGGATTCCGGAAAAGAGTACGGTAATGTTTGATACAGATTTCAATGTTCATGATTGGAAGCACTTTAGAAAACGGCTAAAAAAAGAAAAAGTAAATTTTAAGGCTTTTTTCTATAAAAAAAAAGATATAATTTCGCTTTGTTGTCTGTCTTTCTGTAGACATCGAACTTTTTTGTTTATACAGATAAATAAAAAATTCTTTTTGTGTTAAATAGGTATTAATGATATATTATGATTTGCATTTTTTGAATCTCCCAAAAGTTATAACTGCGCCCTCTAACGGTGGAAATTTTTGAAAATTCCAAAATATCAAACGAAATTCCAAACGATGTAGTTATGTTAGAAGTTTGAAATTTTGGTGTTGAAATGTGATGGTTACGAAGTTACCATTGGTAACAATCCCTTGACCTTTTAGACCCAGGGAGGGGGAGGTGAATGCAACTTTTTTTGTTTTAACAAAAAATTGTATGTTATTAAAGATAAATTAAAAATTCTTTTTTGGTTGGACAGGTATTGATGAAGTATTACAATTTGCACTTTACGAATTTCCCAAAAGCTATAATTGCGCCCTCTAACGGTGGAAAAAAGTCGAAAAATCCCAAAATTTAAAACGAATATTGCAAACGATTTAGTTATGTTAGAAATTTAAAATTTTGGTGGTGGAATGTGACAGTCTTCAAAATTCCATTGACAACAGTGAGTTGACCCTAAGCCCAAGGTAGGTAAAAAACGGAATGGTTATGTTTTAAGAGATAATTGGAAATCTCTTTTTTTGTTGGCTACTAATGAAATGTAATTCGCATTTTCAAAGGTAGTTTTAATTTATATCATTAGAGATCACTAAATATCGAAACTGCAAAACTTTTAACGAATGTTTTAAGTGATCTGTTCATCGTAGAAATTTCGTCGTGTACAGTTCTGTTATGGTAGAAATTCTACTTGACAGCAATGATCTGCCCACTATTTTCAGAGGAGCGAGAGAAAAGCAACTTTTAAAATTTAAAAACTAAAAGACAAATACTTTTTATGGTTTATACTAATAAAATACTGCTATGTGTATTTCCCCCATCATGTATTAAAAAATAAATAAATAACCCTTCAAGCAGCTGCTTGTACAGAGGTTTGACAGGAGCCCGACAATTAATACGCCATAGTGGAAGGTCCATGAGGATGGCAGGACCTCATCAGGAAAACAACACGAACATCTATAATTAAAACTTTTAAGGAGTGAAAAAGCTGGCAAAGGAAGAACTTCATTCTGTTTGAAAATGAGATTCCCATATGCGCCAGAGGCGATATGCGTTCTTCTAGTTATATTACACTTTCAGCTCTGACAGGGGAAATTCGAATTACTGTATAATTGAGTAAATAAACTATTAATATTTTATTAGTACCTGTAATGTGCAAAAACAGTTTTTCATTTATCTCTTAAAGCAGAAAAGTTGCATTTTACCAACGGGACAAATCATTACTATTAGGATAAACCACTTGACCATTACACTCTATGACCAAAAATTTAAGTTTGAAACAAAAATAGATCGTTCGCAATATTTATTTCAAATTTGGTATTTTCCAGCTTCTTTCGCTGCTAGAGGTCGCCTTTCGAGTTTTTATATACCGCCTTTAGCTCTCTCTAACACTGGAAATTCCACTGATGGGGATTCGAAAAACGTAAATATTAATATTTTTGTGGAAAGAAATTTCACCGACATACGGGATTCGAACCCGCATCTCTGCAGAAACATGTCAGAGTATTCTAACCTGTTGAACTAACGCTGGCATTTTTCACAATAGACATTTATTGATTTATAGACGTTTAAACGTCTACAGGTAACGCTGAGATTATCAAATATTGTTTAAATCATTACTAATTTTTCAGTGCCTGTAAAACAAAAATTTATATATATATTGCTTCGTTTATCTTTTAAAAAACAAAGTTTTATTTTCGCCCCCCCTTTTGGCTAAGACGGCAAAGCCTTGTTGCCATTGTAAAGCTTCTGACCATAACACTCTACCACCAAAATTTCAGATTTCCAGTATAAATTTGTTTGTAATATTCGTTTGAAATTTTAGCATTTTCCACCTTTTCCCATCGCCAGAGGGCGCTCCTAAAGCCATTGAATTTTTTCCAAAATTGCCAATCACATTATTTGTTCGACACCCATTCATCCCAATAAGAATTTTTCATTTAGCACTAAAAGTAAAATAAAATATTGTCTATAGACGGACAGACAGGTGAGAGATGGACAGACAACAGTTAACAGAGAGACGGACAGACAACAGTTAACAGAGAGACGGACAGACAGACGAACGAATATTGGCATAGGCAGACGAAAAAATGAAAACATTAGCTCGTTTTTCAAACGAACCTTAAAAGAAATATTTTGTTGGTTTCCAGTTAGCTCATTTCACTTTTGCAGCCGATTGCCGTCTTCTGATGGAGTCTCTCGGAAACAAAATTCATTAATTTATTTCTTTGAGTGAAATTTTTACACCCAAATGCAGCGTAATGCGGCATTCATAAAATATTACAGCTTTTATAGACAAAAAAAAGTGGTAGAAATGTATAAAAATATAACAACTGAGAAGTTTTAACTTGATGCACACATTAACTCATAGGCTTTCGTCTCACGGTTCAACAAAACACGGCGCCCATAAACCACGTGACTCAATCAACCAATGGCAGTGAATCACCGAGATGGCCAGCTTCTAACTATACAGGACCTCTAGTTCTTTACAAACCCACGAGATTTTGTATCTTGAATTTTTTTTTGAAACGACACTAGCTAGGACCCATTCTTTTTCAGTTCTTTTCAGCTCACTCCTTTACTATATTTTGGTGCAATTTCACTCATGAATGGGTCTCAGAAACCCAGCGCAATCATCTGTGAAACTATTTGGGGATATCAGATATATTGCAATATCTCCCATTTCTGCTAATTATTACAAAAGTAACTGAATTTTTTTAAGTTTGGTTGGGTTGTTTTACCTCTGAGCGGCACTTTTTTGCACACCATGGGCTAAATGGCCAGGTCACATGGACCCCTAAGGCTCAGAGAAGGTTGGGGGAGGGGACCCACTGGAACAGCTGTTGGGAGACAGATGGTAGCCTCCCGTCAAGGCCATCCAGCGTGTTCTTTAACGTGCACAGGGTATGGCTCTCCCGCACACGGGGCCACGGCTTAACGTCCCATCCGACGGAAGGCGGCCTTTCCAAGCCCATCGGTGTCCTCTACTGACCGTGGGCAGGGCGGGGAATTTTGCGGAGATAAATCTCAACGCTGACCCAGCTGGGACTCGAACCTGGGAACTACAGATTACGAGCCTGGCGCGCTACCGACTGAGACACCCCCATTTTTTTAAGTAAAAAAGATAAAAAAAATTCAGATCTGTTCAATTAATTGCAATAACAGGCCCTTTTTTTTTAAAAGGAAGAAAGCACTTCCCTACACAAAGGATGGAAACTTATAAGCTTATGTAAGAACCTCATTTATCTATCCGACACTCGTTTAACCGACGACTAGTGTAACATTTTTTATTTTATGAATAAAAAACTATTAAGCGATAATTAATGGATAAGTATTGATATAATAACAACTTTCGTATTTTTCAAATCTCCTAATAGTTATTAGCGCCCCCTAACGGTGGAAAAAGGTGCAAAATGACAAAACGTAAAAAAACAAAATCAACAAATATTGCGAATGATCTATTTGTGCCAGAAATCTAAAATGTGGTGGTAGAATGTGGTGGTCAAGAGGTTTATATTGGCAGAAATAATTTACCCCTTACCCTCAGTGGGGATGGTAAAACGTAACTTTTCGTTTTAAGATATAAATAAAAAAATCGTTGTGTGCTACATACTTTAGGGATTACTTTAGCGATTCCTACCGTTATTTTAAAGGAGAAGGGTATTTTTTTTTTTTTGGGGGGGGGGGGGGGGAGGCTCCTAAAACAGAAAAACGGAAAAAAAGGGAAACAGCCAGTCAGACCTTCTCAGATATATAACGGATTATTTTCTTGTCGATATATAACGAATGCTTTGATGTCATTCGCAAGTATAACACTGCGAAATATTGATTTTTGAAAGTAAAAAATTAGGACTATTTTCTATGACCAAAAATAGATTAATATGTACATCAATAATAAGAATATGCTTCAAATTAGTAAAAAAAAGTTTTAAAAAAATCGATATACAAGTTTTAATGTTAAAAAAAAATATCATGGGTTTCTCAGACTCAGTGCGACCATCCGTGTTACAAAACAGATCGCCACCGATGAAGGGTTAAACTAAATACTCTTGGAAGGAGTGTAAGAATTTAGTTTGCTGGTTTTAGACTTCTTGTCTTAGTCAAACATGGTGACCAGTGGCGACTAGTAACTAAAGGTTTTGGTGGGGCACTCTGACTATCACAGGGAGAGCCTACTACAAAAGTAATTTTTGGAAAGAAGCCTGCTATTGAATTGAACCGAATCGGATTAAAAAGACGTTCCATAATGCATATATTCTCTTTTTTTCCGCTATTCTCAAAAAACATTATTTAACAAAAAAATTTGGGAAAAAAAATCTACTGAGTATTTTGTCCCTACGCTGTAATAATCTAATATATAAAGAAGAAGGTTTGTTTGTTTGTATGCCTGACCGCTTATGCACTGGAATCAGAAATTCTAGAGATACCAAAATTTGCATGAGCGTTCTTCTCTTCACCCAGAGGAAGAGTGTAGGCTATGTCCGAGCCTGGTGAGGTCAAGCAAAACTGGGGTGGGCGGGTTTAAATTTCTCGAAATCTCCATAGACTTAACATTAGCGTTAAAACAAATGTCTCTCATAGACTTTACATCAGCAGTTATTCAAAATCACGTCGAACGTGCCATCTGCTACACGTTTAGAAATTTTCAAACTTCTCTTAAAGAGAAGGAGAAAAATAATACTGATCCGGAAGGGGTGGGGAGACGATGAATCGATTTTAATGAGTTTTATGCCAAATGAAAGCTTGTGAAGGGGTGATAAATCATTTACTGTACACTTTAGAGAATTTCAGATCTCCCCTTGAAGAGGGGACGAAATGTGTTGTTTGTTTTAAGATAAAAATATCATGCAAGAGGATTAAAAAGTGCCAGGGATCTTTTAGTACTTTGGAATGAATGAAAGCAAACTCACAGGATAAAAAACTATAATCCCTTTGTTATCATATGGAAAGCCTTCTCTGGAAATTAAGAGCACTGTTTTGGATACAATGAAGCATAGGAGACAGAGTTATTTGAGTGATAAAGTAATAGAGCTTTTTTGAAAGAAGGAACTGCGTATCCCTGCAGTAGCTGTTGATAACTGAATCAACAACTACTAGTCTTAACAAACAACATTACCAAAAGCTTAATAAACGTGTAAAGAATCAGTTGACAGCAGATAGGAAACTTTGTTATGTAGCTTGGCTGACAAAGCTGAGGAAGTAGTTTGACAGCATATCAAGCGGAGAGTTATGCCAGATAGTTAATATTCGGTGTGGAAAGAGACTGGCACACAGGGGTTTGAGGGATAAACATGGTAAGGTTACTGAAGTGAGGATTCTGTTATGGGTAAGTAGGCTAGGCATTTCAGAGATGTTCTAAACCAGTGCTGCCCAACTTCTCTAAGACCGCGGGCCATTTTTTCCTTTGCCAATATTTCACGGGCCCAAAAAATGAATAGGATAGGTAATTGAAAAGTCACTTTATGTCACCTCAAAAAATTGTTTTATTTATACGAAATATAATAATTAATAATAAACCTCAAAAATTATTTTATTTGTACGAAAAATAGTAAGTAATAATAAACCAATATAATTTTTTTATCGAATATCTAATAAATTTTTTGGGAGCACTGTGGCCATAGTTGTTGGGCAATAATTTCTTTTACGTCCATATCGATATTTGTTGTTGCGAGCCGAAGTATATGTTCAAGTGTAGAGTCTTTCAAGCATTTTCTGTATCTTGATTTTATATATTTCATGTGAGAGAAAGCACACTCGCAGATATATGTACTTCCGAAGATAGAAATTATTTGGAGTCCAAAATCTTTCATTTTTAGATATTTTTCTTTAGACAAAAGTTTGAACAATTCTATTCCAGTTTCTCTATTAGATGCAATAATTGGGTCGGCCTGAAGACCACATAATTCCATTTGATATTTAGGATCTACGGTGCTAATATCAATATTTAATGAATTAATGAATAAATTTAAACTTTGCTTAAGGTCATCAAATTGAAAAAAATCTTCTATTAAAATCTTCAATTAGGATATCTAATTTAGGAATAAATTTTTCAAAATTACTGTTTTACTAAGTTGCTACATTTTTTCGTAGAACTCTTTACAAGTTTCAAAATGAATTAAATTGTTTTCCTGCAAATTTGACTTCAACAATTGTAGTCTTTTCTAAACCCATTAACATGATTATAAAGACAGCACATGTTTTGATCTTTTCCTTGTAAGGATTTATTCAAGACATTTAAATAATCTGTAATGTCTGTTAGGAAAGTAAGTGAACATAGAAAATTTTCATCAACAAAACTTGCTATTATATCTTCATCGGTGCCTACTTCTATGAGAAAAAGATGAATTTCTTTTCGAAATATAAAAAATCTCTTGAGGCATTTTCCGGCACTTAACCAGCGAATATTGCTATGTAAAAGCAGATCGCCATATTCATCATGCAATTCGTCCAAAAAAGCTTTAAATTTTCTGTGTGTAAGAGAACGATTTCTGCCACGAATTAATTTGTAATTTTGACAATCTTTTCCATTACGTCGTTTAGTCTCAACGAAATGCCACACAATGTCTCCTGGTGCACAATACAGTGCAACATTCGTTAAAAATTCCTTCTTTTTGTAACCATCCTGCAAGCCCAATATTTTTGCCAGTCATAGCTCTGGCACCATCAGTTACAACAGTAGTGCACTTATCAAATGCTGAACACTACAAAATAAGGATGTCACGTCACCATATACACTTTAAAACTGCCAAATGAAACCACTTCTTTCAGTAACGTATAGAACTAGCCAATAAATGTCTATTCCGCGCTTAATAACACGATCCAAAAGACAGATATTCTCATCGGACACAACTATTTTGAATCTTCCATATCTGTAAATAGCAAATTTTCGTTCCGCACTAAAAAGGTCCCAAAAGATATATTATCTCATCGACACTCTTTCCAATAACAGCATATAGTTACACAACAAATTTTTATTCAGCAATAAAAATCACATCACAAAAAAAATGCCCTCAAAATAAATAATCTCATCGAATGCAATTTAGCTGAATTTTCATTAGACTTGAAAGCTTATGTTGTTGCTAGAACAGCTGAGATCAAAATGATCTTTTCTTTAGCGATTAGGGGGCAGGGGTGGCTCAGTCGGTAGCGCGCCAGGCTCGTAATCTGTAGTTCCCAGGTTCGAGTCCCAGCTGGGTCAGCGTTGAGATTTATCTCCGCAAAATTCCCCGCCCTGCCCACGGTCAGTAGGGGACACCGATGGGCTTGGAAAGGCCGCCGTCCGTCGGATGGGACGTTAAGCCGTGGCCCCGTGTATGGGAGAGCCATACCCTGTGCACGTTAAAGAACACGCTGGATGGCCTTGACGGGAGGCTACCATCTGTCTCCTAACAGCTGTTCCAGTGGGTCCCCTCCCCCAACCTTCTCTGAGCCTTCGGGGTCCATGTGACCTGGCCATTTAGCCCATGGTGTGCAAAAAAGTGCCGCTCAGAGGTAAAACAACCCAACCCAACCTGGGTTCGAGCCTCGGGTAAGGCATGGGTATTTGTGTCATTTTTCTGCTGAGGTCCCTTCCATCCTCACAGATCTTCTGCTATGGCGTATAAAATAACAGGCTCCTGTCAGACTTCTGTGGCAATTAGCTGCTTGAGGGCGTATTTATTTATTATTTTTTATATCATAAATATAAAAATCTTTTAGCAGTTTCTACATTAATTGCCGCTTAGTGCTCAGTGAAAACGAAGACACCGATAGGCTTGAAAAAGTCGGCGTATGTCGAATGCAACCTTAAGCAATGGTCCCGTGAGCATGATAGCCATATCCTGTGCACGGTAAAAATCTGTCTGAATTCTAAGGGCTGTCTAGTGGATCCTGTAGTTTGACATAAGACCTTGAGGTCCTTATAACCTGGCCATTTGGATCAACCTAGGAAAAAATTCCGCTCAGAGGTAAATCCCAAAAGAAATCCATTAGCATGGAGTTACTTGCAAAGTTGAGAGCACGTTGAGAGACTCCTTCATTTTTGACTTCCTGTGTTTAAGAGAACTGCCGATTGTAGAATTCGTTCTTGATTAAACCTTATTACTTTCCTTTTAGAATGGAATAGAACCTTTGAAATCCGGTGCTGACAGCAACAAAGTCTCGTTTAATCTCGTGATCAATGGATCGAGACTCAGCGAGCATCAGCTGGTGTTGCCAACTGGTCCTGTCGAAAATTTACGATTGAATTAATGAAAATTAAATTTGTCTTTTCCTGTTCAAGTTATCTCTTGTTTGAAGTGTTCGTTAAAGTGATTGTATGATTTAGTGTTTTGACTTTTCCTATTCTTTCCAGATGTCGACATGGCTGGAAGTCTGAACTTTGTGATCAGTGCGTCCCTTACCCAGGCTGCAAGCACGGCTACTGCAATGGCAACCCATGGCAGTGCATTTGTGATATCAACTGGGGAGGAATCCTCTGTGATCAAGGTTCGTCTCATACTTCTATGGATTCTTCTCTCCCATTAAGAATTTTTTTCTTTCTCCTGATGCATCTTTAGACTCAGTAAACATCTTAGAATACTCGATACAGCAAAAGAAAATAATTCGCATGTTAATTTAATTTCTACATCCAGAAGAATAGCGAATGTGGAGTGTTTGTTTTCAAAGAGAATGACATTTTCCTTTTTTCAATTTTTGCACTCTCTAACATTGGAAATTCGAACAAATGGTTGGTTTGAAAAATACAAGTGCTAATGTTTTATTAACATCTATAAAACATACAAAGAATTTTTTATTCATTTCTTAAAAAACTTCACGTTTACCTCCCCCCCCCGCCTGCGAATAAAGAGTCAAATCATCGTTGCCAATGTAAACGTCTTGACAATTCACCAAAACTGAAATTTCTAGCAAAAATAGATCGGTTGCAATATTCTCTTTAAAATTTGTTAATTTTGAACCTTTTCCAACGTTAGGAGAGCGCTATGAAAACCATTGAGAGATTCACCAAAGTGTGAACTGTAATATTTAATCAATACCTATCGAACCTAAAGAGAATTTTCAATTTTTCTCTAAAAAAATTTGAATGTTTGCAGACAACATAGCGAAAACATTGCCTCGCTTATTTTTTATTCCTTTGAAAACGAGCTAAAATTGCGACTGCCATTGTTTCCAATATGCACTCAGGTATGATATATATGGAATATACTTTATATATTGACAGACTCATACCAACATCTGTAACAAATAGTCAGCTTGAGGACAGATTTATTTTCTGTTTATTAAATTACTTAATTTAGTAACTCGTTCCATTTTTCAATTTTAAACAATCTTATGTTTAGGTTTAAATTATCGAGATAAAATATCCCCGTGATTAGATAACTAATAAATTATCCGTGGATTTAACACACTCGTATTTCATTATTCCTCGAACTAGGTCACTACTAACAATTATGCTTTCAACATTTCTGCGGTTGTATTAGTAATTGGTAATTTGCATAAGGCAGCTGATTCCAAGTATTTTTCGGTAAAATTAAAGTGATTATAAATCTCAAAATTTCATAGATTGATTGTTTTTAGAAACAGAACCCTTGCAGTTAAATAATCGCTCTGTTGGATTAAAAGCTTTCTTCTCTTGCACGTTTTGAAAACCAACATCACAAACTGCTTTTGTTTCATAATAGTTGGTGACATTGTCACGTGCATTCTAAGATGCTTTGTCTGTCCACCACGTGTCAACAATGGACATTCCTTGCCACTGTACATACATTTGAGGGGGGACGGGGGAGATGAAATCTTTGCTAAGTTGAGGTGGAGTCATTATGAAATGTTTAGAAACCATTGGCATATAATAAGCATAAAGAGGCTTTTTTTTAAATATGTACAAAAAGGAATTTAAATGAATTTTGGTTTAATTGGGATGTATTTCCTCTCAATACTAAAATGACTTTTAATGGTTTGAACATTATTTGCAGACCTCAACTATTGTGGAAGCCACGAGCCTTGCCAGAACAGCGGAACGTGCGAGAACACGGCCCCGGATGAATATTTGTGTCGATGCGCAGAAGGATTCTCTGGACTCACCTGCGAGATTGGTAAGGAGGTCAAAATTACTCGGTTGGATATTTTGCATCTCAGTGTCACTTTTTTTACACAGATTCAGCTAAATGGCTAGGTCACATGAACTATTAGGGCTCAGAACTGGGTAGGGGAAGGAATTCATTGGAGAGATATCAGGTGGCCTTTCAAAGTCAATTTGTATCTCTTTCCTCTCACTATAAGGGTTAATGGAAAGAGCCTCAACTAAGGCACAGTGGCATCTCCAACATGAGAATATCAGCTTATATATGTGGCTTGATACTGACTGAGCCAATCCCCCGCCTCCAGAACTCATCTGTGAGATAAGTAAGGGGCTCTTCACAGTTATGCATTGGTCTTCAAAATTGAAGTCGAACTACAAAAACATCCAGATCATAAAACAGGCCAGACAGAAATGAAACAAAATGCCGCCACATACGTAAACAACGCCACATACTTAAACAATGTTGCTGATCTCAAGAATCACAACGAAAAGCCACTGTGACGTGTGCAACAATGCAAACTAGAAAGCCTGTAAAAATATCAAGATATGAGGGGCTGAATCATTACAAAGTAAAAATTTAATCTGTCACTTTGTAATAGCAGAATGACTAGTTATTTCTCAAAGAAAAATTTTTAGAAGACTCAAACCTAGGAGAGTCGTCGAAAGATTGGAAATGTCTCTCCTGTCAACTACAGCCACAAGAAAGCACGTATCGACCAGAGCTATTGGGTTGTTTTGCCTCTGAGCGGCACTTTTTGCGCACACTGGCCTAAATGGCCAGGTCACACGGAGCTCAAGGGTTCAGAGGATACGGGAAGGGAGCTCCACTGGACAGCTGTTAGGAGAAAGATGGAAGCCTCCCGTCAAGGATATCCGGCACATCTTTAATATCCACAGGGTATGGATCTCCTGTACACGGACCACGGCTTAACATTCCATTGAATGGACGGCAGGCTTCCGAGGCTCAGTGGTGTTCCCTTTCTCGCCGAGGGAAGGGTAAAAAGGCGAATATAATCTCAGCGAAGATAAATCTCAATGCAGGTGCAGTTGGGACTCGAACCTTGCAGTTTGATACTAACTAGATTAAGAGCCTGGAGTGCCACCGACTGAGCCAATCGAATCGCATCGACTGAATGAATCTCATCGGATCAGACGACCTTCTTCCAATCGTTAAAGTTTAAATCATAAAGTTAGTTTAATTAAAATCAACTAAATTTTATTTACGAATTCCTATTAATAATCCCGATACGTACATTTTAGTTCCCTTTCCTATTGTACCATGTGGACGGCCGAGTACGTGTACGTCGTTTACCTGGGGAAGTGTTGGCACCAGGATGAACTGTAGGATGAAAACCAGCCAGTGGAGGAAGTGTGTAATGCTTTGGGCAATGTTCTGCTGAGGAATCCTGGGTCCAGTCATTCATGTGCAAGAGGCTATGAGGTCTGCCACCTACCTAAACATCAGTGCAGATCAGGTACATCCTTTCATGGCAACGGTATACCCCTTTAGTAATGTCTTCTTTCAGCAGGATAATGTGCCATGTCACACTGCCCAGATTGTCTGTGAATGGTTCGCGGAACATGAGGAAGACTTCCAGGATTGCCCTGGCCTCCAATCGGGCATCTGTGGTTTATATTGGAACATCATAGAGAGAAGTAGAGGTTTCTAACCTGCCTCATAACGCAGAGAGAAGTAGACATTTCTAACCTGCCTCATAACATCGTAGAGAGAAGTAGACATTTCTAACCTGCCTCATAACATCGTAGAGACAAGTAGACATTTCTAATCTGCCTCATAACATCGTAGAGAGAAGTATAGGTTTTTAACCTGCCTAATAACATTGTAGAGAGAAGTAGAGGTTTTTAACCTGCCTAATAACATTGTAGAGAGAAGTAGAGGTTTTTAACCTAACTCATAACATCATAGAGAGAAGTAGAGGTTTCTAACCTGCCTCATAACGCAGAGAGAAGTAGACATTTCTAACCTGCCTCATAACATCGTAGAGAGAAATAGACATTTCTAACATGCCTCATAATATCGCAGAGAGAAGTACAAATTTCTAACCTGCCTCATAACATCGTAGAGAGAAGTAGAGGTTTCTAATCTGCCTCATAACATTGTAGAGAGAAGTAGCCATTTCTAATCTTCCTCATAACATCGTAGAGAGAAGTAGACATTTCTAACCTGCCTCATAATATCGGAGAGAAGTAGAGGTTTCTAAACTGCCTCATAACATAGAGAAGTAAACATTTCTAACCTGCCTCATAACATCGTAGAGAGAAGTAGAGATTTCTAACCTGCCTCATAACATCGTAGAGAGAAGTAGGCATTTCTAACCTGCCTCACAACATCGTAGAGAGAAGTAGAGGTTTCTAACCTGCCTCATAACATAGAGAGAAGTAGATTTCTAACCTGCCTCATAATATCGTAGAGAGAAGTAGAGATTTCTAACCTGCCTCGTAACATCGTAGAGAGATTTCTAACCTGCCTCATAACATCGTAGAGAGATTTCTAACCTGCCTCATAACATCGTAGAGAGAAGTAGAGATTTCTAACCTGCCCCATAACATCGTAGAGAGAAGTAGAGATTTCTAACCTGCCTCATAACATCGTAGAGAGAAGTAGAGATTTCTAACCTGCCCCATAACATCGTAGAGAGAAGTAGAGATTTCTAACCTGCCCCATAACGTAGAGAGAAGTAGAGATTTTTAACCTGCCTCATAACATCGTAGAGAGAAGTAGAGATTTCTAACCTGCCTCATAACATCGCAGAGAGAAGTAGAGGTTTTTAACCTGCCTCATAACATCATAGAGAGGAGTGTGTTAACGTTGAGAGAGATATAGTATGAGGTCCTAAACATTTATGTTAAACCCATGCAAATGTAATGGATCCGGAATTTGTTTTGAGACAACCTACCACCCGATATCTCTAAAGATCAAAGTAGACAAAATACAGACTGGCTACATCAAAAATGTATGGGATGCTTCAGAGAAATAAGCAGATGCTTTCAACCACTTTCATCGATGCACTCAGGAATGATTTAATCAACATCAGACCTTATTGCCCTCGACGCCTTTGGTTCGTCTCGCCGGGAACATGAATCCAGACTGCCAAGCTTATACTTCTGTTTGAGCCCATTCACATTCCCTATTGAAGACACATTTCATATCCCCTTTTTATTACCATTTTCAGATTTCCTTTCGAACTAAATAGTGCCCTTCTGTCCCGATATTTTGGTATCCTAAAGAGCTTTCATAACTACATCTTTCAACTGAATTTTATTTACGAATTCCTATTAGTAATCCCGTTACGTACATTTTGATTCTCTGTTCTTTTTCTCTCACTAAATCTTCAGTCTCAGTTACTAGTTGGTAAGGAACTTTATAGAGAGGTATTTTTTCTCAGAATCTCTATTCTCAGCTGCGAGATTCGTAAGGAGAGTTTCTATATTTCACTCACAGAACTCAGGAAAAGACATTATGATTTGCAAGATGTAGCTAACAGTTGACATTAGTCAAATCAAACCACAAATTATTCCTAATTTATTTAAAGTGTATAAAAATCGTTTATTTTTTAAATGGTGAAATCTCATGTTAAATTATTTTTTGTTTAGTATGCAATGGTAGTCTTCTAAGAGAATGGTTCTTCATAGCGAGATATTTTGCAGCTAATGGTTACATTGTGAAACAATTCTGTTAAATATTGATAGCTTCGTTCTTAGCATTATGAGTTTTAGCACCAACTGTGAGGGTACGAAAGTAATAATTTCCATTTCTCATGAAATAGAGAAAACATTACTTTAAATTGATTCAGAGATATTAAATCAATTTTGTGTTAAAGTAAATTTTTAGGAATGCCGGAAGATGTAGAAAGATGGCCATGCCCTCCATGGGAATCGTAGAAAGGAGAACGGAGGCGAAAAAATATTAAATATATATTGCATGTCTTTCAAGATTTTTGTTCACAACCACTGATGCAGTGGGAAAATTTGTATACTGTGTAAGGTGTTCCAGTTCGATCCTGGTCCTCCTTTCCTTCCCTTTACTTTTTTTTTTTCTAGATTTTGATTCGACTTTTCAAGAAATGCTCTGGATATTAAATATCTGTTATTTTTTCTTTTTTCCATCAGAGGACGGAACAATCAGGATTTGTCGAAGCTTTTTGAAGCCTGATACTGATGACATCATGTTAGTTTCTGGAACAGTTCGTTCGATGTTAGAAGTATGCGACTCCATTCCTTTATGTCCCAAAATCTTACAAGGATGGCAATATTGCTTTTTTTAATATATAGTTAGTACTGAACCTCCCTGACGATTTCAAAATTGAATTTAAAAAATACTGCAGAGGTATGCGATATGCTACACTTTTGGTCCACCCTGCAATATAGAGTCCCAGCTGGGTCAGCGTTGAGATTTATCTCCGCAAAATTCCCATCCTTGCCAACGGTCAGTAGGGGACACCGATGCTTGGAAAGGCCACCGTCCGTCGGATGGGACGTTAAGCCGTGGCCCCGTGTGCGGGAGAGCCATAACCGGTGCACGTTAAAGAACATGATGGAAGGCCTTGACGGGAGGCGACCATCTGTCTCCCAACAGCTGTTCCAGTGGGTCCCCTCCCCCAATCTTCTTTGAGCCTTCGGGGTCCATGTGACCCTGCCATTTAGCCCACGGTGTGCAAAAAAGTGCCGCTCAGAGGTAAAACAACCCAACCCACCCTGCAATATCCCTATATATGTAATGTTTTTGGAGAGACTAAATATTTCAAACTTTATATTAAGGAAATCTCTGTGCGGAACTATTCACATAGAAGACCGCAGTTGACTGTACAAAATGAACAAAAAAAAAAGAAAAAAATTTCAAAAAAAGAAACATTTATTTCTAATTTCTTATGTATTAAAAATCTCAGTAATAGTGTTTAAATAAAATATAGATTTACTACAGTTTTGTCGTGTAAAAAATAAGAATGCTTAAATAAGATTAAAAGACTTCAGATGAATAGAGATGCTTTACACATCACAGCATGTTCGTGAATATAAGATATCTGTTTGTCTGAGAGATATCTTAAATTGTGAACATTCTGTTGTTTCTTTCATAAGTTGTTGTGCCTAGTGTTCAGAAATGAATGTTTAAAGAAAAACGCTTTCCATCAGCAAGGAAAATTTCCGATTTGTCATTTCTCTGCAGTGGACAATCCTTGCGTCATCAGCCCTTGCCTCAATGGAGGCACGTGCTCGGAAATCAACTCCACCTATAGCTGCACCTGCTCTTCCGGCTGGACAGGAGACCGATGCCAAAACAGTGAGTCCTTTTCTCTTTAGCTATTCGTTTGCTGATTCTCTTTTCCTTACACCTCAACAATGCTAGAGGTAAAGAGCACGGCTCTGATTATGTATTAAATAATAAATACCCCCAAGCAGCTGCTTGCCACAGAGGTCTGACAGGAGCCTGTCAGTTTATATGCCAAAGTAGAAGGTCTGAGAGGATGGCAGGACATCAGCAGAAAAACGACACAAACAGCCATGCTTTACCCGGGGCTCGAACCCAGGTCCCTTAGATTAGTAGCCAAGCGCGCTAAGCACTCGGCCATGGGACGGCTTGATTATGTATTAAATAATAATATTAAAGTTACTTTGAAGGTCACCATGTCATATAGGAGAATCAGTCTGATAATTGACCTATTAGAAAGAACTGAAGCTTATAAAACGTTGTTCGAAAGTGAACTCTGAGATTCAAAAAAATCCACATGTAGCCAAAGTTTATCATGACAGGCTACTTAGTTTTTATGGTAAACATAACATAATTTGTTTACAACTAAGGCTGAAGAACAATGAGATCATTTAAAAGAGATGGTAATAAACATTTTCTGGTAAAAATGAACAGAGGAAAAAAAAGACATTTGAGTGGCATTGCAATGGAGCTTATTCCTGATACTATGGAGTGAAGCGATGAATTGGATCAACATCCTGGTAGTCCTAACAGACAGAATTAGATGAATGAGAGTTTCTGGGGGCGTGGCCAGAAAGAGGGGGAATGGGAATTAAAACTAGTCTCTTTGGAAAATATTTTCATAAAAATCGTTAGTTAATCAATTTGCATTTTTAAGCACATCAATAAATTTTTCAACCTCCCCTCTCCCCCATAATCATAATCACTCGTATTTAAAAAAAATATTAGCAATTAATATTTTCTACAAATGCTAAGTTGCCAAATAATTTCGATATGAACGATCTTAGTTCAGATCTTTGGTTTTCATATTTTTCGCTTCTGCAACCTGAACCTGAAATAGGGAGGGGATTTTTTATAAAAGTATATCTGCTATATTAAAATCTCATAACACTGATATTGCGTTTTTTTCCCTATATTTGAATCAAGGTGAAAGTTAGTTTAAATTCTGTAGGAAAAAGAGGATGATCAAATATCGTTATTGCTGCTTCAAAATGTCTGAAGCAACAGAGACGCCAAGTTTCTTGGGAGAGATGGCCTCCCGCAATGATAATTCACAGCCTGATTTAAAGTTATAATAAATTATCCATCAAGCAGCTGCTTGCCGCAGAGGTCTGACAGGAGCCTGTCAATATAGTATATCATAGAGAAGATCTGAGAAGAAACAAAACACAAGAAAGAAAACATCCATGCCTTATCCTGGGTCCGTTTGATTTAACTCTCTTATTTACCATGATAGGTTATTTAGATATTATGACCTCATAGTTTGCTTATAACTGAGACTGAGGAACAATGAGACTGTTTTTAACAGGTATTATATTACTTTATATATTTTGAAAATCTGTGTTTTGTTCATTTTCAATTGTATGGACTTGTATGATCCAAAGAAATCGAGCAATGAAATGGCTTCTCTGATTTTTCTTCCTCTCAGATGTGAACGAATGCGAGTCTGCTCCGTGCAGCAATGGCGGGACCTGCCTTGACCTCGTCAATGGCTTCCGATGCCTCTGCACAGCCGGATGGGAAGGAGCGACCTGCCATCTTGGTGAGTCACAGATACCTTTCTTATCTCAAGATCTTCAAACTCTTGATTCTAATCTTTCTATCTTTGCAGACATACAGAAATATGGCTTTGTCAGTTGCTCAATTTTCTTGAAATAGATACGTTGCTAATAAATATTAAGATGATGTCGACAAAAGATAAAGCTGAATACTTCACTGCGAGTTGGTGACCTGAAGCTGAATTGTTCATTGCAAAGATACTGAACAGTTCATTACGAAGAGATTGTGATATGAAGGGAAGCTGAATCGTTCATTGCAAAGATACTGAACAGTTCATTACGAAGAGATTGTGATATGAAGGGAAGCTGAATCGTTCATTGCAAAGATACTGAACAGTTCATTACGAAGAGATTGTGATATGAAGGGAAGCTGAATCGTTCATTGCAAAGATACTGAACAGTTCATTACGAAGAGATTGTGATATGAAGGGAAGCTGAATCGTTCATTGCAAAGATACTGAACAGTTCATTACGAAGAGATTGTGATATGAAGGGAAGCTGAATCGTTCATTGCAAAGATACTGAACAGTTCATTACGAAGAGATTGTGATATGAAGGGAAGCTGAATCGTTCATTGCAAAGATACTGAACAGTTCATTACGAAGAGATTGTGATATGAAGGGAAGCTGAATCGTTCATTGCAAAGATACTGAACAGTTCATTACGAAGAGATTGTGATATGAAGGGAAGCTGAATCGTTCATTGCAAAGATACTGAACAGTTCATTACGAAGAGATTGTGATATGAAGGGAAGCTGAATCGTTCATTGCAAAGATACTGAACAGTTCATTACGAAGAGATTGTGATATGAAGGGAAGCTGAATCGTTCATTGCAAAGATACTGAACAGTTCATTACGAAGATATTGTGATATGAAGAGAAATTGAATTGTTCATTGCAAAGATACTGAACAGTTCATTACGAAGAGATTGTGATATGAAGGGAAGCTGAATCGTTCATTGCAAAGATACTGAACAGTTCATTACGAAGAGATTGTGATATGAAGGGAAGCTGAATCGTTCATTGCAAAGATACTGAACAGTTCATTACGAAGAGATTGTGATATGAAGGGAAGCTGAATCGTTCATTGCAAAGATACTGAACAGTTCATTACGAAGAGATTGTGATATGAAGGGAAGCTGAATCGTTCATTGCAAAGATACTGAACAGTTCATTACGAAGAGATTGTGATATGAAGGGAAGCTGAATCGTTCATTGCAAAGATACTAAACAGTTCATTACGAAGAGATTGTGATATGAAGAGAAATTGAATCGTTCATTGCAAAGATACTGAACAGTTCATTACGAAGAGATTGTGATATGAAGGGAAGCTGAATCGTTCATTGCAAAGATACTGAACAGTTCATTACGAAGAGATTGTGATATGAAGGGAAGTTGAATCGTTTCCTAAGAAAAGATGGTGACAGGAAATGAAGCTGAATAATTCACTGTTGAATCATTTGCTATTAGATGACGAAACAAGCTGAATCGCTTAGAGAAAAGACATAATTGACTAAGCTGACGAAACAAGATGAATCGCTTAGTGAAAAGCCACGAAACGACGCTGCTTCGTTCGCTGCAAGAAGAGAAATAAATCTGAATCATATGCTGTCTAGATTGTGAAATGAATCTAAATCGTTTGATGAAAGTGACAGTGACAGCAGACGAAGCTGAATCATTTACTGCCAGAGGATTGTAACACAGATTATTACACTAATAATGAAACTGAATATTCCATTGGCCGAGGCATGTGACATGAATTATTTCACCGACATAGAGCTGACTCTTTCGTTGCTAGGGGCTTGGCATGAATTATTTTACTGACATGAAACTGAATCATTCGCTAAAAGTCATGGGGACAGGAGACGAAGCAAAATCATTCACTGTGAGGAGATAACAATATGAAAATTATCGTTATTGTTTGCTTGATCGGTAAATAATGATTTCTGCAATAGAAATTCCGTGACAGATTGAAAATTTATTAAACGCACAATAATTGTATTTATGAGGTGCAAAAATAAAAACATTTTCTGAGTGCTCACATTGTTTTTTATCGATATATTTCATTCAGATAACTCGAACAATTTCAGAATCACCAATTTCATGGAATTATAGTTAATTTCTCTCTCAGTTTAGTGGATATCTTAGTTAATTTAATTGTTATTAGTGAAATTAGTGGTGAATACATTGCCCTAACAAAACATTAGAGAATTCACACGTTATTGTCAATAGAAATCTGACCTCGAAGCTCTTATAAGTTCTAAAATATGCATTTAAAGAAGAAATATGACTGAAGGTGAAGATCCTAATTAAATTTATTTAAATCTCGATTTTTCAACAATATTCAGTATTAAAAAGTTATGGAAGCTGGAAATTTCACAACAGCAAGGTGTCCATAAGAGCAAGGTGTATGGGAATTACAAAATAATTAAAAATTAAATAATAAGTGTTGTTTCAAACCATTTCACAAAACAATCATACAATTTAAAAGTCTGCGTAATGAATTTTGCAATATTAGATAATTATGAGTAATTTTAATGAAATAAGACAATTTATTGGGAAATATTCCAGCTTCCCTTTCTTGAAATACTGAACAAATATTGTTGAAAATCGAGATTTAAATAGACTTGATTATGATCTTTAATTGATCTTCATATTTTCCAGTTAAATGCTTATATTAGAAGTTCTAGAGCTATATGAAAGTTAACACTATTGGTTGCATGATCCGTAAATAATGATTACTTCAATAGAAATTCCATGACAGATTAAAACTTATAAACTAGCTTTTTTTTAGTAAACATGCATTGATTGTATTTATGAGATACAAAAATAAAAAGCTTTGCCGAGTGCTCACATTGTTTTTCATCGAAATATTTCATTAAGATAGCTTAAATAATCCCCACATTCACCAATTTGGCTTCTTATTGACAGGAGATTCTAATGTTTTGGTAGGAAAGTGTACTTTGTAGTTTTATGAAAAGCTACGAATCACGCAATTAGCAGAAATGTCATTACATTTAACCTTGAAAAATGTTTCACAGAGAATCCTTCTTTACTCTTTTTTTCATAAAATACATGGGGCAGAGAAAAACCAGAAGCGATTTCTCAAAAAGAATATGTCTAATCAGGAATAAATCAAGTTCACGGGTCATTACATCAATTACTACTGACACATAATCATGATCATTATCTAAAAACGATGTCCATCTTCTTCATTTCATCTTCGGGGCGGGGGTGCTCAGTCGGTAGCGCGCCAGGCTCGTAATCTATAGTTCCCAGGTTCGAGTCCCAGCTGGGTCAGCGTTGAGATTTATATCCGCAAAATTCCACGCCTTGTCCACGGTCAGTAGGGGACACCGATGGGCTTGGAAAGGCCGCCGTCCGTCGGATGGGACGTTAAGCCGTGGCCCCGTGTGCGGGAGAGCCATACCCTGCGCACGTTAAAGAACACGCTGGATGGCCTTGACGGGAGGCTACCATCTGTCTCCCAACAGCTGTTCCAGTGGGTCCCCTCCCCCAACCTTCTCTGAGCCTTCGGGGTCCATGTGATCTGGCCATTTAGCCCATGGTGTGCAAAAAAGTGCCGCTCAGAGGTAAAACAATCCAACAACCCAACCCAACTCATTCATCTTCAGTTATAATGAAAGCATTTCGAGCAATTTAGTTGAGCGTCTAACTAAGATACAGAAAAAACTAAAATGATTAAAAATGGACTCCTTGGAATTGCTCCAATTCTTTTAAGCGATTGCCTCCTTTAACAGCTTTCTCAGTCAAATTATCGTGGGAATAGTGCGACAAATAATGGCAATGTGCTATGTGAGATAGACAGAAGAACAGGTATTGCTATTTGAACTCGTAAGAAACTAAGAAGAATGTAGAAAAATAGGCATATGCATTCAAAGACTAATATTAGGGTTGGTATTCTATAAAAATGTCTGTAGTAGGGGAATTGAGATCCGTTGTAAGCGAAATAGTGAAGCTTGATGCTTTTCATTCAGTTGCTTACGCTGCATCATGAAAATTTATTTGGTAAATAACTATGACGATATGAATGAAGAGTTTCTGATTATATGGAGACAACAATCATCCAAAATGAAAAAGATAATTTTTTTTCGTTTATTGAAATTTTCGTTTGGTTAAATTTAGTTCCCCAGACGAAATATTGGTGTGAGATGGTTTGGGGTGAACATATTTTTCGTTCAGCAGTTGTTAGACACAAAATAATGTGAGGTGAAACACAAGAATTAATCGGGGAAGGGAAGAAGCGGATTTTTCGAGAATTTTCGCTTCTATGATTCCATTTCTTCTAAATTTTAAGATGTTTTTAAATTTCATGTCAGTTGTTGTTCCCAGATAATCCAAAATTCTTTTTTGATGACTACCAGTTGGACGAATGTAGGTAGAATTTATATTCCGGATGATGGTGGTAGGAAGTGGGAAAAGCGAGGGGAATCTATTATTAAAACTATGCGTCACTTCATTTTTTGACGTCACAGCTGTAACTGGCGCCCCATCGTCGACACTGCATTCTGTTAAATCCAAAATGTGGGGTGCGCCGAAACCGTCCTTCCTACTACTTATTAATCTGGAAATCTAATTATTGCGGGTCTGAACATTTATGATAAGGGCCCGCGTGGAAACTGTACCAGGAAATTTGTTGTTGAGCTCGATGGTTTCGGTAAATTCTGCAATTGGACATGCAGTATGTTTAACAAAGAATAATTTATTTACCTGAAAACTACTAATTTACTTAAATACAAAAGATCGATCCTACACTCGAGTCTTGCAGCTAATAAACAAGTACTTTCCCTATCAGTGGCTTCGGCTGGACAATTTTCGAAGCCGAAAACTTATCAGAGTATTCCTTCCACTTGACGCGGCGTTCCAGATGCAGAGGACCTAAAGCTCTGGCACCCGACCTGTTTTAGCTACCTGGTCTACTCACACAATAATGCTGAGTTTCTTAGCTGCTTCCTGGCCCAGGTGTTTTTTCAACACCTTTGTTTACCAAAATGTTCTCGGTAAATAGTTCATATCAAGTCTAGTGGTTAACGTACCTGACTACAAGCTAGTGGACATGTCCCTGTCACAGGCCAAGTAGAGCTTCTGGGTTATCTCCATCCATTGTGTAGGGAAGTACCATCTTTAAAAAAATATCCAGCAATGCAAACTGCTTGTATCTTTCCTAGTTTACTGTGGAAAACGCTCCCTTAGAGAATTTTATTTCCTCTTTGTTTTTTTTTGGTTAATTTAAAATATTAAACCATCAAAAGTTAAATTTGCCAAAACGATCCTCCGAATAGACATCTATCCAATTGACTTTCATTCCATTTTTTTCAGATGCAGACGAGTGTGAGTGGAGTCCTTGCGTGAATGCCCGGATGTGCCACAATTTAGAAGGCGATTACAGCTGCGACTGTCAGACCGGCTGGAGCGGCAAGAACTGCACCCTCAACATCAACGACTGCCTGGGCCAGTGCCAAAATGGAGCCACGTGCATCGACTTGGTCAACGATTACCACTGCGCATGTCTGCCGGGCTTCACCGGAAGAGACTGTCAAACGAATATTAATGAATGCGCGAGCAGTCCTTGCATGAATGGGGGCGAATGCGTCGATCTGGTGGATGGCTTCCGATGCATCTGCCCAGTTGGATATAAAGGATCACAGTGTGAGGTATGCAAATTAATTTTGTTAAGAATAAAGTTGAATTCTCTACTCTGGTAGTTGAAACAATAATTGTGCATGCGCACAATAATGAGCATTGAGGCGAATTCCCTCCCTCCCATTAAGATAAAATAACTAGTCATGAAAATTGTAGAGATGTAATATCCAGCCCACACAAACACTATTAGTTTCGAAAGATATTTGCTGTAGCAGCATTTGGTCCCACCCAACATAAAATCTTGGCTGTAGCAGCATCTCCATTAGCTTAAGTTTTCTGTTGCGACAAATTAATTACCGAGCTCATTTTTTTTATTAAGAAATATATCAGAAAGATCAATAGTTGAAGTTAGGGGTAAGTTTATTGAAGCATTTCAAACAGCATGTGGCAGTAGTGATCTCAAGAGAAGGCATCAGTCTCCCCACCCCACAGAGGCTAAGAGAGGGAGTCCGAGAGAGAACCATGGGAACATTTGCATTTTCAAATTCTTTCCATTATCTTGATTTTTGGTTGAGACGCATTGTGAAACAATGTTGATATGATCATACCCAATTTGCTTCATCGTCCTAGAAGAGAGCTCATTGACTTATAAATAGTTTTATATATTTGAAGTTAAAAAGCTACTTTGTACTTACCCTGTATATTGATTTACAGGTCCAACCGGGTTGGTTTAGCCCTGAGCGGCACTTTTTTGCACAAAATGAATTAAATGGCCAGGCCACAAGAACCCCGAGAGCTCAGAGAAGGTTGGACCCACTGGCAGCTATTAGGAGGCAGATCCCGTCAAAGCCATCCAGCGTGTTCGTTAACGTGCACAGCTTATGGCTCTCCCGCCACGGCCTAACGTCCCGTCAACTAAGAGATGACAGCCTTTCCAAGCCCATCGGTGTCTCCTACTGACGGAGGGCAGGGAGTTTTACGGCGATACCAACTCAGCTACTTCCCGTCCCTAGGTTGAACCGGAAATGTGCTATTTTATTCACATGTTTTTCGATCTACTCTCCTTACCGGGCCGCCGTTCGAATGAGTTCCGTTTTCGAGAGTTACTAACCAACTGCCTCCCCCTTCCCCATCCCTTCAACAACAAAAGTACTTCCTGAAACCGCCACTGCGGGTGCGCGTAGTCCGTTTCAACGTTCAATTTCCATAAAATGAAATTCATATTTTTTCGAATTCTATATACACACAATATACATATAGGCGAATATATACATATAGAATTGGCGAAGATATATAGAAATTATTCGCTATGTGAATAAATTATTATAAATTTTTAGGGTCTGAACTGGAAAGGGGCAAAAGAAAAAAGACTATGACCTTACTAGGAGAATTCAGTAAATGGAAAAGAAGCGAAAAATAGTAATTATATACTACACATACATCTACATATACTACATATATATACTATATACTACACATACAATGGCAACTTGATCCTTTTTTAAGCGACCACGAAAGGAAAATACAAATAGTTAAAAACGATGGATAGGAAAAAGAAAATGAGACAAAAAAATAAAGCACCAGAAAACTGTTACAAAGAAAAGTAGTCAAAAATGATTGAAAAGATTTTATTTTTTTATGGACCGTTTCGTCCATAATAGCAAAAATAATTTTCTTTTCGTATAAAAATAAAATTATGTTTCTTCATGCACAAAAAGAAGTCCATGATTGCGAAATGCCTATTGCAGCACGGCATCTCAATTAAAATGGCGATTTCAAACAAAGGCCTCTTCTCATGTCCCGAAGGATGCGGCGTAAACAAAGGCTTCAACTATTTCGAAAGCAGCACTTACCTCTGAAAAAATTGGAACTGGTCTCGAAAACTAAAAGTTTAAACTTTGCAAGAACCCAGTGTGAAAAGCTTTTTTGAGAAACCAGTATGTTCTTGGAAAAATCTATTAAAAAGAGTTTAAAGCGAGAATGAGTTAAATTCAGTGGATTCAGATATGTTTATTATATTAATTAATTCAGTGGATTTCGATCTGAAATGCTCTGTTGCCATGCCCTTCAGCCTGTGAAAGCTGCTCATACATCTGACGGCGAAAGCTGACAGATAAAATGTTTCCCTATTGGCTCGTTTTTATTTCGCGCTCTATCCTGGCTAATACTTTTCACAACGATCCAGTTGGGTTGGGTTGTTTTACCTCTGAGCGGCACTTTTTTGCATACCATGGGCTAAATGGCCAGGTCACAAGGACCCCGAAGGCTCAGAGAAGGTTGGGGAAGGGACCCACTGGAACAGCTGTTGGGAGACAGATGGTATCCTCCCGTCAAGGCCATCCAGCGTGTTCTTTAACGTGCACAGGGTATGGCTCTCACGCACACGTGGCCACGGCTTAACGTCCCATCCGATGGATGGCAGCCTTTTCAAGCCTATCGGTGTCTTTACTGACCATGGGCAGGGGAAATCTGCAGAGATAAATATCAATGCTAACCCAGCTGGGACTCGAACCTGGGAACTACAGATTACGAGCCTGGTGCGCTACCGACTGAGCCACCCCCGCCCCCAGAACGATCCATCGAGGGAAATTTTGTGAAGGGAAAAACGAACTTCGAGGAAGAGCGAATGCTGGAAAATTGAACAATGCTGAGGTGGAACTTCAGTAAGGATTTCACCAAGAACACAATAATCCGGGAAAGATGGGTCAAGGTTGCCCTGTGTTTTGCAAGAATAATTTTCGAAAGATTACCACAGCTCAGGGGACAAAGCACATATTGAACTATTTTGATGAGAATACTTCGTGAAAAAAATATATCTTAACGACATTTTGATCCATGCCTATCGATAGCTTGCTTTATTTGCAATATAAACAACTTTTTGCAATTTACTTTGTTATTAACTGAATTTTTCTAATTGATATTTTCAACTTGTTGAATTTTGATATAAAATTGCAATCGATTTATTTGTTTCAGAGCATTTTAATTGCAAAGTTTGTTTTTACGAAGATGTTTTTTTCTTTCACTAGATCGACGATGACCTGTGTAACCCTAACCCATGTGAAAATGGCGCCTCGTGCTTCAACATGCACCGTGACTATTACTGCCACTGCTCAGAGGAATTCCACGGGAAGAATTGTTCTTTCAAAAGACCTGAATGCGATTCGCCACTCTGCGAAGGTCAGTGGTAAAAGTCATCTCACGATCAAAAATATCGTGATTGGGGCATAAGTAATTAATTAAAGAAAGTTAATAATGTGCTTAACCAAATGCGGCGATGAAAAGGTGTAAAATCTTTCGCCATATTAATTCGAAACCATTTTTTTGGGGGAGGGGAAGCTCAGTCCTCTGCACCCAAATAAACTTTACGTAAGATCTGAGGAACTAAGTTTCGAAACTACAGTTCGAAAGTTATGTGAGTTTCATTTATTTGGCTTAGCCAATTATTTTCTTATTATTTATGGTCGGCTATATTTAAGGTTTAAAATATATTCATCCACTTAAAAGTGAATGAAAATTTTTATTCATTAATATTTAAGCAAGCTATTTGATTTCCTTTTACATTTCTTGCAAATTATGATTTTTGTCTGATACTCAACTGATAGGAGTTAACAATAAATTTAATAATAAAGAACAAAATGGAAAGTTTATTAAAAACCTATTAGCATTTAAAAATTTTGAATCTTGTCTTAGTTTCAAAAATAATTAATTACCCATTGGTTTAATTAAAACGTATCAGAAATAGATGCGGATTTATGATTACAAATATATTTATATGTATATGCATATCTTTATGATTATTTATATATCAAATGAAAACAATATCTGAATAAATTAAAAAATACCAAAAAACCCTTACGCATAAATAAAAAGCAACTTTTGTCAAAAAATATTAATGAGAGACTTGATATTGTTGCTAATTTAGTAAAATCAACTTCAAAGCCACTACAATTAATCCTCAGTGCTGTATGTAAATGTTCGTCTGTCTTTTGTGATCGAAATTTGCTCTTGATGAAATTCATTCGAGAAAATGTTTGCTAAATAAATACAGCTGCAAACAAACACAATTATTTTTCCGGCAGAGAATCTTTTCAGAAGAGAAAACGCAGAATTTGAAAGTCCTGAAGAAGCAAATGTGTCTTACACTTGCTCCACAGATGTAAATGAACATTTCAATAACTCGTTCCTTTGTAAATCTAATTTGTTAAAAAATAAAATTATTTTACACTATTACTTAAAAATGTATTCATCACCAATATTGCTGGCGACAATTTTATGTTATAAGGCTCAGATGTTTCGGGGACCATTTGAAAAGGCAACGCTTTTCGCATGCGGTCCGTGGGTCATACGTTGCTGACCCCTGTTGTAAATTATAGAATTGTGAGAAATTATTTTGAAGAAGTTTGACGTAGTATAGTAATAAAAAAATTCCGATGCATTGCTGTCTAAAACGAAATCAAAATGTTACTATTATTCAGACAGTCCACTTGCTATGGTGGTTTGACAGAAGTTTCAGAATAACATGCCGTAGAGAAGGTCTTTAAAGATGATGTCATAAAGACAACATTCATCAGAATGAAAATATCCACGTCTTCCAAATGAATAATATGCGTAATTGTAAAAAGTACGACTACCAAATTTGGTACAGTCGCTCAAAAAAGTATCCGAACACCATGGAGCTTTTTTGAGCGACTGTACCTGTTTCAAATCACAATTGCAAAAAGAGATTTAAAATAAAAATTTATGCAGGCCGTATTGTCACTTACATTATTATTTTTTCCTTAAAAATGACAATTGATTCCTACTGAAGAATAATAAAAATTAAATACCCTCTAGAGCAGAAAGTTCTGACAGAAGCCTCTCAGTATAATGCGCCATAGAGATATGTGAGGCAGGGAGACTCAGTTGAAAGACAACAAATTCGTGCCTTTTCCGGACTCGAATCCATGTCCTTCTGATCAGTAGCCAAGTGCGCTAACCACAAGACCAATGTTTCAATATTTTCATTTGGGAAAGTGGGAAATCCGTAGGAGATTTAGAGTAAATTATTCAGGTTTCATCTATACATTATATACAGATCTGACTACAAATACCAAAGTGCATTTTTTAATTCGATATAATAGCATGTTTTATCTTCTGTTTCAGTAGTGGACAGCTGCATGGCTCCTTCTTCCTCCAACACAACCTCAGGAATCCGTCTAGTGATGACCAGCGTCTGCGGAGATCACGGCAAATGCATCAGCGAACCAGAGGGAGGATTCACTTGCGTCTGTGACCCAGGATATATTGGACGCTTCTGTCACGAGAGTAAGTTGCTTTCACTCGTAAAGAACTGGCATTTCTCTTCTTTGAAGGGGAAAGCTTAATTGGGAGATCAATGGTTGCTTTCAGATGCGTAAGTCAAACCTAATTACTAATGATTCCTTTCGTACCTATAGAACAGTGATTCGGTCCTCTTGTGGAGGGGGCGGGGGTGGCTCAGTCGGTAGCGCGCCAGGCTCGTAATCTGTAGTTCCCAGGTTCGAGTCCCAGCTGGGTCAGCGTTAAGATTTATCTCCGCAAAATTCCCCGCCCTGCCCACGGTCAGTAGGGGACACCGATGGGCTTGGAAAGGCCGTCGTCCGTCGGATGGGACGTTAAGCCGTGGCCCCGTGTGCGGGAGAGACATACCCTGTGCACGTTAAAGAACACGCTGGATAGCCTTGACGGGAGGCTACCATCTGTCTCTCAACAGCTGTTCCAGTGGGTCCCCTTCCCCAACCTTCTCTGAGCCTTCGGGGTCCATGTGACCTGGCCATTTAGCCCATGGTGTGCAAAAAAGTAGCGCTCAGAGGTAAAACAACCCAAACAACCCTCCTGGGAGTCGTATTCTTTCTACCCCCCCCCCCCCCCTCAAAAGAAATCTCATTTTCTCTGCAGACTCTATCCATCATTACCTGCTATGTTTTAACTAAAATATAGAGTAGATCCTTGCAACAACGCCTTTCTAAACGTTCCAAGAATTGATTATATCTCCAGTTCTTTATCTGCTGTTCATTATTTGATTATTTTGTAATTTGAATCTAAATATTTGAGCGGAGGAATTCAATGTTCCATAAATTCTTGTTATCAGCATGAGATAGCCAGTGTGCCATACTGAATTCACATAATTCCAGCAAAAATAAACAAAATTTAATGCGATTTTGTAATGGCGGCAAATATACTCTTAAAGGAACAAAAAATTACGTTTCCTCACCCACTCTGGGGATAAAGGCTCATTGTTGTCAATGCAAACTTCATGACATTCAAAATTTACAATCCAAATTTCCAACGTAATTACATCGTTGGAATTTGCAATTTTATCCACCGTTAGAGGGCGCAATTATAGTATAGGAAGCTATAGAAACTATAGATATCCGAAAGTGCGAATCATGATATTTCATCAATACATATCCAACAAAAAAAGAATTTTTAATTTATTTTTAAAAACAAAAAAGTTCGATTTCGACAGACAAACAGACACTAGCTCTCTTTTTCTGATAACGAGCTAACAAACCAAACACCGCTCCAGAAATTCGTTCCCCAAAGAGTGTAATAAAGGCTCCATTCTACTGGGTTGGGTTGTTTTACCTCTGAGCGGCACTATTTTGCACACCATGGGCTAAATGGCCAGGTCACATGGACCCCAAAGGCTCAGAGAAGGTTGGGGGAGGGGACCCACTGGAACAGCTGTTGGGAGACAGATGGTAGCCTCCCGTCAAGGCCATCCAGCGTGTTCTTTAACGTGCACAGGGTATGGCTCTCCCGCACACGGGTCCACGGCTTAACGTCCCATCCGACGGACGGCGGCCTTTCCAAGCCCATCGGTGTCCCCTTCTGACCGTGGGCAGGGCGAGGAATTTTGCGGAGATAAATCTCAACGCTGAC
This sequence comes from Ryuthela nishihirai, assembly GCA_038380435.1. NCBI lineage: Eukaryota > Metazoa > Arthropoda > Arachnida > Araneae > Heptathelidae > Ryuthela > Ryuthela nishihirai. The sequence goes on from JAWZYU010000027.1 coordinate 9,922,366, forward strand.
CCAGCTGGGACTCGAACCTGGGAACTACAGATTACGAGCCTAGCGCGCTACCGACTGAGCCACCCCCGTCCCCCATTCTACTGGCCTTCCAAATATAATTCTTGTAAAATATGTGTGATATGGTGCCCTATTAATGGCGGATAATCTTCCCGTTGATCGATCCATCGTCGAAAACTACATACCAAATCTTATGAGGTGATATTAACTTCTAAGGCGAGGTAAAAGGGCCGAAATAAAAACGGCCAGAAAGGGACGCAGAGCAGGAGGCGATGGGTATCCATTACCGTGTGTGCAGACTGGAAAAGAAACATTACCGAGGCATTTCACGGGCGGCATTTATTGTCCAGCCTTTTTTCAGTAACTGCATTGCAGTTATGGTAAATAGCACATGGATTCTAACGTCCTCAGCAGGACATTAGAATCCGGAGTATTCACATTAGAATATGGAATAATTGACATTGAAAAGGGCATTAGAATATGGAGCCTCGACAGGTTAACACAGTAATTCTATATCAAATTTCATTTCATGGAGAAATATTGTGTTAACCTGTCAAGACTCCATATGGACGACTTCAGGTAATTTTTTATTCTGCCAAGGAAACGGAACTATTCTTCTTCTGCTGGATGACCTCATTGTCCAAATTGGTACTGACTCTGAATTTTGAGCTGGACGGATCTAAGCGTTATGAGCTGTAAAATTAGTTGGGCTGTAGTGGAGAGTAAATGGCAGTATACATCGTATACCCAAGGCCAGTAAGTGCTTGGGAATGGGAACTATATGAAATAATTTGCGAAGCTTCAAAAATCCTCTCCTTTAAGCATTCAAATTTCAAATCGTTATCTGTATTAGAATACTAGTTCGAAATCATTTTTCGAAACCACAATCACTGATGAGAGAAAGTTCAAGTACAGTAAAACTCCTAAACTTGAAACAATCACAATTGAGTTAAATTTAGGAAAGGAACGAGCCCTGCTGCACATTTTGAGTTTGACACCGCTCTCAAAGAGAATAAGTTTCTCCAGGGACTTATTTGAGGAGTCAGGTGGCCGTAATATATTTTAATATGATGTTAACTTTATTAATAAATAATCATGGAGCAGCCCATGAGCTACAGAAGTCAAAACCAGATCGTACAATTCAATTCTCCATACATGTCTGTCCTGGGATCTGCTGTTGCATTTATAAGCCACTGCAGACCAGTTCTACAAGCTGACATTGTCCACCCATCATGTTCTATGCCTTCCTCTTTTCTGAGTCCGTTAGCACATTGATCATCATTCTATTAGATACTCTGTAGTGCTGCTTAGTATAGTTAGATTATTGTTTCAACACTTTTATTTAATAGTTCATGGAAATAAAATTACTTTTAGTTAACTCAATAAGCTAGGTAATAGTTTCATATATTTAAATTTAAGTATTCCAAACAAGAGCCGTCCCATGGCCGAGTGGTTAGCGCGCTTGGCTTCTGATCTAAGGGACCTGGGTTCGAGCCCCGGTAAGGCACGGATGTTTGTGTTGCTTTTCTGCAGAGTCATCCTCTCAGATGTCATCCTCTCAGATCCTTCTACTATGGCATATAAACTGACAGGCTCCTGTCAGACCTCTGTGGCAAGCAGCTGCTTGAGGGGGTATTTATTTATTTTTTTTATTCCAAACAAAGCATTACATTACATTTTAATAATATTCTATTTACTTCTGCGCTCTTAACTGAAAGCAGTCATAAATTCCCTGATTTATCCTTGACCACATCCAAGGTAATTTCTTTACAAGTGTGTGTAATCCTTTATTGGCGAATAGAAATATTAAGTAAGAATTTTCCTTTTCAGATGTCAACGATTGTGCCTCTTCGCCTTGCAGGAACGGAGGAACGTGTCTCGATGGAGTGAATGCGTTTCAATGCCTCTGCCGTGAAGGATGGGAAGGACAACTCTGCAGCATTAGTAAGTTGGATAATTTACCTCATAGTATCTGTAAGTTAAATAATTTGCACGATAATATCTGTAATATAATTTAATTCATAGTATCTGTAAGTTAGATAATTTGTCTCATAGTATCTGTAAGTAAAATAATTTGCCTCATATTATCTGTAAGTTAGAAAATTTATATCCAGTGTTCTTTGAATCTTTGGAATTCCTTTACCCCAATGAGGGGAAAAAAGTGTTGCTGAGAGGAAAACAATCGAAAAACCTAAAACGCTTCTTTTTAAGCCAGCTTTAATTCTAAACAATTGAAGCTCTTGGCTAGTGAGAGAAATATTTTTGCTAACTTTGTGAAAACGTTTTCTAACTTTGTGGGGGAACTTTTCCTAACTTATTGAGAGAATGTTTGCTAATTTTGTGTGTCTGGTTATGTTTCAGGTTGCATATAATACCAAAAATTTGATTGTCATCTTACGAAAGAACATTCTCTTCTGGAATTAGTTGCAGACGTAGAGGATATAACGTTTAACAGAAAGTGCCGTGCAGGGTTGGGTTGTTCTACCTCTGAGCGGCACTTTTTTGCACACCATGGGCTAAATGGCAGGGTCACATGGACCCCGAAGGCTCAGAGAAGGTTGGGGGAGGGGACCCACTGGAACAGCTGTTGGGATACAGATGGTAGCCTCCCGTCAAGGTCATCCAGCGTGTTCTTTAACGTGCACAGGGTATGGCTCTCCCGCACACGGGGCCACGGCTTAACGTCCCATCCGACGGACGGTGGCCTTTCCAAGCCCATCGGTGTCCCCTACTGACCGTGGGCAGGGCGGGGAATTTTGAGGAGATAAATCTCAACGCTGACCCATTTGGGACTCGAACCTGGGAACTACAGATTACGAGCCTGGCGCGCTACCGCTGAGCCACCCCTGCCCCAAAGTGCCATGCAGGAACAGACTAATGATATCAAGGTTATTTATTATATAAGCTATTAAATCAACTTAATATAATTCATCTTCTCTTCGAGAAGCATGATAAATGGTATTTAAATGATCAGGAATATCTGGGATAGCATCGATTTTGGGCCTGTTAACTCGAAAGGTAAACACCACCTCTTAATTCGTCACTGGTGCTGAGATCGTAGATCATACATTGACTTTCGATGTAGCAGGCACAATGTGCCCATAACCATCTCCATCTGATTAATTGGCCTTGAAGACATAAGTAAATAAAAGATAATACATGAACCACAAAGAGTGAGCCCCGAGAGGCTAGATAACAATAAACAAAAACAGTAAAATAGAGCTAAAGTGCAAAGCTTTCCAAGAGAAAGCAATGGTCTCTTATATCTGTTTAAAAGCTCATGATTATAATCTGTAAGAGAGGAAATAATCTCATTTGGATTATTTGAAACTGCCTCAAAAAATCTTTTCGAGTAAAGTTTAATATGAGTGTATATATGATCAATACCAAGATCCCTATGTATTTGACGTCAGAAACAAACCAAGGGGCATTGATGGCAGATCGGATGATTTTATTTTGTAAAGTTTGGACTTTACCGATATTCTTACTGGTGGTTTTAGCCCAAATAGGAGAAGCATACAAAATAATAGGTCTGATTACAGACTGGTAAAGTAAAAGTTTGTGATCAATTGTAAGAACTGAGTTTCTGCCTGTAAGAGGGCCAAGTTGGCCTCTTACAGCATTAACTTTAGATATGATCTTCTCGATATGAGGATTCCACTTCGTCTTATGATGCAGGGTAATCCCAAGGTATTTAACCGTCTTCTGCCATTTAATTGGCTTATCCAAAAAGTAGCAGCATTTGGTTTTTTAATGGAGCTGAAAAGCATAGCTTCACTCTTTTCAGCGTTTATTTTGATCTCTTATCATACCAGCGTACCTCTTATCATACCAACCTCAACCTCATCCAGGCTCCTTTGCAGTCTATCTATAGCAAAAGAGGGACTTAGGGAGAAATAAGGGCATAGTCATCAGCATATAAGGCAGATACCACACAGTCAATGGTTGGCATATCATAAAGGTAAATAGAAAATAGAGTAGGGCCCACAAGTGAGCCTTGTGGCACTCCTGCAGCCATTTCTCTTTTAGATGAAAGTGTCTCTTTAACTTGAGCCTGAAAAGTTTTATTTGTCAGATATGACTGGATTAGTCTGATGAGACCTAGGTGCCTCAATCTTGATGAGCTTGTAGATAAGGCCATCTACCTAAACGCGGTCAAAGACCTTAGCTACATCCAAAAATGCTGTGGCAACCGCCTCCTTCTTCCTTAATGCTTCAGTTATTTTCTCGACAACCCTGAGAATCTGATGTTCAGTGGATCTATGTCGCCTGAAATGAAACTGGATTTCAGGCAAGATAGAATTTTGGGTGAGAAAATTATCTAACCGATTTAAAATCAATCGCTCAAACAGCTTGCCCAAGCAAGAGAGCAAGCTGATTGGGCGATAGCTATCAGGAAAGACAGGATCTTTACCTGGCTTATGGATTAGCCGGACAAAAACATTTTTCCAAATGTTAGGAAAAGAATGGTTACGTAAGAGGATATTGAAGATCGAACACAGGTGCGAAATGGCCTTCCTGGGAAGATGCATCAGCATCCGGTTCGGTATCCGATCTGGTACTGAAGCTTTATGCTTTTTAAGCTTCTTAATTGCTTTAGTGATTTCTTCTGGAGATGTAAATTTTAGCTTTCATGCAAACAGCTAATGGAAACGGAAGAGTTCCTCGTCAACTACCTCACAAGTTTCATTACCTGATAATTCAAAGTTTTCCTGAAATTGTAATTCAAGAGAGTCAGCGAAACCTCTCCCTTGTCACTGAAGTTTAATCCATTTTCACCATGGATAGGTGGAAAATGTGAATGAGGATTTTTGAATGACTTCACCATTTTCCAAATAGAATTATCAGTGACAGAGAGACTGGAGACATTTCTGTTCCACGATTCACTTGTATGATCTATTATCTTCTGCTTCAGATCATTTTTTAATTTGTAATACAAGTCCTTATCACGGGAGTTTTTCGTTCTCTGCCAAGTATGTCTTTGTTTTTCTCCTTGACAAGGAGTAAATATTTGGGAAGTAGGTTAAAAACTTGCTTTACAAAACTAGTAACACTTGCATGATCTGACGCTTCATGTAATAAGGAGGAAAAGTTTTTAATGGAATCATTGATAGATCTAATGCTAGTAGAGCAACATGATCCTGATATCCTTTGATTAACTAGAATTTTATATTTCTCCCAGTCAGTAGTGCGATGAGTGTTTTCATAGGAAGTTGAAGATGTAGTGATCAGAGTTGAGTGTATTTAACACTTTGATATCATAATTGGGCAAAAAGTTACCCAATAGAATGATGTCAAGCATATCAGGCCTGTGCAAGGTGTTTAAAAGGATAGAACGTAGGCTCAGTAGGAGCGTCCACAATAATACCCTTATTTGTAGTATATTCCAGAAGCCATCTACCTCTCTGATTGGCAACTCTGGAATTCCATGCCAAATTCTTAGCATTTAAGTCCCCGGCAAGCAAAGTGGGGTGGCCATGATCAAAGAATATATCCATATCCTTTCCCTCATAAGTGAGAGTTAGGAGGCTTATAAGCAGAAATAGTATAGAAGTCACCAGCCTCAGTGTTAGGTAAAATAGCATCAATGACTTCAATAGATTTAAGTTTGGGGAAGGTAACTGTATGATGAAGAGTAGATCTTTTAATAAATAGAGTAATCGTTCCTCCACTGTTGTGCTGACGATCTGTTCTATATATCTCATAGTTAGGAATTTTTAGTTTGTCACTGGAGCGTAAATGTATCTCGCCCAGCAATAAAATTTCTGCTTTGGATTCAGACGGAAAACTTCTAAACTCTATGATGTCAGTAGAAATACCGTTACAATTCCAGGCAATGATCTAGTCTTTTTATAGGATTGCTTAGCTATCTAGATTTAGAGCTGAGATGATATAATCGAAGGCTTTAAGGCCAAGCTTTAAAGTTAGCTTTAAGGCTTTAAGGTTAGCTTTCCCATCAAACCATTGGCTCTTTGATATTCTGATATTAACATCTTGATTTTCGCTAAGAGATTATTGACGTTCATTTGTTTAATGAAACGAAAAACCTCCTTGAGATCGTTAAGGATATTAGCATCAGATTGCGCTTCTGAAGTCATAGTTTACCTAGGCTTAGTTTTATGACTAGGGACTTTTTGTCCTTTTTCAGTCTGATTTAGTAGAAATGTATTAGTTTTACCTGCTACTACATTTGCATATATTGTTTCTGGATTAATAAGCTTAGTAGCCCTCCCCATAGCTTGTGGGGTGGCAGATTTGTTGTGAACCACCTTACTTTGTGGCTTCGGAGCTTGTTTTTCTTCATTTTTCTTCCCCACTTTAGGATTTGGAAAATGAATACATCCTTTGGTGCTGATTTCTTACAGTTGTTTCTATTTGTTGTCTGACTGCCTGTAAACATGCAGCGTTTTGTTTTAAAAGATATATCAAAAATTCTTTCGGGGTTCTTTTCTATATATATATACTATTCACAATATTTTTAAAATCTTCCATTAGTTTGGATTTTTATTGTTAGAGGGAACAATATTACGGAAATGCTGATTTTTTTTTTACTTTGAAAATGACTATTCCACATTCACCAAAAATAATTGGGCTTACGAGTTATCTTTGTTATATTTCATGCTTTGGAGATGTTTTTTTAGTTCTTGTGTTCAATTAGAATCAAAACACTAACGGAGTACTAAATAGATAGAAGAGTGAGCAACTAGGTGGGGATGAGGGAAGGAAGGAACGGATAGGCAACAGTCAAAAAGTGTGTTTAAATGACAAAATAATAAAACGGGGGGAAGAAATTTTGAACGTATTCTTGAAAGCGGGCAAAGCGAGATGCCAGGTGGAATGCGACAGCGAATGAAATATGAAAGATGTAATGGATGCTTCAAGGGAAAAGGTATCGCTTTCAAATAAATCTTAAAAGTATTAAAGTAATTTATTTTAAAATGATATTTTTATTTATATTTAATACTGTTTTAATACTTTTAATACTGTTTTACACTGTTTTTTTCTGTTTAAATATTTAGAAGAAGCTGGCAATGTAAATGAATTAAAAATGTAATGATGGAGATTTCATCTTGAGATAAGAAGTGAAGAAAAGGCAACAACACAGTTCCTAATATTTAAAGAATTATTAGGAGAAAATAACTTAGGAGACTTTGCCTTTAAATCCTTCAGTGAAAGTAGTCAAATAGCTATTAAGAATGAAATTCACTTTCTGTGATTATCACAACAGATATTAACCGTTAATAGCAAGCCTGGATCTAGAAAAAAAATCGGAGGGGAGGATGCAAGAAATACAATCGAGTTGGGAAAATGTAACAGGGGTGTGGAGCAAGAGACTTCATTTCCAATACAGATAACATTTCCCCCTCAGTTTTAGCCGTTTTAAAAAACAGTTATTGAAAAATGCATGAAATACAAATAAATTTAATATTTTTTTTTGCCTCTGTTGCCCTTACTAGCATTCTGAAGGAAGGGCTTGCACCCTCCCACCCCCCTAGATCCAGCCCTGGCTAATAACTAAGCAATCGTGAAAAAACCATATACTTGTCTAGATTAACAATAAATGTCTTTTGTGACAAATTTCATTTTTTATCTCAAATGGCTGCCGTTCAAAAACCGATAAGGCTATTAACATCCGGTGTTCCGATGCTATTTTGCATTAATACTTAATATTATTACCCTATTAATACTTAATACATTGTTATTAATTCTTAGTTCACCGTAGGTATAAATAGCATGTGGTGCGCTCTGGCAACTTCAACTTAAAAACGAATGAAAGTGCTTCAACGAATAAAAGCTGCAAAAGTGTTTCAATAACTAAACAAATCAAATTACGAAATACGAGTAAAATTGTTTTTGTAATCTCGATGGCAATATCAGGGATGCAATTTCATTGCGTTTCGTACATTACAGAAAATAAAAAGTGTCAATGAAAGCAAAATCTGATTTTATTATAAAAAATAATTTCATTCAGTTTGATGCTTTTCTTTATTTTTTTCTTGATTTCTTTCCGAAAATAATTCATACTTTTCATTTTGCAGATAAAAATGAATGCGAATCGAATCCTTGCAGAAATAACGGAACTTGCATTGATGCCATTGCTGACTTCCGGTGCGAATGTAACCACGGATGGAAAGGAAAGACATGTAGCAGAAGTAAGTATTAATACACTCTGCTTTAATGTGTTACGCACTTCTTTAGTGTTACCCGGTCATACACTAAAAACAACTTTACTAAGATGTAATACATATTTCATTCTAGTAATTTGTTAACACTTCTTTAGCAACGTTCCACAGATTTCTTTAGTGATGTGTTAGACTTGATTAATATTGCTTTATAGACTTTGTTTACAGACAGTATTCTTCAGCAGTGTTTTACAAATTTTTTAGTAAATTAAATTTTTAGCTGAAGGGCCGAATAGAAAACTTAAATGGAATGAATGGCGGGTCGCATAGAAACCTAAATTGAAATGGTAGGCCGCCAAATCTAAATTGAATCATGAACAATATAATTTTATTAAAATTAATTACTTTAATGAGAATTAGCTTCGCCGAAGTTCGACTTCTTTCCTCTACACCAGTGGTTCTCAACCTTTTATGCTTCACGTACCCCCCTGGAAATGTGTATGTAACTGGCGTACCCCTTGTATAGATAGATAAAACTATAGTTATAGTATAACAATGGGAATACAATAAAACATATTCTGTATATATAAAACATATATTTAGCAACTTTTGAGCTCTCACGGCGTACCCCAAAAACTTTTACCGCGTACCCCACGTTGAGAACTCCTACTCTACACGATTTTTCTTCTCTTTTACAAATTTGATTTATTTGCCATCAGTAACTCGCGAGCCGTAATTTGCTCAGGTTTGGTGTAATGTCTTAAAGATTTATTTACTAGTGTGTTACAGATATCTTGAGCAGGGTTTCGTACATGTTTTTTTATATATAATATGCCACATGATTTTTAATAGTGTACAGATTTTTCATAATATCTTACAGATTTCTCTAGTAAATATGTTATAGAAATCTTTAGCAGTGCTTCACAGACATTTTTCGCTAATATGTTACAGAAATTTTTAATCCACAAACAATATTTATTATCTAGTAAGATTCTGCTGTGATATCTAGCTGTTTTCTCTTTTCTGTTAGCCAACACTATCAAATCAAAGATGCCTATCAGCTTTCAACTAATTTGATTCCTTAAATATCTAATAAAAACCCTGTAAAGCTATTCGTTAAGACTAGCAGAATGTTGATTCAGTTTCTGCCTGCATTCCTTTAAGAACTAAGCTGCATTGCCTTATTGCTCAAATGATTTGGCTCTCTTGCTCCTTTAAACTCAGAATATTAATTCGATTGGATCTGAGTGGCACTTTTTTGTATACGATGGGCAAAATAGCAAAGTCACAAGGTCCTCAATGACTCAGAGCTGAGCAGAGGAGGAAGATCCAGTGGACAGATTCTGGAAGACAGATGGAAATCTCCTATTAAAGTCAGTGTACTTTTTAATGTGCACAAAGTATATCTCTCCTGCACACAGCTTAGTATCCCATTTGGCGGAAGGAATCCTTTTCACGTTCATCTGTGTACCTTTTCTCATTGAAGCCAGAGGAGTAGAAATTAGTGGAGAATATCTCAATTCAGGTACAACAGAGATTCATCAGACTATGACCTAGTAACCTAGTAACATAAGACCATGAGCTTGGCACGCAACGACCGATGTAACTCCTGCTCCACCACATTTGGTTCAGTTATATACATTTTACCTGGTGACTAAGTAATTTCTCGTGGTAAGCTTTGGATATTTTTATTTCCTTTAAAACATAAATACATTTATATGGTCTCTGAGTAATTAAAGGAGGTAATAAACGGGGTTTCAGATTAGAAGCAAGTAAATGCTGTAGTTATAGGCTGTAGTATTCTGTAATTACCGAGCGAATATTGGTGGAAATCGAGATGTGGATTTTTATTTTAACAGTTTACGAAACTCTTCAATTCCTTTTCAAAACATTTTTAATAAAGAAAAAACTTAAGAAGTTACTGAATTCTGAATCTAACTTTTGATTGACGTAGCATAGGACTGTTGTTAATGACGTTTCCAGTTGGCTCTTGAAAATTGCTCCTATGCAGGTTTTTAAGATGAAAGAATTTTTTTCCCTTAAATTTTGAGCAAGAAATTTTCTTCTTACTTCTGCAAAAAGTAACATTAATTGAGAAAATGTTTTCCCTGTATTAAAACGAATATCCAGCACTAAAATCACATTTCTAATCGGATTTTAATGAACCAATTTCATACCAAACATATTCACTTTTTGTTCTTCGATAAATAGAAATGAGAACAATTGCTTATGAAAGTAATCTAAAAAGAATTATAAATAAAGATTTTAATGCAAATAATGTTTCTTTTTTTTTTCTTTCAGAGCACAGTCACTGTGACGTGCACACGTGTGAAAATGGTGGCACGTGCACAGACCTTGGAGACACTTTCATGTGCAGCTGCAAGGACGGATGGGAAGGAAGATCATGCCACATTCGTAAGGAATCTCTCAGATCAGTAAAAAAAATTAACAATTCTTGAAATGACCCTTACAAAGAGATCATTTAAAGAGGTCGGCTTTAACCGTCTAAGTTATACACACTCAATGGCCACTTTATTTAGGAACAGATCCACGTTCTCTCAACAGTCATTTTCAGAGTACAGTTAACTTTTTTCATTACACTTTTTATGGAAAAACGTGACTTTAAAAAAACACGAAATATTTGCTCTTTGTGGTCTCTGTCCACCTGTAGAAATTTAATTTTTTAATTTAACTTTTTTTAGTTTTAGATTTTAGTTAAAAAATTAGGTATTGATGGAATATTGCCTTTCCTGAATCTCCCAATGGCTTTAATAGCGCACTTTAACACCAAAGCTTTAAACGAATATTGCGCATTAAATATTTCTGCTAAAAAAATTTAAATTTTAGTAGTAGAATGAAATGATCAAGAGGTTTACATTGACAGTAAATATTTGTCCCCTTACCCCTCCCCTGGGGGGTAGTAACATTTTTGTTTTAAGAGTAAACGAAAATATTTTTGGTTCATAGATACTAATAAATAATGCTATTTGCATTTTCCAATCGTTTATTAATTTTTATTAAACTTTATTATCTTTCAAAATGAGCATCCCATATTCGCCAGAGGTGACATGTTACTGTGACTTTTACCGAATTTTTATAAAATTGGTAATACATAGAAACATAAATTACACGCATGCACAAATAAAAAAATAAAAACAACAATAAAAAGAATCATACCTGCATTGAATGAAGTTGCAGTTATTTTATGAATATATGAATATATTTTAATATGAATTTGAATAGAAATGTATTTGAATGAAGTATACAGTTATTTATGTTAATTTCTCAGTGAAAAGAATGCAGTTGTTTCGATGAATATAAAGGTTGAAAATTTGGTGTAATGGGTGATAGCTGCAATATGAGATGTGCCTTGGTATCCAATTGATTTCTATATTTGCTTTTTGTTGTATTCCATCGCAAAAATTCCAATTCTCAAGATAAGGGTTTCTAGCTAAAGTCTCGACTCTTACAGGTAATCTCACGGAAGTATTTTTTTAGCAGCGCGTCTTGAAATCTCTGCATACTCTTCGGTTAACCAAGCCCAAAAGCATGAAAGAGAAAGAGAAAAGACATTCATTTCAAGTTACCTTCCGCTATAGTAGCTATGTTGCAAAGCTCTCTGCCTGATAGAAGATATCAAGTCAGAGTAAAGCTGAATCACTAGTAAGAGTACATTATCGGAGTTTCCATCAACGTTTGGTAGAACCCAGTTTAAAAACTACTGATATACATATTTGTGTTGCGATATTTACTAGTGTTAAAAGGTTGTAATTACAGTAAAAATAGCCAAACGTAAGATGTTGTTTAGAAAGCTGCTACTAGAAAGGTAATAAACAGAACAATAAATATAAATAACAATAAACATGCTAACATCATTTATTTGTATTTGTACCTTGCTGTTTCACGCTCTGATAAAGTTTAATAGTTGAGCTTGTGTTAATCAACGAAATATCTGTCTATAATTATAAGCACTGAAAATATTAAGATTTGAAGTGAATTAGGCTTAACTTAATTTGCAATTTTGTAAAATACTAGTCTGTGTAATATCATTTATTTCATTGTGCTGCATAGGTAGTGAAAAAAATGCAACCATCCAGAAAATCTAACATACTTTGTGAAACTATCAAAATTATCTACAATATTTACACTAGAAGAAATCGATAGCAAAAACTTCAAAATTCCATTTTAAATCAACTATGTAAACCATTTATATTCATAATAAGCTGAATGCATTATTAAAAAAGCTATTCCAGTAATATAAACGGACAAAGATTATTATATAACATCACTGACTGGAAGTGAGATAATAACTTACCTTTTGAGCACCGTGATAAAGTGTCTAGTCATCCTGGAAATTGCAACTTTCCACACCTTCCCTCTGATCTGATATTGATAGGAGTAAACGAAATTCTAAACGTCATATATAATGTATTCGTTGCTTCGTTTAAATAATAAAGCTGACCTGTTCTCTTGCTGTAAGCATCTACACCATGTGTTGTTGGCTGGAAATGTTTCTCATTCTTTTAAACACCTGGGTACGAATTCTTCAAAATTCGACGTCTTATACAATACACATTGCCTGAAACTTCTATTCATACGAGAACATTATTTTGTTTCGTTGATGCTGGGACTACTTCACCTGCTCCTTTGCTCATTTCAATCGAGCAAAGCTCATTTCATTTTCGCGCTTTATTCTAGGACCATAAGCCTTTAGTCCCAGGACAGCCTTCTGCAAATAGTTCTTGAAACTAAAAAATGGACCCCCACTCTGTACCCAGTCTCCTTTAGGCTTAGTAGATCTTGATTTTTCGTTTCTGATAAAAACCTGTTTAAAACACAAACCTGCTTGAATATAGAAAGACATCTGCTGCCGCTACTTCCTCGTCTCACGACATTTCCAGTTTCTGGAAGTTTCTTCAGTAGACGAGAATTGTTGCTTAATAGCAGTACATTTTAGTACTAATTTGTTTCGCAAAAGAAATTTCCTTCTAAAGAACTATCAGAACGCTTTTCTTTCGCGGAGTTAATGGAATCATAGAGCGTACAAACCACAACAGTAGGTAAGTTAATCGAATCTCCCCCTAAAAGTGTGATGAATTTCTGACTATTTATTATGTCGCAAGCTACAAAGATGATGCAAGGAAGGATGTTGCATAATATAATAAACCAACCTGATTCTGTAGATTACAGTAGTGTTATTGTAAGCGCTGTTTATATGTACTAGGGTGTTGCGTCTTTCCCTTTGTTCACTACTGTGTTATATAATATGTAAGTGTTCTTGTTATCGTCATAATCATAAATAATTTTGATTTTTATACATCAGCGGTTTTTGTAAGAGTATTTTTTACGGTAGAGACAATTACTTGAACAAAAAATAGTGATAATTTAATTAAAAGAGCAATTAGTTAATGAATTGAGGGATTTGAAACTTTCTTTGTAAACATTTTACAGCCATGAATCCCAGTTGCCGATCTAACCCTTGCCGAAATGGAGCGACCTGTGTGAACACTGGCAGCAGTTTCTCATGCATGTGCCGGGAAGGGTTTGAGGGACCACAGTGCCAATATAGTGAGTATCTATCTTTAAATAATTCATAACCCATTAAAACATTTCTTCTCTCATCACCACTACAGTATTTGCTCTCCTTTCTCCACATTAAAGCATCTACCTCTCCTTTCTCCACATTAAAGCATCTACCTCTCCTTTCTCCACATTAAAGCGACTCCCTCTCCTTTCTCCACATTAAAGCGACTCCCTCTCCTTTCTCCACATTAAAGCGACACCCTCTCCTTTCTCCACATTAAAGCGTCTCCCTCTCCTTTCTCCACATTAAAGCGTCTCCCTCTCCCTTCTTTGCATTAAGTGTCTCGATCTCTCCTTTCTCCCCATTAAAGCGTCTCCCTCTCCCTTCTTTGCATTAAGTGTCCGATCTCTCCTTTCTCCCCATTAAAGCGTCTCCCTCTCCTTTCTCCACATTAAAGCGTCTCGCTCTCCTTTCTCCACATTAAAGCGTCTCGCTCTCCTTTCTCCACATTAAAGCGTCTCCCTCTCCTTTCTCCATATTAAAGTGTTTCCCTCTCCTTTCTCCACATTAAAGCGTCTCCCTCTCCTTTCTCCACATTAAAGCGTCTCCCTCTCCTTTCTCCACATTAAAGCGTCTCCCTCTCCTTTCTCCGCATTAAATGTCTCGATCTCTCCTTTCTCCCCATTAAAGCATCTCCCTCTCTCTTCTCCACATTAAAGCGTCTCCCTCTCCTTTCTCCACATTAAAGCGTCTCCCTCTCCTTTCTCCACATTAAAGCGTCTCGCTCTCATTTCTCCACATTAAAGCGTCTCCCTCTCCTTTCTCCCCAATAAAGCATTTCCCCCCCCCTTTCTCCCCATTAAAGCATATCACTCTTCTTTCTCCACATTAAAGCATCTCTCTCTCCTTTGTACCATTCAATTTTGATCCATTTAAAAGACTCTTCCTTCAAATCACATATGGATTTTTTTTATCTTATTTTTTATAACGTGTTCTATCAGTGTCTTGCGGATGAGAACAAAACTGCAGTCCTATAAATGACGATTTTTTTGCTTCCAGTTTGAGATTCAAGTCGAGTTCTTATACCTTTTTCAAAAAACTTTTTTTAAAATCTCATTTCTAAAGAGTGCCAAAAAGTATTACTGAATTTGTTTGATATAATTACTACCGATACAAGGTAAATAGGAAAATTGGTCATTGCTGCTGGAACTTATAATAATTTTTCGAGAGTAGAAAACTAAGCAGATACACCAAAGACTAATATTACACTCCTCGATTGGAATTGGAGTTAATGGATTTCCCTAGAATTTGATATGCAGGTACTGAACATGTTTGTATGAAGATGGTCGCAATCCCAACAAAATCGCTGCAGGCAGATAGGAGTTATCAGAACCAGTGGTGCAGTAGTTAGTGATTGAAGAAAGATATTGGTAAGTCTCGGAAATATCTAGAATGCATCAGAGGAGAAGTCCATCATGGTCAGGATGACAAATCCATTGGTGGATTTAACAACAGTAGGATCAGGATCACATGTTGCTGACATCCAGACATGTTATCAGTAGGATCAGGACCATATGTAAGCTGTCAGAGAACGTCAACAAGCACTGATGATCCAGTCTCCTGATGTAACCAGCAATAAGCCACAAGAGATCAATCAGTGACGTGCCAAATCCGAGTCATGGTGGCACAAGCATTATCACAGCCATCATCAACCAACCATTGGTGGATTTAACAACAGTAGGATCAGGACCACATGTAGGAACGTAAGCTGTCAGAGAAGGTCAACAAGCACTGATGATCCAGTCTCCTGATGTAACCAACAATAAGCCACAAGAGATCAATCAGTGACGTGCCAAATCCGAGTGATGGTGGCACAAGCATTATCACAGTCATCATCAACCAACCATTGGTGGATTTAACAACAGTAGGATCAGGACCACATGTAGGAACGTAAGCTGTCAGAGAACGTCAACAAGCACTGATGATCCAGTCTCCTGATGTAACCAGCAATAAGCCACAAGAGATCAATCAGTGACGTGCCAAATCCGAGTCATGGTGGCACAAGCATTATCACAGCCATCATCAACCAACCATTGGTGGATTTAACAACAGTAGGATCAGGACCACATGTAGGAACGTAAGCTGTCAGAGAAGGTCAACAAGCACTGATGATCCAGTCTCCTGATGTAACCAACAATAAGCCACAAGAGATCAATCAGTGACGTGCCAAATCCGAGTGATGGTGGCACAAGCATTATCACAGTCATCATCAACCAACCATTGGTGGATTTAACAACAGTAGGATCAGGACCACATGTAGGAACGTAAGCTGTCAGAGAACGTCAACAAGCACTGATGATCCAGTCTCCTGATGTAACCAGCAATAAGCCACAAGAGATCAATCAGTGACGTGCCAAATCCGAGTCATGGTGGCACAAGCATTATCACAGCCATCATCAACCAACCATTGGTGGATTTAACAACAGTAGGATCGGGACCACATGTAGGAACGTAAGCTGTCAGAGAACGTCAACAAGCACTGATGATCCAGTCTCCTGATGTAACCAGCAATAAGCCACAAGAGATCAATCAGTGACGTGCCAAATCCGAGTCATGGTGGCACAAGCATTATCACAGTCATCATCAACCAACCATTGGTGGATTTAACAACAGTAGGATCAGGACCACATGTAGGAACGTAAGCTGTCAGAGAACGTCAACAAGCACTGATGATCCAGTCTCCTGATGTAACCAGCAATAAGCCACAAGAGATCAATCAGTGACGTGCCAAATCCGAGTCATGGTGGCACAAGCATTATCACAGCCATCATCAACCAACCATTGGTGGATTTAACAACAGTAGGATCGGGACCACATGTAGGAACGTAAGCTGTCAGAGAACGTCAACAAGCACTGATGATCCAGTCTCTTGATGTAACCAGCAATAAGCCACAAGAGATCAATCAGTGACGTGCCAAATCCGAGTCATGGTGGCACAAGCATTATCACAGCCATCATCAACCAACCATTGGTGGATTTAACAACAGTAGGATCGGGACCACATGTAGGAACGTAAGCTGTCAGAGAACGTCAACAAGCACTGATGATCCAGTCTCCTGATGTAACCAGCAATAAGCCACAAGAGATCAATCAGTGACGTGCCAAATCCGAGTCACGGTGGCACAAGCATTATCACAGTCATCATCAACCAACCATTGGACAAAAGTATGTGACATCGAAAGTGCCGTTTGCAATTCACTTTCAGTGGTGTTAGAAGAGAACCCATTGGTGTGATGAATTATTGCATCACGTGATCTTGACCGATGCATCCTTCTTCTGTTTGGATGTCAGTAACAGACGACTGCATGTCTGGATGTCAGCTGACATAAAGATTCATCCATTTTGTATTCAGAAGTACCTAATTACACCATCACGTGACGTCCTTATACGACATGCCATTGGCTATCACGACGGGATATCTCTGGTGTTCATTGATGGCACTCTGACTTTTCAGGCCGATGTATGAATAGCATCATCAATCCGCTACTGAACCTGTACCTCTGTTTTACTTAAATTTCCACTTAACATTCATCCGATAATTTCTTCAAAGTAAAATAAAAGTTAAATCCAATCTATTTGCAATGCAGTTGTGCTGAAACTATTAATCTTAAATTATTAACTTACTATTCAACTAAAGCAACCCAAGTTTACTATTCAACTAAACATTTCTTAGCTTCTGGCTCAGTGAGGGTTTTTGTATAACATATACATTGTGAGTAACTGACCGATAAACCTAATTTTTACTATCACGAGGAAATGAAAGAGTTATGAAAATCACTACTTAAAAGTCATCTGATAATTTTTTCAAAGTAAAATACGAGATAAATTCAATTCATCTGCAGTGTAGTGTGCCGAAAGTACGAAATTTGGTGCCCGAAAAATATCCACTTTAGATCTGAACCCTTCAAAATTTAAGATTTAAATATTTCATGGAGTTCAAATGGAGATCAGGTTTCAATCTAATCGTGATATATATATATTACTAATTCACTGTAATCGTGATATATATATATATTACTAATTCAGTTAATCGTGATACACACTAATTCAGTGTAATCCTGACATATATATTACTAATTCAGTGTAATCGTGATACACGTTAATTCAGCAATCGTCATATATACTAATTCAGAGTAATCATGATAGATACTAATTCAATGCAATCATGATACATACTAATTCAGTGTAATCGTAATCTATATACTAAGTCACTGTTATCGTGATCTATATACTAATTCAGTGTAATCGTGATCTATATACTAAGTTATTGTAATCGTGATCTATATACTAATTCAATGTAATCGTGATACATACAAATTCAGAGTAATCGTGATACATACTAATTCAGTGTAATCGTGCTATACTCTAATTGTAGTGTAATTGTGGCATATACTTAATCAATGTAATCGCGATATATATATATAGAACTATGGCATTTTCTGCCCAAATAAATCTAAACCATAATACACTAGAAGCAGATAAAAAAAGAAAAACCTTTAAAACATATTCTGTGCTTTCTCTAAACCAGGTTCTTCAACTTTTTTTTCTTGGCGGTCTCCCAAAAAGGATAGAATTTTCTGAGGCCCGTGGGTCTTTAAAAATCCAGAATGACAGATAGATACACTTAAATAGGAAACAAAACTTTAGTATTCGCACAATTTATTTAAATTATTATATTTGTTACTTAATATATGTAGATTTAATTTTAACGATATATTCAAAATGATGATGATTATTAATAATAATAAATGATGATTTATTGGACGGCTCATGAAATAAAAATGACATGAATTAGTAAGAAAAATGTTGGTTCCTTTCAGTTTTTATTAAATCGAGCTGGAATTGTAATAAACCCATAAGAAACAAAATTAGATCAAACTTAGTATTGCTATTGTAATAGACATGGTTATAAATTGCAAAGTATCAGGCAACTAAATAAGTTCGTGAGTTTTTACAATGTCATCATTTCAACGAAAAGCGCATTAGCACAATTGCAAGTGGTGCGCATGCGTCGATACACAGTCGAAAGCACGTGGCACGCTGAGTCAGTTGATGTGTAGCAAGCCTGAAAAGCGGTTCGGTGAAATTGAGAAAGGTGACGAAAACGACTGCGTCGAATACAGTGATTCGAGCGTGATTACTTTAGGAGTTTAAACTGGGAACTAAAGTGGCGCAAGCAAGATATGTAGGGCATTTGGAGAGAACACAGTGAACGAATGGACAGCCCAAAAGTAGTTTAGCAAACTTGCGTCACGCGATGAGACACTTGAAGATGAAACCCGCGAGATCGACCGTCATTGATGACAATGAACTGAAGGCCAGTATCGAGTTGGATTCACGCCAAATGTGCCAAGAGCTTGCAGAAAGGTTCTATGTAAGTGACGAAATAATTCGTTTGCATTTCCATCGCCTAGGAAAAGTCTATTAGCTAAGCATATGGGTTCCACATGAACTGACTGCCTACAACAAACTCCAGCGGCTTACGATCTACTCGTCGCTACTTTCACGCCACAAGAATGAGCCATTTTGGATATAGGAACATCAAACGTTCGTACCACTGGCTGTCGTCCAGTGAACCTGTACCGCCCACACCAAAGGCCAGGATCCACCAACAGAAAATTTTGTTGAGTATCTGGTGGACTACAGCTGGTATCGTCCATTATGAGCTTCTTGCCACTGGTCAAACGATATACTATATAACCTATACCGTAATTCGTCACTGCATCTTCTGGAACGCATTTTGTATTCTAATGTGATAAAAAAAGACATTGTTCAATGGATCACCAATTAATTATTCATTTCTTTCAGATATCGACGACTGTCAGCCGAATCCTTGCTTCAACGGTGGCACCTGCATCGACGGTGTCAATTGGTTCCTCTGCGAGTGTGCTGCTGGCTTCACTGGCCCTGATTGCCGCATCAATGTCAACGACTGTGCCTCATCCCCGTGTGCCTCAGGCAGCACCTGCGTCGACGGCATCAATGACTTCAGTTGCGTCTGCCCAGCGGGTGCCACGGGAAGGCTTTGTGATGCAGGTAAGAAGGAGGCGATATTTTTCGGTGACTTCATGAACACAAGCAATAACTGGGAAAACTCGTAGTAGTGAAGCAACCAGGAATTGGAAAAGGATGGTGCACTTTTAACACATTTTTTAGGCTTGTAGTAAAATAAAAATAAAAAATAAATACCCCCTCAAGCAGCTGCTTGCCACAGAGGTTTGACAGGAGCCTGTCAGTTTATATGCCATAGTAGAAGGTCTGAGAGGATGGCAAGACCTCAGTAGAAAACGACACATACATCCATGCCTTACCCGGGGCTCGAATCCAGGTCCCTTAGATCACTAGCCAAGCGTGCTAACCACTCGGCCACGGGACGGAGCCTAACTAATATATTGCATTTTGAGTGCTCATGGGATGGAACTTTAGGGTATCGAGTAATAAAACAATTGCGAGGACAAATATTACAACAATTAAGTAAAGTAACTAATTTTACGAAAGCACTTTTCTAATTTGCTACGTGTAAAAATGCTTTTAAAATATTCAACAAAAATTATATGCTTATGCGCCATCACCCGCTCTTCATCCTAGTTGCACAGCTGATCTTTAACAAATTTAAAGAACGACCAGTGAAATATTTTCCCCTTGGAAATAAGTGAACGGACCTTTTTCCACCCCTACTAATTGTAAAGTGGTATTTTGTCATTCTCTCTTGAACTTTTTTTTGCCCCATACATGTTCACATTTCTCCAAATAAAGTGTAATGATTTTTCCTCAATCAAAGAAAAACCTTTCTGAACTTAATCATATATATTCTCTTTCTACTCTTGAGGTAAGTTCATCAGAATTCAGGTTCTCTCTACGAAGTCCATGTTTCCCCTACTAGCCTCTTAACTCCTGAGATCGGAATTGAGATACTCGGTAGCGTCAAGTTTATCATCTGCCTTTCTCAGGTTTCAGGCTTAACTGTGCTGGTATTAAGAATGATCTCCTCTGCTCTCGGTGAGAAAAGCCGCCATCCGTCGGATGGGATATTAAGCTCCATGCACAGGAGAATAAGACCCCATGAGCAAGAGAGCCACAGTTTTGTATGATTTAACATGCAAGATACCTTTGCATGTTAAAGGACACTCTGAATGACCTTGATGAGAGAGTTCAAGCTGTCTCTTAACAGCGGGCCAGTCTTTCTCCAACCTTCGCCGAGTCCTTGGGGTCTTGTGATGTGGCTACTTAGCACATTACGTGCCCAATAGTGCTGCTCAGAGATAAAACAACCCAATTATTTGCAGTTGTAAGCAGCATTCAATGATGATATCTCAGAGTATTTCTTCAATTCCCAACAACATTTGTTGAAACACTTGTTAACAGCATCATTAGTTCTTAAAAACTGACATGCATTATTCCTAAAGGTATGCCTTGGTTAACAAATACTCTCTCTCTTGTTGTTGAGAGTAGACTAGACTGTTTTTCCATTTCTGGTATTTCACGAGAGAAAGTTTACACAACCTATCTTCTTCACAGAAATCAACCCCTAATCATTTCTCTTCCGTGAAATCCAGCTTGTGCTTTCTTTGCTTATCTTGGGAGGATTAACTCATGACTCTGTAGGTAAGCACTCCCGCTCTGCTTCAGGTATCTGGCGCAAATATCTGCCTTTAGCACTTGGTACCTTTGCTCATTTGCAATTGCGTCGTTTGGAGTGCATGAGAATCTGATATGGAAATGTGCTCGGCTGTGCTATCCAACTGAAAACCACTCGCGCAGAATCCGTTTGCAACATCCCTTCTGGGTCATTGCTCTCTTTGTGCCGTGTGATATCTGCGATGTCCAGTGGCGGCTCGTGGCTAAAATGTTTGGTTGCCAAACACAGGCAGGGCCCTGATGTCGAAAAAAAGTTTGGGGAGATGCCTGGTATTGAATTGAACCGAATCGGACTGAAAATATGTTCCTTAATGTGTATATTCTTTTTTTTTCAGCTACTCTCGAAACGTATTATTTAATAAAAACTTCCGAAGAAAAAATAACTCGCAAAGGCGTTTTTATCTTTTCTACTTCACTTCAGTATTTTGCCCCTCCTCTGTAATTATTATCTATGTGTATTTTTTTCCTCTCCAGTCTACTGGTATTTTAAAAAAATATTCGGGAAAAATGTGTCTGATATACAGGTTTACTATTTTTTTTTGTCTCCGTTGCAATCATAAATTTATATTTATTATTTTAAACTGAATTACTCATAGTAAATTATCATTTAAGCAGTAGTCTGTTTTGGTCATATTTAACTTACAATATTAATTTATTATATATATATAATTACAAATATTGTTTTGCAATGAATTGAAACAATGATATGGTAATAAAATTAAGTATAAAAATTGACTGAAAAAAAAATCTTATGAGAGAGAAAGAAACTGGTATCGAACCTGAAACCTTGCAGTTGTAAGTTAAAACGACAATGTCTTTAAGCAGTGGAGCGTAACATTATTGACGAAATGTTGTGTTAAAATATATTAGTATTCCGCTGTATGTAGCCTAACTACTATTATTTGTAAATGGTAATAGCCAGGCATAAACTGGAAGGAGAGCTGTATACTAATCCTTAGTAATGATGAACAGAATCATCAGGCCTAGCTAATGTTCGACCCCTCCTTCTCGTGGTTCAGGCCGTTAGTATATTTCAATAGAGATATTCTTCTCTGAGAGGGAACGGAAGGAAAGGGCTGCCAGATAAATTTGGCCTACTGATCTGGTCATCTGTGGCTATTTTGTTTTTCTCCCAATGGACTGGTTTATGGCTTTGAGCTTGATTATGGAACTTGGACTTGCTGCACTGGTGGGCCTCTGTTGAAGGAAACTATGTTGCTGTATTTTCTGTTGGCCTATGGGTTGCCATCCCTAAGTGATCAGAGACACAGAATATCCTATATCAGCTATTGGATAATTAGGCAAATTCTTGAGAAATGTTTAGAGTTTCAGAAACCCATGGTTACTAGCTTTATACATTTCAAAAAGGTTTTTGACTCTCCTGATCGTATTTTATGGTTTATCGCTAGCTCGTATGGAATACCTGACTAGTTAGCATAATGAAAGCTCTCTCTTAATAACACTGAATCTTGTGAAGAGTTGATAAGGCTTGCAGCGATTGGTTTTAGCATTACTAGTCGAGTAGACAAAAGTGC
The DNA here is from genome assembly GCA_038380435.1 of Ryuthela nishihirai. Classification (NCBI taxonomy): domain Eukaryota; kingdom Metazoa; phylum Arthropoda; class Arachnida; order Araneae; family Heptathelidae; genus Ryuthela; species Ryuthela nishihirai. The sequence goes on from JAWZYU010000027.1 coordinate 9,945,243, forward strand.
ATTTAGTGTCCTTTCTTCTTTGGTTTTTGATTATGTTATGGGCAATTCTTTGCAAAGGGAAGATTTTAGCCTCAAATGGTTTAGAGATTTCAAAATTTCTGATTTAGATTATGCTGTTGATTTGACCTTTGGTAAATGGTGTTGATGAGAGGAAGTCTTTCATTAGAGATGTTCATGCATTTCTAAACAGCCTAATTTTAGGCTCTTAGAACACTCTTATTACCTTATCACGCCGTCTGCTGATAGTACACAATAAAATAGATTGAGAAATGAAATATATATGAAACAATAGAATAATAATGCATAATATTTAGCTACATGTGGAACATGTTGGGGCAGAAATTGTTCTGCCTGTTGATAATAATTTTTGTTGATTTGATATTTAATAAGAGAGCCTGATACTATAAATTTCCAATAAACCCTAGTGAATGAAGAATTGAAATCATTTTCAAATATTGCTATTGTTTTAGAATTAAAAAAAACAAGTTTTACTATAGTTAATGCCACACTCAATTGCCTTTTACAGTTTTATTTCCCAAATGGATGTTACTAAGTCATTTGTGACATCAACGACCAGACCCTCTTTCCCACAAATCGCTTAGATGAATCCGTCCATAAACCACTTGACCACACTGATAGTTCCCCCTTTCAAAACAAGTACACCAATCAGAAGAATCCTGCTAAAAACACTGGTCGATTCGTACGGAATTGTTAGAAGACCTGCTTAAAGAATTTCTGGATACACATAGACTGCTTCCAATTGCGTCTGATGAAGAAACATAATCAATTGTGTCTTTCGTAAAGTCTTGTATTCTATTTAACCTCATTTCTTCTCTTCCCTTTCAGTGATGGAATCAGAAGCGAAGATCTCGTGCACATGGCAAGGCACACGACGAAATGAAGGAGCCACGTGGGATTACGACTGCAACACGTGCACCTGTCGTGATGGCAAAGTCTCTTGCTCTCAGGTACGTTGATGCTTATGATGAAATTTTGACACTGATTTTTTTTATACCTATCTTGTGATCTTACCTATCGTGCTGCAATAACTCAGGAATTGAGTTTCACCATTGCACCAAAGGTTTCTGGACTATTCCACACTGCACATGTGATAATAAGAGTGTGTCATCATAATACACCTTAAAAAAATCTAATTATTGTAAGAAAATAGCAAACATTACTTGTAGTATTACAGAGATGTTGTTTCATTCTACAAGATCGGTCATTGGAAAAAGGGGACAATATATTAAATGCAAAATCTATAAGTTGTGAAACGATCCTAATACGTGAAAATACGATTAAATAGCATGTTTCGCGCAATTTTCACTCCATAGCCTATACTCGTTTAAGAACACGGTAAAAGTAAAAACAAGTAAAAAATTGTATTAACCTAAATCTTTTCAGATCCCAAATATAGCATTTTTACACAAAAACTAAATAATTAAGAAGCAGTGTAATTAAAAAGAGATAGGGAAAGAAGAAATTGTTAACAGAATTTCCGAATAAGGAATGGTACGCTGATGGATTGGGTAAATTAGTGAGAGTTATTTTTATGGACTAAAATAAGAATTCAGTGCTTCTCTAAGTTGTGCATATGGGAAAAAGATTCCTTTAATTCCGTCACACACTTTCGGAATCGCTACTAATCCCATTCGGAATCGGCTTCTTTTCTTCGAAAGTGTCAACGTATTCAATTCTTTGTAGTCAATTCCAATTCTTAATCCAGCAAATGACGTCAAAAAACAATTTATGACGGTTTACAATGTTGAGACAGCTGCTTTTTCAAACTGCACAAGGAATATCTGCTATGAAAAAAGAAAAAAAAAATTTTTTTCCTGCTTTATACTTCCTTTTGTCTTTTAACATCTTCATTCTTTGATTTTTTTTTCTTTTCCAGATGATTTGTGACAAGCGCTCATGCCAGTTGCATCCTCCTAAGGATGGACATCAAAGAGAGGATTGTCCTCGTGGCCAGGTGTGTTTCCTCCGAGCATTGAGCACCTGCTTCACTCCTCCCTGTCCCCCTCCTCGAGGGGAATGTCGTCGGCCAGAAGACAGCGCCTCCCTTGAGCAGCCTCCATCACCACCACTTCGTTGTCAGCCCAACAGAGCATTGCCAGGCAACAACTGCGCAAAACTCTCTCTGCTCTTTGACAGGACAAAGATGGCCACGGTGAGTATAGCATCAAGCATAGATAAATTAAAATAAAAATCGTTATTTCTGTTTAATTTGTTTTAAACAAGTTGAAATTTTAAATTCGCAAGCTGCTATCTTCCTAAAGAGATGCTAATTCAAGTTTTTGAGTTTATTTGCATTTATATTAAAGAGTAAACTTAAAAAATCAAATCAAGTTATCAATTAAAACGAATATGACTGTCTACAGGTAACTTCTGAATGAACGCGCACAAAAAGTGTTTCCAATTTTAATTCATAGGTATACTCATTGATCGTTTCAGGTCAAAAATTTACAGGAGAAACACTCTTTTGTTTTACGTCTGAACTGCACTTTTTTTGCACACAATGTGCTAAATGGCAAAGTCACAAAAACCTCAAGGGCTCAGAAAACGTTAGGGAAAAGGATCTTACGGGGAGTTGTTAGGAGACAGATGAAGGCTTCGCGTTAAGGACATCCTCAGCATGTTCTATAATGTGCACAGGGTATGGCTCTACCATATACGGGGCACGGCTTAAAGTCTCATATGACGAATGGCGGCTTTTCCATCCCAACAGTGTCCCATCTCTCAACGAAGACAAGATAAAACACTTTGTTTTCGGTGACAAATCTTTTGGTGTGACATATCTCTATGCTGGCAAAGTTGGGACACGAACCTCGAAACATTAAATTACAAATTTCGTCCGCTACCGACTGATCCAGTTCCAGCAAAAGTGGAATTTTTATCGTTGTTTTTATCTTCCTCAATTAGATAATTCTGAGGCGATGAAGGCTCAGTTTTGTCTGGAAGAGATTCAAATCAGAAGAAGGGACGTTGAAATTAACCTCTTCATGGAACAGCTTCGGTATCTTTCAGAAGTCATCAAAATACATTTCAATGATCCCACTTTAATCTGCATTTCTGATATCTGATCTAAGATCGGACAAAATCTATTGGTTTTACCAATTTCAGGAAAAAAGATAATTTGCTAAGACATCATGTGAAGCGTTCTTAGCCCGGAATTTTATTGAGTCAACAATACATATTACTTTGTGTAATTAGGGATAAATCCTAAAAATAGGCTACATGCACTTCTTAAATATTACAAAAACAAAAACTTTCTATGCGAGGAAGCGCAAATGCAATTTGTGACTGAAACAAATTTTTTCTTTGTTATACTACAAACTATACTGTTTCTAAGTGATCAAACATCTTTTCTTTTTGAATGCATCCACTGAAATAGGCAAATTCTCAGAAATCGAATCCATAAGGAATCATTTAGATTTGAATTAAAATTTTTATACAATAAACGTAGATTGTTGGTTGAAGCTCTTCGGAAAACGGTTCGTTAACTCCATTGCATTAAGGACGAGATCAGTAAAAACAAAAATATATCACACTCGCTAATTCGTCCTTTCCGTAGAGGATAGCTGATAGGATGTTTCTGGGAGAGAAGAAATTCGCCTTCAGAAGTTTTGCTTACATCCAGCTTCTGTTCAGTGATTGAAAAATCTACAAAACGTCTTCTAACCTGTTTATTAAACTCATTGCCTTGAATATTATTGGGCTCCATGTCATTTTACTTCAAACAGTGACAATGGACTCTAAAATCTGAGACCCTAAAGAATTCCAGTTTAACTTCGCATAGCCTTGACGATTAAGGTTTTATAACAAATGAACCATTTTGAAACGATTTTTTAAATTTTAGGCACTAGGATATTTTTGAATTAGATTCATAAATGTCTTTTTGATGAATTCTGCAAAAAGAGCTTAAGAATTGCACCTACCAGCTCCTACCAGAGATCAGTCGTTATGGCAGAAGGAAAAAGGGAGCTAGGATAAACTAGAAATCTTTTAATGAGGAACTTGGTCTATTTAAGGTGGTCTAAATTTGTGTTTTTAAACCATTTTTTCGTTGCATATCAGTTTCAGATAAAGTAATATATTGTGTTACTCCAAACAGGAAGAAGGAAGCACTGTTAGTTATTTAATCAAAAACACTGTTAGTTAAAAAACAAAAGTGGCAAATTTGCACGATGATATATAAGTAGTGAAATAAAGAAAGAAGTACGAAAGTGATCAATTTCCTTGATTCGTTCTTGAATCTGATTGATCTGTTCTTTTGAATGGTTGATTGATAGACTTGATTGATTTCAGGGAGTGACCGTTGACTTCATTTGCACGGAACTCGAGCGATTCCTGATCTCACCGAAGACCACGCACGAGCATCGATCAGTGTTTGTCCAGTGCGCACTTCAAGAAGGAGACGAAGACCTCATTGAAGCCACCGTGGTAAGTTGCAAAAAAAAAAATGCTTTTGATACCTTTTGGTGGAAGATATCACTTGATAAGTTGTTTTTAACCCTTTCAGGACCATAAGGTTTCTAAGAGTAAATATTAGTATGTAACTGTTTATTTTAGTTTGTTTAGACGTAAAATAAATAAAAATCATAAGAAAAATACATAATGTGTAGTTTTTTTGGAATTTTATGGGAAATATTTTTCCCAATGGACTATAAAGGTAACACAAATTATAGTTAGGCTTATTATGCAATGTCTTTTATTTATTGGTTTATTAGAACAAAATGTTAACTAAAATAAACAAAATTATGAAATAAAATTACTATACAAAATGATGTGCTAATTATGATATTCTGCGAAGCAATTTCTTTTGGTAGTGAGGCAAAGATGGACATTGCACATAGTACATATATTATGCGTCCTGACAGTTCTGTTTTTGTTTTCTAAACGTTCCCGTTTACGTAATTGCGTTCGGCATACGTTCTATTTTGACATTCTGTATAAAAAATGCAGATAAGGTTATAATTAAATACGACAATCACCAATTTTAAAATGGGAAAAATGTTTCCCTTAGTCGTGAAAGGGTTAACACCGATTTCTAGAAGTTGCAAAAGACGCGTTTGATGCACATTTTAATTTTTGTCATTTGGGAAATTGAGTTGAGACTAAAGCAAAGTAAAAATTCTTGATTGTGGATATTTATGCAACTATTTTTCGACAGCGATTTATTTCTAATGAAACTAGTACCAGGGAACATTTCACATAAATTTTGACTATCAGTCCACTTGCAAATAAAATTTCCATGGATTAGCGCAGGTAAGTTGAGAGGGTACGCCCGAGTGAGATAATGTATTATTTTTATAGTTGTAGTATTTGCTAAAACTAATGTCCCCTTACTCCATTAACATGCATTCATGATGATTCATAAAGTTTTTTACGCAAGGGTAACCGCAACGTACTTTTAGCATTCTTACTTACCTCGTACAAAAAAAAGTTATTTTTTACCCGATTTCATCAGCGTGATGAGGCATACGTTCGCACGCAAACGGTGTGAGAGACGATTTTTAAAACTATTTTAGCTGATTTTTCTTCGGAGTAGCGTTACTACGCGGAAACACAGATATCTGACGGGTAAGAAAGGAGGACTTTTTGATGATTAACGAGTTTATCGAAGAGGATCGTGAAAGGTAATCCATCAGTAAATCGTTGTCCCCTTGTGATTCACCATTTATTATTCTTTAATAACGCAGGACTTTACCATCCGTCAGTAAAACGTGATCCGGTGCTGAACACTTGTTCTAAAGCGGTACTTTTATGACACCCATACAGGTCACCATATTACCCCTTGTTACATAATGACGAATAAGTTTTTAAATCAGATTTTCTCCTTTTATTAATTTTTTACCCATCGGCATTTTCTGTCGGACAGTCTTTTAAAACAGTTACTGCGGGATAGTCCTTCTTCTAGTAAAAATGCGACAACCAACAGTCACGGAGTTAAAAGAAATAAGTGCTGAAACGGACTTAAAATACGGCGATTATAAAAAAACGTATATTAATGTGAAAGGACTATCAGGGTTCATTATAAGAAATACGTAGAAAAAGCTAGTTATAAAGAATACGAAGGTTGTAAAAACGTACTAGGTTAATACATGAAATATAAAACTCAAGCTATAAAAAAAGAGATACGTAATTTATACGGTTATACCTGTTCGACACACATCTAAGCCACATCATCAAGTACAAGCCATAGTCGAGTGCGATAACATCTGGCTATCGACACCGAGGTAGAGAGATCAAATCACGCTGTCAGAAGGAATTTTATTTTTTAAATACAGGAGACGTACCAAAGTTATAGGTCACCATATTACCCCTTTTTACATAATGACGAATAAGTTTTTAAGATTTTTTTCCTTTTATTAATTTTTTGCCCATTGGTACTTCTGTGGGACAGTCTTTTACAACTGTAGATTTGTCCGTCTTCTAGTCACGGAGTTCATTATAAGAAATACGTAGAAAAAGCATGTTATAAAGAAATAAATACGAAGGTTGTAAAAACGTACTAGGTCAATACATGAAATATAAAACTCAAGCTATAATAAAGAGATACGTAATTTATACGGTTATACAAGTTCGATACACATCTAAGCCACATCATCAAGTACAAGCCATAGTCGAGTGCGATAACGTCCGGCTATCGACACCGAGGTAGCGGGTTCAAATCACGGCGTTGGAAGCAATTTTTGTTTAAAATACAGGAGATGCACTAAAAATAGTACGGACGTTGGATGACACCGATTAAATGCGCAAAAACTGATTCACCATGCGATGGATCAACTAGAGGGTCTATCAAGAAGGGGCTTAAAATATAGGTCGACCAGGGGGTCTTTAGAGAGAGTGCTTAAAATACAAGTCAACCATGTGGTCCGAAATCAAGAAAAATCGAGACTATTCGAGAAGGGGAGCTTAAAATATAGGTGGTTGAACCAGGGGGGTCTGAAATCAAGAAAAATCGAGAAGGGGGTTTAAAATATAGGTGGGTCAACCAGGGGAAATCAAGAAAATCGAGAAGGGGGTTAAAAATATAGGTGGGTCAACCAGGGGGTCTGAAATCGAGAAGGGAGTTTAAAATATGTCAACCAGGGATTACGACTAAAAACGAGGGTTTTTCTAAAAATAGTACTCAACATAGACACCAGATGGCGCCATGGGTTTTTAATAAAGGGGAGGAAATTTTAATAAGGGGGAGTCACATATGAAATATTAATTATGAATATTAATAAGGAGAACGACCGGGTGCCATATCCCATGACAGTTGCGACATAGGTGTCAAAGTTCAATCTGAGAAGGCAACGTGGGCAGTTGCGACATAGGGGTTAAAGTCCAGGCGGTGACGTCATGGGGGTCAAAGTTCAATCTGAGAAGGCATCGTGGACAGTTGCGACATAGGGGTCAAAGTCCAGCCGGTGACATCATAGGGGGGAAAGTTCAATCTGAGAAGGCAACGTGGACAGTTGCGACATAGGGGTCAAAGTCCAGCTGGTGACGTCATAGGTGGAGAAAGCACTGTGGGGAATCGCTGGAGTGCGACAACACTACTTAGGTCACAAAGACCCCGAGAGCTCAGAGAAAGTTGGGGGAAGGGGACCTACTGGACGACTGTTAGGAGACAGTGGTCTCCTGTTAAAGCCACACAGTGTGTTAGGGTATAGCTTTCCCGCACATGGAGCTACAGCTTTACATCCCATCTGACGGACGGAAGCCTTTACAAGGCTATCGGTGTCCCATTTCACACCGAGGACAGAGTGGGGTTTAGCGGAGATAAATCTCAATACTGGGACAGGTAGGAATCGAACCTGTGAATTGCAGATTACGAGCCTGATGCGCTACAGACTGAGTCAAACCCTAGCTGCTATCACCAAGTTCTCTTCATGTAAAGGTTGTAGAACAACTTAAAATCAACTGAAATAATATCATCAGAACATTTTTTGGAAAAAAAAATATACAGTATGATCTGTAATCAAATATCAGTGGTTCGATTCCCTCTGGAGTTGAATTATCTTTCCTCCATATGAAAACATATCCGTTCAGAGCAGGAAAATATATTTCATATTTGAAAATCATTCGCATTCTGAAAAAATGGAAATTTTATGAATATTAGATAAAAGTAATAATCTTAATTTGCAAGCAAATCACTTGACAATTTTTAATTATGTGATCGTGCAAGACTCTAAAACTAGATCATATTTGTCAGAAATAGATCATATTTGTGAGAAAATTATACCTTTTTTAATTTTATATACTGATTGATTGCTAACTTGACATACATGGCTGGATAACAAAAATAAATTTAGAATAACAAATATCAAAACTTTGAATGCAATATAAGTTTAAAAGAAGTTTTAACTCACTGTGTTGAAATGAATTTCTTGTTGTGCGTAATCGTGAACTATTTTTCTTTTCCAGTCAACCAACGAGAAGTCTTCATTGGCCACTTATGCCACAGTGAGTAGTCTTACTCGGAAAATGGCTGACTTCATCAGTAAGAAGATGACCAACAGTTCAGCACTGATGGCTGTCATTGAGGTGAAGGTAGAAACATCTCTCGTCAGTCCTGAACAGACAGGTAAACCGAAACTTTTAAACAACATCATGCAATTTGACGATGCTTTGACATCAATGGTGCACTCATGGGGACCCAAGGGTGTGCCTTCTTTCAAGAAAAAATATGATATATTCTAAAAAAGTTACTAAAACATTAAAACAGTTATTATGTTTAAAGTAGTTATTATGTTTAAGCAACTAAGTCTTAAAGAAACTGCTGGGAGTGGCATGTGACACCAAATACTCCCAGAGAGAGAGACTAGAGCAAATATGTTTCAATTTTGATTTGGTACTAATAGATATTGTACAAAGATGCTCGATAGTGATCGATCTGGGGATTGTGCTGACCAATGAAGCAAGGAAAACTCGTCGGCATGTTCTAGAACCATGGCGCCAATATCTGCCTTGTGAGTAGCTGACCATGTCCATCCGACTGAGGATAAACTATAACCATGAAGGAGTGAACTTGTTCAGCAACGATGTTCAAATACATCGTAGCATTCAGATGTCCTTCGATGGATATCAGGGGGCCTAATGTATGCCAGGAAAACATTCTCCACACCATCACAACCCCCTGTACTGTTGATACCAGACAAAATGGTTTCATGGCCTCATGTTAATTGTACCAAATTCTGATCCTTCTATCAGCATGATACAAAAGGATCCTCTATTCTTCCGACCAGGCTACCTTTTTCCAGTCTTTAAAGGTCCAGTGCCGATGTTCCTGCATCCACTGGAGATGCATTTTCGTGTTCCTCACTGACATCAGCACTCGACATGGTCGGCAGCTGTTGCAGCCCATTTGCAATAAAGTCCGATACGTGATGCATTCGGAGATCTTTCTGCACACCACTGTTTAATTCTGCTATGATTTGCCTTGTTGTAGCCAGTCTGTTCGCATGCACTATTCTCGCCAGTCTTCTTTGACTCCTCTGATCCAAAAGTTGTTTTCGCCCACAGGATCGCCGATCGTTGGTTGTTTTTTGCTTTTCGCACCATTTTCGGCAAACCCTTGAAATGATTGTGCGTGAAAAGCCCAGGAGGATGGCATCTAGGAGATGCTAGAACCTGCACGCCTGGCACCAACTATTATGCCCCGTTCACGTCGCTTAGGTCGATCTTTTTGCGTATTCTGACACTCAATCGAACTCCAACTGATGCTCGAAGAGCTGGTCTACCTGATTTATACTGCATATCACAGCTACGTGATGTATTACGTGTTGGAATGAACCATATATATGGCAAGGGATGGTGTACCTAATAAACTATCATCTATATATTTTTACTCTTAGCTTGTACAATCTAAAATTAAATAAACGAGCTCATAAAAGTTCACCACTTCGGGCGTCAGGCTACGTCGTCGTCCATCCTCCTGTAATGTCCCTCCTCCCTCCTGCAAGCCCACCATTATTTGTCGTATACTGTATTTCAAAATGGCAAAAGTTAAATGCTTCAAAAATTCAAACAGATTAAAGCGCTTCCCGGGAGCTGAGCAAACAGATAAATTCCGGGGGTAGTTTCACATGGGTAGATATTTACATGAGTTTTAACCTTGAAACTTTGTTTTTTACAATATACCTTAAATGCCGAATACAAGCCAACCTCTTTTTCCCCCTAAACACACGATAAAAAAATTTAGTCTTCGGCTCAAATTCGGATCTGAAATGAAATATAGTGACCAGTAGGGGAATTTTGTATTTTAAACAGAGTTATTATCGTTCATATTGTTAAGACAGATGAACATGTGAATTTATGATAAACGTGTCATGAACGCTCGTGTATGCTTCTGCGTGAGAATTATTTAACCAACGAATTGGAACACAGAACCGATCTGAAAAATAAGAAAGAATTGTTATGTTGGAGTTGTGGATATCCGAAAGGAGGCATCATTAGTTTCAGTATGTTCATGATGGGTGTATAAAGGGAAGAAGTATTTTATATGGTGAGTGCGCGGAAGGTTGATTAGTTTATTGGTGTGGATCGTGTTGATAAGCTGGTAAAGGAAAAGAAGACTTCGTCGTCTTGTGCGTGGCGATCAACGTCTGAAAAGAATTGGTTCTGAAAAACCAGTACACTTAGCCGCAGTTTTGGAGTGTTTGAGGACTAAAACCCAAGAAGGAAGTCATTTTGTGTATAGTTATTTGGTTTGTTTAGAAATTGGTAAGGATATTCTCGTTAGATTGAATATTTATTTACCAACATGATTTTATTGTTCATTGAATAATATTAGCCTTGTTTGTGATTTGTGTGTGTGAATAAAAATAAGAAAATGGATTCTTCTAAAAGTTTATATTTGTATTGTTATCTGCTGAGGTCCTGCCATCCTCTCAGACCTTCTACTCTGGCATATAAACTGACAGGCTCCTGTCAGACCTCTGTGGCAAGCAGCTGCTTGAGGGGGTATTTATTTTTTATTTTTATTTATATTGTTATAGATTTTCGTGCCGGTTGACTTAGTTTGTATAAATAATTTCATCCATGCTATTTTAATAAATTGCATTGTTTTGTAATATTGAAATATTTTTACTTGAGCTCACGCTCAATACTCGTCCATTTAATTTGTAACAATATTACGGGCCAGGTTGTATACGGGATACATTCAGAAATGTTACATTTCAAATAACTTAGACGAGACAGAAGATTGTGAGATGAAGAACAGCACACTTTAGAATCATACATATTTTTAACGCACACTTTAGAATCATACATATTTAGACATATTTTAACGAAATAATTTATCTCTTTTTTATATATCTATATAAATATAAGTATTTTACATATAAAATAAAACATGCCTAACAGTGTTCTTGTTTTATCAATTACTACATACACTAATATTATTTAGCAATATTTCAAAATATAATTATTTTGAAAATTAATTCGAGATTGGTTTGTATTCTGGTAATAATGGTATGTAAATATACCAGCAAAATTATACCAGAATTTCAATTTCTCATTGATTGGAAAATCCTCCAGAAATGGCGTTTGATCCCATCCTTTTTTAATCTCTTTTCAGGTCCGAGCTATTTGATGCCAGTGCTGGTTTCTCTGCTAGCAACGTTGCTCATTTTCCTGGTCTTGTCAGCCGGTGTCTGGTACTGCCGCCAGCAACGACGCAGCCACACGCAGACGACAGTTTCGCTTTCGAATTCGATGAGTTGCAAATTGGAGAAGGGCGAGGCAGCCGAGAAGACGAACAACCAGAACGAAGAGAATCTGCGCAGATATCTGAACCCGTTGCACAAATCTACTTCAAATGAAAAACTGAGCACCCATGCAAACACTGAAGGAACAGAACTATCTGAGGTAGACTTTGATCGAGGGCCAACTCACAACATTCCGACCAAGATCTACAAAGCACAATCTCCAGAAGCCCAAAAGAACATTGCTTCCGCGATGCACAGTGAGAAAGACTTCGATAAAGACAATAATCTAAAAGCTGATCAACAGAGACGAAGGTTATCAGATAAAGAACTCATAGTGTAATCTTCGTGCGTTTAGTGGCCTACAAGGCCTAGTCATCACTGTAACTATTTATTGATGCAAACGTGTTGCTGGTGAAGCAGTCATTGGATTCAAAGGACAGAAAGGATTACCTTCACCGAAAGTCAGTCGGATTTCTTTTTTCTCAATGCAAGGACATCAGCATCCAGCTAATTGAAGTTCCTCATCACTTACTCGCGGAATGATCATTAACACAAGCAAAAAGTTGCCAAATGGTGAATCAGCTCAATTCATAGGAATCGAAACGATTAATGAAATCTTATTCTAATTTGATTATCATCTGTCGTAAGGTCTTTTGTTGGAATCCCATGTCTCCAAACACTTAAATTCCTCTTTCTCTGGCGGAACTTCGGATTTAACAGTAGCGAATTTCGTAGCTAAAGAGTAATAAGAGAAATCTTACCTGAAGCATCATCAGTCAGCTTTCCGAAATGCATTTCATCTTCTGACGGCAGAAGCCAAAGCAGTTTCCTCATTCCTCTTAGTTATCAATTTTAAAGTCATCTTTGTTTCTTCACATAACTTGTAATCTGTACAATACTGATGATTTTTAGTAATGACACTGGCGAGTCAAATGAACAATTGTAAATATGTAAATACGTCATGTCCTTGTATATTTGTTTATTAATTTATAAAACTGAAGATTGATAATATTTATATTCGATTTTTTAAGCAAAAAGTGAGATTAATGAAAACAGAAGATTGAAAAAAAGTTCAACACAAAATACAAAACATGTGTCGTATATACAAAATATATCTGTATTTTCAAAATAAAGGTTGTGAAATTTTGTACTTTTTCCCCCAATGTTGCATAAATAGAAATGTTTAAATGCAATTGCACTTGCACTCCTTCAAATATCCTAACGGAACAATTTTCTTTTTTTAGAAAATAGCAGATTCCTAGAAATCGAAAGTCATAAAAAAAGGTCATTTAATATGATATCATTTAATGTGGATGCTCGCTTTTGAACTTCCATTACCAACACCGTGAAATGTAAAAAATGAATTTTGTGAAAATATGTCTTGCAGATGCCACCGTCCATATGAACAAGGCAATATAATGTTTGTATTAAAACCTGCACGAAAAGAAATTCTGTTGCATTCCATAAAACACACATGCGCTGAGAAAAAAAGAATTTATCAGAAAATTTCTGGGTTGCCCTAAATTTTTTCCATAAAGGCAATTCGATAATCCCATGTGCTAAGTTAAAATTTAATTAATGAGCTATTTATACAAGAATTGTACGAAATGTACGGAAATACTTTTTTTACGGGTTTTATCCCGTTTGACCATTTTTGTTCTCTCACAATCAAGTGATTAAGGTTCACTTTGTTACCGAAATGCAACTTGAACAGATGGTTCAGGCTTTATCTTAATTCAGGTTTATAATGACAGATTCTCCTTAAAAGAAATCGTAAAGAAAACCAATGAAAGTTTTCAAGATAGCCTCACTAAGTACTATCCACAGTAAAAAATTTCGATCTATGTATCATATTTTGATTGATTTTAAAATGTTACATTATTTTAGATCTTATAAACGTTTTGCCATTTACTGTAATTATCTATAAGAGCCAAACAATTAATAAACAGTCATTGGATGCTGGTTTTGGTCAACACATCAGTTGGGGTTGAGTACAGAAATTATAATCAAAAATATAAAATAATTTATTATTAAATGGTAAAATATTACTGAAATATTTTAACCTTCAACTAAGCCTAGAACAAACTATCCTTTGTTCACTACCATTGTTAATTATATATATATATTTAATTTTTGATGACATCGAAAACTAGAGACTACAATTTTTTCCATATTTGAGTTTTCAATAAATTAGGTTGGTATGTGACTACCAAGAATTTCTTCCGATGGACTTTGGTAATAAATAACCACAATGAAATCTCAGCAGAGAGATCTAAGTATAATAAAGCACATTTTCTAAAATACGTAGATGTAAGAAATGCACTTTATTTTGCCCATATACATATGAGCTTCTTCTTTCATCAATTCATTTTGAAACATCATAAATTAAAAAAACTCCATTCATAATAGGAGAGCAATTTTCTCGATCATCTTAATTCAGATACCTTCACAAAATTCCTATCGCTGTCAAGAACCTAAAAATTTTCTACCTAGAAATGCAAAACCTTATTTTTTAAACCGCTTTTGACGTGTATGAAAGGGAACACTGATGAACTTGGAAAACACTACTCCGTCATTTCAGGCCTTATAATCTGTGGTCCCCAAACAGGAGAACTAGAACTTGTACATATGACACAAAAAATTGCTGGATTACTGTGAAGTTTGCCCCGAAACACATACCAAGTTCGAACCTTTTTTGGTCTTTGTGTCCCATAATTAGGGCTTGTGTAAAGAATTGGTAATCTCTGTAATATCAGTTAGCATATATAGTCTAAGATATCTTGTTGAGCATTGAGTATCCGGTTATTGCACCCAAATATATTGTTTAAAATCGACTGCTATTCAGAAGAATAATTGCATTTGAATGCGAGATCGGTAAATGAGATTTGGATTGGGCATCATATGCACAAAATTCTAATCCTATTGGGCAAAAGGACTAAATAGTAAAATCAGACTAATAACAGTATGATCAAATAAATTAATTAATCAACTCAGGGCATAAAATAACGATAATCTAGCGCTGCGGCAGCGAGTGGAAAGAGGGCATTTCAATTTCGTGTGCAGAAATGGACTTATGCACTCACTATTACATACTCAAGCACATAAGTCCATTTATGCACTCATTGTTACATACTCAAAGAGTAAAGGGACTTTCAAATTCATTGACACCGAGACTATGAAAATGCCAGACAATATCGAATGGCTTTTAGTAAATTCCCTTAGGAGATCGTATATATCCGTTTTGTCTGTTTAATAAATATACTGGTATCACTACTGGGATTGGTTAGAGGTTTAAAATTCTCCTCTTCATATATAGTACGGAATGTATTATTTCATCTGCTATCTGAACAACCAACCAAAAATTGTACTAGTGAATTTGTAAATAGAGTAAATAGATTGTGTTGCATACAAAACGATATATAATATTCCCAATCAACCTCAGGATATGCAAGTACATCCAGACTGTGTATCATACCCCTCCAACCCCGTGTATCCTGAACTAAGCTGTTGCATTTGGCCATTCTAGATCAATTCTAACAAGATGCTATTTACATTGTTTAGTCAATGCAGGCCAATTCTAATAATATCCTGTTTGCATTTGTCTGCCCACTGCATCTTAGATCTCCCCTTTACTGAGGCCTTTAGGTACATTCTTCATAACTATATTCGCTAATCTACAGTTATGCGTATGGGCAACGTAGCCAAATTAACATAGTCTCTCTGCACGATATGCTGCTCAAAGGTTGTTTTTGACTCCCTCGTTTAACCGCATCATTACTTACATACTCAAATAACAATACCCAAGACAACGTGTAAGCATCTAGAATAAAAATCATGAATTTTCCTGTTGTCTTGCTTGCAAAGGGTTGAGGTTTAACTATTATGCTCTTCTGGCTGTTTGGCGGCATTGCAATTGGCCAGAGGGGCGAAGTGGGAACGGAGAACAGACTTGTGTTTGCCATCGGCATTCGTAAATCAGACACATTTTGTGTAACATAGATGTTTCACAACTGCTGAGATGGCAGACATGCATCTGGCGTATGGGGCTGGCAATGGAAACGGAAGAGCTGCTGTGAGGTTGTACTGATAGCGCTTCCACAAACAGACGTGTGCCAAATCAAATATTTGCACGTTTGCACTGGCAACTTGCGAGAAATTGTAACATTCCATGCAAACATGCTTGATACTGGTCGGGTTGGGTTGTTTTACCTCTGAGCGGCACTTTTTTTGCACGCTATAGGCTGGCCGAGTGGTTAGCGCGCTTGGCTACTGATCTACGGGACCTGGGTTCACACCCCGGGTAAGGCATGGATGTATGTGTTGTTTTTCTGCTGAGGTCCTGCCATCCTCTCAGACCTTCTACTATGGCATATAAACTGACAAGCTCCTGTCAGACCTCTGTGGCAAGCAGCTGCTTGAGGGGGTATTTATTTATTTTATTTTTATTTTTTTATTTATAGGCTAAATGGCCACCTCACTATAGGCTAATGGCCATCTAAATGGACCCCGAAGGCTCAATGGTTGAGTGAGGGTATCCACTGGAATAATTGTTGAGAGACAGACTGTAGCCTCCCGTCAAGGCCATCCAGTACGTTCTTTAAAGTGCACAGGTTATGGCTATCCCACACACAGTGTCACGGCTTAATGTCCCATCTGACGAACGGTGGCCTTTCCAAGCCCATCAATGTCCTTTACTGACTGTGGGCAGGGTGGGGAATCTTGCGGAGATAAATATCAATGCTGACCCAGCTGGGACTCGAACCTGGGAAATACAGATTACAAGGCTGGCGCACTACCGACTAAGCCACCCCTGCCCCACTGGTCGGGAGAGAACCATGTGCACTCGTGACATGGAAGGAGATCCTTGGCAGATTGAGGACAATCCAGTGAAATGTTGCACGTAGCCTCGTTGTAAACCACGCCATTGTGTGGAGAGTGTTGCAGGAGCAGCAGAGTTACATCCGTTTCATCGTCAGAGTCCAGACATTGCAAACCTCAGGATTACCTCTTTGTGTGGAATTTGTGCGCTGGTTTCTGCAGCAGACCGTGGTGCAGCCTGATTTTCTGGATCATGTGCTCTTCTAAGATGAGGCCTCTTTCACATGTTATAAATATAAATAATAAATAAATACCCCCTCAAGCAGCTGCTTGCCACAGAGGTCTGATAGGAGCCTGTCAGTTTATATGCCATAGTAGAAGGTCTGAGAGGATGGCAGGACCTCAGCAGAAAAACAACACGAACATCCATGCCTTAGCCGTGGCTCGAACCCAGGTACCATAGATCAGTAGCCACGCGCGCTAACCATTCGGCCACGGGACGGCTACAGGGTGTGTTTAATGTGCACAATCCTGACGTTTGGGCGCACCAAAATCCACATGCCACAATGGAGAATGGCTATCAACAACAGTTCGCCGTCAATGTTTGGGCGGATATCGTCCATGACATTTTGATTGTGCCATACTTGCTGCCTCCTCGACACAATGGGCAGATTTATCGGGTATTTCTTGAAGAAACGTTGCCGGGACTGCTGGAAAATGTTCCCGTGGCTATTCCCAGACGAATGTAGTTTTAACACGATGGGGCACCAGCAGACTTCAGCAGTGATGTGCGGGATTATCTGAACGTCACTTTTCGATGCCGATGGATAGACTAGGGTGGATCCGTTGCCTGGCCACCAAGATCGCCCCATTTAACATGTATCGATTTCTTCCTCTGGGGCCACATGAAGAACCTCGTGTACGAGACTCTCATTGACTCAGATGAAGACCTCGTCGCAAGAATCGCTGTCGCTACTGCAACTGTTCGCGAAATTCCGGGAATCTTTCAACGTGTACGACAATCAATGCTAAGACGCTGTCATGAATGCAATGCTATTGCCGGTCGCAACTTTGAGCACCTTCTTTAAATAAACATGTTGTTCACACTTGTTTCCATTCATTTATGTACCAGCTCCACCGATATTTCTGTCAGCGGACATACATTCTTGGACGACAAAGGTTTGTGTTGGTGTTCCCTATCTCCCATTGAAATTTGTACAGAGAGTTTTGAAACACCCTGTATATGATCTAATCTCCCTTAGTAATGAGGTCCAAAGTCCGGCGCAACTTTGTCGAGTGTGAAGTCCAACTAACTTGACCTAAAAGCAATTCAATTGATTTCTTCCCTCGACTCTGTTCTTAGAATTGGCAATTGGTCTATTCAGCATAAAAGATTTGCCAGTTGTAGAGCCAACCAATTTAATTTTCCTTAATATTACAAATGAAACGTTTGCCTTTACTCATAAGGTCACCTTGCATTTTTTAATTGAATTCTTAATGCCATTCAACAAGATTAACACGAGCTGCTTACTTGATAATATTTGACATCTATTAAAACGTGTAACTGGTTATTCTTTTATTTTTGTAAGATACTGAATACACGAACAGAACTATAAAAAGAGAGAAAAATGTTTAAGCATTTAA
Organism: Ryuthela nishihirai; assembly: GCA_038380435.1. Classification (NCBI taxonomy): domain Eukaryota; kingdom Metazoa; phylum Arthropoda; class Arachnida; order Araneae; family Heptathelidae; genus Ryuthela; species Ryuthela nishihirai. Next base: position 9,963,410 of record JAWZYU010000027.1, read on the forward strand.
TCCTATTCATTGAGAGCAATTTTCATTTTCGCAGCATGTTAAGCTATGAGCACTTTCCGTGTCCTGAATTTCAAAACGTTCTCTCCATCCGGGTTGTGGCAGCATTGTCAGCTGGTGTCTGTAATGATATACGAAATGCCTCAAATTCTCTTTGATGTCATCACAGTAGCCCTGGTTCTTGAAGGTCTTCTTTAAGATTTCTCGGTGATCACGACTCAACTAGAGAAAGAAATTCGGCACTTCAGAATTAGGCGGTTTCAAGTTTTATTTTCGATAACACAAAGATGTTGAAAATCGGGAATATGAAACTATTTTGGGAATAGGTTTTGTTTTAATAAGTTGGTTGCCTTGGTTCTGAGGAAATTATTTATCTACAGAGGAAGGTTTTTTCAATGTGTAAGCTGCAGAGGAATAAATAAAAAGATAAATTATATGAAACGAAATCAATGCTAAATGTTGTGAAGTATGACCACATAATTAATGATGATCTTTCAATATTGGTATTAAACTAAGCTTCAAAAATTAAAAAACTCAGACTCAAAGATCATTAAATTGAATTTTGATTATTATATTTTATAAATCTAAAATACTAATCAAATATATATTTCTCAACACATTAAAAGGTTTCAGAAATGATAAAAAATCTGTATTGGGTATTGCGATATTTTTAGCGTAATTAAAAGATATTGAAGCAATCTGGATAAAAATAGGAAGATTGATAAGAACTGCTGAATATAACGAAGATTTTTCCAACTCACATATTAAAACTTATTTCCACAACATCGTAAAATATCAGATCCACTCTAAATAATAACAATAATCAACCAATAACTGCGTTTAACATTTTACATAATTATTAAAGCTACATTAAAATAGCAATAAATACGATTTCAACTTGCTGATCTCTTATTTACAGCAAACCATAAAGTGGTAAATCTTCGTCTTTTTACATAGTATGCAAACTAAGTATATAGTGACAACAATTTTCGAACCATATTAATTATGACAGCATAATCATCACGCAGGTTAATACATTTTCCCGAATGTAAAACAAATTTTTAATATCGGCAACTAAACGTTTTAAAATGTCTTCCCTTCACTGCAATGTGCATTATCTGCAAAATTTCAAATATAAGGAAGAAAATGTATCTTGAAATAGCGTCCGAATTTTTTGTTCCCGTTTGACCACGTGACTGAAAGGGCATATCTGATAGGTGGTTGCTGCTAATTAATAAATTTAATTTTGTTAAGTGAAATATGAAGAGCCTAGATTGACTACTGATGCAAAGGGACTCGTGACATCTGAGTTTGAGCCCTGGATAAGACATGGATATTTGTGTTGTCTTTCTGCTAAAGTCCCGCCAGAAATCCTACTATGATGTAAGTAGTGTAGTCGCAGAATACGAATCCCCCACTGTGCCTTCCCCCTATGACGTCACCGGCTGGACTTTGACCCCTATGTCGCAATCGTTGACGTTGCCTTCTCAGATTGAACTTTGACCCCTATGTCGCAATCGCCCGGAAATTGACCTTATTGTTGTCCCATTCCACGGTACCCCCTTTGCACTGTGCTTTCCCCCTATGACATCACTGGCTGGACTTTGACCCCTATGTCGCAATCGTCCACGTTGCCTTCTCAGATTGAACTTTGACCCCTATGTTGCAATCGCCCAGAAATTGACCCTATTGTTGTCCCATTCCACGGTACCCCCAATGCACAGTGCTTTCCCCCTATGACGTCACCGGCCCCAAGTGCGAGGCCGCTTTGGACTTTGACCCCTATGTCGCAACTGCCCATGTTGCCTTCTCAGATTGAACTTTGACCCCTATGTCGCAACTGTCATGGGATATGGCACCTGGTCGCACTCCTTATTAATATTCATAATTAATATTTCATATTTGACTCCCCCTTATTAAAAATTCCTCCCCTTTTAACCCGTGGCGCCATCTGGTGTATATAATGAGTACTATTTTTAGAAAAACCCTCGATTTTAGTCGTAATTTTCCAAAGACCTTGAAAAACCCCAAGGTCATGGTCATGCGCACAAGCGGTGTTGACATGTCTTTCACAGGTGTTTATCAGTTAGCAGATGTGTAAAGGTCACGGTTCTGGGTGTATATAACGGACGGAAAAACGAGGAATCCAGCTACGAGAGCGACCCTCAACACTTCAGGACGTGTATCCGACGGTTGTCACGTTGACCTGTGGCTGTGCTGCCTCCGCCACCACCACTGGCGCCAACTGTTAGAATGGAGCTACGTCCTGGACCTAGTGGTCCTATGCCCCAGGCCATTCTTGTGGACACACCACCACCACCTTCAAGACTATGATGCCCTTTGGTTATGAAACCGCCTGAAACCTGGCCCCCTGGTCTACCGCATAACGTCGTTTAGGCCCTGAGACGAAAACGTCAGAGACGTCTCTAGTCGTGCCTGTGTGAAGTCGTCAAGCGTTTGCTTTTCACCAACAGTTTTCGAATTAGGGTGAGTTTCAGAGTGGTTGTGAAACATGCAAAATATCTGTATGGTTCTAGATCTCAACGGGTTTCATGTAAACGACCATTTCCTAGTGTTTGAACTTGGATATGCAACTCAGAACGGGAAATGTGGTGTCTATCGGTTCAATCTTTGACATTACCAAGTTTTGTCGATAAAGGATAGGAAGACAGTCAACTACGTGTCTAAATATGTGTTAGGTCTACCCTTTCATCTTCCACCTAGCGAAAAGGTGTGGACGTTAGATCACGTTCCTAACATCGTGAAATATGCTTACAAACTTGCACGTACTGAAGAAGCTACTGTGGTGGGTTACAAAGGAGACAACGTGGAAAGAATTCTCTTGGAGCAATTAAATCTTCCCAGCGTTAATCTTGAACTTTTCGGTTGTCCCAAATATTGCACTGTGCTTTCTCCCAAAAGTTTCTGATTTCGAGTGTGGATATCACGCAGGAGAGGGAGTCCACGGCTCTTTAGCCAAAACAGCTGCTTTTTTGGATGGATTGATCGACGTCTCAAGTATTGAGAACATGTTACAACAAGTGTTGCATCACCAGGTGTTCGCTTATTGGACAATCACGTTATTGGCATAATTATCGTTCCTGCTTCCAGAGGACTCTGCTTTCCAACGTTAAATAGGCGGCGATCGTCGAGTGCGTAATTGTTCACGATGCAGCCTAGCAATCCAGATACGTGGTGTCTCGGTGAAGATGTTTACGTCGTGCCTTCGCTGTTCAGAAATACGTTTTCTGTGCACGTACGTCGCTACAAGAAATATGAAAATGGTGAACTCATTTACCCTACACCTGTGGGGGTTACCTTCTCCATACCTGAATGGGAGATTTTGTGTGCTACGGTTCCCCACATCGAGGACAAAGTGAAAATCGGTCCGGATCAGCAGACATGGCACCTGATGCCCGGTGCACGTGTGTTCATGTTCCGCAACGAAGGTTGCGAACGCTGTGTCGACTTCATCAAAGAATCAGCCGACCAAAGAACTCTACAGTTTCGCGTTGTGAGTCGCAGTATAACTCTGAACGCATCGCAGTGGTTTACACTGGCTATCCACGTAGACGAAGTGATGCGGGTCGTGCGAAACGTGTGTGGAACTCCCAAAGATCACCATCTCCGCAGCGCCATTATAGAACATTGCGAATCAGTTCGACCTTTCCTGTTGACCTGTTTTCGGCGGCCCCGAGTGTGTACATCAGCTGCTGGTAAATATTTTTCAGCAAGAACTAATACATCTGATCCTGTTAGATGGACTACAACCCGAAGAAAAAATACCGGCCATCATTGAATGGTCTGGTGACTTGGACATTAATACCTTAGCACAAGTGTTTGTGGATACAGCCTGGAAACGAGGTCTGTTGAATTTTGTAGATTCTGGATTTGTGCGTAATCTAAAATATAATACTATTGTTGACACGGCAAAAAATGAAATGTATAAATTAAATAAATAATTGTAACCTATATAATGTGCCTGTCTTTACATCCTATTTCATTTTAGTCTTGGTATGGGTGGGAGAAAGAAGGTGTTAACTTAACTAGTGTTGGAAGCGTAATCATAACAGTGTTAACGATAGTGGTGCTTGTATTAGAACTTGTGGCCCCTAGTAAAAATACTCAGTGTGCGGAGTCAAGAGCCTTAGGCAGTGAATACAAAATTCGCATGTGCAATTTAACAGTGGACAACAGACAGTTTATAGGAGACATCCCTACAGTTACAGGTGTTACACTTTCATTACACCAATGGCAAAACCTGGTGGGATACGACGTCTGGGTAGAGCAGAAAACAAAACTTTGGAATCCCATTATTTCGACCCTGAAAGAGGATTCGGTAGTGTAAAAAAGTTAGCTCTGAATACGGGCCTGCCACTCGAACTTGTCCGAGAATGGTTAGAAAAGCAACACGCCTACACGTTACATAGACCTGTTCACAGAAAGTTCCTCCGTAACAAAGTTTAAGTCACAGGTTTAGACGAACAATGGCAAGCCGATCTCGTAGTTGTGAAAAATCTAACTCGCTTCAATGACGGTTATCTCTACATGTTAACGGTCATCGATGTGTTCTGAAGGTATGGGTGGGGGGTGCCTTTGAAGACAAAAACAGCAAAAGAAATGGTCAGCTTTCAAAAAAATCCTTTCCAAGGGACGATCTCCCGTGAATTTAAATACGGATCAAGGTACTGAATTTACCAACAGAGTGTTCCAGAAATTCCTGAAAAAGAAAGGTATTCGGTTCTTCGTCACCTACTCACACAAAAAAAGCAGCTTTGGTGGAGAGATGGAATCACACACTATGTGAGAGACTGGGGAGATATTATATATGCAATAACACATGCTGGTACGTGGACGCGCTGCAACGTGTTGTATGCGGATACAATGCCACAGTTCATAGTGCACACACGATATGGCTCCCAAGGACGTGACCTTACACAATGAAGACGTTGTGTGGGTTAGATTCTATGGCAATCCAACCAAAGTAAAAGAAAAACCAGCATTTAAAGTGGGGGACACGGTTCGACTTGCCAGTCTAAAAGTACCCTTCAAGAAAGCAGGTACACATTTGTGGACCAAAGAAAGTTTTATAGTCGACAAGGTGTTACATCAGCCCCCTGTATACGTCATACGGGATTCCAAGGGAGAAGTGTTGAAGGGCACATTCTATAAATCGGAACTTCAAAAAGTGACCAAGCCCGAACTTTACACTATTGAGAAAATAATCGAGAGAAAAGGTCAAAAGGCACTGGTCAAATTTCGCGGTTATCCCAAACCTTTGTGGATTCCTAAAGAATGGATAGTTTCTACCTGACCCTACCCTCCACGACTAGTCAGAATATTTACCCAAATTATTCGCAGAGTGATTTCACGGTTTGTCTAGCACAACCCCTAAGACTAAGTGGAAAATGGAAAGTGGGGCTAGCAGAAGTTCACTTACCCGTGAGCTGGTACAATGTGGATGGTTCTAACGACACGTATGAATATTATGCTCATGCTCCCTTTGAAGAATACTGGAAAATCAAGCTTAAACCAGGAAAAATAACTCGAATGGAACTGTTGTCTCTCCTCTCCACTGAGCTCCCCAAAGAAATAATAGAGTCCTATAACAGTGGTTACTGGGTGTTCAAACCAAGTGACGGTTACGGTTTGATGTTCCCTAAAACGAATTTCGGCAGGCTTCTGTGTGTCGGCGAGGGAGAAGTTGACAAACCGTTCCACCAAGGATTTACTACCAAACTGTGCAATACTGCAACATTCGATATAGATGACGATTGTTATTTCTACGTGATTCCTCCAGGTAGTTTCCACGAACGAAAGGTACCCCACAGACGATACGAAACCGCTGGATCATTATTCGATGTGATGAAGCAGGTCATGCCCTACAAGTTGAGAAAAGCTTTCTGTTTCAAGCAACAGGCCGATCACACAATGTTGATGGATGCAGACAAATTAAATTTCATTAAATTTCCTCATTCGAACCCAGGATTAGGAGACATGCTAGGAATCACTAAATTAGATTTTCCATTGAATAAAGACACTGGTGACTGCCCCATCGATATGAACAGAGGAATGTACGGTATTTATTTGTATTCAGACCTGATTGTACCTCAGTTGTTAGGTGATATTCATGGTGAACTGTTGCGTGTTGTGAATCCTGCCGTCAGAACCAGTAATAACGAAGCCATCGTTGCAATGTATCAACAACCTGATTACTACCCCCTGACAAGAACAGTTTCGAGAGTGTGAGAATCTTCCTTCGTACCGATACAGGAGAACCTCTGCATTTCAAATTCGATAAAGTTTTAGTTAAGTTACATTTCTGCCATGAGGGTTAAATTCGTCCCCCCTTCTGCAGACACATATGTGAGCTACTACAAGAGCCAAACGGGGCAGGGTGTGTTCAGGGGCCCTCGTTATCAGAGAGGTGATGGGCTCGGTAGCATCTTTGCCACTATTGGACCAAGGACAAAACGTAAAAACAGCCGCCAAAGCAGGGCTGCGTGAAGCCGGTGTAGACCTATTGCAATGCGCCAGTTCCAAGTTGCAGGGAGGAAAAGGGATAAAACGTCGCCGTCATCATCCTAGTGTTCATAAAGTGAAGAGACTCTGTACTGTGAAGGTCGTGTTTTCATCATGAGCATTCAGAAAATTCACGCTGATTCTGGTGACTGTACCAATTCCGAACTGGACCTGTTTCCGGTTCCCCCCACTGTCTCTCAATTGGAAAGAGGCTGCTATGTCAATTATTTACCTGTGGCTTCGCTGGAAGGTAATGCTCCACTTGAATTCATCGTGAAGGGGACAGACGATTACATTGATCTATCCCGCTGTCACCTGCGCCTCATCTTGAAAATTGTGAAATCCGATGGTACACCCCCATCGGAAGTGATCGCCCCTGCAATGATTTCTTCCACGCCCTCTTCAATCAAGTAGGCGTCTTCCTCAACGATCACCTAGTGAGTGATTCTCACTACTCCTGTACCCCTACAGGGTGTACCTGGAGACTCTATTGAATTATGGTACCGATGCCACACGAAGTCAGCTCAGTACGTCACTCTGGTACCTCGACACCCCAGGTAAAATGGAACTGACCAGTCAGGAGAAAGAGGGATGGCATCAGCGCAAGGGGTACGTCAAGTCAACAGGTTCACCTTCACGATGAATTCAAGTGGTGCATTACCTTCCAGCGAAGCCACAGGTAAATAATTGACATAGCAGCCTCTTTCCGGCTGAGAGACAATGGGAGGAACCAGAAACAGGTCCAGTTCGGAATTGGCACAGTCGCCAGAATCAGCGTGAATTTTCTGAATGCTCATGATGAAAACACGTCCTTCACAGTACAAAGTCTCTTCACTTTATGAACACTAGGATGATGACGACGGCGTTTCATCCCTTTTCCGCCCTGCAACTTGGAACTGGCACGTTGCAATAGGCCTACACTGGCTTCACGTAACCCTGCTTTGGCGGCCGTTTTGAAGTTTTGCCCCTGAGCCATCTCTGAAACAAACTGTAGCCCACCCTTATGTAGGGTGGACAGCGCTGGTCGTACAAGAGGGCTGATGAAACGTCTAATAGTGGCAAAGATGCTACCGAGCCCATCACCTCTCTGATAACGAGGGCCCCTGAACACACCCTGCCCTGTTTGGCTCTTGTAGTAGCTCGCATAAGTGTCTGCAGAAGGGGGAACGAATTTAACCCTCATAGCAGAAATGTAACTTGACTAAAACTTTACCAAATTTAAAATGCAGGGGTTCTCCTGTATCAGTACGAAGGAAGATTCTCACACTCTCGAAACCGTTTCTTGCCGGGGGTAGTAATCAGGTTGTTGATACACTGAAACGATGGCTTCGTTATTATTGGTTCTGATGGCAGGATTCACAACACGCAACAGTTCACCATGAGTATCACCTAACAACTGAGGTGCAATCAGGTCTGAATACAAATAAATACCATACATTCCTCTGTTCATATCAATGGGGTAGTCACCTATGGCTTTATTCAGTGGAACATCTAATTTAGTAATTCCTAGCATTTAGTAATTCCTTTGGCGGCCGTTTTGAAGTTTTGCCCCTGAGCCATCTCTGAAACAAAATCCACCTGCGCCTCATCTTGAAAATTGTGAAATCCAAGATGTCTCCTAATCCGGGGTTCGAAAGAGGAAATTTAATGAAATGTAACTTGTCTGTATCCATCAACACCGTGTGATCTGCCTGTTGCTTCAAACGGTAAGCTTTTCTCAACTTGTAGGGCATGATCTGGTTCATTGCATTGAATAATGATTCAGCAGTTTCATATCGTCCGTGGGTACCTTTCGTTCTTGGAAACTACCTGGTGGAATCACGTAGAAATAACAGTCATCATCTATATCGAATGTTGCAGTATTGCAAAGTTTGCTAGCAAATCGTTGGTGGAAGGGTTTGTCGACTTCTCCTTCGCCGACACACAGAAGTCTGCTGAAATTCGTTTTAGGGAACATCAAACCGTATCCCTCACTTGGTTTGAACACCCAGTAACCACTGTTATAGGACACTATTATTTCTTTGGGGAGCTGAGTAGAGAGGAGAGACAACAGTTCCATTCGAGCTATTTTGCCTGGTTTAAGCTTGATTTTCCAGTATTCTTCAAAGGGAGCATGAGCATAATATTCATACGTGTCATTAGAACCATCCACATTGTACCAGCTCACGGGTAAGTGAACTTCTGCTAGCCCCACTTTCCATTTTCCACTTAGTCTTAGGGGTTGTGCTAGACAAACCGTGAAATCACTCTGCGAATAGTTTTTGTAAATATTCTGACTAGTCGTGGAGGGTAGGGTTCAGGTAGAAACTATCCATTTTTTAGGAATCCACAAAGGTTTCGGATAACCGCGAAATTTGACCAGTGCCTTTTGACATTTTCTCTCGATTATTTTCTCAATAGTGTAAAGTTCGGGCTCGGTCACTTTTTGAAGTTCCGATTTATAGAATGTGCCCTTCAACACTTCTACCTTGGAATCCCGTATGACGTATACAGGGGGCTGATGTAACACCTTGTCGACTATAAAACTTTCTTTGGTCCACAAATGTGTACCTGCTTTCTTGAAGGGTACTTTTAGACTGGCAAGTCAAACCGTATCCCCCACTTTAAATGCTGGTTTTTCTTTTACTTTGGTTGGATTGCCATAGAGTCGAACCCACACAGCGTCTTCATTGTGTAAGGTCACGTCCTTGGGAGCCATATCGTGTGCACTATGAACTGTGGCATTGTATCCGCATAAAACACGTTGCAGCGCGTCCACGTACCAGCATGTGTTATTGCATATATAATATCTCCCCAGTCTCTCACATAGTGTGTGATTCCATCTCTCCACCAAAGCTGCTTTTTTGTGTGAGTAGGTGACGAAGAACCGAATACCTTTCTTTTTCAGGAATTTCTGGAACACTCTGTTGGTAAATTCAGTATCTTGATCCGTATTTAAATTCACGGGAGATCGTCCCTTGGAAAGGACTTTTTTGAAAGCTGACCATTTCTTTCCCTGTTTTTGTCTTCAAAGGCACCCCCCACCCATACCTTCAGAACACATCGATGACCGTTAACATGTAGAGATAACCGTCATTGAAGCGAGTTAGATTTTTCACAACTACGAGATCGGCTTGCCATTGTTCGTCTAAACCTGTGACTTAAACTTTGTTACGGGGGAACTTTCTGTGAACAGGTCTATGTAGCGTGTAGGTGTGTTGCTTTTCTAACCATTCTCGGACAAGTTCGAGTGGCAGGCCCGTATTCAGAGCTAACTTTTTTACACTACCGAATCCTCTTTCAGGGTCGAAATAATGGGATTCCAAAGTTTTGTTTTCTGCTGTACCCAGACGTCGTATCCCACCAGGTTTTGACATTGGTGTAATGAAAGTGTAACACCTGTAACTGTAGGGATGTCTCCTATAAACTGTCTGATGTCCACTGTTAAGTTGCACATGCGAATTTTGTATTCACTGCCTAAGGCTTTTGACTCCGCACATTGAATATTTCTACTAGGGGTCACAAGTTCTAATACAAGCACCACTATCGTTAACACTGTTATGATTACACTTCCAACACTAGCTAATACCTTCTTTCTCCTATCCATACCAAGACAAAAATGACATAGGATGAAAAGACAGACACATTATATAGGTTACAATTATTTATTTAATTTATACATTTCATTTTTTGCATCTTAGACAATAGCATTATATTTCAGAGTAAAATTTTAAATTGTATTTTTATTTAGGTTAAATAAACTATGCAATGTCTTTTTTGCATCATCTATGTATAGAGGATTGGGAATGATTGATGGCTGACAGAGAATCACGCTAATTCAACTATGATGCAGAAATGGTAGAGTTCCGAAAATTTGCAACTAGGAGCAATCCGTTTCGTAGATCTCAGTACCGACGTGACCTTCCAGGTCAAACGGAGGTCACATAGAGGTCAAATCTTTATCTACGAGTGCTAGAAATGGAAAATTGGTGTATGTGTTTTGGGTTGTAAATGTCGGAAACGTTACGAAATTTGGAATGTAGATGGTCCTTCGAGGACAAAACTCAAATTTAGATCTACTGGTGCTAGAGAGCTAAAAATTGGTGCCTGCGGGTATTTTGAGTCGCAGATATCAGAAATGTCAAATTTGCGATGCGATGGGTACTTTGAGGTCAAAGAAATATAGATATACTGGTCTAAAGAAAAGTTCCTGGGAGTATTTTGAGCCATAGATCCCTGACATTTTATAAACTTTTGGATGCGATGGGTACTTTGAGGTCAAAAGTCAAATTTCCATAAACCATTGCTGGAAAACTAAAAAAATAGATGAATAGGGCTATTTTTAGCCAGTAAAACGCAGTCGGAGTGATGGTCTACAAATCAAGAGTGCAAAGGCACCGATTGATTTTTAGTTTAATAAAAACCATTTAAATTTAACCAATTCGTCATACATTTTCGATCAGTACCTACGTTATGAAAGAGATTTTGTAGGGAATTCTTACTTATAGTTAATGATTTATCAGCTGCAAAATTGTTACTACAGCTATTTATTTTGAATTCGCATAGATAAGTTATGAATATCGAAAACAAATAGGTAAAGGACTGAGCCTTGTAGTATATCATACGAAATATGCTTCGGATCTCAAATTGTATTAAAAATATTAATACATTGGGTTCTGTTTTAGTTTTTAAACCAATCTAACGCAAACCTCGAATATAAATAAAAGAAGAGATAGAAGTAATATTTTCAAATTTTCTGCTTTATAAGATGAAAAAGAAATGAAAAATAATAAAGAAAAATTCCTTTCACACCAGCAATTATTATTGGGCCACTTTATCACTTACCTCGTTTTTCATCTTCGCCATCAGGTTAGCTTTTTCAGCCAAACTCTGGACTCCGGGATCCTAAGGAAAAGAAATAATAATAATAATATACATTTTTCTAATTATAAAAATTAATACGTTTTGGGTTAATTTTAATTACTCAATGTGTATCGAAATTTATATTTGTATTTAATGATATTCCATAATGAAATAAACAAAGTTTTCGTATACAGAAGCAGGTCATAAATGAAGACACACTTTCTGTTTGCCACATATAGCACTATATTTAGCTAAAATTAATTTCAAAGTGTATTACACTTGCCATCTATTGACAGCATTATCGGAACTTGATCTTCACTGAGCGTTATGAAATGTGATAACGCATGGGCATTGTGTGGATCAGGCATGCAATATGACATGGCAGCTCATTCTTCCTAAAGAACTACATTCCTGCGTTATAAGATGAAAAACAAATGAAAAAAAAATTAAAGAAAAATTCCTTTCACACCAGCAGTTATTATTGGGCCACTTCAAGTTCTGTACGACAGAACTGGAAGAGGGGTTTATCTGGAGTTTTGCACGATCAATGATGGATTGCACAAGTTCAATTCATTTCAGGCGTTTGCCTGTGCAGAGAACGTGATCCTTATCGTCATGGCTCTTTCATGTCGCACGGATGGTACTTACTTCATCGTTCATAAACAAAAAAATCAGTAATATATACAACATAAGAATAGCAAATTTAAACAACAAAATAAAAATATTCTACTCCAAACATCAAGAAGAATGAAATAATCATTTGTAGAAAAGAATCCCTACGTAGTATGGCCAGATGAAGACTCTTGTAGGCCCTAGGCACTTCTGTTTCGTAGTCCCTTTAGCGGGTGCATTTTTATGGGTGTATAGATTTCGATGGCAGATGGGTAATAAAATATGTTTTTAATAATATTAATAATTACTTTCAGCTACAATAGACAGCTGAAAGTCTGAAAATATCTAAAGGAAATTTTTCTGCACCATATTGATGTACAGTCGCTCAAAAAAGTATCCGAACGCTATGATTGATTACAGAATTCAGAAAAAATATCTGGCAACGATTTTTTTAGAAATTAGTGATCTGGCAACCTTCGTTCACATGACACGAAGGTCGCCAGATCACTAATTTCTAAAAAAATCGTTGCCAGATATTTTTTCTGAATTCTGTAATCAATCATAGCGTTCGGATACTTTTTTGAGCGACTGTACCGAACCGAATTTGACATTACAGCACATATCAGGAACCCTGGCCACTGAGTCGTCCAAACAAGACAAAAAGATCCTACAAAAATGCCCCCATGCTTCGTTATGGCTGACATGGAAAACTCTTGTGTTGGACAACTCTATACCCCTTACAAGTTCATTCTCTAAGAAATTGCGAAAAATCGATCCCCATAAGAGAACATGCTCTGGAGATAAAACCCAATTGTTTTTATCTTAATAATTAAGCTTTAAAAAACCTATGAGTTACTTTTTTGCTTTAAAACAGCCTTCATTATAGTTCTCACAGTGACCATTTACATGAGGTATTGAAGATTGAAGTTTGCTATATGAAAAGCATCCAAGCTTGAACAAAGCACAATAACTATCTTTCGATTGTACTTCTTTTTTGTTCAGCCAAATTATTTATGGTTAGTTTATATTATGTTAGACAATAAGGTTAGTCCTGTTTCGTTCTGATTGCAACTTTGTGTTCTTCCTCTTTCACCTATGTAGCAGGGCAGTTCAGCATTGTGCCTGAGGTTTACGAAAAAGTTTTTGACCATTTGTTTTTGTTTGTATGATAAAAACTGTAACAAAGATCTCTTCTTGAATAAATAATTATTAAATCAGCTATTAAAGCATGTTACATACCGTTTCGTTACCCGAGAAAAATTATTGACAATTTTGATCATCCATCTACCCATTGAAATTGATAAACATCATAAAAATTCATCGACCAAAGGGCCTAGAAAAGCCTTCATTCGGCCGTACCACGCGAGAATTCTTTTCTACAAATGGTTATTTCATTCTGCTTGATGTTTGGAGTAGAATATTTTTATTTTGTTGTTTAAACTGCCATTCTCATGTTGCATTTATTACTGATTTTTTTGTTTATGAACGATGAAGTATGCACCATCCGTACGACATGAAAGAGCCATGACAATAAGGATACTAATCATGTTCGCTGTACAGGTTCGCTCAAACGTCTGAAATGAATTGAACCTGTGCAATCCATCATTGATCGCGAAAAACTCCAGATAAACCCCTCTTATCAATTCTGTCGTACAGAACTTCCTTGAACTTCTTTCCTGAATCATTGATCGTGCAAAACTCAGGATAAACCCTCCGGCCCTACTTACGTACCGATTATAATCTGCAAATGCTAGTTTCATTTTGCTTGATATTTCTTGCAGAATTTTTTTATATTTTGTTATTTAAATCTGCTTTTCTTATGCTGTATGTAGTACTGATTTTTTTTTTAGTTTTTCAGAGTTCTTTGTGTTTTGTAGTTTCCATGGTCCTTTGTGTTATGTAGTTCCAGTGAAGTAAGGTTTTTTTGGGGGTTAACTGATTTTTGTTGTGTTTTTTGGCTGGATAGTGTGGAAGTTTAATATTGCTTTTTGTTGGTTGGTTTTTACAGTTCGTGATTCGGATTTTTTCATCATTTATTTTTGAAATTGATTCAGTTTTCCAATTTCTATAATGAATTAAGGATTTCATCCAGGAAATTTCTACAAGTTGAGGCGAAAAGGCAAAATTCATATATGTATATATCCATATCTTTTATAGAATCATATTTCCGGAATATTTGCAATACTTTTCCCCAATGGCAAATGTATAAGTTCGCAAGAAACGGGGCTAGTGATGAATCTTACAGCCAATCCATGATTTATTTATTTTTCTAATATTTGTTTCGATGTTGTAAAAAAAACATCATTGTATATTTCAGAAAATCTAAAACTACTTCTGCTTAAAAATATTTTCACTTTTCTTCTCTATCTTCAAATTCTTTAGGCATATTACTTAAAAAACCCACCTGAACATAGCTGTCAATTATGCAGTTGTTTGATGAAGGTTGTTCTCCATACTGTCTGATAGCAAAGAAAGTTCGTTGTGTCCTGAGTGAACAACAATGTTTGTCTTTTGATAACTTGCTACAATTCGATCACTGTTCTATTCGTCATTATTTTGGAACATGACTTACTCTGAAGATCACCATGATTGCACATTATGTACTCCTTCACTTGTTCAGATCTTTACAGTCGTATCAGAATAATAGGACTACCTGATGTTAGGTAAGTGGTCATATTATTCTGATACGACTGTGTATGTCCTACCCTACTTTATATTAACACAGTCTGCTGTGTTACGATACAGGACAGTGTCTATATATTCTCTATATAAACATCTTGCCAGTTTCTTTTTAACCAATGTTCATTAATTGCTACAAACCTCGATCCACGTCGCACTTCCTTATGGAAGCTTTTCCTTCCACTTTTTTGACATATATTTTAGGGAAAGGGAGATTTAATTCCACGAAGTTGGAAATTGTGAAGTACCATATGCAAAAAATTTTTAAAAAATGCATAAAAATTTAATTATACACAAAGTTAACTTTATCAGTTTTAGTTTAAGTCGTAATTAGCTATCACTAAATAAAATTCATCTTTCCCTCTGACTATGCAAGTACGAAAAAATTTAGTGCAAGACGCAAGAGTCTTGTTATAAAACAATTATATGTAATATTTGTAAAAAGGGAAAAATAAATTCCGTTACAGCCAAAAAAAATCTCTATTTTGC
This sequence comes from Ryuthela nishihirai, assembly GCA_038380435.1. Classification (NCBI taxonomy): domain Eukaryota; kingdom Metazoa; phylum Arthropoda; class Arachnida; order Araneae; family Heptathelidae; genus Ryuthela; species Ryuthela nishihirai. Next base: position 9,978,551 of record JAWZYU010000027.1, read on the forward strand.
AGTGCAAATAGATCTTAATTTCGTTAAATGGAAAAAAAACTATACAAAAAGAAAAAATTGCAAAAATATTACATGTTGATGAAATGTTACCAAATTGAGCACGTAATGTATTACCTTCCTTTGGGAAACAATAGCTCCTATGTTCTTCCTTAAATCACTGAAGCAGTCATGATACAAAGCTAAACACCAAGGCTCTCGAAAATAACTAAAGAAAAGAAAAATTGTTATTAACATTGAATTAGAGGAATACTTTTAACATGATACAAGTACGATTTTCACATTTAGATAAATCTTATTACAAGTTCAAGGCATTCGATTAGAAAGGCGTGGATGATTGCTCTTCTTCTAGGCTCGTGCATTTCTGCTTATTACTAAAACAATTTCTACAATGTTGAAAAAGTTACTACTTATTCAACTCTATTCTAAGATGATGTTTTCAATAAAAACTCAGAAAAACATATCGAACTTTAAAGCTATAATTATCAGAAAAAGGCTTTAAACATTTTAGTTGCCGAGTGCTTTGATATGTAGTAAAACTGAATTATGATTCTTTTTCTTTCACTTAAAAAAGAAACAACAAATAATTGAGTAGTAGTCGAGACTAAAAAAAAACATTATTTCAGGTAATTTCTCTTATATCTTTTAAATGGCATCATGAGACAACCAACATAACGTAAAATAGACAGATTTTTTAAGTCTAAGTTCATTCTCCTTCTAAATAAAGAAATATTAATCGAATGAGAGTAATTTTCCAGAAAAAAAAATGTAGTGAAATGAATTAGGTTATCAGTTGTCCATACTTGGTTTAGTAGTTAGCGTACCAGCGGGCATGTCCCTGCGTATGTGTTTACCTACTTCGACAACCTGCTTCAGGGTGACGAGAAAAAGGCTTGGGACGCGTTTCGTCTGGTATCAACTAAATCCTCGGGAATGTCAGGGCAGACAATTACAGGAGATTGGTTAAGAACATGTTGTCTCTGTATCACAAACTTGACTGCAATATGTCCTTAAAGATCTACTTTCTCCATTCCCACTTAGATTTCTTTCCCGACAACTGCGGCATGGTTAGTGATGAACACGATGAACGTTTTCACCAGAACATTGCAACAATGGAGAAACTATACCAGGGAAACTGGTCCAGTTCAATGTTGACTGACTACTGTTGGACGCTCGCCAGAGATGATCCTGAGCAGCTATACAAGCGACGGGCAAAGCGATATCGTAAGTGGAGTTTTACTGATGCATGTCATATGTACGTATATCTCTATACTACATAAGAAACTATTGAGGATTTCTCAGAAATCGGCGCCAATTTTGCATTTTCATTGTCATATTCGTGTTCAGCACCTTGAAATCTTTAAGAAATGGCTCCTTGTATCTCAGAGGCATGAATTTATGAAAATTTGTTGCCCAAGTGTCACTCAAAAAATTCTGCCTCCTCTGCTCCTTTCTTCCTAAAAGAGTACCGTTAGTGTCCAAAAAAGCATATTTAAAATGATCCCATTCTTCCTGAACTTCAGTAGTAAGCATACCATGACTGTCATAATGACTAAGTAACCTATCATGGTAAGCTTTGGCTATAACTGAGTCTTTCAGAGCCTCAGTATTAAAAGCAAATTTTTTAACCTCAGCACAACACTTTTTAAGTTTAAGTTGCAAGACACTTTTAACAAGGTAATGGTCATATCCAATTTCAGCTCCCTATATGACATGGTATTTCTAACAGAACTAGCCCATTTGTGGTTAATTAATATGTAATCAATCATATTCTTATGCAGCCCATCAGGTGAAACCCATGTGTACTTATGTATGTTGTGGTGTTCGTATTAGGTGTTAGTTATTCTGAAACCATTAAGTTTACTTACCTGTAGGAGACGTTGCCCATTGCATTGCAGCTACCAATTCAAAAGGGCCTGTCACCCATCCCCAAAGGTCCGAATCAGTACCAACTTTGGCATTGAAGTCACCTAGAACAAGGGTAATATCTCCTTTCTTGACAGAATTCAAAATATCCGGAATTTTTCCGTAAAACCTATATTTCTCATCCTCATCGGCATCCTCAGTGGGGGCATAACATCATATAACATTCAAGTCTTTAATGCTTATCTAAAATTTAATTGTAAGAAACCTTTCATTAATGCACTCATATCTTAGAACAGCATCACTAGATTGTCTGCTGAGAACCAGACCTATGCCTTGGTGATGCTTATTATCTTCCCTCCCTGAAAAGAGAAATTTAAGATTAGTTTTAAGAATCTGACCTTATCTTTATCTGTCCACCTGGTCTCTTGCAAGCCGAGAATATCCAAATTATAACGGTGGAATTCTTATGTGAGATCATCAACAGAATAATCTCTGTGCAGAATCCTCATATTCCAACTACCTATAAAGAGAAAATGGTTAGTGGGATGTTTAAAGAAACTATTTTTATTGAGAGATGGAATGCCGACAATATCAAACAGTCCCCTAATCGCAGGCATGGGGCAAAGACCCGTTTCCCACTAGTAAAGACTGAAGCCATCTACAGAGAAAGACTTCCTCCAATGTAGAATTTGACGATGCCCGTAGAAGCAAGAGTTATCCACCAGCTGATAAAACATATCCTGTGAATCTATTCACTTGGGACTGTCAACCCACAAACAAACAGAAAACACAGCGGAAGATTTTCCCTCCACAGAAGTCCACCAGTGCGGCAAATTCAGAATCCATAATCAAGCTCAGAGTCATAATTCCATTCAGGTTGGTATATATGGTCAGCACCAGGACCGTGTGTGGCTGGCCACTCCTTAGCAGGGTAGAAAAAAATAGGAGAGTATCCATAGTTGTCCAGATAAGTAGACCACACTGATCTGGCAGCCCATCTCTTTCGTTCACTTCCACAAGAGAGTATCATCTCTCTAGAAAGATACTAACTGTCAGCATCACGAGAAGGCGGGGTCGGAGATTAGGTACTGGGAGTGCCGGTTATATCCATCATCACAGAAGATTGGTGCATAGCTCTCCTGTGCGGCGAAATTTCGAATGATATTGCACATAAAAGGAAATGTATGTGCCATTTTGTTCCTACTTTCTGCCACTGATTCATCGTTTAACGTTTTTCATTTAATCAGAAACTTGTCCATATTAAGTGTTAATGTTAAAATCAAAATTAACGCAAAACATGCCTATAACACTTACAGCGAAGCACCAACCTCAATAGACGCCAGAACGTGAACAGAATAGTTCTGCATTTGCAAACGACTCCACACAGCTATCATTGAAGGCAAACTGCGCATGCATGCTCGAGTGTCCTGTAGTGTTACAAACTTAAATTTTTAGGGTGCCGCGAGTATTCACGGCAAAAAATAGTGTGGTGTGAGCAAAAAAGTTTGAGAATCCCCTGTATAGACGATTGTGAGTGACTGACTGACTGACTAATGGCTGACAGGGGATTATGCTAATTCCAACTATGATGCAGAAATGGTAGAAGTCTGAAAATTTTCTTCTAAGGGTAATATACTAGGTCGCAGATGTCGAGAAAAATCCGAAATTTGACTCTGACGTGTTCTTCAAGGTCAAACAGATGGTCACATAGAGGTCAAACCTTGATCTACGAGTGCTAGAAACGTGAAAACGGGTAGTTGGGGGTAGTCAGAAACGTTACGAAATTTTGAATACGTAGGGTCCTTTGGGGTCAAAGGCCAAATTTAATCCATCGGTGCAAGAGAGTTGAAAATTGGTGTCTGTAGGATTTGGGGTCGTGTATCTTGGAAATGTGTAATTTTGGATGCAATGGGTCCTTCAAAGTGAAAGGTCAAACATAGATATACCAGTGCTAAAGGGTAAACTGGTGTTAAAGAGGTAATCAGTGCCTAGCGGCATTTTGAGTCGAAGGTTTCAGTAATTTTGTCAAATTTTGATGCGATGTGTCCTTTGAAGTCAAATTTCGATTTATAGGTACTGGAGAGCTAAAAATGGTGAATAAGGCAATTTCAGGCAGTATAACTCAGAAATGAGAGGAATTTTCAGATCTACTGTCACAATTAAGGTCAAATAAGGGTCGGAGTGACGTCTAGAAATAAAGAGGTGTCGAAGGCACCAATTGATTTCTAGCATAATATTGAATAGGTCTCAGTTATTGGAGAGATGTAACATTGTTTTCGAGTAACTTCAGTACTCGGTTTTTTTCGTTACTTGTCTTTCTGTTCTTTAATATTTTGGATCGGAAAAGGGAGTTGAGTAGTAGTAGAGTAGAGAAAGGTACTCAAAAACCTAACGTTTTTGTTTAAACCTCTCAACGTTAGTAGAATTAAAGGAAGTGGGGGGGGGGGGTTAAAATTACACCTTTGCCCGAGCTCCAAATAACCTCTTTGGGGACCTGGAGTTAAGGTAGGAAATGGGCTTCTCGCCCCACACCATAATTATCTAGTACTAATGTATACAGTTCTGGATTTTCCGTGTAGTAAATTTATAATTTGTTCCTGCTGAAGTCGCATATTAGGATCAGTGATGTCATATAAGAGATTAGATGGTCCGTCATCCTTAAGAGCTCCAGTGCTCCATGGACTGCTTTGGGCCTTTTCATCCAAGGCACTCTCTTACCATCTATCTATACACTCTCATCATCTCACCACGTATATTGGACATTGCCACGTGTTAAGCACCTGACATCTGAAGGTATACAGTATATTACTTAGCGTATGTAGTTAAGCCTTTCCATTTCGCTTCAGGAGGACCAATATATGTTTACGGTTATAGGGAAACATTAGGCGCGTAATTAACAGATCCTCAGAAAATACAGAACTGTTTAAAGCAAAAGAATGGCATAATAAAACACTATACATAAAAATATATAAGCACTATTTTTACTAGTGTTGTAGAGGTTGTTTTTCTTAGCATGCAATGAAAAACTGCTAACAAGGAATACAAAGAGTAATTAGTCCTTACTCGAAGAGGTCTGTAATCTGTCCGTCTTGAAAACGGAAAAAGATTTTATTCAGAAAAGAATAATGAATTCCATGTAACCGGACCAGGTTTCTAGCATCAATTTCCTTAGGGAGAAAATGATTTATTCATTATACAGATGAAATATAAGTTTATGGTTAAGAATTTCTACTTTAAATAACGACAGAACTATATTAAAATATTTAAATGAATAGAACAAGAAAAAAGAATCCTTATGGTCCTTGATTTGTTTAAGTTTAAAAAAAGATGGTACGTTTCTGAATTATTTTTATGCAGAGACATTAGAAATCTAGGTTTCATAAGAAAGTTTTTGTCCCTATTTAATTTCTTTTAAAAGGCCAGTGTGGTCATCTGTAGAGGATGTGCCTTTTTATTCTTTTTGCCGTTTTTAACTTCTAAGTTAAAAGCACTTTCCCCGTTCTTCTTGATCTTACGAAATCAAACATAGTTTTTCCGAATTTCAGGAAATAAGCAATCTGAATTATGTAGAAACCAAAAGCCAGTTCTACAACTGAATTTTCAAAAAAAAAATACTTTGTTTACAAGCAAAAATTTAGTCGTTGAAGCTCCTAAAATTTGATTGAAATAAAGTAAGACACTAAAGCAGAGCTACACATACGTGGATGTGGGCCAGAATCAACTTCTGAAGGAATGCAGCAGGCCAAGAAAAATTTAGCGTGAGTAGATTTCTCCTATAATTATTGGCAAAGCCTGGATTAGGTTGGATTTTTTACCTCTGAGCACTTTTCTGCACTTTTTGATAGTAGTCGTTAATTTGAAATCTATTATATTTTCAGTGAATTACTTTTAATTTAAATGTGTTATCGAAGAAATTGCAAAGATTTCTAACTATAAAATGTTAGGATGAGAAAATCTATCCCTAGCAATTTGGTAGTTCCTGTGAATTCGGAATGGGATTATGTTTTTTGCAAATAGAATATTGCAGTAAATCTAGGTGTGGGGCATGCATCCCCCATTAGATCCAGCCTTGCGATGGAGTTTCAATTAGATGTCGTGAAACGTTCTAAAAGAGGAGAGCGCTGTAAACGTTAGGCGTGAACTTAACTTGCCTCCAACAATGTGTCCCAGAAGTTCAATGCGCATTACGATGGGGAGAGTTGGTATTTTGAAAAACATGGAGAGCATTTTTATTAATGTGGATGGAGGATATGAATCAGCAAAATGTGCCTGAGCTGATCTTTGATTAAAGAGCAAGCTAAGTCCCTTTTTCAAGGCTTAAAACAAATGTTTTCAACTCATTATTTCAAGTGTTTCTTGTCTACAGGACTTTTTTCTGTGATAATTTATTACTGAATTAAAACAACGCGTGACTGTAGTGAGAGTTGAGTAACGAGAGTGCATTTGGTGTAGTAAATTTGTTTTCAGTTATTATTTTCATTTCAATTAACTTGCTGAGTTAAATTCTCATAATTAGCAACATTGTTGCTACAGTTTAAGTTTCCATAACTCTTTAAATATTAAACAAACATTGTTGAGAATCGAGATTTTGAGAAATTTGAATAAGATTTTCAATTTACCTTGAATGAAATTTTTCGGTGTAAATAAAATCATATTTTCAAAGTTGAGAGATTTGGATGTAAAATTTCATTCACATAACATGGAGACTGGTGGCTTTTGGCAACGTAATGCATTTCGCTTCATTGTAATGTCGCTTATGTTCCCCTCATGTGACAAGTAATTATAAATGTTTGAAGCTGTAAATCTACTGCGTACTTACCCTGTATCATTTAAATGTAAGTACTTTACATATATATTATATTGCATTATAATCAAAAACTAATCTATAGAAATAGGCAAACTTAAATCATGCATTGGTCATCGCAAGAATGTATAATTTGAATAAAATAAAGACAAAAGAATTACATAAGAGTTAACTTCTCATTCATTCACTAAACTTTCGCTAAATACAGGCATATAAAAAAACTGAAATTCAAAATGACTATTCATATATCTGGATACGTTTCACAGAAACAACTGTGAAGTGGACAACCTGAAAATCGCAAGATATTTCAGGTATATGATCTCTGCTAGGATATGTGGTTAGGTACTGAACACAAACGGCAGCAAATGTCAGTAATTTCGTAAGTCATTCTAGTCTTTTGTAATTTGCAAACACTTCAAAAATTAGCTGATCTATTAAGACATCAATAGTTGAAAACATCCTTAACAGATGATAGCCATCAAGGCAGATAAACTAAACGTAGGATTCAATACAATTCAATGAAAGCAAACAAAGATTATTGATTTGAAAAATTAACTGAAATAGCCAACAGATATTGCTGCTAGTTTTACGCAAAAATTACAATAAAATTATAATCTGTTAATCTAATTACGTTGATAAAAAGAGATAACTTACCTCTTTTGTAAAACAAGTAATCGTTTCCACTTTGCAATGCTCATCGAATTGCAAACTGAAGTATCCTGAGCCGTTTGGATCCAGATTTCCTGTAGTAAGTATCTTTAAAACATAAAGAATATTTCATATATTACTAAGTGATGAAAAGTAGTACCCCAACAAGAAAAATGTATATGAATAGCTTTATAACGATTTTATGATACAGAAAAAAAAACAGTTACTTAAGAATTAAAATATTAAAGATTATGAAGTGATGATACTAAATGCTGATCAGGGACTTCAAAGGCAGAAACAGTTAGAAATATGAGCATCTTGAAAATTTTGATTTAAAATTCATACATATTTTAGTGTAGGAAAAAATGATAGCAGATAATACCAGTTATAGGCGTCTATAAAACAGCAAGTGGAAGCAATTTTTTATTATCCAGAACATCTCTGTCCCACCTTGGAAACTTTTGGGTAGTTGCAAAACGAAATTCGTAAATGTTGATCTTATGCATTTGTGGCAGATTTAATTTCCTACTTTTTTCTGCTGTAACACAAGTGAATTTAGCACGTTGCTCTGAAGTAAACAAAAACAAAGACATAAGCCCATATTATTTACGAAACACATAAACATTTAATTCAGAATACACACTATTAAAGGAAAATCGAAAAAGAAGGAAGCTACAAAGGCCTCATTTTGAAAAACTGTTTTCCGGTACTTTAAAGGTAAATGAACCGTGTCATTTTCGGATCATTAATCCAGCAATAAATTTTACCTTATTGTTTCATATCGGCATTCGATTGTTCTAAAATAAAAAGAAAAATAATATTAAATCTCACTTTTATCCGAAGATAGCGGATAGCGTGCTTGACAAAAGAGCAAAGAGATCTAGGTTAAAATCCTGGATAAGCATCCTCAAGCCTCTGCTTGCCACAGAGATATAACAGGATCCTGTCAGTTTAATACACCATAGAGATCTGTGAGAAAGACGTTAACACAAAAAAAAATTCCTCTGTTCCTTCTTATATTGCAAGGAATTATAAATATCAAGAACAATTACTGGAAGGTTTCCAATGAGTCCGTTCAGTTTTGAGTTTCCCTTCATGGCTAATATATTTCAAGTTTCAAGATCGGAATAGTAGACATAAGAAAAATAAGACACGAAAAATAAACCGTCGGTCTTAAAGAGTTTATATGTAACTGGAATATTAATTCAATTCATTATTCCATTTTGCATTTACTACAATTTATATTTCATGAAATTTGAACTAATACATCACAATATTATTTTAATTTATTTCATCATCATACTCAAGCAGCCATAGGCTACGGAGGCCCAACCAGACTGTGCAATTTAGTTCTCCAAGCATATCTGTCCTCAGCGACATCTGCTGCATCTGGTCACTGCATATCAATTCTAACAAGGTCCCGCTTGACATTGTCTGCCCACCGCATTCTAGATCTCACCCTCTTTCTGAGACTTTTAGGCATAACCCTATTCGCTAATCTATAATTATCCATGCGGACAGCTTGACCAAACCAACGGAGTCTCTCTCTGCACAAAATGCTGCTCAAAGGAGGTTGCCGACTCCTTTGCCTTACCTCATCATTACTTACAAAGTTGAACCACCTAATGCCCAATATAGTACGTAAGTATCTAGAATCAAAAGCATCGTTTCCCGTTATCTTGTTTACAAAGGGTCCAAGTGTCACTACCATAACTAACCCTAGAAAAAACCAAATTATTATACAGATTTTAATCTTTACGTGTATATACCTATTTCTCCACACTCTCCATAGATTCTAAAAGTCCCGGCAGCAATTCCTATTCGTCTATTAATCTCATGCCACACATCACCACTATCTGTTACATAGCTCACAAGATAAATAAAATGAGAAACGTGCTCAATAGTACAGCAAATCAAAGCAAGGGAATCACAATGTGCATGGCCATTTTTCATCACTTCAGTTTTTTAATCTGCTTATTACCAAACCAACTCTACTATCAGCCTCATCAACAGCTCGAATTAAAGACTTCATCTCATAAACATCATTTGCCAAAAGGGCTAAATCATCAGCATATTCAAAAACTGAAATTTTCAGATCTCCAGACCATTTAAGGTCAAAAATCTTTCCCTTGCAGTGAATTTCGCATAACATAATCAATAACCAAACTAAAAAGAAAAGAAAAATCCTTTCTCTCATCCTCTTGTGTTCGAGAAGGATTCATACTCTTCTCAAACACCAGAAGCAAAGCTAAACCACTTGCTACAAGCCTTACCAACTCTCATACACGACTAAGTGTTATTATAGAGAGCTTTCTTCATATTAACTAATTTGTCTAGTATGCCATACGATCTGTGGTTGACCTCACGATCAACCACAAATTATGACGACCTACAGAGTCAAAAGCGTTTTAGAAATCAGCAAAGTTAGTAACGAAAGGTTTATGAAATTCTAAACATTTCTCAAGAAGCTGCCTAAGTGAAAACATCTGATCTACACATCCAATTCTGAATCCACACTGCTCATCACGCAATTGTCCGCCAACCAGATTCTTAATTCTATTAAGCACAATCATGGAAAGAACTTTACTCGGAACAGAGAGTATGCTGATAGCCATATAGTTATCACAAGAACTATGATCATCTTTTTTAAAAATAAGAATAATAATAGCTCTGGTAAAATCCTTAGGATCAATGCCTTTATCATAAAAGGCATACAAAATTTCAGTCATCCATGTGATAACCGGAACATTCCTAGCCCTAAGAATTTCAGTAGTAATTCCATCTGCACCTGGAGATTTATGTAGTTTAAGTTTAGAAATAGCCAAAATAATTTCAGACTGTGTTACGGCCAATATTAAAACTAATGCATCTGTCATCATTACAAACAACGAGGGTAGAATTTACCAAATTGTTTAGAATATCACTGGAATACTCAGCCCATCTAGGCGTGAGAGAATCCTCACCTTCAATAACTTTACCTTGTTTATCCTTCAATCCATGTATACCTGTCCGTTTTGTACCACACAAAACATTAACTATCTGAACAGCTCTCTGCTGTTATACTGTCAAACTGCTTCCTCGGTTTGTCAGCCAAGCCATCAAGACATATATTCTTACCAGCTGCTAACTGATCTTTTACACGTTACTTTCTATCAGGACTAGTAGGTATTGATTAAGAAAATTCCTTCAGTTCTTTCTTTTCGAAATAACCTCAAGTGCCTATCACTCAAATAATTTTGCGTCCTTTGCTCCTTTTATCCTAAAACAATACTGTTAATTTCGAGAAAAAATAAATAATATAATAAATAAATACCCCCTCAAGCAGCTGCTTGTCACAGAGGTCCAACAGGAGCCTGTCAGTTTATATATAGCAGAAGGTCTGTGAGGATGGAAGGACCTCAGCGGAAAAGAACACTAACATCCATACCATATCCGAGGCTTGAACCCAGGTCCCTTAGATCAGTAGCCAAGCGCACTAACCACGACCAAGAGATGCCGAAGGCCTGTTTACAAGACAAGCCTATTTAAAATGGTCACATTCTTCCTCAACTTCAGCAATAAGCAAAGCATGATTGTCATAACGACTAAGTGACCTATCATGGTAAGCTTCAGTTATAACTTGGTCTTTCAGAGCTCCAATATTAAAGGCATTTGTTTTAACCTCACAAAACTTCTTAAGTTTGCGTTGCAAGATACTTTTAACAAGATAATGGTCAGATCCAATTTCAACTTCCTATATGACATGGTATTGCTAACCGAACTACCCCGTATGCTGTTAATTAATATATAACCAATTATATTCTTATGCAGTCCATCTGGTGAAATCTACGTGTACTTATGAATGTCATGGTGTTTGTAATAAGTGTTAGTTACTCTCAAACCATTAAGTTTACTTACCTGTAGGAGACGTTGCTCATTGCCGTTGTAGCTACCAATACCAAAAGGGCCTATCACCCATCCCCAACGGTCAACACCAACTATGGCATTGAATTCTCCTAGAACAAGGGTAATATCTCCTTTCTTTGAACGAATTCAAAATATCCTAAAGTTGTCCGTAAAACCAATCCTTCTCATCCTCTGGGGACATAGCAGCAGATAACATTAAAATCCTTGATGCTTGTCTGAAATTTAGCTATAAGAAAACTTTCATTAATGCATTCATATCGTAGAAGAGCATCATTAGCGTGTCTGCTAAGAAGCAGACCCATATCTTGGTGATGTTTATTATCTTCCCTCCCTGAAAAGAGAAATTTAATATTATTTTTAAGAATCTGACCTTTATCTGTCCATCTGGTCTCTTGCAAGCCGAGAATACCTATATTATTCTTGTGTGAGAACATCAAAAGAATAATCTCTGTGCAGAGTCCTCACATTTCAACTATCTATGGAGAGAAAATGGTTTGTGGGATGTTTAAAGAAACTATGTTTATTGAAAGAGGGAATGCCGACAATATCAAACAGCCCTCTAATCGCAAGCATGGGACAAAGACCCGTTCCCCCACCACTAAAGGCTGAAGCCATCTACACACGAATACTTCCTCCAAGGTAGGATTTGGTGATGCCGTAAAAGCAAAAGTTCAGATGCTTGCGATGGCCTCTGCTCAGAATTATGCCACCAGCTGATAAAACGTATCCTGTGAATCTATTCACGGGGGGCTGTCAACCTACAAACAAACAGAAAACACAACGGATGCTTTTCCTTCCACAGAAGCCCACTAAGTGCAGCAAAATCAGGAGAGCCATTATTCCATTCAGGTTGGTAAATATGGTCAGGACCCTGTGTGGTTGACAAATCCTCAGCTGGTAGAGAAAAAAAGAAAAAACAGTCATAGTAGTCCAGATCAGTAGACGACACTGATCTGACAGCCCTCGCCTTCTGTTCACTTCCACAAGAGAGTATCTATGTTGAAAGGTACTAAGAGTCTCCACTGCGAGGAGGCGCGGTCGGACATTAGGTGCTAGGCCTGGGCGGTTCTGTGCATCATATCCTTCCAGTTATTTTATTGATGCACAGCTCTTTACGGACCAAGTTATTTCAGTTGCACAAATATTACAATACAATTTTTATATTTCTTTAAATATACATTTGTCAAATAATAAAAATACATACCTACCTACATACCTACATACATACATACATCATCATCATCATCCTCAAGCAGCCATGGGCTACGGAGGTCCAACCAGACCGTGCAATTTAGTTCTCCAAGGAAGTCTATCCTGAGCTACATCTACTGCATCTGGCCACTGCACACCAATTCTAACAAGGTCCTATTTGACATTGTCTGCCCACCGCATCCTAGGTCTCCCCTTCTTTCTGAGGCCTTTAGGCACACTGTTCATAACCCTATTCGCCAATCTATAATTATTCATACGGGCAACATGGCCAAACCAACGGAGTCTCTCTCTGCAAAATATGCTGCTCAAAGGAGGTTGCCAACTCCTTTGCCTAACCTCATCATTAGTTACAAAGTTGAACCACCTAATGCCCAAGATACTGCGTAAGCATCTGGAATCAAAAGCATCTAGTTTCCTATTATCTTGTTTACAAAGTGTCCAAGTTTCACTACCATAACTAACCCTAGAAAGAACCAAACTATTATACAGCCTAATTTTAGTCTTTAGGTGTATACGCCTATTTCCCCCCACTCTCCATAGATTCTTAAAAGTCCCGGCAGCAATCCCTATTCGTCTGTTAATCTCATGCCGCACATCACCATTATCTGTTACATAGCTCCCAAGATAATTAAACTGTGACACCTGCTCAAGACTGCAACCATTCAGATTAACTGAATCACAGCCTGCCTGACCAATTTTCATCACTTTAGTTTTCTATCTGTTTATAACCAAACCTCCTCTACTACCAGTCTCATCAACAGCTCGAATGAAAGAGTTCATCTCATCAACATCATTTGCCAAAAGGGATAAATCATCAGCATAATCTAAATCAGAAATTTTCGTATCTCCAGCCCATTTAAGGCCAAAATCTTTCCCTTGAAGTGAATTTCGCATAACATAATCAATAACCAAACTAAACAGAAAAGGAGACAAAATGCACCCTTGTCGAACACCAGAAGTAATGCTACACCAATTGCTACATGCCTTACCAACTCTCACACACGACTCAGTGTTATTATAGAGAGCTTTCAATATGTTAACTAACTTGTCTGGTATACCATATGATTTCACAATCAACCACAAATTATGACGATCAACAGAGTCGAAAGCCTTTTAGAAATCAACAAAGTTAGCAACCAAAGGTTTCTGAAACTCTAAACATTTCTCAAGAATCTGCCTAAGTGAAAATATCTGATCCACACATCCCCTACCACTTCTGAATCCACATTGCTCATCACGCAATTGACTGTAAACCAGATTCTTAATTCTATTAAGCACAATCATGGAAAGAACTTTACCTGGAACAGAGAGTAGACTAATAAATAAATAATAAATAAATACCCCCTCAAGCAGCTGCTTGCCACAGAGGTCTGACAGGGGCCTGTCAGTTTATATGCCATAGTAGGAGATCTGACAGGATGGCAGGACCTCAGCAGAAAAAGACACACACATCCATGCCTAATCCGGGGCTCGAACCCAGGTCCCTTAGATCAGTAGCCAAGCGTGCTAACCACTCGGCCACGGGACGGCTGTAGGCTAATAACCCTATAGTTATCACAAGAACTGCGATCACCTTTTTTGAAAATAGGGATAACAATAGCTCTGGTAAAATCCTTAAGAACCACGCCCCTATCATAAAAGATATTCAGAATTTCAGTCATCCAAGTGGTAACCGAAACATTTCCAGTTCTAAGCATTTCTGTAGTAATTTCATCTACCCCTGGGGATTTATGAAGTTTAAGTTTAGAAACAGCCAAAATAACTTCAGATTGTGTTATAGGGCCAACATTAAAGCCACCAATGCATCTATCATCATTGCAAACAATGGGAATAGAACTAACCGCATTGTTTAGAACATCACTGAAATGCTCAGCCCACCTAGCCATGACAGAATCCTCACCTTCTATAACCTTACCTTGTTTATCCTTCAATCCCTGTATACCTGTCCGTTTTCTACCACACAAAACATTAACTATCTGGTACAGCTCTCTGCTGTTGTGCTGTCTAACTGCTTCCTCAGCTTTGTCAGTCAAACCATCCAGCCAAAGATTCTTATCAGCAGCTAACTTATCTTTTACAAGTTTATTAAGTTCTCTGTAATGCTTTGTATTAGTACTAGTAGGGTATTGATTAAGGACATTCCTGCAGTTCTTTCTTTCCGAAATAAGCTCAAGTGCCTTATCACTCAAATAATTCTGTCTCTTCTGCTCCTTTTTTCATAAAAGAGTACTGTTACTGTCCAAAAAAGCCTGTTTAAAATGATCCCATTCTTCCTCAACTTCAGTAGTAAGCATATCATGACTGTCATTATGACTAAGTAACCTATCATGGTAAGCTTTGGCTATAACTGTGTCTTTCAGAGCCTCAGTATTAAAAGCAAATTTTTTAACCCTAGCACAACACTTTTTAAGTTTAAGTTGCAAGACATTTTTAACAAGGTAATGGTCAGATCCAATTTCAGCTCCCCTATATTCCCTGGTATTTCTAACAGAACTAGCCCATTTGCTGTTAATTAATATATAATCAATCATATTCCTATGCAGCCCATCAGGTGAAACCCATGTGTACTTATGTATGTCGCGGTGTTTGTAATATGTGATAGTTATTCTGAAACCATTGAGTTTACTTACCTGTAGGAGACGTTGCCCATTGCCATTGCAGCTACCAATACCAAAAGGGCCAATCACCCTTCCCCAAAGGTCAGAGTCAGTACCAACTTTGGCATTGAAGTCACCAAGAACAAGGGTAATATCTCCTTTCTTCACAGAATTCAAAATATCCTGAAGTTGTTCATAAAACCTATCCTTCTCATCCTCATCGGCATCCTCAGTGGGGGCATAACAGCAGATAACATTCAGGTCTTTAACGCTTGTCTGAAATTTTGCTGTAAGAAACCTTTCATTAATACACTCATATCCTAGAAGAGCATCACTAGCGTGTCTGCTGAGAAGCAGACCCACGCCTTGGTGATGCTTATTGTCGTCCCTCCCTGAAAAGAGAAATTTAAGATTATTTTTAAGAATCTGACCTTTATCTGTCCATCTGGTCTCTTGCAAGCCGAGAATATCTAAATTATAATGGTGGAATTCTTGTGTGAGGACATCAAGAGAAAAAGCTCTGTGCAGAGTCCTCACATTCCAACTACCTATGGAGAGAAAATGGTTAGTAGGATGTTTAAAGAAACTATGTTTATTGAGAGAGGGAATGCCGACAATATCAAACAGCCCCCTAATCGCAGACAAGGGGCAAAGACCCGTTCCCCCACCACTAAAGGCTGAAGCCATCTACACTGGAAGACTTCCTCCAATGTAGAATTTGACGATGCCAATAGAAGCAAAGAGTTCAGGTGCCTGCGATGACCTCTGCTCAGGATTATCCACCAGCTGATAAACATATCCTGCGAATCTATTCACTTGGGGCTGTCAACCCACAAACAAACAGAAAACACAGCGGAAGATTTTACCTCCACAGAAGCCCACCAGTGCAGCAAAATCAGGATCCATAATCAAGCTCAGAGCCATATATCTGTCCAGTCCAGTGGGTTTATAGGGTAAGCACCAGGACCCTGTGTGGTTGACCACTCCTCAGCAGGGTAGAAAAAAAAAGAAAAGTAGCCATAGTTGTCCAGATCAGTAGGCCACACTAATCTGGCAGCCCTCCCCTTCCGTTCACTTCCACAAGAGAGTATCTCTTTTGAAAGGTACTAACGGTCTGCACAACGAGAAGGTGGGGTCGGACATTAAGTGCTAGGCCTGGCCGGTTCTATGCATCATCACAGGGGATTGGTGCATAGCTCTCCTTTCAGTGACTACCTAGCTACCATTTACATACATACATACATACATACATACATACATACATACATACATACAAACAAACAAACAAACAAAAAAAATCCTCATGCGGCCGTGGGCTACGAAGGTCCAACCAGACTGTTTAATTTTCCTCTCCAGACATGTCTGTTTTGAGTTACAGCGGCTGCATTTGGCCACTCTAGGCCAATTCTAGCAAGATCCTTTTCGACACTGCCCACTGCATTCTAGGTCTCCCCCTTTTTCTGATACCTTCAGGTACACTGTTCATAATCCTCTTTGCCAATCTGCAGCTATGCATACGGGCAACATGGTCAAACCAACGCAGTCTCTCTCTGCATAATATGCTGCTCAAAAGGAAATTGGAAATTGATGACTTCTTCTTCTAACCTCATCATTACTTACAAAGTCAAACCACCTAATGCCCAAGATATTGCGTAAGCATCTAGAATCAAAGGCATCAAGTTTCTTGTTATCCTGCTTACAAAGGGTCCATGTTTTGCTAACATAACTAACCTTAGAAAGAACCAAATTATTATACAGCCTTATTTTAGTCTTTAGGTGTACACGCCTATTTTTCCACACTCTCCATAGATTCTTAAAAGTCCAGCAGCAATCCCTATTCTTCTATTTATCTCATGCCGCACATCACCAGTATTTGTTACATAGCTCCCAAGATAATTAAACTGAGACACTTGCTCAATAGTACAGCCATTCAAAGCAACTCAAGCACAATCCGTCTGACCAATTTTCATCACTTTAGTTATTTCTCTGTTTATCACTAAACCTACTCTATTACCATTTTCATGAACAGCCCTAATGAAAGAATTCATCTCATCAACATCATTAGCCAATAGCGCCAAATCATCTACATAATCTAAATCGAAATTTTGAAATCTCTAAACCATTTAAGGCCAAAATCTTTCCCTTGCAAAGAATTTCGCATTACATAATCAATACCAAACAAAATAGAAAAGGAGGCAAAATGCACCCTTGTCTAACTGCACTAGCAATCTCTGAAAGGCATACGAACTCTCACACACGACTCAGTTTTATTATAGAGAGCTTTCATTACACTAACTAACTTATCAGGTATTCCATATGATCTAAAAATCAACCACAAATTGTGTCGATCAGCAGAGACGAAAAGCCTTTTTGAAATCTATAAAGCTAGCAGCCACAGGTTTCTGAAACTCTAAACATTTCTCAAGAATCTGCCTAAGTGAAACATCTGATCAATACATTCCCTACCACTTCTGAATCCACACTGTTTATCACGCAGTTGTCCATCAACCAAATTCTTAATTTTATTAAGTATAATCATGAAAGAACTTTACCTAGAACAGAAAGTAAACTAATTCCCCTATAATTATCACACGAACTGCGATCACCATTTTTAAAAATTCGGACAATGATAGCTCTAGTAAAATCCTTAGGAACAACACCTTTATCATAAAAATGTTCCCAGCTCTAAGCATTTCACTGGTAATTTCATCCACCCCTGGGGATTTATGCAGTTTTCATTTAGAATAACCAAAGTGACTTGGGAATATAATTATATATATATATAAATTATTTTATATATTAATTATATATATTGAAGTGTTCTGGGGCCATCATTAAAAGGCAAAAAAAATTATTAATATAAGGCCATCATTAAAGCCAGTAATGCATCGATCCTCATTAAAAACAATGGGAGTAGAAATAATCACATTATTTAGAACTTCTCTGAATGACATCGACACAATTTGTGGTTGATTTTTAGATCATATGGAATACCTGATAAGTTAGTTAGTGTAATGAAAGCTCTCTATAATAAAACTGAGTCGTGTGTGAGAGTTCGTATGCCTTTCAGAGATTGCTAGTGCAGTTAGACAAGGGTGCATTTTGCCTCCTTTTCTATTTTGTTTTGGTATTGATTATGTAATGTGAAATTCTTTGCAAGGGAAAGATTTTGGCCTTAAATGGTTTAGAGATTTCAAAATTTCGATTTAGATTATGTAGATGATTTGGCGCTATTGGCTAATGATGTTGATGAGATGAATTCTTTCATTAGGGCTGTTCATGAAAATGGTAATAGAGTAGGTTTAGTGATAAACAGAGAAATAACTAAAGTGATGAAAATTGGTCAGACGGATTGTGCTTGAGTTGCTTTGAATGGCTGTACTATTGAGCAAGTGTCTCAGTTTAATTACCTTGGGAGCTATGTAACAAATACTGGTGATGTGCGGCATGAGATAAATAGAAGAATAGGGATTGCTGCTGGACTTTTAAGAATCTATGGAGAGTGTGGAAAAATAGGCGTGTACACCTAAAGACTAAAATAAGGCTGTATAATAATTTGGTTCTTTCTAAGGTTAGTTATGTTAGCAAAACATGGACCCTTTGTAAGCAGGATAACAAGAAACTTGATGCCTTTGATTCTAGATGCTTACGCAATATCTTGGGCATTAGGTGGTTTGACTTTGTAAGTAATGATGAGGTTAGAAGAAGAAGTCATCAATTTCCAATTTCCTTTTGAGCAGCATATTATGCAGAGAGAGACTCCGTTGGTTTGACCATGTTGCCCGTATGCATAGCTGCAGATTGGCAAAGAAGATTATGAACAGTGTACCTGAAGGTATCAGAAAAAGGGGGAGACCTAGAATGCAGTGCGCAATGTCAAAAAGGATCTTGCTAGAATTGGCCTAGAGTGGCCAAATGCAGCCGCTGTAACTCAAAACAGACATGTCTGGAGAGGAAAATTACACAGTCTGGTTGGACCTTCGTAGCCCATGGCCGCATGAGGATTTTGTATGTATGTATATGTTCTTGTATATATATGTTATCTGAATAAAATATAATTACACTGAGTAATTATTGAATTATGACCATCGCCACATGTTATGCCAGTGGAAGCTAATTTCGAAGCTCTATAATTCCTAAACTAAGCGTTTTATGAGAACAGTGACTTAAGATAAATTAAAGATATGAATTAAGTCTATCTAAATTTCCATTTTTATGAATATTCGCTTTGTATTTAAAGTTTAAATATTTAACAACAACAAAACACATCTTAAGAAAATTAAAATATATCGAAGCCTTTTTAATATGCATCTATTGTACTAAATGGCGTAAAAAATGCTTCATTTTCGAATTATAATCAATTTCTGAGGCAAATTCTATCGTTTGGCATTGCTGTTGTTAAATATTCAAACTTCCACAACACTTTAAAAACAAATAAATATTGTTAAAATCGAGATTTACACTTGATTGAGATCTTTATTTTTCAATCATATTCCTCATAAAACGCTTATTTTAGAAGTTATAGAGTTTCGAAGTTAGTTACCCACTGACATAACATGGAGGGGGATAGTCATAATTGAATGATTACTCAATATATAGTGTCTTCTAAGCGGTTGAGCTTTGAAGCTTGTGAAAGTTGTGAAGTGGGGAGGGAATTTTTCTTCGGGCCTGGATTTGGGCACCTGATCTGAAAGTGTTCAGGTCAGCTCTGATCAGCCATATAGTGAACAATTTGGCGGACAGGCTTTAAATACGGCCGTTTTTCTAGGAACCAGATAGCATAACTATCTGATAAGGCTGAGACCAGCATATATTCTCTACTAGCCGTCCCGTGGCCGAGTGGTTAGCACGCTTGGCTATTGATCTAATGGGACAGGGTTCGAGCCCCGGGTAAGGCATGGATGTGTGTCGTTTTTCTGCTGAGAGGTCCTGCCATACTCTCAGATCTTTTACTATGGCATATAAACTGTCAGACCTCTGTGGCAAGCAGCTGCTTGAGGGGGTATTTAAATTTAAAAAAAAATTATTTCTCAAAGTTGCCATTATTCAAAGATCAATCACTGAAAATGAAACCTGCATAACACTACAATCGTCTAGTGATGTAGAGATTAGTTGCTTTAAAAAGAAATTATTCTAATTCCTTTATTTCAGTCTACAAGAACTGGGATTCAATCATCTTGGACGACAATTGGGTGGATGCAACAACTGGGAGGATACGACAATTGGGTGGATGCGACAACTGGGAGGATACGACAATTGGGTGGATGCGACAACTGGGAGGATACGACAATTGGGTGGATGCGACAACTGGGAGGGCACGACAATTGGTTGGGTACGACAAATGGTTAGAGATAATTTGCGATTACTAATACTTTCTAAGCAAAAAACCTAACACCACTTTTCGGAAGTCTCTGCAATCCAGCAATTAGTCAATGGCAATTCGGCAATCTACAAAACGAAGTTGTTAATCAGCCTAGTCGATATTTATATAAATTCTCTTTAATCCGACATAGAATAAGGCGAATTTATAAAGAAATCTATTTCTTTCGAATGAAACAATCCATATTCAAAGGACCACGTTACAGGAAACCAATGGGGTCACTATTGATCAATCTCGTTAATTCTTAATTCAATAAATGGTTCACTTCTACTCTCTCCAATCCGATATTTCACTACAACGGATTTTTTTTTTTCTTTTGAGTATATTCGTTCTAACTAAATAAGATGGAAATGAAAAAACGCACTATGGGAAACAAAACTGTTTAGGGCTATCTGTATTATCACTAATCCGATTTTCGATGAAACGTATTTTCTAAAGGTCAATTTATTCTCAACGAAACAATGGGAAATCAAACGAATGCATTACATGACACCGAAACATCCACTATTCGTGTATATTTTGGCTAATCCGACTTCTGTTAAAATAGATATTTATATTTTAATTTCTTCTGTTCCTTCTAAATTAAGCAAACGGATATCTGAGAACGCGGTCCAGAAAACCAAAACTCATAAGAATATCGGTATTCTCACTAATCCGCTTTTCAATGAAACGAATTTTTTAAACGTGCTTTGCTTCTAAACGAAAAAAATCGAAAATCAAAGCAACTCACAGAAGAAACTGAAACAGCTCATATTAACATCTGTCTCCAATAATTCGACTGTAGTCAAAACAGATTATTATATTTCTATTGATTTCTGCTCCTTCTACAGAAAACAATTGGAAATCAAAGGAATTCATCGAGGAAACAGAAACAACCAATATTTACATCTGTTCTAGATAAATCGACTCTGCTTAAAACGTATTTTTATATTTATATTCATTTCGTCTCTTTCTGAACCAAACAATCGGAAATTAAGGAATTTCATACAGGAAACTGAAACAGATCATATTTGCCTCTGTCCTCGATAATCTGATTCTAGTTAAAACGGATTTTTATATTTCTATTCATTTCTGCTCCTACTATATGAAACAATTGGAAATCAGTCGAACTCATACAGAATATTGAAACAGCCCATATTAACATCTGTTCTCAATAATCCGATCCTGATTAAAACAGATTTTTATATTTCTATTCATTTCTGCTCCTCCTATAGGTTGCAAAAGGAAATAAAAAAAAACTATTCGGGGAAACTGAACAGCCCATATTATCATATATCGTCCGACTCTTGTTAAAATGGATTTTTATATTTCCATTCATGACTGCTGCTTCTACAGGAAACTGGAATAGCCAAGAGTTACATTATTCTAGATTTTGGGTTGTTGGGTTGTTTTACCTCTGAGCGGCACTTTTTTGCACACCATGGGCTAAATGGCCAGGTCACATAGACCCCGAAGGCTCAGAGAAGGTTGGGGAGGGGCCCACTGGAACAGCTGTTGGGAGACAGATGGTAGCCTCCCGTCAAGGCCATCCAGCGTGTTCTTTAACGTGCACAGGGTATGGCTCTCCCGCACACGGGGCCACGGCTTAACGTCCCATCCGACGGACAGCGGCCTTTCCAAGCCCATCGGTGTCCCCTACTGACCGTGGGCAGGGCGGGGAATTTTGCGGAGATAAATCTTAACGCTGACCCAGCTGGGACTCGAACCTGGGAAGTACAGATTACGAGCCTGGCGCGCTACCGACTGAGCCACCCCCGCCCATTATTCTAGATATTCTGATAGTGGTTAAAACAGATTTTTATGTATTTATTCATTTTTGTTCCTTCTACCGTAAACAATCAAATATCTACGGAATTCTTAGATGAAACAAAGAGATGATATTTACAACTGTTTTCCATAATCCGTCTCTATATAAAATGGATTGGTATATTTGTACTCATTTAGATTTCTTATAAATGAAACATTCGGAACTCAAAGGAATTCATACAGGAAACTGAAATAGCCAATTGTGATATATGTTGTTGATAATAGTGGATGCAAATGGAAATTTGATTACAGAATTAGAGGTAACCGATGCAAATTTTGGCTGTGATAGTTTCTTGTAGTTTTCATTGATCGTTTTATTTGTGATTTCTTCGTTCAGAAAGAAACAACGTATAGGAAAATTTCCTTTATTAAAAATCCGATTAATGAGAAATAGTTCCACACGGTTTGATTTCCTGTAGTACATTATTTTGTCATTCGATTATTTTTAGAAAACAGTAAGAAAATTCTCTACTTAGAAACGAAAATACACATTTCTAATGTGTAAAAAGTGGAAACAAAAATCTATATTTTTACGGAATCAAAAAAAATGATCTTTATTGAAAAGCAAATTTAAGCATTTTTAGCAATTCAAGCATTTTTAAGAGTACTAAAGCATTTTTAGCAATACAAGCATTTTTAAGAGTATTAAAGCACTTTTAGCAATTCATTTTTAAGAGTACCATGAATTGGCAAAATAGTTTGATTATATAGGTAAAAATGTTTGATCATAGCAATTGAAAGAAATTAGCCTTATTCAGTATATTGATAATTGGCTTTATGACAGGTTCCCAGGACTCATTTGGAAGGAATAGAATATTTTTAAAATCTGTTGTACTGAAATGTTTGATTAAAGAAAATATATATTATAAAACGCTTTACTGAATGTCGGATGGTATAAAATAAATAAAAATATGAAAATCTGCTTCATTCAGAATCGGATTATTGAGAACATATGCAAATATGTTCTCGGTAACTATTTCGAAACATTAGCTGTTTCATTTCCCTGAGTGAGTTCCATTTATTTCGGATTGTTTCGTTCAGAAGGAGACAAAATGAATAGAAATATAAAAATCCGTTTTAACCAGAGTCGGATTAGGGGGAACAAACGCAAATATTGGCTGTTTCAGTTTCCTGCATGAGATCCTCTGATTTCTGTATTAATCCTTTAGGAGGAACAGAAATGACTAGAAAAATGAAAATGTTTTACCCACAGTCCGATTATCGAGAACAGATAGAAATATGCGCTGTTTCCTTTCCCGAAATGAGTTCCATTGATTTTCGATTGTTTCATTTAGTAGGAGCAGAAATGAATAGATATAAAAAAATCCGTTTAAACCAGAGTCGATTTAACGAGAACAGATGCAAATATGATCTGTTTTAGTTTCTGGTATTGATTCCTTTGATTTCCGATTGTTTCGTTCAGTAGCAGACGAAATGAATATAAATATAAAAGTCCGTTTTAGCAGAGTCGGATTATTGAGAACAGATGAAAATATTGGCCGTTTCAGTTTCTTCTATGAATGCTTTTGATTTCAAATTGTTTCCTGAAAACGAAATCAATATAAATATAAAAATCCATTTTTATCAGAGTGGGATTATCGAGGGGAGATGTTCTTATGGTTTCCTCTATGAACTGCCTTGATTTTCAATTGTTTCGTTCAGAAGAAAAGAACGTTTAAAAAATTCGTTTTATTGAAAATCGGATTAGTGAGAATACCGATATTTTTAGGAGTTTTGGTTTTCTGCACTGCGTTCTTCGATTTCTGTTTGTTTGATTTAGAACGAAGGAAAGAAATTAAAATATAAAACTCCAATATAACCGAAATCGGATTTAGAGAAAATAGACAAAAATATCTGCTGTTTCGGTCATACAATGTCATACAATGTCATACAATGTCATACAATGCATTCGTGTGATTTCTCATTGTTTCGTTCAGAATGAAGTGACCTTAAGAAAATACGTTTTTTCGAAAATCGGATTAGTGAGACTACAAACAGCTCTATATAGTTTTCCAGTTGATCAGATTTCGAGTCTGGGTGGCATGAGTGGTTTTGGTCGCAGTTGTCTAATTACTATAGTTTTGTTTCCCGAAGTTTTTTCATTTCCATTTAATTTAGTTAGAACGAATATACCCTAAAAAAAATCGTTGTAGTGAAATGTAGGTTTTCAGAGAGCAGACATGAACCCTTTATTGAATTAAGAATGAGCCAAATTGATCTCAATAGGGATACCCATTGGTTTCCTGTAGTTCGGTCGTTTGATTTTTGGATTGTTTCATTCGGAAGAAACAGATTGTTTTATAAATTCGCTTTATTAGGTCAGATTAAAAGAGAATTTATATAAATATTGACTATGCTGTTTTTTAAACAACTTCGTTTTGTAGATTGCCAAATTTCACAGACTTCTGAAAATTGTTGTTTTGTTTTTACTTTGTTTTTTTCCTTAGAATTAGTGTTAGAAATCACAAATTATCTCTATTTCTTTTTTCATCCAATTTGTTGTATCCTCTCAGTTGTCGTTCACCCGTCTTCCACCCACTTATCGCACTCTTCTTTATTTCATCATAATACATTTAGATAATTATTATTGGGGGAAATCTTTATTTTCCCATAATACATTACGGTTTAATTTTTTTAATTACTTTGGAATTTTATATCATAAATTTTACTAAATATTACTTAAATAATCTAAGAGCATGATTCAAAAAATTAATTTACTTGTTTTTCTTGAGTTCCATTCTGAGGTTTGAGAAGTTCCTGACGAGGTTTGTCGACAATCAGATAATTCCATCCACCTGAAATAATTATTTGCACTTATCTTTAAGATAATCCTTAATAAAAATATTTTCATTAATATTGCAAACAAAAATTAACTGTAGATATATACTGAGTGGCACTTTATTAGGTACACTTATCTAATATCCGTTATATCTCCAGAACGCAAGTAACAAGATATATGTCAAATGAAAGCTTGTAACACAAGGAATGTCATAGGCCGTGAAAAATTAACCCATGTGCTTTCTTCTCCCCTAAAAAAGGGGGACAATGTGAAAATGATTGTTCCTCTATATCTCCTGAACGCGAGTGCAGAAAGTTACGAGCTATGTGTCGAAACAATTGTTCCGCTATATTTTATATTCCGTTATATTTTCCGTTTATTATATGTGCGAAACAATTGTTCCGTTATATCACCAGAACGCGAATGCCGAAAGTAACAAGATATAAAAATGATTGTTCCTCTATATCTCCTGACCGCGAGTGCAGAAATTTACGAGCTATGTGTCGAATGAAAGCTTGTGGCGTGGGGAGTGTCGCAGGCTATAAAAAATGACCCCCTATGCTCACCTCCCCCCCTAAAAATTGAAAATAATCGTTCTGCCATATCATCGGAAAGCCAGGGCCTACAGTTACGAGTTAGGTGTCAAATGAAAGCTCATATAATGACGGTCGTACACTATTTCGAATTTCGCCCTCACTATTCCCCCCTGATAAAATGTGGGGTGGCGGATTTTCGCGGTGGTCGACTTTAATGAGTCGTATCACAAATTAAAGTTTGTGACGTGTCCAATATCGTGGTATACCTCAAGCCTGAACCAAAACGGTGGTAAATGTGATCGATGTTTATGAGTCATATAACAAAGTTTTTGAAGGTAGGGGTTTTTCGTGAAAACAAAAAAATATAAATTAAAAAATTTTAAAAATACATATCTTCCTATAGTGCACTAAAAATTAGAAAATAATCCTAAAATATATCGATGGTGCAATCAGTCACTGAGTTCGTATTCGCTTCGAAGGAAGATAGAGCGCCGATTTACTTATTCGCCAAGATTGCCGGCGCCCTATCTTCCTTTGAAGTGCATACTAACTCAGTGACTGATTGCACTATCGATATGTTTTAGGATTATTTTCTACTTTTTAGGGTACTATAGGAAGATAGGTTTTTTTTTATTTTTTTATTTATATTTTTTTATCGATAAGAATAGCAAATCAAATAGAAAAAAACATTTTTTTGCGTAAAATTCCTACACAGTTATGCAAAGAACTTTAAATGGTCAAGATAGGATACTGATGCTCTTTAATTATCACAAGAAGAACTGGAATCACCTTTCTTAATAATAGAAATAATTGCAAGTTTAGTAAAATTCTTAGGAACAATTCTATTACAGAAAATACTTTAATGAAAATACATAAATCACTTCAGCCAACTATGCGATAACAGTATCATCCCCAGCTATTAGCAATAATTTCATCTATGCTCGAATACTTGCACAGCTTTAATTTTCAAAGAACTAAAATAACTTTAGATCAAGAGACAGGATTAGCATAAAAGCCAAAATATAAAAATCAGTCACTTTAATTATAATTATTTGTAGAGTAATAAATTATAAATGATAAAAAGCAAATAGACATTTTAGATGGAAGTGTGGAACATCAGCCATGAAATTCATTACAGAAAATATAGTTAAAACTGAAACGATCTCTGAAAAACAACACCAACAAAAAGACAATTTTCAACACTTACATGGTAGTTTAGCGTATAACACTTTCGGCTGCTTGAATACTGGCAATTCATCTGTATCATTCATTGATGAAAGCGTATTATTACTCGGATAAAACAGGTTGATTATTTTTTCTGCAAGCTGAAAGGATATCAAATATTTCCTTTACTTGTTTGGCAAGTGAGTCACATTAATAATGCAGAACACTCCTTTATGTAAATAACAAGTAGTGAATACCAGGTACCAATAATATAAGTAAATACATCTAGAGACAACTTGATTAGGAACAGGCACATATGTCGATGGAGAACCAAATTCAGGGCCCAGATTCAGAGCTCACTGAATCTGAGAAACAGATTCAGCTCCAGATTCAGAGCATTCCCTTCTTAAAAAATAAGCTTTTACGAATAAATGTGACAGAAGAAAAATTAAAGATTTCAATCATATCCATCTAAATTTCGATTTTCAATAACATTCGTTCAGTATTTAAAGACTAATAATAAGTTACGCAGCAAGAAGCTGTTTGCTACTGAAGTCTGGGAGGAACCTGTCTGTATAATACACCATAGCGATCAATGATGAAAGCCAGACCTCAGCAGTAGGACACCTTGAAACTGGAGAACAGAAAAAACTTTAATGTTTAAAACAGTTTATTAACACTGCAAATTTCACATTTGGGTGATAGTGTATGATGCTGAAGAAGTGTACATTGGGAGCAGAGATTTTCCAGTTTGTGCAAAATCGCTATTGCCAATGTACACTCCACCATCATAAAAATCACTTTCCAACACCAGTGGGTGTGGGAAAGTGAAACTTTTTTTTTGTTTTCTTATGATGATTTTTCCCACATCCACAGGTATGGGAAACGCAACTTTATTTTTTTTAAGGAATGAATGAAAAATTATCTTTTAGGTTGGATAGGTCTATCCCATAGATTCCCAACGGGGGCGATACTGCCCCCCAGTGGGGGCGCTGGAGCCTTCCATGGGGGCGGTAGCGGATCCAGAGGCAAATGGGGGGCGTTGAGGCAGTCAAGAGGGGCGGTCAAATAAATAAATTTAATGGAATTTTCTGTGACAACCTTTTTATCTCTTCTATTCTGTGGTGTCTTCCAAAAGGTTGGGAATCACTGGCTCTATCCTAATAAATATTCATATTTCAGATACGTAATAGGTAGGAAACGGCTGGTGGCCGGTTTGCCTCCCCCGAAATTTTAATATAGTAAAACATTTTGTTTAAAAACAATTTTTACATGTCTTTAGTTGATTTTATCCCGTTTATTGTTTTATTAAGTACTGGAAGAACTGCCCAGCATCAGAGTAGCAGGTGTATTCAGAACCGGTGAGCGAACCATTCATTCACGCCCGGGTAACGTCACCGGTGGGAAAGTTTTGTGGACGCCAACCCCAAATATAATAAAAAAATTGCTGCGTCATGTAAATGCAAGTGCGACACGACTAGATTCTATTTCTGTTTATCGTACTCCTTTCACTTAGTCCTTTCACTAGTTGTTTGACTTTTTGAAATTTGATTGTTTAATCTGTTATAATATGCTGCATATCTCATTTATTTTTTGGTCTATGTTTATTGTGATGAAGATGTATTCATATTTCTAAATAAATATGATAGGAGACCATTCTAAACAAGCCGTATTCTGCTGCAAAAGTGCAACGTAAGTTCCACTCTTCGCTCTAAACCAATCAGTGTCAGTTAGCCGTCCACTTCGGTACATAGTAGGAGCATTAATCCAAAAAACCATGATTTTTCAGACATTCTGCCTTGACAGACGACATCTGGTGCTGGCCGCCGCAATGGGAGGAATTCGACCTGATGTTCGACCTGATTATTAAATCAGGCCGAATGTCTCTCCTTCCCCCCTCTTTGCCTTCAACGATAAAATGATAAATCGTTTAAAAACCACAATACAATCAGTGGCATTACATGCCTCGGCTTATGCCGATTTAGTCTGGAATTTTTATCTTTACTAACTCATCTCAGGTAAAGCAGGTATGAGTCAAATGCCTCGGTACAGCGTTTTGTCGATCCTGATCTCTGAACTCTCCCGAGAGAATGAAAAGGGTAAGCAGGGGCAGATTGGGCTGTTGGGACACCGGGCAATATTCGGATGGGCCGATCATAACTGTGTCACTTGACGCAACACATTTTCGGGATTATACAGTCTTTTGCAAGTTGTTATATTGAATATATACGAGGGGCTTTCAAAAAGTTCTTGACATGCATCTACAAAACAAAAACTATTGCACTTACCTCAACAAAACTTTTACTTTCCTTCAAAGGACTCCTCTCCAGCATCTATGTAAAGTTACAAACGTCTACGCCAATTATCGAACGCTTGGTGGGTACCCCTGTTAGGGAATATTCCACAAATCTGAATGAACGCATTTTGCAAGGTCTTGCACCCTTGAAAAAAGGCTTTCTAACAAGATAATTTTTAATTTTTGGAAACAATTAAAAATCGCATCGTTCAAGATCATGTGAGTAAGCAGGATGGAGCAGATTGATATTTTTCCCTGCTGCAGATAGGTCATAACTTGCCCGGTTTTGTGAGCACTGGCATTGCATTGAAGAAGGATAACCCTTGACACCTCTGTTGTTGGATGCTACTCCTTCATCTCAACCATTTTGGGAAAAATAATGTTGGTGTAGTATTGGACATTTACAATCATTTTTTCAGGTAGGGTGTCCAAAGCTACCACTCCTTGCGAATTGAAAAAAAATTGTTAACATCCTCTTGCTTGAGCAAAAGTCTTATCGAAGGAATGCCATTATCTAATGGTTTCTGTGGAGACCATGGTAGTCATAGCGATCTCCAAATCACTCTAAAACATAGTCAATGTGGTGAAAAGGTCATGAAAGTCTCTCCTAAGGAGCATGTGATCTTAATGTCCTGTAGTGAGGCATACTGGTTCCATACCTGTCCTTCGTGTCATTTGGTGCTTTATGACGTTGCGTGAAACGCACTATTGCACTATGCTCACATTGTGCCCATGTTTGTGGCGATCACTCGAAGGCTCAATCTGAGCTCTTGCATATAAGTTTCACTCTCTCTTTGAAGGCGTCAATTGCGCATAAAGATTCTGCCAGCATTTCTAAAGCATTTTCTGAACATTTTCACAGCATGCGCTCCAACTTCACTGTCGGTCGTGCTATGATATGAGTTCATGAGTACCTGGCTCAGCTGGCTCATCCACGGCTCAGCTGGATGTCATATGTCCATTCACTGCAGAACTTTGATCATTTGCATATCTGCGATGGCGATTGCCTCCTGCGATTCACATATTTCTACTTCCATTCCTTCTTGGTATTGCGATTTCCACTTTGAGTAGTGTATGTTCAGACAATGCCAACATCTCCTTGTACGAGTCGACTCTAGTCCATTTTTGCTGTTCTGTCAGTTTGTGGGGTACCCATTTGGGAAAGATATTTCTGAACTTTAAATGTTGATGAATAATTCTTTCCACACTGCCAATCGATACACTGACATCTACATTTATTACCTGAATGGAGATGTGTGGGTATTCTTTAATCAGTTCACGAACAGTTGCGAGGGTTCTCTCGCTCACAAGCCCATTACTTTCGTCCCTCATGTTCCCGAGATACAGCGAACAATCGATTTCATATTTACCCTTTTTAAGTGGGAAGAAAGTTTGGGGTGGAAATGTTTTACAGCCTATGACACTCCCCGTTTCACCAGCTTTCATTTGAAATATCAATCATTTTGTCCGTTGCGTTCGGAAGATATGGTGGAACAACAGTTTTGACAAACATACAAACTGTCAATACGCCAAATGACGAGTGAAAAGCAATAGGAAGATAGGTAAAATTATCTTCGATCTACAATGTTAAAGGCTTACATAACTGGAAGTTTTATCAACTGAAATGAAATTGCACACTTGATTTAACGCAAATCATTGAAAATAACAGAAACTATTTACAAATTTAGTAATATTTTTATTATAATGATAATTATAAACCTATATTGTATAACGCAATAAAAATTATTGAAATTGTTTAATAGGCTAATTTTTCTATATAAGGGTGCCAATATGATTTTTTGCCCCCGATGCCAATATCCATAAAGTCGGCCCTGGGTTTGCAGATCGCATTCCCAGCTCAGGTGGGTCGGCTTTGAACCCGCTGCAAGTGCTACCTTCGCCTACCTTATGAATAGGTAGTTATCGAAAGCTATGAATGTAATACGTTTTCAATGCGCAAAGTTTTCAATGTACAGACACTTCGAGCCATGGACCTAATTTTGTAAGTTTGAAACTCTGACAGTTCACTAAGTTACAGTAAGATGAAGCTGTAGACGAAAATATGGACGTCCTAGCTCTGGCCATCAAGGAAGAGATATCGAAAAAACAGACAGACACACAAACAAGCAAACTCTCAATTATATATATAGATAGATTACTGAAGCTTCCTTGACGAAGTGTCTCAACCGCAAGATTTTTTTTTTGTCTTTTATTTTAAATTTTAGACTACTGGCGATGGCCCCTGGTAGCGCTGTAATTATCTCAAGAAATGGAATCACCTTTCTTAAAAATAGCAATAATCCCAATTTTAGTAAAATTCTTAGGAAGAATTCTATTACATAAAATACTTTAGTCAAACAAAATACAAAAAAAAACACTTTAGTCAACTATACGATAACAGTATTATCCCTAGCTATTAGACCTTGAGATCGTTACTGGACAATGAGTCGAACATTCCATCGTTTGGAATATCAGAGTAGACAACCGCAACACAGAAAACTGAGATTTTATTTTCATGGCGCAAGATATTTTACAAACTTCCCAGGTTCAAGTCCCAACTGTGCCAGCATTGAAATTTATCTCCACTAATCATTATCCTTCCCATAGTGAGAAATAGGACATTGTTGATTTGTATAGACCTTAATCTGTCGGACGGAAGATCAAACTGAAACTCATGTGCAGTTGTCCAGTGTATCCTTTTCTCCCAACTTTCTCTGAGCCCTTGTGACCTGGTCGATAAGCCCGTTGTATGCACAAATTTGACTCATCTTGGATGGTCTGTTAACCCGATGAATCACGTTTCCTTTTGCTCCAAGTAGATGACATGACCTTATGACGAAAGCATTATGAGGCCATGGATCCCATGTGCACAGTACAAACAATATAAGCTAGTACTGGTGGTATGTTCTATTGAGATGTATTTGGGCACATTACTGGTGCAACAACGTATGAAGGGTGCAGACTACTTGTCATTGTTGAAGATCCAATTAATACCTTGTGCCGGATAAAAGGTGGTGCCATGTCTCTAGTGCCCCGATCTACAGGAGCCCCGACTTTATTTCTTTTTGTTTATTTACGGTACTATTTGTTTTATTTTTAATTGCCTCAATCGACGATTTTACACAAATAGTGCAATTTTCATTATACTTTGTCATATGTCGTAAACAAAGAAATGTAACTGTACGACTACGACATGCAGGGGCCCTATTTTGAACTAGGCTCTAGGGTCCCCAGTGGCTTAATCAGATCCTGAATTTTCTACGGACCTTCGTGTTGTTCCCCAAAAGCGATGATCTTTTCAATAAAATGCATCATGTCATTGGACTCATATATTTTTACAGAATATTAAGACGACTTCACTTCCATATGGCTAGCAAACTCCTTAGATCTGAACTACATGAACGGGCAATCCGATGGCTTATTCACCAATGACGATTATTACTCCACAGTGAAATGCTTTATAGTCAGCTTGAATTATCTCCAGAGTATATTTAGAAGCTGTGCAATGTCGCGTCGAGGTGTCTTTTGGAACCCGAAGAAATCTCTATAGCTTTTGATTGGTTTATAATTCAATGGCCAGTGAATGTAAATATTGTTAGAATTTCATTCTCTGGTTTCAGTTCTAAACACTTCATATTTTAACATAATTGGCAAAATGTTAAATTCCCACATCTTTACGATTAAAAAAAAACTGAAACGAAGTGCAATAACTTTATACTTACAACGAAACCAACTTCTTTGGAATTGAAATTCACATGATTCCAGTTTTCGACAAAGTAACGATTCGAAAGTCTCGTGAAAGATCCAGCTGCATAGATGTAGGAATCATTTGTTCTGAAACTAGAGTCTATTACAAGACGGCCATCAAATACAAGATTAGAACGCTGAGCAGCTGAAATGTTAGAGAAGAAAAGAAAATTCTTTTTAGTAATTATTCGATTATGAATGTTTTCATATAAATAACATTAAGAAATTTCCAATTTTTATTTTCTTAAATTTTAATACACAAAAGTGCGAAGTTTTAAGAACTGGGAAATTTTTACTTTCGATCGAAAAACCTTTACATACCACCCAATTAAACTTCTCAAAAAAAAAACTAAAAATGTTTAAATATTGAAATGCCTTTTAGGTTAATTAGAAAGTGGGTTAATCTGAATAAAACATTATTTCGTATAAAATAAGAATGCACAACTAAACGTATACGTTGGCAGAATCGATCTTTAATGAAATTAAGAGAGCCATACTCTCTCTCTGTTATACCCTCATGCACTCATGTATGGGTGTTGTTTGCCTAGGGCCTAGGCCTTCATAATTAAAACATTCTAAAGGCCAAAGTACAATAAGAACTACTGACATTGCGAAAGCGGCATCAAAGTTTTGGTTTAAAAACTGGGCGAATGTTTTAAAAGTGTCATTTTCAGTGTTTTCGAGAGAGGGATGTAAGTGCGGGTGTGTAGAGAGAGGGAGGAGGTAGGATACTTTATCAGTGTTCTATTTTCAAAAATAATGAAGATCTAATCTTACCAGATCTGAATACATACATCGGTGTATGTATTATCATATTAAATGTGCATAAATTACAAATATTCCTCTTAAAGCTTGTAAAATGTATAATTCAGATCGACAGAAAAATTTTGTTCGTTCCTTTCCCAGGATTTTCCCAAATTTAAAGTTGCCTGCGTCATCTCTTTACTTCTTTCTATCCATTCAATACTCCTCTCGAAGACCACTTTTTCTCATCACTTCCTCCACATCATCTCTCAATTTCATCCTCAGCTTTCTCCTCCTCCTCCTCCTTCCAGTGGCTTCCCATTTCCCTCTTTCCTTAAGCCATCTTCCAACTCCACATTCTGTTCATATGCCCATATTATCTGTCTCTTCTTTTCGATTCGTAATCTGTAGTTCCCAGGTTCGAGTCCCAGCTGGGTCAGCGTTGAGATTTATCTCCGCAAAATTCCCCGCCCTGCCCACGGTCAGTAGGGGACACCGATGGGCTTCGATAAGGCCGCCGTCCGTCGGATGGGACGTTAAGCCGTGACCCCGTGTGCGGGAGAGCCATACCCTGTGCACGTTAAAGAACACGCTGGATGACCTTGACGGGAGGCTACCATCTGTCTCCTAACAGCTGTTCCAGTGGGTCCCCTCTCCCAACCTTCTCTGAGCCTTCGGGGTCCATGTGACCTGGCCATTTAGCCCATGGTGTGCAAAAAAGTGCCGCTCAGAGGTAAAACAACCCAACACTTCTTTTCGATATCCACGTAATATATTCCTCTGCTCTCATATTTTTTTTAATTTTCTCATTTTTCATTTTATTCATTCTTGTTTTCTGTGCGCATCTTCTTCAGAAATTCATTTCCATTGTTTTTATCTTAGATATAACTTCGCAGCCTCCCCGTCTCTGATCCATTAAGCTAGAATGCTCATTATCAAAATACTGCTTCACATACATCGAAAAGAATCGAAATCGGAATAGTGAAAGAAATTCACTATTAAAACAAAGCTGTTAAACAGTAGTAAACAGTTCTTCATATACGGAAATCCTTTCAGTTATTTCGGGGGTGGGGTCCGAATCCATTTTCCTAATTAAAAACATAATTCGAGACAAGATTTCCCTTTTGTGCCATCTTCCAAAATATTTGATTGACCGTTTCTGGACATCTGCAGAGTTTAACACTGACATTTTTAGTCCCAAGAGAGTCTGATATAAAGGTTTGAACTATGGCGTTACTTTGAGATTACATTTAAATAGCAGTTGCTACTGCAAAGTAATGTTAGATTTACTCAAAAGGAAGTGTAGCTGAAGGAAATACGGAAAAGGAAGTGTAGCTAAAGGAAATACAGGAAAGGAAGTGTAGCTGAAGTGTAAATGAACGAACCTTTAAAAGCGAAATAATCCACTTCTTTCTTCCGGCAAAGGAAAAGTACCTGGAGAAAAAAAGAAATAAACCATTTTATTTCTTCCATCTTGCAAAGAGAAAACTTGGAGCAAAAAAGTAATAATAATAATAATCGCCCCGTCACCTATCGGACATTACAGATTATATACATCACTACAAAAAAGATAAAAATCAGTGTGTTGCAGTAGACATTGTTCCCACTATTTATTGAAGTTTGTTCTCAGAAATTTTGAAAACAAAAAATATTCAACGTATTACAGTTCATAGAATTTTCTTTACAATGTCAAGTTACGTGTCATTTTATTTTACGGACATCTCTAATTTGTTAACTTCTACAAGAGACTAAAAAACAATCAGTATTAAAATTATGTTCTTATTTGTGTTATTTCCAGCTCAAATAATAAGTTTTTAATTAAGGAAAAATGCTAATCAACGGATAAGACGATCTTAAGAAAAGAAATAAGAAGCATATTTCAGTGACATAATTAGTAGTGAGTCAAGTAGGTAGACTATGAGAATGAGCAGCTGATGGTTCGATAGTTCTCGTTGATCATACATTGACTGACAGACTGCGCTACCAATTAACAGGCAGCCACATTTTAAAGAGGCTTTCATTGAATCAAGTAGATAATCACAGAATACATAAAAAAAGAATTGCGAATAAAAGAAATCACTTCTATGACGGGTGATATCATTTACGTTGTCACGGATTAAAAATCTTCCATCAACTTTAACATTCAAAATTACAATCAATAGAAAAATGTTTTGCAACTGCTTTAAACAATTTAAGAAACGTAGATTTCTAAATCAGAGCATTTC
Source organism: Ryuthela nishihirai (assembly GCA_038380435.1). Taxonomy (NCBI): domain Eukaryota; kingdom Metazoa; phylum Arthropoda; class Arachnida; order Araneae; family Heptathelidae; genus Ryuthela; species Ryuthela nishihirai. The sequence goes on from JAWZYU010000027.1 coordinate 10,014,258, forward strand.
ATCCGGTAAATAGATAACACCAATGATTTCCCAGATCAATAAGATATATTACTTTAACCTTTTTAAATTTCTTAAAGTGACGTAGACTTCCCACTTCGAAGAGCTGAGAAACCTATAAATCGTCTCTCACCTCAAGCGCCCCTAGGTACACGAAATGATAGAGTGCAAGAAGTTCTTCAATTTCGGATAAAAAAAATTCGGTAAAAATGTGACCATGAATGGAAATAGATCTGGGAAATTTAATGGTAAACAATATTTTTTTAATAAATAGTAGAATTCTTTAAATATTAGAATTCACATGTTCTTGCTGCTGCTGTTCCTGAGTCAACTGTCCGGCCAAATCTTTCCGTTCCTCATTCGTAAGAGGCTGAGAATGGCTCTCCAACAACTCAGTCGTATCATCAGGCTCAACGATGTCAAGCCCTATCTCCTGAGCAATTACGGTAATTTCATTGCAATCTGTAGCACTACCTCAAATCCCCTGAAATCATGTACACACTCAGGCCACACTTTTCGCCACACTAAATTCGTACAATTTGATCTTTCCAAGCGGCATCGATGTTGTTGATGCCCTTCAAGATATTATAAGACCTCTAATATTCTTTAACAGACATGTTGCAATTGCGCATTTCCCATAACATCTCCCTAAATGTCTGCCGAAGGTAGGTAGGCTTTGAAATTTGCTATGACACCTAAGTTCATTGGTTGTAAAAGGGTTGGGTTGGGTTGTTTTACCTCTGAGCTGCACTTTTTTGCACACCATGGGCTAAATGGCCAGGTCACATGGACCCCGAAGGCTCAGAGAAGGTTGGGGGAGGGGACCCACTGGAACAGCTGTTGGAAGACAGATGGTAGCCTCCCGTCAAGGCCATCTAGCGTGTTCTTTAACGTGCACAGGGTATGGCTCTCCCGCACACGGGGTCACGGCTTAACGTCCCATCCGACGGACGGCGGCCTTTCCAAGCCCATCGGTGTCCCCTACTGACCGTGGGCAGGGCGGGGAATTTTTGCGGAGATAAATCTTAACGCTGACCCAGCTGGGACTCGAACCTGGGAACTACAGATTACGAGCCTGGCGCGCTACCGACTGAGCCACCCCCGCCCCCGGTTGTAAAAGGAAACTGGTATTTGACGACAGAAATTCAACTTTTACATCCAGAAACGTCCTTATTTCTTCCATGTTTGGTGGATGTCCTAGGGCAGGGGTGGGCAAATAGCGGCCCGCGGGCCACATTCGGCCCGCTAAGAGTTTTTTGTGGCCCGCCAAGACAGTCAGAAAAATCCGCCTTGAACCGAGATTTCCTTCCCGTGCGCGACCGAAGATTCGTCTCGTATTTTCCACTAGGACGGCCACGTCAATACGCATGCGCAGTCTAGATACGAAAACAACTGCCCACCCCTGTCCTAGGGCATTGTCCAACAACAGCAGCACCCTCCCAGGACAATTATTTTCGTCACAGTAGCGTTGTACCGTTGGACAAAAATGATCTGTATACCAGTCTGTGAAGACATCTTGTGTCACCCAAGCCCTTCTGTTTGAAGTCCAGATGATTGGGAAATTTTCTTTAATGAGCCCCTTCATTATTCTCGGTGTTTTAGAATGCTAGACGACCAATGGCTTCAGTTTTATAGTTCCTGAAACATTTCCACCAAGAAGAAGAGCTACACTGTTCGTGGCTGGTTTAAATCCCGAAGCATGTTTCTCTTCACGGGAGATGAAAGTTCTTGAACGCATCTTCTTCCAATAAAAGCCAGTCTCGTCCACATTGAAAATGAGATCAGGGGAGTATTCACTTTCCTCTATATGAGTTGCTTCAAGTGCTCAGGATACGCCCTTGCTGCTTTTTCATCAGCACTGGCAACCTCATCTGTTATTTTCGTATTGTAAATTTGAGTTCGCTGCTTAAAATTAGCGAACCAGCCTTTGTTTGTTATGAAAGTTTAGTCGTCGCCTTCTTCTTATCTCATTAAACAAACTCTTCGCTTTATCACAAATAATAGTGTTAGAGGAATGTTTCTTTCATTTAACTCGTCAATCTACAAAGAGAGTAACTGTTCCATCTTTTCAACCACAGGACCATGTGAGTATCTACGAGCTGTAGCAGTTTCCATTGTGTTTTTAATTTTTTCAGCATTTTTCATGATGTTGTTACAACGGGGGGAGCGATATGTAACTCCCTACAAGCCGTAGGACGTGATTGCCCACCGTTCATTCTTCTAATAACTCCCATCTTTTCTTCTAACGTTATGGATTTGCGTGGTCTTTTAGCAATATTTTCACCGGCAGTTGCACCTCCGCTCTTACGACCAGACATGATTCCAGTTTTTTTTATTTTAAAGAACAAATTTATTAAAATTTCTCGTGCACAATGTTAAAGTACAGAATAAACTTTGATAATGTAGCAGAAATAATTATAAACACAATACATTATTCAAGTTCACAAACAGTTTTAAAATAAATTCACCGTTAAGTAAAGAGACACCGCCGAACTCAACTTAGTACTGTCTTTAATCTGCGATTCTGAGACACAATGATATTCCGTATTCGGTTCGCCAGTATTTATACGGCGGCCTTTTGTCTAGGCTCTAGACCAGGGCTGGACAATCTTTTCTCATAGACGGGCCAGATGAGGATTTTTGAGATTGCCGCGGGCCAGATCCTTACTTATTACATTAAACACTCTAAACTACACCCCCCCCCCCCCCCGACAACACGTCCATTACCCTGAGAAGACAATATGTATTACAATATGTTCTAACAATTAAATTTTCTCTTATACTTATTTATTTCAAAGAGGAACACGTGCTTTTATGATTTTATTTAAAAGATTTATTTTTAATTAAAATTATGATTAAATATACAAGAAACCGAAAATAAACAGCATAATTAGATAAAAATGAAACGCATTTCAATGGAAATTAACATCGACTCCGCATCCAACACCACTAATTAAACTGCGTTACAAACATCAGTACTTTCAACAAGAGAGAGAAAAATTTTCAAATTTCATTGCACGCTCTGTAAAGGTATTTTGTATTGTTGGCAGCTAGTTCATTGATGCAGCTAATTACAATTCAGTGGAATAAACTCAAGTTATAATTTTTTCTCTCTGAACTAAAACTTACCAAAACCGTTTGCAGGCACTCCTTTACAAATTCACCATCAGAATAATTTTTAAAATCTTTTGCAATTTTCTCATCAAATAATAGCATCGGAGTCTTGAAACCTTTGGGTAAATAATTTTTTTGAATGTTTAATGCAGCATAAGTTTCTGAAATATTTTTTCTTTGATGGTTTCGGAAACTTTCACAATTAAAACGTTGACTGATGTAGTGTCTATTTGAGTGAGAACTGAGCTCTTTAATCGGAAACTGAACATTACCGATCAACAAACCCGATCTACCCTATGCGCAAAGTCTGTCATGTGGTCGGTGTCGTCGTAAATTAAATTTAGACTATTAAACAACACTTTCAAAAACAATGTAAAGATAAAGTGCGAAAGGAAGATAAATTGATATTCCGCAAAATAATTTCAGTACGAGATAAATTAATAATTTGAGCGGCAATATTCCGGGGCCACATGTGGCCCTCGGGCCGAAGGTTGCTTATATCTGTTCTAAACTCTAGAACCTTCGAGGAGGGTTGAGTCAACAACTTCCATATACCAGAAGGCCAATGTACGAAATTTTTGACGTCACTTAGTAGTCCTCCTATATAGACAATTCTTATATTTTTGATTATAATATTATTACTACTGGACACTTGTGCTAATCTTTATACTAATGTTTATCTATAAATATATTTTATTTAGAAAGGAAATTATTCGTATTTATTATCAATTATAATAATGCAAAATAATAGAAATGATGAATAATACAAATGATATAATGATACAAATGAATTTTTTCCTACATAAAATATATTTATAGACAAACATTAGTATAAAGATTAGTACAGAATCCACCAGTAATAATATTAGAATCAAAAATATAAGAAGTGTCTATATGGTAGGACTACTTAAGTTGACTTCATTAATTTGGTCACCTGGCTTTCTGTTATAGGAGGTGTTGGTTGAGTACACCCGCCCATAGCGCTGCGCGGTGACCTTTTTAGGTGGCAGCAGCGCAGAATAAAATTTTCCAGAATTTTTGAGGTAAACTAAGGAAATTAATAGAAAAGTCTCAAACCGATGGATATTCAAATCGATGTAAATCAAACCGTCATAAATCAAGAGCCTACTGTATTTGCTTACTGTTTAAAGAGATCTGGAAACAGAAACATTTATCATCAGTATACTATCATCAGTGCGCTAAGAATTTATCTTAAAATTATAACAAATCGTTTACCGAAATAAATGTAATTTCAGAAGTTTGGATAATGTTTTCTACTTTGCATCAATTTTGAAACACTGTTTAGAGCCAATGTAACAGTAGCATCTGCTGTTAAATATTTCAGCTTCAATATCTCTTTAAATATTAATCGAATCGATTATTTTCCGAAACCGAAATTTGGTTGAGATCTACAATTTATCTTCAACATTTTTCTGTAAAGAAAGCTTATTTTCAAAGTTAGGGAACTTTGCTTATGGTTATCCTTTCACATACCATGGAAGTATCAAATACGTTTGGTAATATAGTGTATAGACTTAAAATTCCTATTCCTTTAAATGTTTGTTTTCGATTGTCAGGAGAGAGAGAGAGTACTTTAAAAGGAGAATAATCGCTCTCCATGGATATTCTAAAATGGATAATATAAAAACACATAATCTTTTTGTTACTTAAGTACACGAATTGTAGCATTTAAATGATGACGCTCATAGGCCCTTGCCTAATAGGAAATCCGGGCCTGCCCACAGCATAAGCAGACAGGTTCACTGACTACTAAGTAACCACTGATTAAAGAAGCTTATGTTAAAATAAACCAAACATTAAGATTTATAGCAATATGTGCTACTACACGAAGATAAGAAAAACACACAATGCTCAGTGAATGTGTTACCGCTAAAGCTCGAAAGCCGTTAATGTGCACATTACCTAGCTAATCTGCAGATTAACTGATTTGCTCCGTTAACGTGCGGAATCAAGAGTTTTCCGCATTTTACCTAGGTAATGTGCACATTAACGGCTTCCGTATCGTTAAAGTTCAAAAGTTTGTTTCTCTCATAGTGGTGAATCTCTTGAATATGAATCTTCGTATCACGTGATTCACTCGTACGCATTATAAAAAACGCCCCGGATGAGCGGAGGCCAAGTGAGAACGAATCGGTAAAGTGATTCATTCTTGATAACGAATCACTAAAATGATTCGTTCTCACTTGGCCTGCTCATTTTGGGGACGTTTTTTATAATTCGGACGACTGATTCATCTTGACAGAGGGATGACCCTGGTTTCAACTCTACTCTCGGACACTAGATAAATAACATTATGTTAATTTAAGCGTACAGAAACGTTCCTGTTGTTCCAGCAAAGATCTTATTTTCACTTTAACGAGGGCCTAGTAGGTAATGTGCAGATTATCCAGGTAATTTGCAGATTACCTAGGTAATTTGAGAAATGAAACAATTTTCCGCACGTTAACGGATCACCCTAGTTAATCTGCACAATACCTAGATAATCTGTAGAATAACTGATTTCTGCACTTTAGCGGTAACAAATGTACTAAATCATGGCAAAGCCACAAAATAATTACCTAGCATAGACGCACCACTACTTGCAGCGCCACCTTTAGTTACAGGGCGTAATTCTCGTTTACCCGGAAACTTTCAAATGATGAGGACGCGTTGGTATGATGTCGTTTTTACTTTGCAGTTCTGTGTTCGATTACTTATTTATTGCCTTCCTTCTTGCTTTAACTGCTTTATTCATATTTTTGGATATGACTGGAGACCGTATTCGTGATTTTGAAGAATTTTGTCAGATTACTTCATTTAACTGCAAGCTAACGTACATGTTCCAACCTATCGTGAAATGTAATAGGTTGCTCTAAGTTATTAACATATTTTTCTTTTGTGATATACAAATGTTTGTTGACTTCGGTTTATATCATCCAACAGAAATTAGCTTTATCGTTCAGACACAATTTGTATTAGAATCCTTTATAATATGCGTTGTGTATTACGCTAAGTGGACAAAATCCCTAAAATACACAGAAGATAAAAACGTGGAATTGTTCTGAATTATTAGGTACCAAAACATTTACCGCTCAATGAATTCTTTTGCATTAATTTATTCGATCACAACACAGATTTTTATTTCGCATCTGGGAAAGAAACATTTTTATGTGGGGAAAAAATGTGGATGGTTTGTGATGAAAAAATTGCGTACACGAAATCGAAGAGCTGGAAAGGCAGCGTCATTAAGGGCGTAATGAAAACTCTTGGAATAGTACTGGTTGTGCGGTTGCTCGGTAGGATTCATTGAGGACCATAGTAAAATGTAAATTCAATAATTTTATTATTATTTTTATTATTTTAGTCGATTTTTGTGCTACACTGGGCATATATGGAAGTCGTCTATCTAGCTACTAAATCTGTGCGGCAAAACTAACTTTGAAGAATTTAAATACCAAAGGTTGTAAAGTGCTAAAAATGAAAAATAAAAATTTTTCCTGTACAACAAAACTATATGTCCTCGCCAATGACTTTACAAAAGTGCTAAATGCGTACTTTGTTCTAAAAATTATAACATTTATCGACAGATGACAGTAAGATGTCATCATTACTGTAAAACTTGACCAGCAACTGGCTAGTTACCACTATGCACATAATTATCCCACAAAAAAATAGTTCCTAAAATAAAGTCCTCTCGCGATCAGATACGTAGATACATTTAACCTATAATGTGTATATGAGAAGAATCTCGATTTTCTTCGACATAAACTAGAAATATGAAAAGTAAACGTTGTAAATTCAAAAATTATTCTACACATGCGTCTATTATCAAAATAAAATAGTCGTCGAGAAAAAGAAGAAATTTAGAGTTGTGTGCTTATGAATGAAAATTCTGAGATTAAAGCTGCATTTTATATTCAGTAAAACATAACCACACTTGTAGCAACTTTTAAATTCTGATTTCGCGCGTTTTACCAAATTTTAGCGTACAGTTTATTGTATGCTCTTTTCAAAGCGAAGTAATACATGATAATTACTTATTATTTTTAATGATTTGTATTTCATTAAACGTTGAAAGAAACTGCCTCAGGTTGCCATTTTAAAATATGTTCATTACAAACTTGGAGAAGTGAAAACGTTTCATTTTTACATTGTTTCAGAAAGATAAGCCACTGATTATATGGTATTCAAGAACTTCAATACTTTCTTGTTTTACAAAACCGGAAACTGAGTTTAAGTTAGCATTATAAAAAGCGTAATGCAATTCTAAACCTATCGAAAAAATTTTTGCTGATGCTAAAGTAATCTAATGGTTTATGTTTTGTTTCTATATTTCTTGCATATGTTACCGCTAAAGCTCGAAAGCCGTTAATGTGCACATTACCTAGCTAATCTGCAGATTAACTGATTTGCTCCGTTAACGTGCGGAATCAAGAGTTTTCCGCATTTTACCTAGGTAATGTGCACATTAACGGCTTCCGTATCGTTAAAGTTCAAAAGTTTGTTTCTCTCATAGTGGTGAATCTCTTGAATATGAATCTTCGTGCCACGTGATTCACTCGTCCGCATTATAAAAAACGCCCCGGATGAGCGGAGGCCAAGTGAGAACGAATCGGTAGTGATTCATTCTTGATAACGAATCACTAAAATGACTCGTTCTCACTTGGCCTGCTCATTTTGGGGGCGTTTTTTATAATTCGGACGACTGATTCATGTTGACAGAGGGATGACCCTGGTTTCAACTCTACTCTCGGACACTAGATAAATAACATTATGTAATTTAAGCGTACAGAAACGTTCCTGTTGTTCCAGCAAAGATCTTATTTTCACTTTAACGAGTGTCTAGTAGGTAATGTGCAGATTATCCAGGTAATTTGCAGATTACCTAGGTAATTTGAGAAATGAAACAATTTTCCGCACGTTAACGGATCACCCTAGTTAATCTGCACAATACCTAGATAATCTGTAGAATAACTGATTTCTGCACTTTAGCGGTAACATATACTTACGTATTTTCAGAGATAATTTTGCTGAATGTTTCCATCCATAATTTCATTGAGACAAACTAATTGTGCCAACATTTGCTTTTTCATACTCGCGCGCTTGGCTGCTGATCTAAGGGACCTGGGTTCGATGCTCGGGTAAGGCATGGATGTTTGCACCGTCTTCACAGACCTTCTACTATGGCGCATAAACTTACAGACTCCTGTCAGACCTCTGTGGCAAGCAGTTGCTTGAGGAAATATTGATTTATTATTTTCATTTTAAAATATCTTCTTTTAAATTCATAATCATATTGTGTCAATTGCATTCATATGGGATGTATTCCGACATAAAAATAATTTTTATTCGCAATTAAAATTGCATTTAACTGCCTAAATAATTAGATTACCAGCTTCTAAATATCTAATTCAGGGGATTTATTTAGACTTAATGTCCAGTACAGTGAAAGCTAAAATATATTTTCAGAAATCCCAGTGGTCGAATGGTTAGCGCACGCTTGGCTACTGATCGAAAAGACCTTTGTTCGAACCCAGATAAAGTACTCATTTTATTTCCTATGTTTTCTTTCTGCTGAGATCTCATTTTCCTCAAATATCTTCTCTTTGGCATATGAACTGACAGGCTCTTGTGAGACTTCTGTGGCAAGAGGTTTCTTGAGGGATAATTTATTAGTTTATTTCCATATTTCATAAAGCGATGACTCGTTTAAGAAAGAGCTAAATTTTTATCCATAGTGGGGAATAAAAAATTTTAGTGTTGCCGCTTTAAATAAATTGCTGCAGACTTAGGTTATTAAAAGTTATCTGTAACAGGACTAGATCTTGGGGGGGGGGGAAGAAAAGTTGGTAATGGCTCTCCTTTCATAATGCTAGTAAGGGTAAGAGAGGTTGAAAATTATTAAACTTATTTATATTTCATGCATTTTTCAACAACTTTTTTTAAAGACGTGTAAAACGGAGGAGAATATGTTATATTGCATTGAAAATCCAGGTCTTGGCTCCCCACCTTTTACACTTTTCCGGCTCGATTGTGTTTCTTACCTGCCCCCCCCCCCCTCGATTTTTTTCTAGATCCGAGCCTGTCTGTAACACTTTGATACAAACCTATACCAGTGATTGGCACATAAAATCAAGTCTGGGTTTACATTAACTATAAATTTAACTGAGGGTTTAAAACCCCTTATGAATATTTCATTTTCATGAAATCATTATTCCATTATGCTACATTAACAAAAACGTTAATATTCTTCATCACCCTCGCCTTTCAAAAATTCTGGTTAAGCCACTGTACAACCATTGTGAGTTATAAATATACTTACGCTACATGGTAAAGTCCTTTGATGCTCTGGACCTCTTATAATCACCGATGTAATAGTATTCTTCTTATCTCTGAGTTCCAATACATGGTCTTCGAAAATAGATATTTCCAAATTCGTCATTATGGTGATCATGGCAGCTTCAATATCTTTGTTTTTAAAACAAGGATTCTAAAAATAAAATAATACTGTCATTAATTAGAGTTCATTTATATATTCGAATAATTTTCAACTTAGAAGACAATTTCAGACTTAGAAGCGGAAGAAGAAAAAATATTATTTTCATTAGTGTTAATAAACATTTCATATAAGAAAATATAAATTCACGTAGAGACTGATGTTGCCAGTTGCCAAGAGAGTGCACTCTACGCCACACTTCAAACACGCCTTTGACAACAATATAAAACAGAAATTGATCTTCTAAGAACGCAGGTGCCGTCTCGGTAGTGCAGTGGTATCGCTCTGGCTCGTTTTGAGGGTTTTTTTTTTTTACAGGGGTCCGAATTAGAGTCCCGCGATGATGTGAATGCTTTTTTTGTCATGTGTGTTGTGATTATCCCTCACTATACTATTCAATCCTCTATATATGTCATGTTTTTACTTTGGAACATAAAGTACAACTGGTAAAAGAGTTCCATTAATTAAATTACCAAAAAAGGAAAATTTTCTATAGAATGACATACAAAAAAAGCAAAAACGATCATAAGAGCTAATACTTTCAAAAACCATTATCTGTGGTGGAAATATTAAAAAGAGTAACTTAACAAATAACATTAAGTACGCAATGGATAAATTCTGGCATAAGCATGGAATTCAGATGTAGTGTAATAGATAATCTTCATAAAAACAAAATCATCAAAACATCCGCCTAATTTAACAAGAGGTTGGAAATTATTTTTAAAAAAAATCATGAGTCAAATAATCCAATACAGGTAACCTCAGCTTAATTAGATGTTTAAAATATTTATTTTTTCCCTACCAAACTGTTAAAAACAGTTTTAATCCAAAGAATTTCTTACAGTGTAAACACTACATAGATGGTGAAACAGTTTATTCCTAACGCATATTGTTTTGTGTGAGAGGTCTCATGAAAGAGTTCACTACCGAAGTCATTGAAGAAGCATTTTCTTCGCATAATCAGCGCATGGCTTTGTCAGAGAGGCACAACTATGACTTCAAAAAACCTCGAAATCTAGATACTTGATAGGAAGTAAAATAGATATAGTCTGCCAGAAATCTTTTCTTATATATCTTGTAATTGAAGTTCTTAGTGTTCAGAGCAGAACCTTGAAAATTGTCTTGATCAATACACAAAACTTAGTCTTCAAAATCTTTCCATTCTCGTAAACAGTGCATTTTTTCCTTCTTCATCATCATCATGATCATCATCATCATCATCATCCTCAAGCAGCCATGGGCTACGGAGGTCCAACCAGACCGTGCAATTTAGTTCTCCAAGCAAGTCTATCCTGAGCTACATCTACTGCATCTGGCCACTCCACACCAATTCTAACAAGGTCCTGTTTGACATTGTCTGCCCACCGCATCCTAGGTCTCCCCTTCTTTCTGAGGCCTTTAGGCACACTGTTCATAACTCTATTTACCAATCTATAATTATCCTTACGGGCATCATGGTCAAACCAGCGGAGTCTCTCTCTGCACAATATGCTGCTTAAAGAAGGTTGCCGACTCCTTTGCCTAACCTCATCATTAGTTACAAAGTTAAACCACCTAATACCCAAGATACTACGTAAGCATTAAAAAAAAATAAAAATTTTTTTTTTTTTTAATTTTTTCCTTAGACACAGTAATCTATTTTACATGACGTACAAAATTCATTCAATACTCTTTACCTTAATACTAAATTATATATTAGTAAGTATTTTCAGAACCACGTTGTCAGTCTCATAGTAAACTCCCCTGCCAGTATTTGCACTGAAATATACACTACCCTTCCAAAATATTAGATAATTTCTTTTATGTCAATGGGAATCTAACTTTGAAGTTCTATAACTTCTAAAATATGCCTTTAACGGAGAAACATGACAGACGATAAATCAAAGATCATAATCAAATGTATTTAAATCTAGATTTTCAACAAATTTCAGTGTTTAAAGAGTTGAAAATTTCTCAAGAGTCATAAGAATTTACCTCAGAAATTAATTAAAATTTATATAATAAGCATTGTTTCGAACTATTTAAATCTATAATATTTATCAATAAATTATCTTGTTTTATAAAAATCATTCATAATTGTTTAATGCTGAAATAATCAATATGGAAACTTCTAAAATGTATGCTAATTTTTTTAATGTTCTTGAAAATCGAGATTTAAATAGATTTATTGTGATTTTTATTTTATTAACCGGCCAAATTTTTCAAGAAATGCATATTTTAAAAGCTATAGAGCTTCAAAGTTAGATACATATTGACATAAATGAAAATTATCTAGTATTTTCATATGGTAGTGTACATATTCTCCTCATCATGCTTACAGTTACGATGATTATTACATTTTAATTCATTAAATGAAACTAAAATCAGTATTACAGAAAACTAATCGGAATTTAAAAAACTACGTCCATTTCGCAATTGATTCATCTCCATTAAAATAATTAATGAAAATTTTTGAATTACATATTAAACTGGAGCGGAAAAGTTAAAAATAGCTATCATTTAAAAAAAAAAACCGGCAGAATATCACATAGAACTTGTAAATTTAAACCTAAAACACGTAACTTCAGCATAAAACAGAATATTACAGCAATTATTACAGCAAACTGCAGCTTTAAAATCTACGATATGCATATATAAAATTAAAATAACAGCGACAATAGAAAAGGATTAAGTGCCATTGAGCACAGGTCAAATTACGATCTTCAAAAGCATTATTAAACGTGATATCAGTCTGCGAATAAAGTTGACTTAATTTCACTTTATATTAAAACTCTTCAGTCTGCAAGATGAATAGATATCCCTAATTCCGGATATGTTTATGGAAATCGAATTCTACTGCTACGTGGGACTGAAAGCAGTAATTCAAACTTTCTATCTTAAAACTGATGATAATATTATGGAAGTAACTATGGTGAACTGAAACCAGAGGAAACCTCCTGCACCTTCAGAGAAATGCGGATGTGGTTAAAATTATTTCAATTAACTTTAATTAGCAAATTTTGAAAGAAATATTGCTTGAAAATAGCAGAAATTTCCCAATTTTGAAAATGATTACAGCAAAGACACTAAATTACGGGTTTAAACATATGCAATATATATATACATAAAACACAGACACTATAATTATAAAATTATTTCGTGAACATAAAAATATCTGTATTATACTCTTTAACATATTTGCATCGTTCCAAATATTGTCTTAAGATGAAAATATGAAAACTAATAAATACCTTTGGATCTTCAGGGCTCTTCACAAAAGCAATCCTTAAGCCCAAAATCCCGACTTTTAACAGCGCTTCTATGCAGATGTATGCTTCTAAACTGTTTCCATACACAATGGCTTGACCTGCAAAAATTAAGATATTATTAACTTCGACAATAAATTCATCCGTGAGAGAACTGAGATACCTTGTAAATTTTGAGAAAAGGGAAATCAATTACAACAAAGTGAAATAAAATATGGCAAGTTTAACCCTTAAATTACCCAAAGAGAGTTTACGGTTTCTTAAAATTGGTTTTAAATAACCTTCATTTTAATTTGAAATTTTTTAATTAAACATACAAATGGATGGCATCTGGGATATTTGATATCTAGCAGTCAAGTATTCGAAAAATTATTATTGGTCTGAATGTTAAAAACCGAGTGTACCCATCTTGCTATAAAATCCTGGCGTCATAGGAGCATATCGGCCAGGTAACACTTTTTGCAGCTTTTTGCAGGCACTGGGTAGGCAGTTTCGAGGCAAACTGTTTACAAAAGGTTTTACCGGAGAGGATTCTATGTTAAACAACCAATGGTTTGTATTCTTCTCAATATCTCAAACAGGAGAGCCCGATTAACATGAAAAAGACAACATCATGACTGGACCCCAGATCAATGGAAGCTTGTGTTCTTCACCAACGAATCGCGTTTCAATCTTCGGACGGATTCTCGACATGTTTTGATCTGAAGAGAGCAAGGAACTTGTTACAAACCCTCTAATATCAGAGTATGACACCACTATGATGGTGGTGGTTTGATGGTGTAGAGCAGGAGTGGCAAACTGTATCGTGCGATGACCTTGTAAGACTGAAATTTATATACTAAGCACAAAAACTTTCTGAACCGTAAAATATATTTCTTAGATGATTCTCGATTAATATTTAATAGTGTAAAACTTATATCAAATATATGTTGTCTGTTATTCCATTTAAAGACGTTTTGTTGAAAGATTGTTTTCCGCCTTGATTTTAAGCTTTTGCAGCATCTTGCAAATATGCAAAATAACCCTGATTCACGAATTTTCGAGAAGAATTTTATTGCAATATTTTAGTGTTATACACTCATGAGCCATAACATTATGATTACCTGCCTAATAGCATGTTGAGCTACCTTTCGCCACGAAACCTTCTTGCACCTGGCATGGCATTGACTCCACTAGACAGCAGAAGGTTCTCAGGTATTCTGTATCAGCGGACAGAATGACTCCCTAAAAATTGGTGATGGAGTGAGGCACTGGCGTGGACTGCTGAATGCTGCGTTCTACTGCATCGCACAAATGTTCGATGGGATTCATGTCAGGGATATTTGGCGGCCAGGGAAGCATGCAAAATGCTCTGACAAGATTTCTCAAACCATTCCTACACAATGTGGACATTGTGACACAGGCCATTGTCTTGCTGAAAGAATTCAATTTGCATCTGGATAGACGGTCACCGTGTAGTGCACCACTTATTCCTAAACAACCCTAGTTTACCTAAATTTTATATTTTTGAGACGTTGTTACTTAACTATTTAATAAAATATTGCCTTTAAAATATAGGTATTCTTTTATAATGCCATTATTTTTCGTGCCCCATCTGGCGGTGATGGTGTGTTCAGTGGGGATGAGGGGACCTAGTAATGTCTATAAGAAAAATATCCATGCCATGATACTGCCACCACCAGCCAGATTTCGTCCAACCGTGAAGTCTGGTTGCACCTGTTCACGTACGAAGCATCCAATACCGACCCATCAATCAGGATGGTGTAGCTGGAACCTGGACTCATCGGATCATGCTACTCTTTACCAATCATCCAATGTCCTGTCATGGTGCCCCTGTACCCACTGCAAGCGGAGATGTCGATGACTGTAGGTCAACATGGGCACATGAACACTCCGTCTCCATAGGTCCATCCAAAAGAGTGTCCACTAGATCGTGTTCTCAGAAACGTTTCTTTCTGGGTAACCTGCCATTAATTGATAGATTGTGAGCGTCTGTTGTCCTGGACAGCACGTACCAACCAGCATTCTCCTCGACTATCAACAAGTGATGATCTCCCCTTTTCGGCATATTGGGTGAATGTGTATTCTTCTACTGATATTCTCATCACACTTTCAGTATGGTGGCTCTCGAACATCCAACAATACCTGTGGTTGCTGAGATTCCAAATCCCTGCGTTCCTCAAGCCAATAATCAGTCCCCATTCAAACTCCGACAAGTCCTTCCTTTCTCCATTGTACATTCACAGGCACTCGATGAATTCCTTGAAAGTACAATTCCCCACCCTGCCCACGGTCAGTAGGGGACACCGATGGGCTTGGAAAGGCCGCCGTCCGTCGGATGGGACGTGGCCCCATGTGCGGGAGAGCCATACTCTGTGCACGTTAAGGAACACGCTGGATGGCCTTGACAGGAGGCAACCATCTGTCTCCCAACAGTTGTTCCAGTGGATCCCCTTCCCCAACCTTCTCTTGAGCCTTTGGGGTCCATGTGACCTGGCCATTTAGCCCATGGTGTGCAAAAAAGTGCCGCTCAGAGGTAAAACAACCCAATCCAACCTTGAAAGAAAGGATATTCAGCAGATGGAGTAGCCAGCCTATTCTTCGGACCTGAACCCTAAAGAATGTGTTGGATGAAATGGGGAAACACATTGGTTTTTCAATGATTCAATGTTTTCAAAAATTCAATGATTTTTCCCTCGAAGTCAGTATGCTTGCATTAACTACACAAATAAATATTAATACACTAGTGTCCAAAAGTTAAGCATAATTCCTAAAGTGTTAAATATCTCACAAACGATTGAAATTATTAACATTACATTTTGTGTCCCAATGAAATAGACTATACGTAAAGTCATATACCTCATGAAAATCACCTGATTGGATAAAATTTGCATACGTGACTCGAAAAACAGATCGAACGAAAATCCCAGAACAATCCACGAACTTTGATCTGCTTCCGGGGAAGAATATGGAATATCCTACCGGCAGACCTTATGACCAACCTGGTAAACAATACGAAAAGTCGTTATGAAGCTTGTGTAACTGTTGCGGGTCATCATACTCAGTATTAACTTCTCAGTTCAGCTGAAACAGGTCTATTTTAACTTTGGACACTTCTGCATTCAATGGTATAACCCATGGAAATCATGCGATTAGTTTATTTTATACTTCACTATTTATTGCGCCATATAAAATATATTGTCGTTCCAAATCTCATAGCATTTCATTGCAACGCTTTTAAAATCTTCTAGAATTTCTTTATAATGCTTATAGTTTGGATACCAGGACACTTATTTACAATTTTTATCAGTTTTTAATACATACACATATATCAAAAGACGATAAATATGATACTATACAAAATTTTATAATAAATATATTCCAGATATTATTACATATTATAATAAATTCCAGAACATAATAGTAAATTAAATAACTG
Source organism: Ryuthela nishihirai (assembly GCA_038380435.1). Taxonomy (NCBI): domain Eukaryota; kingdom Metazoa; phylum Arthropoda; class Arachnida; order Araneae; family Heptathelidae; genus Ryuthela; species Ryuthela nishihirai. The sequence goes on from JAWZYU010000027.1 coordinate 10,030,549, forward strand.
AAAAGTTAAGAATTCGAAGCAACATGCAAATAAGATTATTTTTGTTATAGCAATTATTTTTCTATTTTATTATCAACAAATCTTGGTTACTATTGGATAGGTTTAGTAATATAAAATATAGATTATAACAAAAAAAAAACAAACTCTGAAGTCTTTACATTATAATCTACATATTTTGATGTCGAGAGGCATCCATTATAGAACTTATGGGGTTCAAAGTTTATTTCTTTTAATCTAATAATTTCGTACTTATCACCATAATGTTATAAGATTCCCTTTTCAAGGATAAATAATTTCTATTTTTGCATAAGAATAGTAAGCATCAAAATACATAGATCTTCCACATTTCCATAATATTAATGATTCTATAACTTTCCGTTAAGGAGATATATCCCTCCAATTAACAATGAAATTTAGTACTTTGCAATTTTATAAGTGGTAAAATATTATTTGTGTAATCATCAACTCCAGTTAATACTACCGTAATAAAAATATGAAATAAATACCCCCTCAAGCAGCTCCTTGCTACAGAGGTCTGACAGGAACCTGTCAGGTTAATACGCCATAGTAGTAAGTCTGTGAGGATGACGAGACCTCAGCAGAAAGACAACACAAACATCAATGCCTTACCAAGGGCTCGAACCTAGATCCCTTTGATCAGCAACCAAGCATGCTAACCATTCTGCCACGGGATGGCATGTAATAAAAAGGAATCTACCTAATAAATGTTTAAAAGCTTCAATAATTTTCTATGAAACCAGGTTTTAACTTACTTATGCACTCAGAGCCGAACTTACGCATAAACTAACTAAGCTACAACTTAGGGCCTCACGATATGAGGGGCCTCAAAAAATGCAGCTTCAGTTTTACTGTGTTGCAGTTTGGGAATTTGTATTATTAGCTATAAAATATAATTAATGTTTTAACCAGATCAACTTTTATGCTAATTTTTAATGATCCCTTCAGTCAGAATAATAAACATATATTTCGAATTTTTGGGGCCTCTTAAACTTGACATAGCTTAGGGCCTCAGAAGGTCAAAGTCCGGCTCTATATACACCATATAACCGGTAGAGGTTGGGCATGTTCACATTGTTTGAACAGAAAGTCACAACTTCAAAAAAACAATCTCCAACTTTTAAAATAAGCATTCTACGAAAAAATATCTGGAGATAAACTGAAGCTCTCATTATTATAGAGCTCTCATTATTATAGAGCTCTCATTATTATATCTCAATATTTAGAGTTAGAGTAGTTGGAACATTTAACAACAGGCCTGCAAATAATAAGAATTTATCTCAAAAGATAATTAAAATACAAAATATACCTGTTACAACAAATGATTTGCTAAACTAACTTAATATTAGGTGTTATGTAATGATTTTTTTTGTTTCCGCAAATTTTGAAATAACGTATTTCGGACAAGCGTAAATGGCAGGCTTCTGCTATTAAGTTCTTCAGCTTTGATAACTCCTTAAATGTTAAACTAATATAGTTAAAATTCGAAATTTGGATAATTTGAGTGAGCTCTGCAATTTATCTCCATTGGCATTTTACCTTAAAAAGCTTATTTTCAAAGTTAGGAAGCTTTGTGCGTGGCATTCCATTCAAATAACACAAAAGGGTCCGAACAGTTTTCGTTATATAGTGTAACTTACTAAAAAAATCCAAATCTTTTCATCATCATCATCTTTTACATAAATAAATAAATGTTACAAATTTCGATCCATGTGCATGCCTAAATACTTCGTGTTTTTCGCTTGCTGTATTTCTAGACAAAGCAATCCTCTTTTTGTTTTCAAAAATATTTCTGAGTCTTGCATCAATTCCTTGGGACTAATAAATTGAAATGAACAAAAAATGTTTAATCGATATTGATTTCCAATTTGTTAAAAAAAATAGCCAAATCCCATTTTTAATTTTTAAATCAACAACGTTTTGTCCACACCATTAAAGAAATGCACAAAGAATATAAATGAATTCATTAGTTCCACTGGAACTCTGCAAATTCAGACAGAACAAAACAGAAACAAAGAATTAAAATTCATTAATAACGTAAAAGCTGTTGCCGGGATCTAGAAAAAATACACTGAAATACCTTTCGATAAAGCGAAATGATCCCCAAGCCAATTAAGAGCAACAGCAGCTTCGAAAACATCGTTAACAGTGTGGATATTTCCTGTTCTATTTTCCAGTGATGAAATTCTTCTAATGACAGTTTCTCCTGAAGGTGATGTGGCAATACGAGGCTGACGAGGCCTTTGATATTGAGTGCCACAACACAGCACCAAATAGTCATAGGGAAGTTCTGCAATTTCGTTTATCTCAATGATCTTGGTATTTCTGAAATGGATCCATAAATTATGTTAAAAGAAATGGTGTAAGTTTTAATAACTGTCAATGTTTAAAAGTGGTTACAAAAGAATAGGATTGTTTAACGATTATTTAACAAGAAAATTTGTCTAACACTAATTTTAAAAAGTATGTATTCATTTATTTTTGTCCTTAGAAAACAGATTTTTCCTTCCTGTGAAAAATGTAAATTTTGCTCAGAAAGTCTAATATTTATAATCTTATAAATAAGCTCATGGTTAATAGGAAAAAACCGAATTCATGGGAGTGGAGCCCGAATTAGTCCTCTTTTTCTTAATAATATAACAAGTACTCTAAACAATTGAGCTATCTCAGTCACTCAGTTCTCAGCTAACGGAACACTATAAAATTCTAAGAACTTAGTCGTTAGTTCCTGTGGCTTCACCTTTCGATCAGGAATAAAATATATCTAATGCATAAAATGAGGTGTTATTTTTCAGTGGGGTAGCGTCTCTAATCTCACTAAAAAGAATATGATGGAGCTCAATTTAGGTAATAATATTTATTTACAAGAAAAATTGTAAATCCTGATATTAAAAAATTTCGTAAGTTATAACAAATAGCTAAAATTTTAATCTGAACAAAAAAAAAACTAATATTATCTGTAACTTTATAATAAAACAAACACGATTGGAATGGAAGAGAAGTGAGACTAAAGAACTCGAGTCTCGGAATCTTCGAAGCATCTACTGCACAGTCACCTCAATTACCACTAACACCACCCACTGATGTTTTTCATTCAAAAACAAAAATCCACCACCACTATCAATCAGAAACTAAATAATAGTAACTCATAGCCAAAGAAATGCACAATATAATGTAGAAAAAAATATATGTAAGCTAAAAAGTTAATCACTATCCGAGCTGTTTAGGATCATTTTAGTGATTCAAAATAAATATTTCAATCGGTGAATACAAATAAGTCACTTCTTGTATTCTAGGCGAAGTAAGTCCTTTCCTGTTACACGGATCACACAAAAATATTTTTACCACCGTCACTTAACATGTTTCGACTTGTAAAGTCTTCATCAGAAGTTGTGCAAATGGTTCTCCTTCGGAGATTACATCCGTGTGCATCGTTCTGCTGCTGCGCCGTGTGGTTTGTGTGGTTGCTGCTGGTGACACTGTTGCGGTTTCGTGGTCCTGCCCATGTGCCTCTGGTACGAGTGTGGATGCTTTTGCAGCGCTGCGCTGATCAAGGAGCAATTTCCATGGGTAGGGTAGGTGATAAATTTCTTCATTGCAGCACACTTCCCTGTTTTGTTATATCACTAGTTGTTCCGCGAGATTCAATTGAAATTTGGTCAAAGGGGCACAAATAATTTTGTGGTGTATTCAAATTATGGGATAATTCCTCTATTAGAAACCACTCTTGCCAAAGAAGTAGTTCGATTTTATATAAAGTATGTTATTTAATACGAAATCGGAAGGGTTGGGCTGGGTTGTTTTACCTCTGAGCGGCACTTTTTTGCACACCATGGGCTAAATGGCCAGGTCACAGGGACCCCGAAGGCTCAGAGAAGGTTGGGGGAGGGGACACACTGGAACATCTGTTGGGAGACAGATAGTAGTCTCCCGTCAAGGCCATCCGGCGTGTTCTTTAACGTGCCCAGGGTATGGCTCTCCCGCACACGGGACCACGGCTTAACATCCCATCCGACGGGCGGCGGCCTTTCTAAGCCCATCGGTGTCCCCTACTGACCATAGGCAGGGCGGGGAATTTTGCGGAGATAAATCTCAACGCTGACCCAGCTGGGACTCGAACCTGGGAACTGCAGATTACGAGCCTGGCGCGCTACCGACTGAGCCACCCCCGCCCCAATTCGGAAGGGTCATTTTATTTTGTCATAGTAAGGTTTATGGCTAAAGAGGGTTTAAATATATGTCTTCTGTTTTTTCGATCGGTTTTAATTATATTAATTATAGTATTGCTCGTTTTATTGGCACTATGTAAATGTAAGGTTGTATTGCATTTTTCAGTGCATTAGCTAGACATGGGATGTTCGGAATCCCATGGTGGTGAACTTATTTTTCTTAGATTGCTGTGCTGGTGCAGTTTGTTCTTACGAATGCTGTTTTTAGTGCTCATTTTTTGTGGGCTAGTGGCTAATGTGAAGCGTATGGAATGAAAATGGGTAGCGCTGTAGGCTTATGGCAAATTTCAATTTACAGTTTTTGCTCCTACCGATGTAGTAGCATATCCAAAAATGGTAATTGGTCATCCTTTTGTTTTTCAGCGGTTACTTGAATAGTGAAAAAGACCTCATTAATTTGTGCTTCAACTCATGTAAAATTTCTGTATCTTGCCTGTATATAATGATGATATCATCCACATATCTTTTATAATATTATAATTGCTGGAGGGTGTTTCTAATGGCAGTTTCTTCAATATGTTGGAATACGATATCTGTCAGTATTAGTGATAAAGGGATCTCATAGGTACCCCTTATTTTTCTAGGTAGATATGATTATTTATCTTCAACAAATTATTTTCTGTGACGAACTGTACCGCTTTGATCACGCAGCACGTTATGGGTAAGGGACCTCCGTTTTGGCATTCGTTTATCTTGAATTACGCTTAGAACTTCTTGTACAGAAGTATTTGGGAAAAGTGACAACTATTGATGCTAGTCTATCGTAAGGATGTAAATGAAGACATTTAAGTTGTTCCAAAGCCTAACATGGAGATTTGACGGTGAGGTCAATGGGTTCAAAGTAATTCTTAAGATAGGTGTAGAGTGCTTTCTCCAGGTTGATCTTGGGAATACTATTATCCCGGAATGCTATTATTTCGGCACAACCAATACTATTTCATTATCTTATTACACCTTAAGGCGCTGCCTTTTCAGCTCTGCGATTTCGTATACTCACTACCGTTAACGTAGTATTTTTCCCAGCACAAAAATGTTTCTTCTGCAGATGCGAAATAAAAATCTTTGTTTAGATAAAATAATTAGGTATATGCAAAAGATCTGATTGTGCAATAAATATTTTTGGTGCCAAATAATGCTGAACAATTTTGCGTTTTATTAATCAACTAGCTATTTGAGGGAGTTTGTAAATTAGCTTAATACACAATCATTTAACACAAATTACGTCTGAGCGATAAAGCTAATTTCCAGCTGGATGACATGAAAATTCAACAAACAAAATTGTTATACAATATGTATAAGAAATGAAAAATATATTAATAACTGAAAGCAACCGATTACCTTTAGTGATAGATTGGACGTCAACGTTACATTGTAGTTAAGTATTCTGACAAAATTCTTCAAAATTACGAATACGGTCTCCACGCATATCACAAAAATATGATGACAGCAGTTCAAGTAAGAAGAAAGGTGATAAACGAAGCAAATAAGTAGTCGATCACAGAACTGCAAAGTAAGAATGGCAGCAAACCAATGTCCTCATGCTTTGAAGTTCGCGAGAAAATGAGATTACAGTCTGTTACTATAGACTACTATATTCTACATTTAGTACTATATTGTACATGTTGAATGTCAGTGTAGACTTAAACTGGCAAGCCTTACATATATACACATACAAAATCCTCATGCAGCCATGGACTATGGAGGTCCAATCAGACTGTGTAATTTTCCTCTCCAGACATTACAGCTGCTGCATTTGGCCACTCTAGGCCAATTCTAGCAAGTTCCTGTTTGACATTGTCTGCCCATTGCATCCTAGGTCTCCCCCTTTTTCTGAAACCCTTAGGCACACTGTTCATAATTCTGTTTGCCAATCTCCAGCTGTGCATACGGGCAACATGGCCAAACCAATGCAGTCTGTCTCTGCATAAAATGTTGCTCAAAAAAAGTTGATGACTCTTTCTTCTAACCTCATCATTACTTACAAAGTCGAACCACTAATGCCCAAAATACCTCATAAGCATCTAAATTCAAAGGCATCAAGTTTCTTGTTATCCTGCTTAAAAAGGGTCCTTGTTTCACTACCATAACCAGCCTTAGAAAGAACCAAACTATTATACAGCCTAATTTTAGTCTTTAGATGTATACAACTATTATTCCACATTCTCCATAGATTGATAGTCCCAACGTAAATCCCTATTCATCTATTTATCTCATACCAGACGTCACCAGTATCTGTTATATAGCTCCCAAGATAATTAAACTGAGACACTTGCTCAGTAGTACAGCCATTCAAAGCAAATGAAACACCATCTGCCTGACCAATTTTTATCACTTTAGTTTTATCTCTGTTTGTCACCAAACCTACTCTATTACCAGTCTCATCAACAGCTTTAATGAATGAATTCATCTCATCAACATCAGTAGCCAACAGGGCCAAATCATCTGCATAATCCAAATCAGAAATTTTGAAATCTCTAAGACATTTATGGCCAAAATCTTTCCCTTGCAAAGAATTTTGCATTACATAATCAATAACTAAACTAAAGAGAAAAGGAGACAAAATGCACCCTTGTCTAACTCCACTAGCAATGCTAAACCAATCGCTGCAAGATGCTCAACTCTCACATGACTCAGTGTTATTATAGAGGGCTCTCAGTACACTAACTTATCAGGTATTCCATATGATCTAACAATCAACCGCAAATTACGTTGATCAACAGAGTCAAAAGCCTTTTTGAAATATATGAAGCTAGCAACCACAGGTTTCTGAAACTCTAAACATTTCTCATGAATCTGCCTAAGTGAAAATATTTGATCTATTCATCCCCTACCACTTCTGAATCCACACTGTTCATCATGTAGTTGTCCATCAACCAAATTCTTAATTCTGTTAAATATAATCATGCAAAGAACTTTACCTGGAACAGAAAGTAAACTAAATCCCCTATAATTATCACAAGAACTGCCATCACCTTTTTTAAAAATTGGGACAACGATAGCTCTAGTAAAATCCTTAGGAACAACACCTTTATCATAAAAAATATTCAAAATTTCAGTCAGCCATGTGACAACACAAAGGTTCCCAGCTCTAAGCATTTCAGTGGTGATTTCGTCCACCCCTGGAGATTTATGCAGTTTTAATTTAGAGATAGCCAGTGCGACTTCAGAATGCGATCTAGGGCCATCATAAATGCATCTATCCTCATTACAAATAATGGGAGTAGAAATAATCACATTATTTAGAACAGCTCTGAAATGCTCAGCCCACCTAGCCATCACAGAATCCTCACCTTCAACCTCTTTGCCATCTTTATCCTTCAATCCCTGTGTACCTATTTCTTCCCACATAAAGCATTAACAATCTGGTATAACCCCCTGCTGTTGTACTGTCTAACTGCTTCCTCTGCTTTGTCAGCCAAGCTATCAAGCCAAGATTCTTATCAGCTGTTAACTAATCATTCACATGTTAATTAAGCTCGTTGTAATGCCTTCTGTTAGGACTAGTAGGGTGTTGATTCATATTAATCCTGCACTTCCTTCTTTCAAAAATAAGTTCCATAGCCTTATCACTCAAGTAATTTTGTTTCCTCTGTTCCCTTTTACTCAAAAGAGTACTGTTGGTTTCAAGAAAAGGCTGCTTAAACTGATCCCATTGTTTTTCAACTTCAGCAGTAAGCAAACCACGATTGTCATAATGACTAAGTAGTCTATCATTTTTGGCTATATCTGGATATTTCAGACCTTCAGTGTCGAAGGTAATTTTTTTAAACTTAGCACAACATTTCTTAAGCTTCAGCTGCAAGATACTTTTGACCAGGTAATGGTCAGACCCAATTTCGGCTCCCCTATATGATCTGGTATTCCTAACTGAACTGGCCCACTTGCTGTTAATTAAAATATAATTTAGCATATTACTGTGCAACCCATCAGGTGAAACCCATATATATTTATAAATGTCCCGGTGTTTGAAGTATGTGTAAGTTATTCGTAAACCATTAAGTTTACTTAACGGTAGAAGACGTTCTCCATTGCCATTGAAACTACCAATGCCAAAGGGACCTAAAACTCCTGCCCAAAGGTCATAATCACTACCAACTTTAACATTGAAGTCACCTAGTACAAGAGAAATATCTCATTTCCTCACAGAATTCAAAATATCCTGAAGCTGGCTGTAAAACGTATTCTTCTCGTTCTCATCAGAGTCCTCTGTGGGGGCATAACAACAGATGACATTCAAGTCTTTAATTTTTGTTTTAAATTTCGCTGTAAGAAATCTTTCATTAATGCAGTCAAATCGTAGAAGAGCATCTCTGGCGTGTCTGCAGAGAAGCAAACCTACACCTTGGAGATGCCTTCCATCCTCCCTCCCTCCCTCCCTCCCTCCCTGAAAAGAGAAATTTAAAGTTATTTTTAAGTATCTCATCTTTACCTGTCCATCTGGTCTCTTGCAAGCCTAGAATATCTAGGTTATAACGCTGCAATTCCTGTGTGAGGACATCAAGAGAAAAATCTCTATGCAATGTCCTCACGTTCCACATTCCTGCAGAGTGAAAATGATTAGTAGGATTTTTAAAGAAACTAGGTTTATTGAGATAGGTAGGGCCAACAATATCAAACAGCCCCCTGGTCGCAGGCATGGGGCATAGACCTGTTCCTCCTCCACTAAAGGCTGAAGTCACTGATGCTGGTAGGAACTTCAAGCACCACCTTTTCAAGTAGACCTTTTCAAGAGTCATATGATCTGCCTGAGATACATTACTCCAGTTTAGGATTGACGATACCCAACTAGCTAAGTGAGGTTCAGGTACCTGCGATGGCCTCTGATCAGGATTATCCACTAGCTGATATAAGGTATCCCATGCCTCTGTTCACTTAGGGCTGACAACTCAGAAGCAAACAGAAACACAGCGGCAAATTCACCCTCAACAGAGGCTCACTAGTGCAGCAAATCCAGGATCCATAATGAAGCTCAAATCCATAAACCAATCCAGTTTGGTAGGTATCAATGATCAGCAACAAGATCCTGTGAAGTTGACCACTCCTCAGCAGGGTTGAAAAAAAAAAGTAGTCCTATATGACCAGATCAGAAGGCCACACTGAACTAGCAACCCTCTTCTTCCGTTCCCTTCCAAAAGAGAATATCTCTTTTGAAAGGTACTAACGGCCTGCACCACGAGAAGGCGGGGTCATACATTAGGCGCTAGACCTGGCCGGTTCTGTGCATCGTCACTGGGGATTGGTACACATCTCTCCTTCCAGTTTATGCCTAGCAACCATTTACAGACCTGGCTAGCTTTATGTTTAGTAATTTGTTTTATTACCATAGAGCAGAAACATTTGCGCAACTTAATTTTCTTTTATATCTAACATACGAATATAATAAAACAAATTTAGGTTTTCTGTTACTTTGCTTCTACAGTTCCTACGTATAATGGTGCGGAATTTTCTCAGACGGTGGCACGACTCGTAATTGAAGTTCCAAGGTTCGAGTCCCAACTGTGACACCGTTGAGATTTATTTCCGTTAACACCCACTCTTTCCTCTGTGAGAAAGATGAACCGAAGGGCTTGGAAAGACCGCCGCCAGTCGGCTGTACATTATGCCGTGGCAATGCATACAGGAGAACCATAGCCTGTGTACATTAACCCCTTCTGGCTCAAATATTTGTTTTTAGAAAATAATATATATATTTACATTTAAATGTGCTTTATTTAAGCCTAAAGGAAAAGAATACACAAAAATATTTAACATCATTTCACTGAAATTTAGCATGTACAATATAATGTTAAAACCGTTCCAAATTTTGCAAAATTCTGAAATCTCAGACATCAGTAAAAGGAAAATAAAAGAATTTTAAATTTATATGAGCTTTGTCATGATCAACACATCAAATTAATGATAGCTGTGAAATGTACCAAAACAATTATTGTAGATTCGTGCGAAATGTAGAAAAACACATCTTGTTCTGTGTCAGGCAGTTATCGTCAATCTTATTGCATGTAGTTTCCATTTACGTCCATAGAGGGCATTAAATTTCTGTAGGCTAATGACTAGTGTACACTTTGCAAATATTTCAAGATCACATTTACCTCTTCTGTGTTTAAACAATTTTTAAAACGTAATGTACATAAGGTCTGAAGGGTTATGGAACACTCTGGATGTCCTTGATGGGAAGCTTCTATCTTCTAGCAGCTGTCCAGTGGATCCCCTTCCTCCAACCTTCTCCGATCCCTTGGGATCTTCCAGACTGGGTCATTTAATCCATTGTATGCAAAAAAGTGCAGCTAAGAGTAAAACACCCTAACTCAACCTACATAGAAGGGATGGTTGTCTCACTATGAAAAGAAGGCCTTCGTAAGGATTGATAAAACTAATAGGGATTTTTTTTAATTATCCTTCGATAATAACTGTTTTTATCCTAATTACAATCATAAAAAAAATACAAATTGGCAATTAATCTTTTAAAACAGTGTCCCAAGCTGCATATTTCTTATGAGAAAATGTTAGGTCAGGCAGAACGATTCTTTTTCAATTTCTCACTTAATTAGGATTTTTACCAACACAGAGGGAACAGACTAATAGGGTGCCATTGTTAGTTTACACTTTAGGAGAGAAAGACGGGATTCACAGCTGCAGAGAAAGCCCAAACACACATTACACCAAGTGGTCATTCTTCCCATTCAGGGAACCCTTTCCGATAAACAATACGACACTCCGACTCCTTGAAAACTAGCACCCCGTGTACAGAACGACAAGCAGAGCCCCAATTTATTCTCTTACATTGTAAGGTCAGACACTGAATTATCCGGTGGTGCGAATAAATGCAGACAGTTAAAATGCGACTTCACACTGAAAACCCGCCACGAAATCGTATCCATGGCCAGCTGCAGATTTAGAACTGAACAACATTGTCCACTGTTTATACTCATCAACTAGAATTATAGCGGCCTTCATTATCTAATTAAGGGAATGATCCGTAATTGGGTAATGCTAGAAACACAAGCATACATTTAAGTTTTATACTTCTCCACACAACTATAAAAGTGCCTGCCACCGCGAGATGCGCACCACAGAATGGCGACTGTGACCAGAATTGTATTCTTTTTAATTGAGTAATCTCCACATGTAGCACTAACTCTGGTTTGGAGATCATCCGGTCCTCGAGTTCAGAGTCCCTGAGTTAGAACAAGTGCAGAATTAGCTGAAAACATTGGCAGGAGTCGGAACCTAGACATCTTGACAACATATCACACACCTTATATGCTATCATGAGAACGCCGTTTTGGGTCAGGGAGGATGCCTCTACTCTTTGACCTTCACTCCAGGAAGGATATTGTCATTCTCTCAAGATTTTCATCTGAATGATTGCGAGTTATTACCTCGATTCACACCACAGAGTACTCGAGATGGCGTCATATCAATTATTTTTAAGTTGGAAATCTTCCTACTTAAAAATAACACATAATATACGATAATACAAAAGAAGGGAGCCACAGGGGCCATGGCACCCTAAAAAAGAACTGCCAGTTCATTTGCTTTTTATTTTTTTCGACAGGCAGTCATTTTTGCATTCCCGAAGAGATTAGCCCGTCGCATTTCGTCGCCATTTTCTTTTCCAAGAAGGAAAAAATCCCTAAAGCCCTTAATATATGTATATGTGTATTATTAAAACGTATATAATTTTTGCTCCATTACTCCAGATTACGAGAAGATGTGGAAGAAATTCACTATAGTCTAAGATTAGTTATGTAAAATGTCATATTAAGATCTAAATGCGTTTCAAAATATAAACATAATTTCCATGTAATTATCACATAGTACATTTTACTTTAGCGTTCTCAGCCATTTTCCTATTCTTAAAAGTAACCCACTGGTGTTCAAAAGTTGGGAACGTAGCCTGTGCTATTGTCACACCTTGACATGCATTAATTCTGAATGTATCATTAAACAGTTAGATCCTTTTTCCCAAGATTGATAGCTTGGGCATTTAATCATATTTATCACAATGTTTATTTGTGTTATGCGATTATCTCCAGAGTGTGCGAACAATGAACTGACCCTTATCCCAGGGAGGGATGCAACTTTTTCTTTTAATAAATAATTATTCGTTTCTACAGATAAATTAAAAAATCATTATGGGTTGGATAGGTATTGATAAAATATTACAATTCGCACTTTTCAAATCTCCCAAAAGCTGTAATTGCGCACTCTAATGGTGGAAAACATCGAAAATTCAAATGTTAAACGAATATTGCAAACGATATATTTACGGTAGAAATTTTGCTGGTAAAATGGGAAGGTCATAACGTTTCCATTGGCTAGAATGAATTGATCCCTTATGCCCAAGATAGGTGGGAAACGCAATTGCTTTCTTTTAAGAGATAATCGGAAAACTCCTTTTCTAGTTGTATTGGCACTAATGAAATATTATAATTAGCATTTCTCAAATCCTTAGGAAGTTTCAATTTACATCGTCAGAGGCACTGGTGGCCAAAAGAAGGGAGCCACAGGGGCCATGGCACCCTAAAAAAGAACTGCAAGTTCATTTGCTTTTTATTTTTTTCGACAGGCAGTCATTTTTGCATTCCCGAAGAGATTACCCCGTCGCATTTCGTCGTCATTTTCTTTTCCAAGAAGGAAAAAATCCCTAAAGCCCTTAATACCCCATAGGCCAAATGACAAGCTGCTAAAAAGGATCTCAATTGCTACATAATTCATTAGTCAAGAGAGTCATTTTTGAACCACAAAATCCTTCATACGACCCTAATTGGCCTCTTATAGATTTGAAACTTATGACCGCCCCTGATCAGAGGTCCCTAAATATGGAAACAGTGAAACTTTTAGAGAATGTTGCAAGTGATTTGCTTATAGTAGAATTTTTAAATTTTGGTAGTGGGTGCCCTGACAGCAACAATCTGTCCCCTTATCTCAGAGGGGTGTGAAAAAAAGCAGAGTTTTAAATTGAAGGCATCTTTTTATGTCGTATAAGCAGAGGCGTAGCTATGGGGGGGATAGGGGGATCCTACCAAAGCAAATCGGAGTTGGCAAAATTCGAAGCGACTTTGTAAAATCCAGGTGAGCTTTTTAAAATTGGGATTTTTTTTTTTTTTTTGAAAAATTAAGGGATGTTGCCAAAATTGAGGCAATTTTGTAAAATCTAGGGAAGTTGGCAAAATCGAGGGGAATTAACAAAATCGAGACAACTTAGCAAAATTAGAAGTGACTTGGTAAAATACAGGTGAATTATGAAAATTGGGATTGTTTTTGCGAAATTAAGGAGAGTTGGAAAAATCTTGGATAGTTGAAAAAATCGAGACAACTTGGCAAATTCTTGGGAAGTTGGCAAAGTTTGAAGTGATATGGTGAAATTCAGGTGAGTTTTTTGTGTAAAATTAAGGCGAGTTGGCAAAATTGAAGCAACTTGGCAAAATCTTGGGGAGCTGAACCCCCCCCCCCTCCCTCCCTGAACTAAATTCTGAGTGCGTCACTGACAGAGACATAATTAAATTTCTGTAAAGTACTTATTTTCTCAGTTGGCAAAATTTGATTTCTGAGTTGAAAATTTTTCGTTCCGCTCTCCCCCCCCCCCCGCCAAACATACTCCGTTCGTTACGCCCCTGCGTATAAGTACTAATAAAATACTAATATTTGCATTTCCTCCCATCATCCATTAGTTCTAATTAAAACATTTCTGCAGTACAAAAGTATGTTAATGAAAAACTCCATTCTCTTTGAAAACGATCTTCCTATATGCGCCAGAGGAAAAATGCGTTTCTCTAGCTCCCATTTAACTTTTCATTGAGTGCGAATTTTTATGATATAAAGTTTCTTAGAGATGCATCCCCGCGTTATATGAGGGTCTACTGCATTTCAAATTGAAAACTTTAAATTTAATATGTCTGACCCCTTATTTAAATATATATATATATTTAAATAAGGGGTCAGACATTATCTGAAATCACCTCCCATCTGAACGTGGATTCCAGCCGGGAAGTCAGTGCACAGACCGTACAATGCTCACTTCATCGTCTCGGCTTCGGGAGCCACCGGCCTATGAGAGTCCCACTTCTAATGGCATGACACCAGGCTCACCTTGCGTGTGCTAAAGATCATCTAAAATGGACCATCGAAAATTGGCAACGGATAGCCTGGAGTGATGAATCCCGATTTAAATGTCATCACGCCGATGAGAGATTAAGGGTATGGCGCCAACCCCATGAAGCATGGATCTTGCATGTCATGTCGGAACAGTACAAGCTGATGGTGGCTCAGTGATGGCCTGGGATGTCTTCAGTTGGATGTCTGTGGGACCTTTGGTACGAGTACCGATGACTCTCAATGCATCCTAGAATGTAGCATTCATGGCTGACCATTTACAACCATTTATGGCCATCATGCATCCCAATGGAGATGGTATCTACCAGCAAGATAACTGTTCATCTAACAGGTCCAAGTTGGCTACTGCATGGTTGCAGGAGCATTCTGCTGACTTTCAAATAATGAATTGGCCACCAAGAAGCCCAGATTTAAATCCCATCGAAAATCTTGGGATACCATCGAGCAGAGTGTTTGGGCCCGTGTCCCATCAGCGACGACCTGGAGAGAATAGTGGACAGCTCTGGAGGATGCATGGGTCGCCATACCTGTGGAACATTTACGCAAGCTTGTGAAGTCCTTGCCTCGTCATGTGGCGGCCGTTATCAGAGCCAGAAGGGGTCCAACAAGTTACTAGGTTATCCCTAATTCAGTGGCACTTCAATGTATATGTACAACGTAATAATTATAAATACTCAAACACCAGCAAGGAAAAAAAAAAGCTGTATTTTCCTACAAAATAAAAAAGTTCAAGATTCATAATTACAATTACAAACAAAATTTTTTAAAAATAGACTTCATTTTCTTATATTTAAAACTGAAATTCAAAGTTTTAGCTTTTTATGAACTTGCCTGTCTATGTTAGTCATCGTTCCATATACCACATTGACCCATCCATGGAGGCACAGCTTGTCCAGAATATCTTCGCTGTAATTTATACTTGTGGAAATAAATAAATTGCAGTTAATATAAGCTGTGAAAGGACGAATAACTTTCAAATGAATAACAAATATTATAAACTGGAATTTATTATTAAGTTTCAATTTGTGGAAGCGATGTTTTTAAATTGTTATGGATTAGAAGAAGAAATGGGGGGGGGGGAGGGATTCTCGACAACAAGCATTCTAATGAATTCAAATACAGAGAATTGTCAATTACATTAGGCTTAATTCAACTAAATTAAAAAAATTTCAAAAAGCTATTTTTCATTTGCCAGACAAAATCAAGTTTAATAGTAAAGGGTGCAAGAGAATAAATTTAATACGTTTCGAAATGCTATATAACATAATATTGTTTCTCTACTTAGCCTATTTCAATAGATGTTAAAAATGGCATCTTAATTCACAGATGACAAGTTATCTCCGTCCCTTTTAAGAAATTAATTAAAAATTATTAATTTTTTAAACTATTAATTAATTCATTACTTAAATGATCACCATCGTTTATGTTGCAATACTTTCTGTATTCTATCCAAAAAATATTATCACCCATTTTTTGTATGCATTGTACACTGACTACCAATCATAAAGAATATTGCCAAAAAATCGAAATAACTCAAACACACAGTGAAT
The DNA here is from genome assembly GCA_038380435.1 of Ryuthela nishihirai. Taxonomy (NCBI): domain Eukaryota; kingdom Metazoa; phylum Arthropoda; class Arachnida; order Araneae; family Heptathelidae; genus Ryuthela; species Ryuthela nishihirai. Next base: position 10,046,462 of record JAWZYU010000027.1, read on the forward strand.
GATAAATATGAAAACTGATACGATAACACGTAAATAATGGGGATACATAAATTGACAATACTAAAGGGTTTCTATCAGAGTTGCCACTACAAGGGATCAAAAAAGAGTCCATTAATTAGCTATTAAATATTGACTCTTATATTTTGGTTTATATTTAGCATTTTTGTTCCTTAGTAATGAAATTCATCATACAGTATAATAAAAATTCGCGGAATAAAAACAGATGATTATTCCATAATACGATCTGTTGTGTTCTCTCTCTTCCATCGTACAAGATAGTGTTTTGTAAAAGAACATTATGTCTTCAAAGAAAACATCGAGAACAATACGCAATAAATATTTTTCATCTTCTGCGATGTCTTTCTATTGATGTCTCGCCTTCCTCTCAAATTTCTTCTGTGGAGTATTATTATACTGACAAGATCTGTAAGATCTCTGTAGCAAGCGGCTGCTTGAAGGAAAATTTATAAATTTTATTTACAAAAAGACACTATACCAATACTTGAAATAAAAGAGTTCATATATATAATGATCCGAAAGTGGAATACAAAAATGCCCGACACAATATAGTAGTATCGCTCTAAAAAGAGAAAAAATGAGGGGAGGTGTCAAATTACTGGATCGAAGAGGAACTGATCAGAAATATGTTCTGGTATATAATTTTGCCTTTTTCCTTTCATTTTTGTATAATATAAAAATTCTTCTTGCAATTTACGTTTAATATTCTTTAACGTTTTTCATTCCGTTCCGGTTATTATTATATTCAAAGATGGAAGCCATGACTCCCTCCCACCCCCTCTTCAGATCCGAGCATGCTTATTTAAAACCTGCACACTGCCCTGAGTGCTGTTGATAAGCATAATACATTCCACCAGAACAGTAAACAATATGAACCACTACTTATGGAACACCACTTCTTAATCCATACAGGGTTTGAGAATAAGGCTACTAGGTCACAACACATTTCCCTAGAGAATCCTGTACTTGCTCTATGACAGTTATCGACAAACGTTTCAAGCTCACTTACTTCTTCAGGTCACTTGATTACTCTTCTACACCTGAAGGAAGCCAGCAGCCCTTTGTATATGATATCCGCACTTAAACGGATATTGTAAAAATTAAGTAAAATATGATAGGGAAGGTACTAACCCTGATGAATTACAAACCCATGATATAGTATATGTAAAATGTGTTTAAATCCCAATAATCAAGACTAAAGGAAAGGAATGCACTAACCTCACTTTGGACTCTTATCTTTGAATAAAATATTGCTACTATTCCAGAAAAATGTTAACGAAGGATTCAAAATTTACAATGCTTGCATTGTTGCATATTTCTGATCAGTTCCTCTTTGACCCAGTAACTTGACAACTCCCCTCATTTTTTTTTTCCTTTTTAGAGCTATATTTGTGTCATTCATTTTGTATCCCACTTTCGGAACATCATATATATGAACTCTTTTATCTCAAGTATTGGTATAACGTCTTTTTGTAAATAAAAGTTATAAATTTTTCCGCGCTGTAGAAAAGTTCAAGGAAGCCCTGATAAACATATATAGGTAGACTGAGGTCTACTACTATTGGAGTCTGTCGTTTACATTTGCTTTAAGAATATTATAACACACCTGGAACCTAGCCACAGAACACAAGTGTGGCGTGGCACATTAGTTGCGCAACACAGTCCCATGAGATCCAGATCTGAGAACGTACAGGCAAACTCATGCATGCGATATGGTCTTTCCTAAGTACTGGCTGAAGAATCAAGTGAGGTGATTTTTTATCATCCTCAGGAAGAAGTGAAAAGGTGTAGCCAACTGTACTTGCATACGATCTGACACAGAGTTTCAAGATATCAATCCCTATACATCTGATACAATATGTGTATATAGGCACGATCACTTACTGCAAATCTTGCCTATACCAACGTACTACCACCAGCAGAGTATTTTGTTTCAAAGATGTTCTCAGGGCAGAAGCATGAGGATTAGAACTTATCAATATGCAGATCAAACCATGCTGAATTCCTGTTTATGATCATATCTGATCTGAAAAAATGTCTGATCTGACTGAATTTGAAAGGGGGAGACCTTATCGTTGAAACGCAATGGGGGGGGGGGGGGAGGATCCGTGACGGAGGTGAGTGGACTCAGCAGAAAATCATGGACTACAATATCCTATGTGTATCGAGAATGAAAATGGTCTGAAGAAATATAAGTCAATGTGGAAAATGCAAGAGGAAAAAAACTCTGAAAGACAGAGATTGAAGTTTTTTAACAGGAATTGTACGGCAAAACCGAACTGCTACAGTTCATCAGACGAGAGATATAACCGCTAACAGTACTTTAAAATACCATTTCAATGAGTACTATGAGCAGAGAACTGAAATTTGTGAACTGTACCATGATATATACGATGAAGGGTTGGATAGGTGTTCATAATAATTTGGTCAGGCAGTGAAGGTGTTAAACTTATCATCACATACCTTTAGTTACATAGTTCCGGTGGCTGAGTGGTTAATTCTTGTCAACTGATCAATGGAACCTGGGTTTCAGTTCCGGGTATAGTACGGATGTTTCTTTTCTTACGTTGCCTTTCTGATGATGTCTCACCTTACTCTCAGACCTTCTCTATGGCTTATTACACTGACAGACTCCTCTTAAACCTATACTGAAGCAGCTTCTTGAGATGTAATTTTTTTACCGTTAGTCAAGAGTGTAACAAAAGTTTCTCATTGAGTTAAAATGATATGCCATATGCCTCAAAAACGTCATTACCCCTTTTGTTGTTTTACTTCTTTAATGTATTACTTGTAAAATGACTTGTCTCAGATATCAAAAGAGCCTTGAGCGTGAGAGCCTTATTAGGACGAAACTATGAAATATCGGCATGGAAGTTGGGTTGTTTCATTTCTGAGCAACAAATTTTTTTACATACAATGGGCTAAATGACCAGGTCACAAGAACCCCAATGACTGAGAGAAGATTTGTGAACAGGATCCGCGACAATTCTTAGGAAACAGATGGAAGATTACTATCAAGGACCTCCAGTGTGTTTTAAATGAGCACAGGATATAGCTCTCCTTCACATAGTGTCTTGGCTTAATGTATAGGCTTTCCAAGCATACTGGTATCCCCTTTATCACCAAGGGTAGAGCGAAGGTTAGTGGATATAATCTGGACGCAGGCACAGTTGGGAATGGGAACTTGGAACATCAGATTAAGAGCCTGGCGTGCTACTGACTATTCCCACCCTCGACATCAAATGGATCCTACCTATTGCTATTCTTTCGTTAAGAATATAACAACAATACAAATGTTCTTTGATTGCCCAATTGTGAGATCTTACAAGAAAAGAATTAAATATTAAGGTTTCTTTTAAAACATTCAGGGTTGCATATTTTAAAAAGGAGATGATGATGATGATGATAATAATAATAATAATAAATACCCCCTCAAGAAGCTGCTTGCCACAGAGGTAATAATGATAATAATAAAATAAATACCCCCTCAAGCAGCTGCTTGCCACAGAGGTCTGACAGAAGCATGTCAGTTTATATGCCACACAGATGGTCTGAGTGGATGGCAGGGCATCAGCAGAAAAACGATACATAGGTCCATGCCTTACCCGGGGCTCGAACCCAGGTCCCTTAGATCAGTAGCCAAGAGCGCTAACCACTCGGCCACAAATACGTCATAAAAAAAAGATTCACAAGTTAACTGAAAAGATTTTGCACTCTTTTTGAGCTTCGAAAGTGTTCAACTATTTCACACACACAGCAACAATGTTCTATTATCCATTGAAAAATTGAGAATTATTAAAAATAGAATAGTTTTCATACTTCTTTATCAGTGTAATAGAGTTACTTCATATTATTCCTTAAAATCCGAATAGATAGCTGAAAGTTAATATCGTTATTTTAATTTAATGGAATTTTTTTCACATCATAGAAGCACTGATTTCTGTCGATCTTAGATAGATCATTATACCATGGAATTATGCTGATACTCTTGAAGACTTTTATATTAATAAATGTTTCATATTGAACAGAACAGAGAAGCGTCTAATTATATTTAGGAAAAAAAACTGCAGCACCATTAAATTAATTATGCAAACGAACTGTACGATACCTTATGGGGAGAAAAGTATTTCGTTTTTCATCAGGAGCTAATTCTCCAGGAAGCCCTCTTCGAGATACTAAAGTTAAGTTAGTGAATTCCAGATGAGATCTGAAATTGTAATTTAAAAACGATAATAAATAATTTGCATTGGTATCATATATGGGCAAACAACAAGAAGGCGTTCTTTAAGTTTGCTGTTGGATTTAGGCAAAATTTGGTACAAAAATAGAATTCCACCAGATAATAAAATTCAAACAAAATATTTAAAACTCTAAATAGTACTAACAGTTTTAGCTACCGTTGCTCGCCTCTTTAACTCAATTAAACTCTCTAAAATACGGGGTGTCATAAAAATAATGGTGAGATTTCGAGAACCAATATGCAGGAAATAAAATATTTTAATTGAAAGCGTACCTCAAATAGTTTTGAACACAGTGACTTTCCACATGTCACATTTTGTGACCTAGCAAATGTCCAATCGGTATTCCACTTCTTAACATATACGCTGCTTGTTACTTGTTCAGTTGCTTCGCTTATTCTGGCTTTCAAACGATTCAGGTCTCGAATTTTGCTCTGTAAACATAATTCTTTACGAATCTGCACAAGAAAAAAAATCAACTTATGTGAAATCAGGGCTCTTGATGGCAATAGAATTGTGCATCCCTGTCAATCCACCCATGTCAAGAAATGTTATACTAAGACAGGCTAGGTAAACCTTTTACCTGAAGGGCCGCATAGACAACCGAAATGAAATGGCAGGTCGTACAGAAAACTGAATTGGAATGGCAGACGGCACAGAAAGCTGAAATGGAATGGCAGGCCGCAGAGAAAACTGAATTGGAATGGCGGGTCGCATAGATAACCGCCAAAGAAACATATAATCAATAACGTATGTATAATCAAAGCCAAAAAAATCAAAAATGTAAACAATACAATTTTATTAATTTAATTGTTCGTTTCACCGAAGTTGGTCTTTTTATCCTCAATAAGCTTTTTTTTTTCTTTTCATTTTTCTTTTTTTGCAAATTTAATTTTTTCGTCATCAGCAGCTTGCATGCCGAACAAAAAGTGGTGGCAGATCATAGTTTGCTAAGAACTTCCGTAACATTTGTTGAGAAATGTGGTGGTGCGCGGTCTTAGTTTTTTCCACCAGTCTATGAAAACTATTTGAGTGGGCAAATGTACAGGTACAGCATTTACTGTGATGGCTTTTGTTTATTTGGGGGGAAATGCTTCCCAAAGTCCCACTATTATTTGTTGAACACATATACACAGAAGAGCCAAAACATTATAACCAGCATGTCTTTATGCAAATCGAAGCAACTGCAGGTAAACGACGGCGCGCGTGAAGGTCATGAAACAGCATAAATAATACCTGATGCTGAGCTCTGTTAATCAGTGTTATTCTTGTTCTTCGGATGGGAAAGGCAGCGTACTTAAGTGAGTTTGACAAAGGCCAAATTGTAATGGCCAGACGTGGTTCAGAGAATTTTCGAGACCGAGTACTTGTGCGTCGTTTACCTTGGGAAGTGTTGGCACCAGATTGCACCGTGGGATGAAAACAAGCTGGTGGAGGAAGTGTAATGCTTTGGGCAATGTTCTGCTGGGAAACCCTGGATCCAGTAATTCATTCACGTGCAAGAAACTATGACGTCTACCACCTACTAAACATCATTACAGACCAGGTACTTCTTTCTTTCAGCAGGATAATACGCCATGCCACACTGCCCGGATTGTTCGAGAATGGTTCGCAGAACACGAGGAAGACTTCCAGGTATTGCCCTGGCCTCCAAATTCCCCAGACATCAATCCAATCTACCATCTTTGGTTTGTGTTGGAGCAGCATATCTGATCTGCGGCGGTTCAACCATGTAACTTATAAGAGTTAAAGGATCTGCTGGTAACGTGTTAGTACCAGATACCACAAGACACCTCTAGAAATCTTGTAACGTCCATACCTCGCTGGATAAAAGCTGTTTTGGTGGCACGTGGAGGCCCATAATGTTTTGGCTCTTCGGTGTATATGACACTTCCTCTCTCTACCACGTCGCAATTTTTCATTTGACATGTGAAATTTCCCTTCCCCGTTTTTCGATGAAAGGGGAGGAGCAGAAAGGAGGGGAAAAATAATTTGAAATAGCTCATGATACTTCATGAGTCAGACGCTTTCCTTTGAGATACGACTCGTTACGCTTTTGAATATATCGCTGCTAGTGCCATTCATTTTCATACAATACTTGAATCCTGCGTGCGTTTATATACTATACACAACTTTGCACATTTCTATCGCCGGAGTTTTAAGATATCGCGATTTTTTCATTTGTTCCTTATTTTATGGAAATCAGTGTAGAAGAACGCATATCGCATCTAGCGAATATGGGAATCTCGTTTTCAAAGAGAATAAAGTTTTTTGTTTACCTACTTTTGCACTCTTTAAAAATTTAATTCGAACAAATCGATGACTGTGGAAATGCAAATAGCAATATTTTATTAGTGCAACATAAAATGCATTTGTTTTTTATTTTTTAAATTAGAAAAATTTTGGTGCAAGCATCATGTCAAATGTATCTTTTTCTCACACCCCTATCAGAAAAGGAGACAGATTGTTATTGTCAGTGGACTATTTCTTGACACTCTACCACCGAAATTTCAAATTTCTACCATAAATAAATCGCTTAGTGTTCGTTAAAATTTTGGCCTTTTCCCTATTTATTGCTTTTTAAAGATGTATAAATAAAAAAAATAAATACCCCCTCAAGCAGCTGCTTGCCACAGAGGTCTGACAGGAGCCTGTCAGTTTATATGCCACAGTTGAAGATCTGAGAGGATAGCAGGACACGTAAATTAAACCCATTTAAGGATTTGAAAAATGCGAATTATAATATTTCATTAGAAGCAATCCAACTAAAAACAATTTTCCAATTATCTCTTAAAATAAAGCAGTTGCATTTCCCACCCCATTGGGTATAAGGAGGCAATTTATTGTTCCAAATGCAAACCTCATGACCTTCACATTCTCCCCACCAAAATTTAAACTTTCTAGCATAAATACGTCGTTTGAAACATTCTTTTAAAATTTTGCAATTTCAACTTTTTCTCTCTTAGAAGGCGCAATTATAGCTTTTGAGAGATTTGGAAAGTACGAATCGCATTTTTTCATCAATATCTATCCAACCCAAAAATTTTTAATTTAATATCGGAAAATAAAAAAAAAAGTTCAATATATAGACGGACAGACTAACGACAAAGCGAAAATATCATTTCGTTCTGTTTTCCGTTGCAGTTTTAAAACGATATAAAAAATAATGTTGTAGTAATCCCATATATGCATACTGTATATATACCATAATACAGAAGAAGAAAAATATTAATTGTTGAGATGTGGAATGTAAACTTCACTTATTCAATTTCTATGGGGGAAAACGACCAAATAAAAGAGATTTCAGCTTAAGTAATCTTTTTTCCAGGAGCGAAACTACCACAATATTTGGAAACTACCTGAATATCTTAAAAGAGCTTTACCGATATTTCTATTAATAATGCTGTACGTTTCCCATGGCTGTTATCATAGTGAAACGAAAAGTGGAATTTGCAATTGAGTTTCATAACATTATCATTATAGTTTTACCTTATCTCCTGCAGGCCCAAGATATCAAGTCTGCATCGCCAGAATTTGTGAAGCTTGTTGTGAGAATCGAGATTAATGTTTATTCAGTTTTTAACTAGTTGTTTATAGAATAAAGTATATTTATTGAGAGAGGTAGGTCAATTTCAAACACCCTGCAATTTACAGTTTACTATTTTTATCATTTTATTAACTACTATGATATTTTTCTATTGCAGTAGCAACACAACCTCCATCTCCTTTAAAGACGAGATCATGAGACTATGTGTCAATTTCTTTCTCATAAATGTTAACATTGGCACCTGGAGATTTTGGTGACTCCGTGGCCGAGTGGTTAGCACGCTTGGCTATTGATCTAAGGAACCTGGGTTCGAGCCCCGGGTAAGGCATGGATGTTTATGTTGTTTTTCTGCTGAGGGCTGCCATCCTCACAGACCTGCTGTGGCATATAAACTGACAGGCTCCTGTCAGACCTCTGTGTCAACCAGCTGCTTGAGGGAGTATTTATTTTTTTTTATTTAAAAAATAACTTAGTAAAATTCGTAATGTTGCAATTAATGATAAATAAATGTGTGAGAAGAACAGTTAAAATAAAGGTTGATCTTAAACTGACCGAACCCCTACTTCTTCAAACATCTTCGGATTCTAATTATTATTACGTTTTTCGCTATCTTCAGTGTGCAACGTATCTTTAAGCCAATATTACCTTTCCGGAGCCCCCTTCTATCATCTACTTGCCTTGCCTTCCCTTATTCAGTTGTTTGGTTGTTTTACCTCTGAACGGCTCTTTTCAGCGCACAACGGGTTGAATGGCCATGTCCCAAGGATCCCGAGGACTCAGAGAAAGTTGGGGGAAGGAGTCCCACTGGACAGCTTAGGAGACAACTGGTGGCTTCCCGTTAAGGCCATTCAGCGTGTTTTTTAACGCACACAGGGTAGTGGCTCTCCTGCGCATGGGCCAAGTCCCATCCGACAGACGGGAAGCCATTCCAAGCCCATCGATATCCCCTAATGACCGGGAGCAGGGCGGGGAGTTTTGTGAAGAAAAATCTCAAAACTGGCGCGGGTGGGATTCGAACAACTTGTTCAGTTCATCCTCGCTAAATACATAGTTGAGTTACAAAATAAAAAGTGTAAGTGTTTTAATTTCAATGATTGGTTCTATGAAATAAGAGCTACTGCAAAAAAAACTGCTAGAATATGTGCCAGCTACGAGACAACATGGAGTCATAAATGTATGCAATGCCGGAATAAGGAAAGGCAAAATATATTTAGGAAAGGCAATATATTATAGCTTTTGATAGATAGATTTTGAAGATAGGGGACGTACAGGTAATATGGATTTAAAGATATATTATACGATGAAGATAGTGAACAAGGTCATGGTAAACAACTGGACCGTGAAAAAAAATAACTATTAATGCGGATTCTAAGCTCGTTTTTTTTAAAAAAAAAAAGAATTAGTGTTTTCCCTTTGTTGTCCGTCTGTAGACATTAAATTTTTTGTTTTTACAGATAAATTAAAAATTCCTTTTAGGTTGGATAGTTATTGATGAAATATTACCATTCACACTTTCTTCATTTTCCAATAGCTTTAATACTTTAATAACGCTCTCCAACGCTGAGAAAAGTAAAAATAATTGGAAAATTCCAAAACTTTAAATGAATATTGCACACGATATATTTATGCTAGAAATCTAAACTTTCAGTGGTACAGTGTTTACACTGGCAGCAATGTTTCGCCCTCTTATCCCCAGAAAGAGTGGTAAAAAAACTTTCTATTTTAAGAGATAAAATGAAAACTTAATTTTGTGTTTTATACTACTAATTAAATATTACTGTTTGCATTTTCCCAATCATCCTTTAGTTCGAATTCCCATTGTTAGATGCTATTAAAGGCAGAAAATAAAAAACTTTATTCTCTTTGAAAATGAGCATCCTATATAGCCAGAGGCGATATGTTATTCTTCTATTGTTAAAACAAAATGGTGGACATTTCTAAAATCCCGTCATGCAATACGTTATACATCAGGTGTACCTTTGGGCATCACTTTGAAACTAGATCTTGCCATCGGGGTAGAAATTGATCTTGTTCGATAACGGTTCGCGTTCAATAAATTGATGAAATACATACTGCACTTTAAGAAAAAACAGTTTTTCTGTTATAGAAACATATGTTCATCTTTCCAGCCGTGTGAGAAGGCTATGTAAACAATCCCAACGTTATTTCATCTTCGCAAGCTTGTACAGTAGTTCGCAAACGTAGTGAATCCTACTGTTCCTCTACCATTTGCACTAAAAAGTGTACACCTGGATTCATTCAGTTAATAATAATTATTTGAGTTAATAATAATCATTGAGTTAATAATAATTATTTCGAAGTACTTGTATTGACCAACTTGTTTCCTCAGTGTTAACACTACTGAAATTTTCGTTTTCAGCTTTAGTAGAAACAAAAAAAAATTGTTGATAGCATAACGAATGTAAAAATTGTAATCATGGCGTTCCCCTTCGTGATTTAGTAGATATGGTTCGATCCAATTTCAGATCGAGTTATCTGTTAATTATCTCGAAATTCAGATTGTATTCATGTTTTTCATTATCTCTAATATTCATTTTCTGTTCAGTTATAACAGTCACAATTATTCCTTCGAGGAAACAGTTTTTCATCTTCTAACCATGCTTGATAAACTCTTCCGATTTTCGAATCCTCTATTTAACCCTTTGAACGATACTTTCATAAAGCATATAATGGTAGGGATGCGCTAGCATGTATTACTGTTATAAATTTGTAACTGTGTGAGGTCGTCATTCCAGATCACTACATTATCGGTTTAAACTCTATCAGACTAATGTGTCTCTATGTTCCTGTCATCTGAAGGTGTGGTTGTTAACACCTCGCAATATGTTCCGATATACATAGATTCGAAGGCTTTTATTCCTAATTTAGCATTCAAAGGGTTAATTTTCAAGGTTTTTTAGGAACACGCTATTTTGCATGCAATGCAAAATCATTAATAAAAAACATCAAATGATCAAAATCGTCTATAAAAATCAGTAATGTCAACAGTTTTACTCTTTGTGGAACAGAATGCTTACCAGCTATTCTGGATATATTTAAGACTTTTCAGCGATCATTAGATTAGATAGATCATCCAAACCTGACGTTTCCATAGCTTGTTTGAAGTTAGTGTACACCGCTTGTCATTGAAATTGCCCCACCTAGAAGGAATGGGCAGATTGAAAATGATTTTCATGCAGGACTTTTTTGACGTGTACGAGGGACATTCAAAAAATTCTTGACATGCATCTGAACAACAGAAACCCTTGCACTAACCTCAATAAAACTTTTACTGTCCTTCAAAGCACTCCCCTCCTGCATATATGCAACATTACAGAGTTTACGCTAATTCTGCAACACACTGTTGGGAAATACTCTGCAACTCGGAATGAAAGCATTTTGAAAGGTCTAGGCACCCTTGAAAAAGGCTTCCCAGCAAGTTCCTTTTTAATTTTTGGAAATAGCCAAAAATCGCATGGTGCAAGATCGGGTGAATATGCAGGATGGGATAGTTGTTTGATATTTTCCTGCTCCAAGTAGGCCGCAACTTGCTGGAGTTTGTGAGCAGTGGCACTGTCATGAAGAAGGGGAACCGCTGACATGTCTGTTGTTGGATGCTGCTCCTTCATCTACTTAACCCTTTAGGGCAAAACACTGTTGGTGTAGTATTGGCTATTTATAGTCATTTTTTTGGGTAAGGTGTCCATGGCTACCATCTTTGGGAATGGAAAAATAACAGTGAACATCCTCTTCCTTAAGCGAAAGTCTTGTCAGAGGATTTGGGGACGTGGTTCATCTTCCGCAACTCAAACATAGTTGTCGATCTTTACGGGAGTTGTATAGTAATAAAACCACGTCTCATCACCTGTGATAATGTCTGCTAACCGTTTTGGGCCACTAGTTCAAGCATTGCCAGCATCTCCTTGCACGAGTCAACTCTAGCCCTTTTATGAAGTTTTTGTATTTAATGAAGACTGTCAGTTTGTGGGGTACCTTTTGACACAGCTCTTTCGGAACTTTAAATGTCAATGAATAATTATTTCCACCCCATCTTTAATAGGCTCCATAGTAGCAACATAAAGATTTTTCATACTGAATTTTACGCGCCGCCAGCGAAGAGAAAAATAATGATACAGCCTTTGCTTTAACATGCAATGACAAGTTTAGACAAACTTTCAAACAAGTCGTAATTCCTTAACTTCTAAGAAACGAGTGCAAATTTACAGATGCGTGTTAAAACATTTTGAACATTCTTCATATGGACGTAAATGATGTCAAGCCAATTAGGGCAGTATAATATCAATGTCTTCAGTACTATGCTGATGTAGGACTCTGAAGGGGCTACAAAAACAGGGGTAAGCATCATCAGGCAAACAAAATCGTCAGCGAATGTCCTGCGAAAAGTGCACAATGATTTTAATCATTCATGCATAGGCATGTTATGTACTTCTGATGAATGTAATTTGAATGGGTTTGGATCATTGGGATGTCAGAAGCTGGATGGCCAACACGCAAAAAAGCCGTTTTTTCAGACAACAGTAGGTACAGGATGGTACCCAAACACATTGCTAAGATTTTGGAAATATCAGAAGTTCACATGGGGCTCAAATGGGGGGGGGGATCTCCAATTAACAGACCAGAGACACAGATACGTCACAAACCACCAAATTTCCGACATCGTAATGTAATCCGTCTACAACTGTGCTGGGAAGTACTATTAGAAGTCGACTGCAAGAATCGATGCTGCATTCATGCCATGCATTTTCTTGTCTACCCCTGATGCCATCCCATTGTCATCTACATCTGTAGTGGTTCAAGGAGAAAGTTGCTGGGGAACAAGTTTGGTATCGTGTCGTTTTTAGTGACGAAAGTATGCACACCTGGAGACATACTGGAGAGAGGAAAAGCCAGCCTGCATCAGGGAGAGTCATATCAGGGTAATACCTGGAATCATGGTATGGAGAGCCATTAGTTAGAATAGCCATTTACATCTGGTCATTATTGCCGGCAGGTTGACAGCAAGGCATTATGTCGAAACTATTCTGGGACCAATGCTTCTGACATTTCTGTGCTCCATCCCAAAAGTTATTTTTAGTCGGACAATGCCTGCTAATATATGGTTCTGATATCCGAACAGTGCGTTTATAATGTGGATATGCTTCCTTGGCCTCCACGTTCCCCAGATCAGTCGCTCATCAAATACATTTGTGATATGATGGGATGTTTGCTAACCACAGCCTCTCAGCTCTCATCACTCTTGTCCAGTTTACGGTAGAGGTTCATGAAGCTTCTTGGTTCAATGTTCACCAGGCTGACTTTCGCCACTTTTTCTACTCACTACCATGATGTTCGGCAGTATGTACTACTGTTTATGGAGACCATACTTCTTATTATGTACACCGCATATTCATAACACTGCTGATTTGATATACAAACGTATTGATTTTTTGTCCACATTGATATCTGTCATTTTACTTTTTCTTTAGTTCAAGCATTGCTTGTAGGGGGGGGGGCAATTTCAGTGTATATTAGGAATATGTTTATAGACAAAAATAAGTATAGTGAACTAACTCAGCCTAAGTGCAATCAACAGATCTGCGAATTCCACATTAACACATCAGAATATTTGTGAAACCTCACTGTCACATTAAAACCATGTAGGTGAGGAAAACTAATTTACCCATACAACTAAATCATTAAAATCTCAATTCTAACGTTATGTTGATTGCAACATCAGTTCTTTGGATGAATGTTAAATTAATTTCGCCAAATATTTGCGCCATATAAAATTGCATTAGATTATCATAAACACATCGACTTTCTATGTTTATTGCTAAATTTAAATTTAAAAATTATATTGTAAACAAAGTTAAGATTAAGATTCACTTTTGCCCACTAATAAATTGTTTATATTATCAGCAACCTTAAATTTATTTGCTCAATAAACAACTTTGTCCTTTTTATTACTTAAAAGATAATAAATTTTTCATTTTAATCAATTTATATTTCAATGCTGTAGAGGTAGTATACTTAAAAATTCATTTACACTAAATAGGGAAAGCGAAAAGCACAAAAACTTACTTAAAAACGAGAGCTTCCAAAAATCCTAAAGCAACCTCTGAAGCACCAACTACAACTATTCTCGCATGAATTATAAACTGAAATAAATGAGTAATCATTAAATGGACTATAAAATACTTTATACTACAAAAGTACGCTGAAAAAAGGAACGATCAATACAGTACCAGAGATGTTTGGGCCACCGGGAAAGATAATATTTTAATATTTCTCTCAAATTCCACATTTCTAAGCAATCTATATTGCTTTCTTAAATGTTTATATTTTAAAATTTAATTCATAAATTTAATTCTCTTTAAATAACAGATCAAATACTGAACACAAAAATACCTTTTGTGAAAAAGTCAGTTTTCTATTTATGTGGTAAATGCAAAAGAAATTATCTTTTCTTAACACTTCTTCTGAAGGGTGAAATTCAAACAACTTGGAAAGATCATACTGTATCGCCTTACGTGGCTTTAACGGAATGAAATCTTCAAGAATGGTGCACACTGACTGCCACAAAGATTCCTACAAAACAGACAAAAACATTCTAAATCAAAGACAAAATACGCAGATTAAGATCTATGAAAATATGAATAAATAGCAAATGATAAAAATATTCAGCTAAATTTAAACTTTGTGAAATTGAAAGAAAGCAACTTTGTCAATTTTGCACGATTTATGTTCCTGAGTATTCTTTCGGGCAAACTTCAAGAGTTGTAAAACATTTGCTTTAGAATTAAAATAACAATGACCTTCATCTGCCCTGGAGTACGTTTTCAAATCTAAGATTCATCAATTTGTTTGTACTCTATTATGCAGATTAGACTGTCTTAGAAATATCACCATTCTATCATTCTACACTGTACTTGGAATTAGCAGTGGCTTCTACTTGATCTTGAAGGTTATAACTAATTTACAATCTGTCAATTATCCTTTTTTTCTTAACGCTACCGATGAACGTATTATATGAAGTTTTCTACTTGTATTTTGTCCCAAAATTACTAAAAAAAAGTATCAAGTTACGTTACTACGTTATCCACGAGACTAAAAGTCTATGAGAAAAGCAGTTAGGGATCAACAACATTACGTATTCTCAATACCGTCCAGCGCTGTCCAACTAGCGGCCCGCATAAGGATTTTTGTGGCCCGCGAACAAAATCAAGTTTTTACTTGAAATTTTAAATAAATTATCCACTTTATAATTTTTTATCAACTTATATTACTTTACTTGATATGCAATCTTCAACTTACTCATTCTATAAAGTTTACAAAACATTCTTAAGCCGATCGGCAAACTTCTGAAACCTTTTAAGAGCGGTGCGGCGTCATCAAACAAATGTTTTTATGAAGCTACCGTAATAAGAAGCATCTAACGAGAGCACAAATCGCTCTCACTACGCATGCATATGGCATGCATTGTCGAATGTTGCACTGTATTGTGCACCAGGAGACATTGTGTGGCATTTCGCTGAGAGTAAACGACGTAATGGAAAAGGTTGTTAAAATTACCAATTTAATTCCTGGCGGAAATCGTTCTCTTACACACAGAAAATTTAAAGCTTTTTTGGACGAACTGCATGCTGAGTATGGCGATCTGCTTTTACATAGTAATATTCGCTGGTTAAATGCCGGAAAATGCCTCAAGAGATTTTTTACATTTCGAAAAGAAATTCATCTTTTTCTCACAGAAGTGGGCACCGATGAAAATTCAATAGCAAGTTTTGTTGATGAAAATTTTCTATGTTCACTTGCTTTCCTAGCAGACATTACAGATTATTTAAATGTCTTGAATAAATCCTTACAAGGAAAAGATCCAAACGTGTGCTATCTTTATAATCATGTTAATGGGTTTAGAAACAGACTACAATTGTTAAAGTCAAATTTGCAGGAAAACAATGAAGCAACTTAGTAAAACAGTTAATTTTGAAAAATTTCTTCCTAAATTAGATATCCTAATTGAAGATTTTAATAGATTTTCACAATTTGATGACCTTAAGCAAAGTTTAAATTTATTCAATAATCCATTAAATATTGATATTAGCACCGTAGATCCTAAATATCAAATGGAATTATGTGATCTTCAGGCCGACCCAATTATTGCATCTAATAGAGAAACTGGAACAGAATTGTTCAAACTTTTGCCTGAAGTAAAATATCAAAAAATGAAAGAGTTTGGACTCCAAATAATTTCTACGTTCGGAAGTACATACATCTGCGAGCGCGCATTTTCTGACATGAAATATTATAAAATAAAGATGCAGAAAATGCTTGAAAGACTCTACACTTGAACATATACTTCGGCTCGAAACAACAAAAATCGATATGAACGTAAAAGAAATTATTGCCCAACAACTACGGCCACAATGCTCCCATTAAATTTATTAAATATTTGATAAGGTTTAGAAAATTTATATTGGTTTATTATTACTTATTATTTTTCGCATAAATAAAATATTTTTTGAGGTTTTTGAGGTTTATTATTATTTATTATTTTTCGCATAAATAAAATAATTTTTTTAGGTTTTTGAGGTTTATTATTACTTATTATTTTTAGTATAAATAAAAATAATTTTTTGAGGTTTTTGAGCATTATTATTACTTATTATTTTTCGTATAAATAAAATAATTTTTGAGGTTTTTGAGGTTTATTATTACTTATTATTTTTCGTATAAATAAAATATTTTTTTTAGATTTTTGAGGTTTATTATTACTTATTATTTTTCGTATAAATAAAAATAATTTTTTGAGGTTATATGAACTGACTTTTCAATTACCTATCCTATCATATTATTTTTTTTGGCCCGCGAAATATTGGCAAAAGAAAAAATGGCCCGCGGTCTTAGAGAAGTTGGACAGCACTGCCGTATACCATATGAGACTGTATAATGTTTACTTCATGCAGTTTTACTTCTGAGCAGAAACGCAAGTGAATCTCTTCTACGATATGACTACGTTAATTGAAAGGTTTCTTAGAACTTAATTTCAGCATTAAGAAATCAGTTTAACTTTTAACACTGAAGGATTAGAGACTGGAATAATATATGTTGTTATGCCCCACTGACGACTCTGATGAGAATGAGAAAAATAGGTTTCACGAACAATTCCCAGATATTTTGAATTCTGTTAAGAAAGTTTATACTATTCTTGTACTAGATGACTTAAATGCCAAAGTTAATACTGACTCTAATCTTTGGGTAGCAGTGATAAGGCTTTTTAGTAATGGTAGTTGCAATAGTTATTCTGCTATTGCAATAGAACATCTGCTACAGACAGGGGCGTAGCCATGGGGGGTATGGGGGGAGGCTTCCCCCCCAAAGTAACTCGGAGTTGGCAAAATTCGAAGCGACTTCGTAAAATCTATATGAGTTGTGAAAATTTGCAATCTGATTATTTTTGCAAAATTAAGGGGAGTTGTCAAAATCGTGGCAACTTGGCAAATCTAGGGCAGTTTGGAAAATGGAGAGATAGCAAAATTTAGAGCTGTTGGCAAAATTCGAAACCACTTAGTAAAATACAGGTGAGTTGGCAAAATTGGGACAACTTGACAAAATCTTGGGGAGTTGGACAAATTTGGAGTGACTTGACAAAATTCAGGTGAGATGTAAAAATTTTGATTTTTTTTTAGGTAAAATTATGTCAAGTTGGCAAAGTCTAGGGGCTGCTGGCAAAATTCGGAATGACTTGGCAAAATCGTGGGGAGTTGGCAAAATTCAGGTGAGATGTAAAAATTGGGATTTATTTCCATAAAATCTAGGGGCAGTTGGCAATTTTCGGAGTGGCTTGGCAAAATCGTGGGGAGTTGGCAAAATTCAGGTGAGAAGTAAAAATTTGGATTTTTTTCTGTAAAATTATGGCGAGTTGGCAAAATTTAGGGGCAGTTGGTAAAATTCGGAGTGACTTGGCAAAATCGTGGAGAGTTGACAAAATTCAGGTGAGATGTAAAAATTGCAATCTTTTTTCTGTAAAATTATGGCGTGTTGGCAAAATCAGGCAACTTCGCAATATTTAGGAAAGTTGGCAAATCTTGGGGGAGCTAACAAAATTCAGAGTGACTTTGCAAAACTCAGGTGAGATGAAAAAATTTTGATTTTTTTTTCTGTAAAATAGTGGCGAGATGGCAAAAATCGAGGAAACTTGACAAAAGCTAGGGCAGTTGACAAAATTCGAATCCACTTGGTAATATACGGGCGAGTTGTGAAAATTGGGATTGTTTTTGTGAAATTAAGGAGAATTGACAAAATCGAGAAAACTTTGCAAAATTTTGGGGAGTTTGAAAAATTTGAAGTGACTTGGCAAATTCAGAAGAGATGTATACATTGGGATTGTTTTGCGAAATTAAGGAGAAGTGGTAAAATCAAGGCAACTTGGCAAAATCTAAGGAAGTTGGCAAAACTGGAAACCACTTGGTAAAGTACAGGTAAGTTGCAAAAATTGCGATTGGTTTTGGGAAATTAAGGAGAGTTGGAAAAACCGAGAACTATTGGCAAAATTCGAATCCACTTGGTAAAATATAGGCGATTTGTGAAAATTGGGATTTATTTTGTGAAATTAAGAAGTGTTGGACAAATCGAGGAAACCTAACAAAATGTAAGGGAGTTGTGAAAATTGTGCCTTTCTTGTGCAATTAAGGAGAGTTGATAAAATTTGAAGTGACATGGCAAATTCGGGGAAGAGGTAAAAATTGCGATTTTTTCTGTAAAATTATGGCGAGTTGGCAAAATGTAGGGGAGTTGGCAAAATTCGAATCCACTGGGTAAAATATAGGCGAGTTGGCAAAATCTAGGGTAGTTAGGAAAATTGGAATCCACTTGGTGAAATATAGGCGAGGTGTAATAATTGGGATTGAGTTTGTGAAATTCAGGATAGTTGACAAAATCGAGAAAAAACTTGGCAAAATATTGGGGAGTTTGAAAATTTTGAAGTGACTTGAGAAATAAGGAGAGATAAGGAAAGATGTAAAGATTGGATTGGGATTGGTTTCGTGAAATTAAGGAGAGTTGGCCAAATAAAGGGAAAATTCACACTGACTTGCTACAAATTCAGACAAGATGTAAATATTGGGATAATTTCTGTGCAAAATCTAAACATTTATTTGCTCAGTTAGCAAAATTGAATAATTTCGTCACACACTGATATCGACCATAGAATGTACGTGTGGCATTACCAACTCCATGAAAGACATTTCACACTTCCACTGGTCAGATAAGATGATTTACTAAGAAATGTTTATTTATTAAAAGCTGATTTATTAGCAATCTAATCCCCAACTGCTAGGTGTGGTTAAGGCCTAGTATCAGCAACCTTTGACTATCGTGCACAACACGTAGAAACTACACGTTCAATTCATAATACATGAAAATTTAGAAATCGCACGCAGCTAACAAATGGATAAAACAATTATCACACATTGTGAAAGACGTTGCTGATATCTGTCCTAAGCACACGGATTTGCGCTCTTAGATTCGAGGTCAGTTCTATCCTTTATCCACATTCCAGTCGTGTACACCTGGTTCGCTATAAGGGTATATGATGCAGAAAGAGAAAAAAATACGATCATGCGAATTTGTCTATTCTTTGTTACAGGAAACGATTTCTTCTTAGAATAAAATTATACTGTAAGCGTATTGGCGTTTTCCTTTTAATGAAATAAACTTATATTTTGAAACATATACGAAAAACAGAGGAATCGGTTACAGTCATCCCAATGAAAGCACGACTTAGAAGAATAATCTCAAGTGACTTGTACACTTTCGGCATATCAGTATTTGAAGTTCATTAAAAACTTTATATAAGTATTATTTCTTGATACTAGTTTTAAAATAAAAATCCTATATGTTCATTCAGCTAAGCCTTGAGAAGCAAAGTTAATTGCAGATATTATTCCAGCCCAGTAGAAGCTGAATAGGTATAAGAATCCCCCCACACCAATAATCATCCATCGTAATGCGGATTTTAAAACGAACTTTCGAAATATATGTCCACCCACTCCCCCCGCGCTGTTCAAAATGAAAAAGTTTTAAATTTTGTCCAATTACCTGTCATAACTTTGGACCCAGTGAGTCAGAGTAATCCGATTTCTACCGAGCTATGTATTTTATAAAAATAAACTTATGTTCTCGATGTACCTTTTTCAGAGAGTCACTGTTAAACTACAAAGCTAAGTCAATTAATCCTCTGACATTTAAATAATCTCATCGCAAAAAACAATGTTTTTTGAGTCCCATGTGTACGGGTCGTTTCCTGGAATACTTTACTACTGAATTAATAGCAAGTATCTGCGTTTCCTTTATGCTTTAAAAAGCCATCATATTTTTTTTGTCGTTGATGTAAATATCCATCTTTATTAAATAATCGTAATTCCAGTTGAATAAATTTCGCGAGTTATTTTTATTCATTAGAACCTCAGATTTTTTAAATTATCTGGCATCCAGTTTGAACAATTAAATGGAACGAAAGATCAAAGGTGACGTCAATGGAACATCACAGCGTAAACATTGTAGTTGTAGTTGATCAAAAGACGCAACAAAACGCATCATTCGAATTGGCGATTAAACTAAAGAAGAATTTTACTTCTCAGGAACACATGCTGAGGTACTGACTTGTTTTGCTGATCTTATAGCGACTAAAAATGCTTGCACAAAGATTTAGCTTGATTTTTGCGTCTATTGAACGTCTGAAAAGTCACCCAGACTTCCTCTATGTACGCCGCCTGGATGAAGGAGGGTTTGGAGGGGTGATTGAAATGTATGACAGAAAGGAGAACAGGAGAGTTGCTGTTAAAGTGGTGTCATGCCCTTCCCCAGGCGAGGATCTCTACTGGCCACGTTTAAACCACCCGAACATCATCCCACTCTATCAAACTTTGCCACTGACCGGAGAGAGTAGAACCTTTGTGATGCCTGTGATGAAGAGGGACATCTTCGATACGATACACGACTGGGAGTTTTTTACTGATGCGAATTGCCTGATGCGGAATAGGAAGTACGTGGTGGATGTTTTAAAAGCTCTCAGTTATCTGCACGGCTGCCGTTTGTGCCACATGGATGTGAAAGAGGAAAATATACTTATTGATGCCACCTGTGATCGTGCGATTCTCACTGACTTTTCCCTACTGACAGACATCGATAGTGCTGCTAGAAAGAAGTTTGGCCTCGGCTTCAGTCGCCTGCCTCCAGAAGTGACTTCAAAGAGTTTGCTCGGTCCTGTCAAAGCAGTAGCTGCAGAAATGTGGACTTTCCGAACAACGTCACTGCAGATATTCACTCGCCAAGCCATTACACCCGTGATTCCCAACCTTTTCTGGACCATCGCCCCCTTTAGAAGAGAACAAAAATTTCAACGCCCCCCCCCTACTCCATAATAGTTAATTTTATATGAAATATTAAAATATTGTTGCATATTATCTGTACCTAATTTATCTGTTTATTTATCTATTAAAAAACATAAAGCAGAAATTAATAAAACGACAACCAAATGTACAATAAAATTGTTTATTAAAATTTTAAAAATAAACACAGAATCAATAAGAAATAAAAAATAATGAGATAAACACAAAATTAATAATAAATAAAAAAATTAATGAGATGGTTGAGGCTGGTGGAGTGTTAACAATTTGTTAATGTCGGGTTCCAATTTCGTTAACATCAATCGCAGATCGCCACGTTCAGTGATGCGTAGTCTGTTCCTCTTGTTTGACAGTAAATTAGCTACTGCACTGAATCCACGCTCAGCCATATAGGACGAAGGAAATGCGATTAAAAACTTCTATACTATTGCCCACAATCCAGGGTAGAGAACTGGTATTGATTTTTGAAGCCAGAACTCTTGGTATCCATGTTTGAATTTTACTTTGAGTGCTTCGTTAGTCGTGAGTTCTAAGAGTTCCTCTTCCAAATTTGATGATTCTTCAGTATCTGTGTTTGCGAAAGGATCTAAAACCCAACTCATTCATGTTTAAAATATCTTGGAAACGCTCCGTAAAATCAACATGAAGAACTTCCAAGTGTTGGCAGTAAGTAAGTAAATCTTCAGGTTTTGCAGAGACTGCTGATAATGTGGGAAAGTGGTTGTATTCACCTCTAACTAGATTTCGTTTGAATAGAAGAAGTTTTCCCGCAAAAGCAGCTGTGACGTTTTTTTTTTTAATTAAATTCAACTCATCACCTTGCAATTGTAAATTAACTTGATTAAATATTTTAAACAGGTCTGTCAAATAAGCAATGTCATTTTTTGACGTAATCAGGTTTTCGCGCAATTTTTCGTCTCTGTCTTCAAGAAAGTCCAGTACTGAGTCAAATAGATTGAAAAAACGATTCAGACAAACACCTTTAGAGAGCCAACGTACTTCTGTGTGCAACAGCAAGCGATTGTAATCTTCATCATTTTCATTACAAAGCTTACCAAATAATCGGTCATTCAATGAATTGCTTCTAATCTTATTGATTGCTTTAATAACGTAATGGAGCGACGTATGCAGACGTTCATAAAAATTTTTGAAACCAAATGCTGACGATGAATAATACAATGTACAGCGAGTACATTTGGTACTGCTTGTTTCAAATGCGCTATGAAACCCTTATGACGCCCTGTCATTGCTGGAGCACCATCAGTAGCAGCAGACAAAATATTGCAAATAGGAATTTCTTTCTCTTGAAAAAACTTTTGCATGGTATTAAATATAGATTCTCCCTTTGTATCAGATTCCAAATTTTTAGCAAATAATAACTCTTCATGAATTTTTTTCTTCTTTTATAAATCGTACGTATGATAAGAGTAGAGCTTCGTTATTTGGTAGAGTTGATTCATCGAGTTGAATGGAAAATTTGCAAGTCTTTAAGTAATCACATAATGATATTTCAACGTCTTTTGCCATTTCATCTATTCTTTGCACTGAATTATTATTGAGAGGAATTTTTTTGATGGTATCTGACGGTGTCTTATGATGAAGAACAGTTTTTAATATCTCTTTGACTGCCGGCAAAATTAATTCCTCGCCAATTGTGTGTGGTTTTCCTGCTTTTGCGATTAACAATGAAACGTTATATGAGGCTCGTAGTCCATCATCATCTTGTTTAGAAGACGACGCAAAAAGGTTTGACATAATTGGCTGTTTTAAATATTGCCTTTCCAGTTCTTGAAAATAGGATAAATCTTTGTTCTTCTCATCGGCATGCATTTTATTTAAATGCTCTTGTAGCCTAGAAGGTTTCATAGCTTCATTTGAAAAAACTTTTCAGCAAATTAAACACATAGGTAATGATTGGTTTGTAGGAGAGTACGTAAATCGATATTTCAAATACTCAATACTGTACTGCCGGCATTTCTTTTTAGATGTAGATTCAGACATTTTCAAATACAAATTAACTTCTCAACAGATTTATAGATAGTTATAAAAATAATGTTTGTAATGACTTCTAACACTTATCACTCACGACTATTTATCACGGCGAAGCACATAAAAATAATAAAACATTCCTAAAGCTATCGCTTTTATAGATTTGATTTTGTGCACGCATTAACTTGTATGTTTGCGATGCCGGCGCACTTGCTCCGTAAACAAGTCATTTCAAGCTCCCATATTCTTGTCGAAACATGTTAAATTGCATGAACCGCGTGTTTGCCTACCAACTTGCAAGGACTTGTCACCTCAATCTATTCTAAACTAAAACAAATTAGGTATAGGTATGCCTAATGCTAATTTAAAAATGCTTATTAACGCGATAACAATAAGATAATTTACATAGCTAGATAAAATATGTATTCATGAAAACAGGTATTTTCAAAGTATTTTATTATATTAAAAAAATAATTATAAAAAAATATTAAATATATTAAATTTATTATATTATTATTGCATCAAGGTTGATTTGCCTATCAGGACGGACACACATGTCCAACATAATAAGCCTGATATAGTAGTGCATGTTAATGTATTGAATGAGATTACAATTATTGAAGTAGGAATAACATCTCAGGATAACCTGCAGACAGTAGAGGTTGAAAAGAAGAGGAAGTATGATCTGCTGGCTAATGAGTTGAGCCTAATTCACAAGTGTAATGTTAATATTATACCTTATATTCTGACGTGGGATGGTATTGTAACTACGTACCATAAAGCATACTCAAAGCGACTTGGAGTGGGAAAACATATTGAAGCTGATATCCAATCTGTGATCTTGAAGAGAACTTTTGAGAGCATCTCAGTCGACTTCAGACGTACCAGTACGCTAGTAGGCGGTAGCAGGGAACTTATTGTCCAAGCTGCAGTTGAAAAGCTGTACATGACGGATGAGGTAGTGGATGACCAGAATCACCAGGAAGACACCACAGAATAGAAGAGATAAAAAGGTTGTCACAGAAAATTCCATTAAATTTATTTATTTATTTGACCGCCCCTCTTGACTGCCTCAACGTCTCCCATTTGCCTCTGGATCCGCTACCGCCCCCATGGAAGGCTCCAGCGCCCACTGGGGGGCGGTATCGCCCCCGTTGGGAATCTCTGCATTACACGAACATTGAAAGATTATCCGAAGCCACTAACCTTTGACCAGCACATCTTTCCTGTCCTCGGTGATATACTGGAAAGCCTCCATTTGCCGGAAATACTAAGGGAAGCGAATCCATGTGCTGGTGTGGACTATGAGACTGCCGAACAGTTCATGGAGTTTATGAGCTGTTTCCTGTGTTTGGATCCATCAGAGAAGCTTGGTGCAGATGAAGCTTTACAGCATCCATTCCTCCGTGTTCACGATTACCACCAGAAGGAATGTGAAGAAGAACGATCGGAACAGGCCAAGAAGCAAAACATCGGAAGCTCGTCAAAAGACCACGTAGAAGGAACACAGATGAAAGGACCAGAGCAGCAGTGTGAGAGTGAAGAGATATACTTTTCCCACCTGTTGACACAGAGGTGTTCACCAGAACCAACCAGCAAGGTGAAGGAACCAGAGGAGCAGTGTGAGAGTGAAGTTATGAATGAATTCCCTTCCCCTCGTGTAAGCTTCAGGAAGAGAGCACGAAAATGCATTTCAAGGAACAGAAAGGAGATGCGGAACAGGATTTCAAAATTGGTTTGTTGTTTGGTGCCTGGCACATTCCTGATGGAATGAAAAAGAGACCTCTTGGTCCATGAAAAGAAAAAGAGTGAGAAAAGAATGTTTTAATTATCATAAGAATCAGTGGCAAAGATAAAAAAACAAAAAGGTGGCTAGTAGTTGTCTTAAAAAAAAATAACGAAACGGTCCTTTTTAGGGCCCCCGCCTGCGAATGGTTGCTAAACTTTAATAGGGAAAGAGCCTTGCCCTATTTTAGCAATCTAATGTCCTACCTCACCTTCTCGTGGTGCAGGCTGTTAGTACCTAACAGAAGATTGGTAATGTACTTCTGAAGGGGAACCGAAGGGGAGGGCTGCTAGAGCAGAATCTGGTTATTAAAAACATTTCATTTTTATCACATTCGTTGCAAGATCTGATATACCTATATATCAGATTTCACTGTTTGATCATTCATTTTCATTAAACTAGATATCCAATTGTTTCGTTCTTAAAATACAAATTTCACAAATGTCATTATGAAAAATAATCTATAAACCTATAGGGTGAAAAATGCATCAACTTCTCCAATTTCTGTAATACACTAAACGAAATCGCACTGAACAGAAAAGAAACTTTCCATAGGAATTACATTTCTAAAAAGGATTGCATTTCTAAAAAGAAGATATTTTTGTTAAGAAATCCATAGGAATTGCATTTCTAAAAAGAAGATATTTTTGTTAAGAAATTTCGAAACGTATTTTACAATAGTATGAATTAATTAATAAAACTTAAAAAAAACTTTTCGCGTGCGACATGCCCGGTGTTTACGAGCAGGTACGCCGATCACTACTCCGCTGTTGTGTTGCCTGTATTAACGTTGGTGGGCGGATGTTTGAGCATTTGTTGCAATGATCTCTAATAAATGTCACTCTGGAAACCTCTGTGCCTATCCTTCATTTCCGACTCCTCACTGCGTTTGCGGTCGCATATTCTATGACGAATATTGGTGGGTTCGGTGTGTACTACCATCCCCTCACGTTTGGGATATGAATTCAGGGACACCCTGTATATATAAGATAGGTTTTCTGGGATCAGTTTTCAAGTGAAATTATTTAACTTTACATTGAGATTTAAAATATTTATTCATTTTATTTCAAGTGCCCACAATACACCAAAATCCAGTTACAGTGGGCACTACACATAAAACTAGCTCATAGCAATAGAGACAATTATAAAAGAAAAAGAAGAAACTATATACATTTGTAATATTAATGTCTGATACATCGTATATAATTTTAATGTAAATTATTCCATAAGTAAATAGTTATATGCGATTGGTGACTTCAGTGTAAGATAATGGTAAATTTGTTAAAAGCGTTTTATATTGAATTTCTTGTTACTGATATAGCTGTTTTCAAAAACAAATTTACATTACACCATCATTCGGAATTCACGCTTTGAAATATTTATAGCAATATTATCCAAAAACTGAGCCTTGCCCCAGGTAGCAAATGCAATCAAATTAATAAGGGAGCAGCATAAAATGAGTTATCTGACTGTGCATTTGAGATTGATGTTCTAAGGAATACGTCAGAGAGCAAGAGAAAAGAGATTTAGTTCTACCAGCCTATTCTCCAAAAGAGTTTCTCAAATTATCCCCAACCTGTGGTTTGGGGTAAAGCAAAATTCATTAATGAATTCGCAGCTACTTAGCATTCAGCACTTGCAGAAAAAACAAGAACTTATGGAGTGTGCTGTGGCGGAAATTAAGTCTATTTCTTAATGCATCATCATCATCCTCAAGCAGCCATGGGATATGGAGGTCCAACCAGATTGCACAATTTAGTTCTCCAAACATATCTGTCCTGAGCTGCATCTGGCCACTGCACACCAATTCTAACAAGGTCCTGTTTGACATTGTCTGCCGACCGCATGCTATGTTTCTCCCTCTTCCTGAGGCCTTTAGGCACACTGTTCATAAACCCAATTCGCTAATCTATAATTATACATACGGGAAACATGACCAAACCAAACTATCTGAAAATATGCTACTTATAGGAGGTTGCCGACTCCTTTGCCTTATAAAGTTGTAAAGTTGAACCACCTAATGCTCAAGATACTGCGTAAGCATCTATAATCAAAAGCATCAAGTATCCTGCTATCTTGTTTATAAAAACGTCCAAGTTTCACTACTATAACTACTCTAGAAAGGACCAAACTATTATAGTGTCTAATATTAGTCTTTAGGTGTATATGCCTATTTCTCCACACTCTCTATAAATTCTTAAAAGTCCCAGAGGCAATCCCTAATCGCCTGTTAATCTCATGCCGCACATCATCAGTATTTCTTACATAACTCCCAAGATAGTTAAACTGAAACACTTGCTCAAGAGTGCTGTCATTCAAAGCAACTGAAGCACTATCTTTCTGACCAATTTTCATCACTTTAGTTTTTTTTCTGTTTATCACCAAACCCACTCTACTACCAGGCTCATTAACAGCTCCAATGAAAGGGTTAATCTCATCGACATCATTTGCCAAAAGAGCTAAATCATCACCATAATCTAAATCAGAGATTTTTCAGATCTCCCGACCATTTAAGGCCAAAATCTTTCCCTTGCATTGAATTTCGCATAACATAATCAATAATCAAACTAAAGAGAAAAGGAGACAAAATGCACCCTTGTCGAACACCAGAACCAATGCTAACCCAATTGCTGCAACCTTACTAATTCTTACACAAGACGCAGTGTTATTATAGAGAGCTTTCATTATGTTAACTTGTCTGGTATGCCATGCGATCTCACGATCAACCACAAATTATGACGATCAACAGAGTCAATATCCTTTTTGAAATCAACAAATATAGTAACTAAAGGTTTCTGAAACATTTCTCAAGAATCTGCTTAAGCGAAAGAATCTGTTCTACACATCCCCTACCATTGCTGAATCCACACTGCTCCTCACGCAATAAATCACATCCATAAATCAGATTCTTAATTGCATTAAACGCAATCATGTAATTAACGTTACCTGGAACAGAAAGTAGGCTGATAACCCAACAGTAATCACAAGAACTGCGCTCACCTTTTTAAAAATAGGAATAATAATAGCTCTGGTAAAATCCTTAGGAACCATGCCTTTATCACAAAAGATATTCAAAATTTCAGTCATCCAAGAGGTAACAGAAACATTCCCAGCTCTAAGCATTTCAATAGCAATTTCATCTACCCCCTGGGGATTTATGAAGTTTAAGTTTAGAAATAGCCAAAATAACTTCAGATTGTGATATAGGGCCAACATTAAAGCCAGTAATGCATCTATCATGATTATAAACAATGGAAGTAGAACTAACCACATTATTTAGAATATGACTGAAATTCTCAGCCCATCTAGGTGTGACAGAATCCTCACTTTCAACAACCTTACCTTGTTTATCCTTCAATCACCTGTCCTTTATCTACCACACAAAACTTTAACTATCTGGTATTGCTCTCTGTTGCTGTGCTATCCAACTGCTTCCTCGGCTTTGTCAACCAAGCCATCAAACCAAAGGGTTCTTATCTGCTGCTAATTGATCTTTACGTTATTTAAGCTCATTGCAATGCGTTTAAATACTATACGTTTATTAAGCTCTTCGTAACGCTTTCTTTTAGGACTAGTAGGGTAATGATTAAGAATATTTCTGCAGTTCTTTCTTTCCGAAATAAGCTAAAGTGCCTTATTGCTCAAATAATTTCGCCTCCTCTGCTCCTTTTTCCTAAAAGAGTACTGTTAATTTCAGGAAAAGACTGTTTAAAACGATCCCAATTTTCTTCAACTTCAGTAGTAAGCAAACCATGATTGTCAAAATGACTAAGTGACCTATCACGGTAAGCTTTAACTATAATTGGGCCTTTCAGAGTTTCAGTGTTAAAGGTAATTTTCTTAATCTCAGCATAACGCTTCTTAAGTTTAAGTTGCAAGACACTTTTAACAAGAAAATGGTCAGCTCCAATTTCAGCTCCCCTATATGACCTGGTATTCCTAATAGAAATAGGCCATTTGCTGTTAATTAATATGCAACCTATCATATTCTTATGCAGCCCATCTGGTAAAGTCCATGTGTACTTATGCATCTCGCGGTGTTTGTTATAAGTGCTAATTATTCTGAAACCATTGAGTTTACTCTGTAGGAGACGCTGCCCAGTGCCATTGCAGCTATCAATACCAAAAGGGCCTATCACCCGTCCCCGAAGGTCAAAGTCAGTACCAACTTTGGCATTGAAGTCACCTAGAACGAGGGCAATATATCCTTTTTTGACAAAATTCAAAATACCCTGAAGTTGCCCGTAAACACTATCCTTCTCATCCTCATCGGCATCTTCAGTGGAGGCATAGCAGCAGATAACATTCAAGCCTTTAGTGCTTATCTTAAATTTTACCGTAAAACATTTCTCAAGAATCTGCTTAAAGCGATTCTTGAGAAATTAATTCTCAAAATAATCTCATTAATGCACTCAAAAAAATAATCTCATTAATGCACTAAAAAAATAATCTCATTAATGCACTCATATCCTTGAAGAGAATCATTAGTGTCTGCTGAGATGCAGATCTTCCCTCCCTGAAAAGAGAAATTTAAGATTATTTTTAAGAATCTGACCTTTATCTGTCCATATGGTCTCTTGCAAGCCGAGAATATCTAAATTATAACGGTGGAATTCTTGTGTGAGGATATCAAGAGAATTAGCTCTGTGTAGAGTCCTCACATTCCAACTATCTATGGAGAGAAAATGGTTAGTGGGATCTTTAAAGAAACTCTGGTTATTGAGAGAGTAAATGCTGAAAATATCAAACAGTCCCTAACCGCAGGCATGGAGTAAATAACCGTTCCCACACTACTAAAGGCTGGAGCCATCTACATTGGAAGACTTCCTTCAATGTAGGGTTTGCCGATATTCTTAGAAGCAAGAGTTCAGGTGCCTGCAATGGCCTCTGTTCAGGATTATCCACCAGCTGAATTATCCACCAGTGAATGTAATCACTTGGGAATGTCAATCCACAAACAGAAAACACAACGGTATATGTTCCCTCCACAGAAGCCCCCCGCGCAACAAATTCAGGATCCATAATCAAGCGCCGAGTCATATTCCACTCTGGTTAGTGTATTTGGTCAGCACCAGGACACTATGTGGTTGACCACTCCTCAGCAGGGTAGAAAAATAAAGAAAAGTAGCCATAGCAGTCCAGTCAGTAGGCCACACTGATCTGAAAGCTCTCCCTTCCGTTTCCTTGCACAACAGAATATCTCTGTTGAAAGGTACTAAAGGTCTGCCGCGCGAGAAGGCAGGATCGGACATTAGGTGTTAGACATGGCCGGTTCTTTGCATTAAGGGATTGGTGCATAGCTCTCCTTCCAGTGACTACCTAGCTACCATGCAATTTATTTCAAATAGCATTAGGCTACACATACGCAATGAAGTTTAAAAATATAGTCTCTAGAATATAGTTAGTAGAATAGCTATGGGAATGTGTGAGATGTCTGTTACATGTCTCAACTGAGCAGAAAAGTTGAGAAGCCTGCTGGAGAGTCATGCTGAAAACTTGTCAAACTCCAATCTTATATTAGACTATTTAAAACGGATATATTTAAAAAACTTTATATAAGAAACTTACGTTATATGCTGTAGTATGTGCAGGATAAACAGGATAATACAGGCACGACTTATGGGAAAGTCTCATTATTTCCTGTGAGGACAAAAAAGTCATTTGGATGCTTGTAGTGAAAGATGGAAAATCTTGAAGATTAATTATCAATTTTACAAATATTACATATAAATGTTAAAAATGTGTATCAAATATATTTAAACTCAAATGTAATTTTTAATGCAGCACTATATACAGAAATACACAAAGTTATCGTGTGTTTTAAACATAACCGTTTGACATTTACAGACATATAAATCTGATCTTATTGTGTGAAACTAACTGCAGCAAACCCTTGTCAATCGCGGTTTGATAATATGCGCTTAAATAAATGCGATACTTATGTATCTAATGCGAAAATAATTGGATTATGCTCTGTCTTTAATTGCCCATTTAATAGGGGCCATATAAAGAACTTTAATATTTTATATTCAAGCGTTCATCACATGGTAGAAAAAGAATCACAATCACATAAATAATTGCTGACATGTTCAGTTAGATTGTTTTACCTCTTGAGCGGTGCTATTTTTTTCATACAATGGGCTATCCACTGGACAGCAGTTGGGAAACAGAAGAAAGCCTCTCTTTAAGGCCCTCTTGCACGATTTTCAAAGTGCACAAGGTACGGCTCTCCTGTATAAGGAGATAAAGCTTAACATCCCATTCGACGGGCGGCGGTCTCTCTAATAACAATTCAAATATCAAACATAAATTAATATGAGTTCCCACGATAGACCGTTTTTATCATATTACCGATTTGCGTGTCCAACACAGTTTTATGTAAATTTATTTGAGTATCGAATAGAATTAATTTCATACTTGCCGCAAATTTGGTTTATTTTAATTCAGTAAAACGTTATTGAAATTCATTTGGTTCTAACTTTTGAGTACTAGCGTATATCGAAAAATGTTATACGTTTTTTTCTCAGTTTCAAAATTACATTCTATATTTCGTATAGCATACTTAAATCTAAATGATCTAAAATGAGACTCACGAATATTCACATTAAATTGTAATTATTTTCTACCACACACTTATTAGTTTTTTCAATTCCTTTGGATATGCTTAACAAACTTATTCCTTGAAGATGGCAAATGTACCCTTGTGTAATATTTGTTTGCCCTAAATTTATTATCTGTCTTAGTATGAGCGTCTAATAATAAGAGACGTAACTAGAGCAAATAGCAAAGTCCAAACCTTTAAGAATAACTTGGACATCGGTTTGAAAGCCGAATTCAAAAAGCAATGAATAAGACGTCCATGATTCTCCAGCTCGACCAAATCCGGAAAAATAAATTCATCCACATTAAAATGAGCTTCGATGTATTCCATCCGATTTTCTTTCCTGAGAACGGCTGTTCCTATAATCTGACCCTGGCATTCAGCAACAAAAGCTTCAAGGTCTCCTCTGTCCTGCGTTTTT
This sequence comes from Ryuthela nishihirai, assembly GCA_038380435.1. Lineage (NCBI taxonomy): Eukaryota > Metazoa > Arthropoda > Arachnida > Araneae > Heptathelidae > Ryuthela > Ryuthela nishihirai. The sequence goes on from JAWZYU010000027.1 coordinate 10,078,471, forward strand.
TGATAAACAAATTTAAAACATGTAGCTGTAAAGTTTTAAATATTATAATTCGTTTTATGCTAAACATGCCATTTATTGTTATGCACTAAAATTAATGCACACATCCCTCGATTTGCACAGTCTCCCGATTTCCACAGTTTCGTTTTTACACGATCAAGAAAATGTAATCACTTCCTTTTTTATTAAATATTAAACTTGGTTTTATACAGTATGGGTTTAGACTTTTTATATACATATAGATATAATACACATCATGAAGTAGCAGTCGGCATGTACCTACGCATGTGTTTTTATATTATATGATGAGAAACCAGGACAAGCCCACTAGAGTTTCTAGGTTACCTCTGTCCTTCGTGTAAGGGAGAACCTTTTTTCCTTTTTTTTTTTTCAAGAAAATTTGCATTCTTGGTCACTGTAATGCAATCTGTCTCGCGACATCGTAATGAAATAAAACCTGTTATGGATCAGCAACGAGATCTGACTTTCTAGACTGAATTCTTTCAGGCAGGTAAAAACCGTGTTTTATCCCATTTTTAGTAGCAAGTTTAACTTTGCAGATTATATAGAATAAATACAGTTGATTCGTAAGTACTGTCTCATAATATATCATATAGATATTAATTTTACAAAATAGAGCATTAAGTGTTAGGAAAAATCCTTAGTTTCTAATTTATATTCACTTCATAATCATCCTTCGTTCAAATATCGTCCTCAAATTCGAGAGTGTACGTCTACACTAACGCTGAATATTTTTCGTGACCGAAAAGAAATATACGAAAAATTAATCTAACTTTATCTGAATTAGTTCCAAAACAAAATACAAAATAATGTTACGTTAATGTTTATTTTTTACTGCTGAACTAAAATTTGAGATACTTTTGTTTAAACGAAACTTTCAATATACGTTTCATTAAGAACAAGGTTTTTTTTATTGTAACCCATCTCCATTCTTTTCATACATTTTTTGTTCTCAGTTTGCACGGGAGTTTTCTGGAATCCATCCACCGTGTAAATCGAAATACGTACTATTACGTATTTTGAACAAAATTCCATATATTTTTCATACTATTGACCGTTATTTCTGCTTAAATATATAAAGGTAAGGTTCAGAATTTAGATTTCTTTCACACTTTTAAAAGGAAACATTGTAGTGACAGAACTTATCTCAGGTGCTTTAGTTATTTCTTATGGAAAATAATTAATGATTTATGTCGTTTTAGTTTGCGTCTCGATTTTCAAGAATTAATGTAATCTCACAACGAAACGCTTATGGATTATAACGCAAAATCATGTTAATTTTTTCTCAAAGACTATAAGTGATAGAAAACTTTCAATGTTGCATTCTTAATCAAGATTAAAAGATATATAAATTACATTATTTTATTACCACTTTTTACGTAGAATACATCAAGAAAGTAGATTGCGTTTTACGTAAAGCTTGCCTTCTCGTCAAATGATATAGCAGCAGTAGGAATATTTCTACATATTTAACAAATTCTCTAAGACAGTGGTTCTCAACCTTTTATGCTTCACGTACCCCCTGGAAATGTTTATATAACTGGTGTACCCCTTGTATAGATAGATAAAACTATAGTTATAATATAACAATGGGAATAAAATAAAACATATATTATAAATACATTAAATTTTGTATTCATAATAATCGATGAACACAAAAAATTACATTTTTGCACAGCAGTGTTGTCAACTTAGCGACTTTGTTACTAGATCTAGCGACTTTTGAGCTCTCACGGCGTATCCCAAAAGATTTTACTGCGTACCCCACGTTAAGAACCCCTGTTCTAAGATATAAAAGTTGCTATATTCTCTCATTAGATAAGAAAAATATCCATAAATTATTCACGATAATAACTAATCCAGTCGTTTTGAAATCTAAGGTTCAAATGGCATTCAATGTTTAATAGCAGTAAAACTGTCGTGACTACCCCTGAATATTTTGGAGGTGGCTCGACTTTAGGGGCGAGCTGATAAAAAAGGAAGGGATATGAAAAAACAGAGTTGTGATGTCATCAGGCCCAGCCTTCTATCTAGAGTGAGTTTGATGCCGCAATAGTTTTTACAGGAAGGGTGATGACTGTCGATTCCGTCTTAGGCCATCTGCCTATCTCCAAATACTGAAGTTGACACAGAAATCTCACACATATACACTGATAGGCCAGAAAATAGTTTAACAAAACATATTTATTCAACACAACACTTAATAACCCTGCATACAATCGATCCCGTTACTACTCTCTTTCGAGTGATTTGTCACAGGCACTTGGCAAACAAATTCTTTCTCATAATGAGGAGAATATTCGGAGCAGTCAGAAAAATGTATAGCTTAAGCTCTTCAGCGGGCAGCGTGGCAGCGACAATTTACACTTAATATACGTAGCGAGACCATATAAGAGAAAATGACCCTACCTCGTTCTATTCATGTAGGAGCAGAAGTGTATTGCTCCTTCCCTTGGTGGCTCGTTGTAGCATGCCCCTCGCCCTTGGCGTCTTAGGCTCTTATACAGAATCCCTCAGCTAATACATCGGGTCGGCAGGCGTGCCTTGTCCTTGTTCGTCAGCGTGGCTGCTCAAGCTAGGCACCTCAGTCGTCCTTTTGGGTTGCAACTCGCAGAAGGACCACTGAAGACGTCCTTCTGCCTCAAAGTTTCAGAACGAAGTCCCTCAACAAATTAGACACTCCTTGTCCCTCAAGAATGTGCTTCTTTGCTGTGTTCCTTAGCTTTCCTTAGGCTAATTTTTACCATCTGGGTGGGTGCCCGTAGACCGCGGTGATTGGCGCACGAAGGTCGAGGTGAGAACTCCACAACCCAGCTGGCCCAGTTGTTTACCACTTTGGTCACATAGGCCCCCACCATCTGGGGCCTTTTCTGGCCACATTTCCTTGCTCCTGTGCTTGAGGTGGGGTTCTTCCTCGTTGTCGAGATCCCCAGCCAAAATGGTAGAAAAAGCGAGGGCACCAGCGGCAGGTGGCAATGGCGAACGAGGCTTAACTCATGCAGATACGCTGTCCACATTTTATACAAATGTGAGCACGACAAAACCACAAATATTTCAAATGCATTTTTCTTTTTATTCCTCACTTTTCTGAAACTTCTTCGCTCTGGAGACAAGATTAGAGATGGTTCTGATTGCAATATACTATATAATGAAAATCGTAAATGTTATGTTTTTACCTCAGCAGCACTTTTTGCACACAATGAACTAATGGCCAGCCACAGGAATCCCAAGAAAGTTCGAGGTGGGGTTCTTCCTCGTTGTCAAGATCCCGAGCCAAAATGGTAGAAAAAGCGAGGGCACCAGCAGCAGGTGGCAATGGCGAACGAGGCTTAACTCATACAGATACGTCGTGTCCACATTTTATACAAATGTGAGCACGACAAAACCACAAATATTTCAAATGCATTTTTCTTTTTATTCCACACTTTTCTGAAACTTCTTCGCTCTGGAGTCAAGATTAGAGATGGTTCTGATTGCAATATACTATATAATGAAAATCGTAAATGTTATGTTTTTACCTCAGCAGCACTTTTTGCACACAATGAACTAATGGCCAGCCACAGGAATCCCAAGAAAGTTCGAGGTGGGGTTCTTCCTCGTTGTCGAGATCCCGAGCCAAAATGGTAGAAAAAGCGAGGGCACCAGCAGCAGGTGGCAATGGCGAACGAGGCTTAACTCATACAGATACGTCGTGTCCACATTTTATACAAATGTGAGCACGACAAAACCACAAATATTTCAAATGCATTTTTCTTTTTATTCCTCACTTTTCTGAAACTTCTTCGCTCTGGAGTCAAGATTAGAGATGGTTCTGATTGCAATATACTATATAATGAAAATCGTAAATGTTATGTTTTTACCTCAGCAGCACTTTTTGCACACAATGAACTAATGGCCAGCCACAGGAATCCCAAGAAAGTTCGAGGTGGGGTTCTTCCTCGTTGTCGAGATCCCGAGCCAAAATGGTAGAAAAAGCGAGGGCACCAGCAGCAGGTGGCAATGGCGAACGAGGCTTAACTCATACAGATACGTCGTGTCCACATTTTATACAAATGTGAGCACGACAAAACCACAAATATTTCAAATGCATTTTTCTTTTTATTCCTCACTTTTCTGAAACTTCTTCGCTCTGGAGTCAAGATTAGAGATGGTTCTGATTGCAATATACTATATAATGAAAATCGTAAATGTTATGTTTTTACCTCAGCAGCACTTTTTGCACACAATGAACTAATGGCCAGCCACAGGAATCCCAAGAAAGTTCGAGGTGGGGTTCTTCCTCGTTGTCGAGATCCCGAGCCAAAATGGTAGAAAAAGCGAGGGCACCAGCAGCAGGTGGCAATGGCGAACGAGGCTTAACTCATACAGATACGTCGTGTCCACATTTTATACAAATGTGAGCACGACAAAACCACAAATATTTCAAATGCATTTTTCTTTTTATTCCCCACTTTTCTGAAACTTCTTCGCTCTGGTGACAAGATTAGAGATGGTTCTGATTGCAATATACTATATAATGAAAATCGTAAATGTTATGTTTTTACCTCAGCAGCACTTTTTGCACACAATGAACTAATGGCCAGCCACAGGAATCCCAAGAAAGTTCGAGAGAGTAATACTAGACAGCTGCTAGCAGACAGATGGAATCCTTCCGTCAAGGTCATCTTGAGTATTCTTTAATATACATAGGGTATGGCTTTCCTGAACACGGAATCAGAGCTTAATGTCCATTTGACAGATGACCACCTTTCCAAGACCATGGGAAGTCCCATCTCTCCATTTTTTAGCTGTCGATTCCCTCTTAGGCCATCTGCCTATCTCCAAATACTTTTCTTTCTCATCGAGAACAGGACGAGGGCTAGGAAAGAAAATCTCACCGCAGCTACACTGGAACTAAAATTACTACCTCTTTGGTTTTGTCTTTGCCATCTCCGAGCTCCAGGGTTTTCATATAAATACTCCGCGTCTTATCAAAAGTGTTTTAACTCTCAGTTTAATATTAATTTGATAGATGACTTACTACATAACAGAATTCAATAAATGGGTGGAGTGGCAGCTCTCCAGTTTTTACCTAAAGTGTACGGGTTTGGAAAGTCATCTCCAGGTTCCCGATTGCGTTATTAATTCTCTGGTTCACTTACTGCATATTACATCGGTATATATAATACATATATATTTTCTACCACTAATATTCCTTTTAAAATTTTAAAAATTGAAAAATTCTCAAGTACAGATAGAATTAAAAAAAAACTGTTTAAACTTGTGGACAAAATCCTCCTGATTTCCACAATAATACATACGTTGAAACAATTTCTCCGAAAGAAATTGAATGACAGTAACTTGTAAAGGATGAAAATTAAACTAGATTTTAATAGGAGTTGTCAGGAGTTCCTTGATTTCATTCAGCAGGTCAGTCTGTGAAGACTAAAGGTGAAGGTAGATTAGACTGAAGGTGAAGGTAGATTAGGCAAGAAAAAAGATATACTATAATAATTGCATCCGAAGTATAAAATTGTAGTCTTGTTAATCAAGTATCAAAATTGGTACTCTACCAATTTTACTATAACTGTTTTATTTTTAGCCAATCTACTTACTGAATAATTTGTATATATACCAATGGAAATAAATAAAGATATTTATTTTTCATTTTAAAAAATAAGCATTTCCATTAATAACCTGTTGAAATATCTCCGGACTAGGAGCAGCAAGATTTCAAATATCTCCGAGTTGCTTAATTTGAAAAGGTGGCAACTTTAGCTGGGACTCGAACCTCGGAACATCAGAATTACATACCAGTAGCACTAAAACCCTGCATCAATAGTTAGTCTTCGTAAGTCAATGCAACGGTGATTTTAAAATATGTACTGCAAATGAATATGTGACACAATTGCAAATCACAATAGCAGTATTTAATCAACTAAACAAAAGGTAACGTTAAAGAAAACATTCATTAACACAACATTTAAATAATATCAAGCGACATAGATAACGGATCTCTTCAGTACCAATCGAAAATGCATAAAATCTTCGTCTATTGAAACAGTGCGGAAAAATTAAATATATATTAATCGTACTTCAGCTTACTCAAATATCAATTTTACATCCACATACAAAATTGAAATCCAAAATTAACTACATTCCAAATTTAAAAAAAAAACACTTACTTCTTCACTGGGAGCCCTACAGAAAAATTTTAGATCTATCCATAGAGAGTCAGCCCACCACAAGGTCTGTATCAATTGCTTTATCCTTTGCAAATCTGAGTCTTTAGCATAACGCACATGGAAATCCCTAAAGAAGAGCGAAACGAAAAAAGAAATTCAAATCAGTGGAATTCAAATTAAGTTCAGATGATCTTAATGGCGATGTCTGAGATTTTTTTTGAGAAGCACGTTTAAAGATCTCTGAATTCCAAATAGAAGATTAACAATGCAGTTCTGGGTGTTTATGCTGGCCTCTGGGATGGGACCACCTTGTCGTGGTGGGGGGGTGGGGGCTTCGGGCCCAGCAACCGTCGAAGACTTTGCTGACTGGACTGGGTCCCCGGTTGGACAGAGCCAAGACCAACCGAGGTCGAAGACATCGCTGACCGGTTTAGTGGCCCATTTGGACGGTGTCAAGACCTCCATAAGGTGCTCCGTGGAGCAGTTCAAGGGCACGGCTGAACGGATTTGGTCACCTAGTAGGCACGAGCCCTTTTTAAAGTCTGGGCCCCACTAAGAGTCTCCACCCCGGGTGCCGAGCGAACTTGGATTTACATATCCTTGTTCATGGCTAACCGGGGAACAGATTAAATTTCAGGTTTCTACCGGTGGTTAGCTTTCCTTCTATAGGACTGCTGCCATGTGAGGTTGGGGATGATATGCATCTATATGGTGTATTCTTGCCCCCGACTCTAGATAGTCACGGATTTCCGTTAACTTGGTAGTGTCGTGAGACGGAACCGGGGATTGCCGTGGTGCTGAACATCTGGCAACAAATAGTACAATTGGCCTCTGGGGTCTGAACAGTTGAAGTTAGTGAGTTGAAATTTTATATTTAAGCATATTTTCTTCCAAACTAAAAGTCTAACGAACATGAATCTTGAAAAATAATAATAAAATAATAAAATAATAAATACCCCCTCAAGCAGCTGCTTGCCACAGAGGTCTGACAGGAGCCTGTCAGTTTATATGCCATAGAAGAAGGTCTGTGAGGATAATTAAGCATATTTACCTTAAAGTTACTTTATAAAATAATGATTTTTTTTTAAACACTCTTTCTGATTCTTCCTAACGATTTTAATCAACTTTTACATGTTAATGAAGAGTAATCCCAAACCTACTCTACAGATTGTATGCCATAAAAAATATAAAGATATTATGCTATAAAATATAAAGATTGTATGCTATCAAAAATAACTTTATACACTGAAGAGCCAAAACATTATGACTAGCATGTCTTTATGCAAATCAAAGCAATGTAGGTAAACGACTGCGCATGTGAAGGTCATGAAATGGTATAAATAACACCTGATACTGAGCTCTGTTAATCAGTGTTATTCTTCTTCGTCAGATGGGAAAGTCAGCGGCTTTAAGTGAGTTTTACAAAGGCCAAATTGTAATGGCCAGACGACTGGGTCAGAGCATTTCCGAGATGGCAAGGCTTGTGGGGTGCTCACGGTCAACTGTGGTTAGTACCTTCAAAAAGTGGTCCGAAGAGGGAAAAACCACGAAACAACAGCAAGATGTGGGCTGACCATGGCTCATCGATGCTAGAGGGGAGCGAAGGCTATCATGTATGATACGAGCCAACAGAAGGGATACTGTGGCGAAACTCGCCCGTAATTTGCATGCTGGTGACGGGAGTAATGTAACAACACACAGTATATATCGAACCCTGCTGAAAATGGGGTTGTGTACCCACAGGCCACTCCAAGTACCCATTCTAATCTCGGTTCACCATCGAAAGCGCCTACAATGGGCATGCGAGCATTAAAATTGGACCTTGAATGATTAGAAGGTCATCTGGTCCGATGAATCTGGTTTCCTGTTGCACCATGTGGATGACTGGATACGTGTGCGTCGTTTACCTGGGGAAGTGTTGGCACCAGGATGCACTGTGGCACGAAAACAAGCCGGTGGAGGAAGTGTAATGCTTTGGGCAATGTTCTGCTGGGAAACCCTGGGTCCAGTTATTCATGTACAGGAAACTATGATGTCTAATACCTACCTAAACATCATTGCAGCCAGGTACGTACTTTCATGGCAACAGTATGTCCTTCTTTCAACAGGATAATGCGATATGCCACACTGCCCGGATTGTTCGAGAATGGCTCAAGTAAAATGAAGAAGACTTCCAGGTATTGCCCTGCCCTCCAATTCCCCAGACATCAATCCAATCGAGCATCTGTGGTTTGTGTTGGAACAGCATATCCGATCTGCGGCAGTTTAACCACGTAACTTACAAGAGTTAAATGATATGCTGGTAACGTGTTGGTACCAGAGACCACAAGACACCTTTAGAAATCTTGTAGCATCCATGCCTCGCCGGGTAAGAGCTGTTTTGGCAGCACGTGGAGGACCAACATCATATTAGGCAGGTGGTCATAATGTTTTGGCTCTTCGGTGTATGTTGTAGGCCATAAAAATACCTATATAGATTGCATGCATCAAAAATAGCTGTACAGATTGCATACCATAAAAAATAACTTTATATTAGGGATAATATAGATCGCGATGAATTGACCTGCGATACGACCGCAATGAATTGATGCGACTGCCACCTCTCTCCAGATCAGTACACATCTGCTATCGGATTGTAGAAAATTCTCTTCTCGTCCATGAACAAGATGTGACTCCAATTGTTCTCAATTCAGTGCTACATGATTGTGACACCATTTCAAACGGGCTTTCCTCTGTCTGGAGGTTAAAGGAATACATATAAATGTCAAGGAGCGTAGAGTCCGTCTTGCGAAACCTACCTTTCTCTGGCTGCAATGTGGTCTGAAGTGCAGAGATGATATTGTTGCTCTTAGAAACTACAAAAGGAAACGGTATCGAAAACGAAATAACGATATTAACCGAAATTTTTATGAGACCGGAAACGAAATGCCTTTTTTTTTTAAGATTGAAAATGAAAATTTTTTCCCAAGATTGGAAACGAACTTGAAAAACGAAATAAATAACATATTATTTCGGTTACTGGTTTTAAACATTATTTAGCAATTACACTAAAATAATGCTGTTTCTTTTTTCCTTTTTTCCCAATACGTCCTCTATTCAAGATCGTATTAACAAAAGTAGAAACGAATTAGAATAATATAAGAAATACATAGCATCGCTTAGCATGTTCTAAAAAATCTTAATCATGAAAACATTCTGATATAAATATTATCAGAATTTGAATCGCCTACATCTGAGGAAGATGAAATTGAAAAATTTTTAAAACAACGACACAATGATACAAGTAATCGAGTAGAGATCATTTAAAAGAATCAAATGCTATCTTCTTATTATTGAATGCTCATTATGAAGAACATTGTCAAACATGGGATTTTTGCATTTAAATTATTGGGTGGAAAGAATACATTCTATGCTAAAATACAAAGCTTTGCTAAACAAAAAGTAATATCACGTCGCTTACAGTTACTTAAGTGAGTTGTAGAAATAACATTTCTGCACTAAAATTTTAAACGAAGTTCCGAACGTAAAAATACGAATCGAAAATGCTTTCAAGATGTTTAATTAATCAGATTAAACAATTAGTTATAAAAAAGTATTTATATTCTTGTAATTTGCATTATATACACTGAATATATACGTTGTACAAAAGAATATCATTTGTATATCACAACACATTACTTATATTTAGAAAAAATATTTATTTCTGTGGTATTTATACAACAAATTTGTGGTATATCATTTAAAGTTGAATATATATATTATATTTTGCTTTGAATAGAAAACGGTTTTATCCAATTTTTTGGGGGGGTACGAGGAAACGAAATATTTTTCGTTTTTAGTCCCTGGTTGCTCTCTTGTTCCACTGGGACAGCTGCAGTGGTGAAAGCAGGCCGGTACGCTATACTTGTACGCTAAGCTTGTGACGCGGGTAGTGTTGTACGCTACAAACAATTGACCCCCCATGCTTTCTTCCCCTCTAGAAAAGGGGAAATGCGAAACAATTGTTCCACTATATGTCCAGAACGCGAATACCGAAAGTAACAAGCTATATGTCGAATGAAAGCTTCTGACGCAGGGAATGTCGTAGGCTATGAAAAATTGATCCCCATGCTTTCTTTCCCCCTAATAAAAGGGGATAATGTGAAAATGATTGTTCCTCTATATCTCCTGAACGCGAGTGCGGAAAGTAACGAGCTATACGTCAACTGAAAGCTTGTGACAATGGGGGTGTCATAGGCTATAAAAGAATGATCCCCATGCTTTATTCTCCCCTGAAAAATAGGAAATATGAAAGTAATTCTACTATATCAATAGAACGCGAGGACCTATAATTACGAATTAAGTGTCAAATGAAAGCTCGTATAATGATGGTCGTAAACTATTTCGAATTTTGCTCCCACTATTTTCCCTTGATAAAATGTAGGGGATGGATTTACGCAGGGTTCCACTTTAATTAGTGGTTTCTTAAATTAAAGTTTGTGACATCTCCAATGTCGTGGGCTACCTCAAACATGACTACAAACTCGATATTTATGAGTCATATATGAAAGTTTTTGAAGGTAGGCGTTTTTAGTGACAATAAAAAAAGATATAAATAAATTAGGTATTTTTCTCAATTTTTATCTTTCTGTACGGTCTCTTAGAAGTAGAAAATATACCTAAAGCATATTGTTGGTGCAATCAGTCACTGAGTTCGTATTCGCTTCGAAGGAAGCTAGGGCGCCGATTTACGAACTCGACAAGATTGCCAGTACCCTATCTTCCTTTGAAGTGAATACGCACTCAGTGACTGATTGCCCCATTGATATGCTTTAGATTTATTTTCGACTTTTTAGGGTAGGTATTTTTTAATTTTTTTAATTTATATTTTGTTAACGTATCTGTTTGTTGTATCATTTCATAATGTTTTATGGGATTTATATAATTTGGTTTTACAAACTACCCATTAAAAATTATTTGGGTATGTTAAAAAGTCCTTTATTTATCTCAAACCATTTCTTTATTCAAATTTTGTTGATCCATGCTTAACACTTGACGAGCAGTGCATATAGTTTGTACAGCATAAACTACATATATTTTATGCCACAAAAAATAACTATATACAACGATGGAAGGGAGACATGGAAAGTGCAATCAATCATGGGATTTAAAAGATTTTTTTTCTGTGCTATTGCAAATGTAAAAGTTATTTTTATCTGATATTGGCAGTAAAAGAGAAGAAACGTTCAAAACTATGACAAAGAGATCAGCGAAATAAATGGACTTGAGCTTGCTAAGGAAAAAAAAACAACCGTGATGGGTTTTTCAATCATAGTTGAATTACTGGTGTACTAGTAATACGAGTGTTTAGTTAAAAAAAAGGAAAATACAAAAATATATTCTTTCGATATCCTGTAACTATTATTGAAGCTGCTTATAAACAATCATATTTTGCACTGATTTTTTTATTTCTCTGTTGCAAACTAATGTGACAATCAACTGCATAAATGGTATCAAAGAGACACAGAAGTATGAAACTATCTTACCTTAAAAATGCAGCTTTATGAATTACAAAAAGTGCGTGGGGGAAAACAGATCCAGCTCTGGCAGGTACTCTCTAAAAAAAAACAATCAAGAAAAGATCAACGATAAAAAACTAATCAAAATGCAAATATTTAGAGTCAAATTCTCATAGCTAAATACACTGAAGACACAAAATTTGAATTCTTTTATATATTCTACCAGCAAATTTACATGGCGTTTTTCAGGTCTGAAGAGATCTATAGCTAGATGGAACTGCCTACGTCATAAGCTTTCATTTCACATAAAATTCATTACGATTGATTCCCCCGTGATATTTTTCTACCCCTCTTTTAATGGTGAAAAGGAGTGGGCATACTTTGAGTTAAGTATGATAGCCCTATCATATCGTCCTAATTTATTTATTTTTATTTATTATTGTATTTTTGTTGTTTTAAATATATATCTGTATTAAGCATATTCTTAGAAGTGCTGATGTGGGATGTGACTCATGAGTTGTTGGTTGGGTCTGAGTTGGCTGACTTGTATGCTCGCAGGACGAAAGGCACTTTTACGACTAGCCTTGGGCGCGAGTGCTAGACAGGAAACAAGCGCGGCAAAAATGAACAACAGTCTGAGCATCGCTGTCAAACTGGAAGGACGTTTGAACATTCGTCAAGGGATGCCGCTTTTGCTCAAAAACAAAACCCTCAAGGTTCGGTTCTGTGTGAACCAGGGATCAGTTCTGTGTAAACCAGGGATCAGTTCTGTGTGAACTGAGGTATGGTTCTGTGTAAACCGGTTGTGGCAAGGATTGAATATCCTTTCGCCAAATTTGAGGTCTGCAAAGAGGATCTGTGAAGTGCAGTTTTCTAACTCAATGTATGTAGATTTGCCATAGCAAAGTAGCAAAGGCCCATGGAATCGAATGCATCCCCAGCACTTAATTGTATATAAATGTAAATAAACTGTGTCGTCCATATACTACTCTCGTGCTTGGATTTTGGACACCTTTCTACACATCACTTGGCACAGCAAGTCTGAAGCATATGTCAGTAGGGGTGTAACAAACTGTGAACATGTGATTTCACCTAAATAAGGGTAGAGGTAATTAAGGGACTAGTTGATCTCCTCTACTAAAGAGCGAAATTTATGTCATCTAGCCCAACAGGACATTCGGCACAGTTCAGTCCGCAGCTTACATACTGTGCCAAAGTAAGAATCTACGTTCACCCCCCTAACGCTATGACATTTGGCGCAGTCGTAACAGCATTACTGTTCATATGCCGAAGAAGATGTCCATTATGCTAAAAGAAAAAGTGTAAAAAAATTTCCGCTGTGCTAAAGAAAAGTGCAAGACATTTAGAAGAATTGTATTCTGTATCAATGATTCTGTGAAAGTAAGGAAGTTCAAGCAGTTCAGTGGGCTAAGCCGCATCAAGGTCAGGTTCAACAGAGTTCAATTTCCCTGAGTACTGCATCATCAAGATCTTCGTTGAGATTCCGTGTGCCAAGGTCCGTCACTGTTGGAAGAAGTTCCTCATTTTGGAAGGAGACTCCAGTACTGCAGGCAAGTGAGCGTAGCCGATCTTCGCGGGAAGGAAAGGTCTGTGGTTTTCCTTTTTTATATACTAGTTTGAGTTGCCAATGATGCTAAGGAGTCGCGATAAAACTAAGGGTGGAACTGAGCAGGATGGGAGCGTTGATTTAACCAGACACACCGCGGCTGGGAAAAGTGGGGAAGTTAGCGAAATTGATATGATTGATAGCGATTTTGGGGTAGAACAGGGTGCTAACAGATGTGGTTCGAATCCAGTCGAAATGAGTGATTCAGGTCCGAAATCAGTCTCAGAGATGGAATATGAGATGATGAAGTAGCGAAGAGAGAAGGAGGAAAGAGATAGGGAAGAAAGAAGATTGGAAATGGAACACAAAAGGGAGACAGAAGAAAGAGATATGGAAGTAGTACTTAGGAGACTAGATGTAGAAGAATGATTAGGTATAGAAAGGGAAAATAGTAGTAGCCAAGGAAGTCAAAGTTCAGTTGATTCGCAAGATCTAAAATTAAAAAGGCTTCAGAAGATTCTGAACCTTAATAATTATCCCTTACCAAAAAAAAGCAGAGGAACTACCATCTTATTTCGAGACAATAGAGAAATTGTTTAAACAGTATGACATAACGGATGATTTGCAAGGAATGTTAGTACAACCTTTGCTAGGGGAGAGAGTGCAAAACGTTTTAACTATGCTGAGTAACAAGGAAATTCAAAAATATGAAAAAATTAAATCTTCCGTGTTAAAAGACAGCCAATTGACTCCATTGGAGTATAAAAAAAATTCTATTATATGTTTAAGTTCTCTACGGAAACCTGGACTCAGTTTTCATCTCGAATGAATAGTCACTTCAATTACTATTGAAAGAGTCAGGAAGTGGATGATTTCCAAAAATTAAAAGATTTGATATTAGCCGACAAAATTAAAGATCTATTACCACTGGATATGAAAAATCATATCATGTGCTCCTGCAATTGGTGTGGAAAAATTGCCATGAAATTGCCGAAGTTGTACAGAACCTGCAAGGTTAATTCTCGTGAAAATTTTACCGAAAATAGAGAAAAATAGATTTGGCCAATCAGCTATAAAATTATATTTTAATCAAAGGAATCTACGACAAAATTTTTACCAGCAAAAACAAATTGGCAGAAAACCAAAGTAGTGATTTTAAAGGAAAACAGAATCAAAGCTTTTCTTCCAGAGTATGCTTTATCTGTAACCAGAAGGCACATTTTTTCAAGAAATGCAGCAAGAATACGAAAATGGCTAGAGCGTTTAATGTAAACACTCATGAGTCGGAGTCCGAGGAGGGGAGTGGGGCATTATTGCAAAAGTTGGTTACTAGTTTATGACATTAGAATCAGAAGCAAGATTGGAAGGCCGCAACGCATAAAGGCGGAAATGCAGAGATCCTTGTCAAGGCATAGAGCCTTTAATGATTGTTTGCATTCAGTATTAAGATAAAATGTTTAATGCTATTGTGGATATGGGGGCTCAAGTTTCTATCATAAAAGGGTCTTTAGTCCCAGAGAAATATAAGGAGTCAGAGGCAAAGATTTTACTAGTTAATGCTTTCGGAGGCCGATTGCAGGCTTCATCAATCACTGTCCCTCTTAAACATGCTACTGATGGAAGTCAGGCAGGAGTATATGGAGGAAAGTGTGAAATTTTGTGTAGAATGATGGATGAATTGAGTGCTGATATGTTAATCACTACAAATTGTTTTGCTCCCCTAGAGGGGTTGGCTGAAAAGGCTGAGAATAAGGCTAAACTTGAGGTACGGAATGAGAAAAAATGTAGCAATTGTGCGCAGAGTGCAATTAAATTTAAGGTGGAGAATAATCTGGCTAAATTTAGTGAAGAAAATATTTCTCTAGATGATAAGTGTAAAATATTATGTATTTATTTCTGTCTGATAAGGAGAAAGATGATGGTAAAAGTATTAGTATCAGAGAAAGAGAAATAGAGTATAGCAATTTAATTGAGAGGAAAATGAATAATAATGTAGATAGTGATAAAATTAAATGTGGGAAAATTGAGGATAATATAGATTCAGATAGTAAGTCACCTAGTGGAGTTTTTGATTATTGTACTGTAATTAACAAGTATTATAAAATTAATTGTGAAGAGAGTACAATTAATGTAGGAGCAAATATAGTTTTAGGTGATAAAGGTGATATTGGTCGTGAAAGTGATGATCATTGCAAAATAGAAATAATAACTAAAAATCAGGATCAGTTGTTTGTAAAGAAAAAGGATAATTTTACAAATGCAGTTGACTATCTAATAGGAGATCCAAATAAATCCGAAGATCGCAATAATTATCAGATGGAAACTTTGTGTCAATCGACAGTTAAAGATAGGATGCAATTTAATAAGGTGATCAATCCTGTGGTAAAGAAGCATGGGCAAGTAGTTAGAATAAACGATCCTGATGTAAAGTGTGATCTTCCGATAGAAAGGAATGGTATTTTTGAAAGTAGGAGTTAATTTCAATTAGATAAAGTGTCTGAATGTAATGCTAAAATAAAGATTAATGTCTGTATTGAAAAGACGAGAGAAATCAGTCAAGTAATGCCAGATAAGAATCAATAGGTAATATATATAATTCTGAGGTAACAGATAGAGTACAGATATTAGATAAAGATAAATCAAAGGAAGTTAGACAATTAATGAAAAGTGAGAATCTAACTGAGAACTTATGCAAGATCGGAAATGTAAATATTAATAAGGAATTAGGTTGTAAATATAAAGACAGTAATAGGGAGGATTATGTAAATAGTACTGATAAGGAGAAAATGCTAGAGGAGATAGATGAGAGATCTTCTAGATAGACATGATCTTAAGGAAGTGGATCCTATAATTAATGATAAAGAGAAAGTGTTAAAAGTTCAGTTAAGTGATGTCGAAGGTAGGAAAAGAAGAGAGAGACGATTTTGTTTAAATGACCGAAGTAATAACGCTATGATTAGAGGAAGATTTAGCCGAAGTGCTGATCTAGCAGAAAAAGGTTCTGCTATCGGTACAGTCATTGGAGAAAAATTTGTTAAAGGTAGGAGAAAATACAGAGTAGACTTAAGTGGTCATTAGCTATTAACGAAGAATGTATTGATAGTAGTCGTAATTTCGGTGTTAACGAGGACGAGGCAAAAAAGATTTATTTCTGGAGTAAAGCATAGTGTTTGTTCAAAAACAATGTTTCATTAAAACACGGAAGCTCAAGATGATAAGTGTAAAAGATAATATAATAAGTAAGTATAAATAATAATAATAATATAAGTAATATAAATAAGTAATATATGTGATAAATAAAAAGGAGGGATAGAAGAAATATAAGATTTAGTAGGAAAATATCAGAAGAACAAGATACAAGTCCGGAAGAAAACAGGGCTAAGAAAAGTTAAAAAGAATAGGAATATTGAAGTCATAATAAAAAGAAAGGATTGCAAGATGAAAGATAAAGTACGAGACATGGCATATAATTATTCCGGAAGTAACCGATTTACAGATGCCCATAAAATTGAAAGGGAGGATTTTGGATGCGTCATCGTCACCAGTAAAGGACATCGAGCGAAGGTCAAAAAGGTGCAAGACAGACTTACAGCGTCTTTAACCTATCGGAGCTGACTCTTTCCAATAGCACTCTGTCATTAAGCAAACTTCTGGGGTAGTTAGGATAGGGATTGCAATGAAAGGGGTAGAGATGGCAACTCAGAAAGGATGTGAAAATGAAAAAGGATGGAATCCACCAGACTCCAGTGGGGAGATGCTCTGTTTGAACAATGAAGGTCATCGAGTTTGTGAACACTCAAAGAAGTGAATTGAAGTCAATTACTTCTGAGTGACAGTGACGTTTAGTGCACTCCAAAAAAATTAACTAGTCTTCGGGTGAGGACATTGTTCACCAGACAAGCTAGGTGTCATTGACATCAGAATGAAGTCTGGTGATCACTGATAAAACATTTAGGGGGAGATGCGTCATGTTGTTTATATTTATTTATTTTTATTTATTATTGTATTTTTATTATATTTTTGTTGTTGTAAATATATATCTGTATTAAGCATATTCTTGGAAATGCTGATGTGGGGATGTGACTCATGAGCTGCTGGTCGGGTCTGAGCTGGCTGACTTATATGCTCACAGGACGAAAGGCACTTTTATGACTAGCCTTGGGCACAAGTGCTAGGCAGGAGACAGGCGCGGTGATAATGAACAACAGTGTGAGCATCGCTGTCAAACTGGAAGGACGTTTCAACACGCGTCAAGGGATGCCGCTCTGGCTCAAAAACAAAACCCTTAAGGAGACAGTTTGGTTCTGTGTGAATCAGGATGTGGTTCTGTGTGAACGAGGGTTCAGTTCTGTATGAACTGAGGTATGATTCTGGGTGAAGCAGGTTGTAGGCAAGGATTGATTATCCTTTCGTTGACTTTGAGGTCTGTAAAGAGAATCTGTGAAACGCAGTTTTCCACTTCATTGTATGAAGGTTTGCAGCAGCAAAGGTCCACGGAATCGAGAGGATCCCCCGCACATAATTGTATATAAATATAAATAAATTGTGTCGTCCACATACTACTCTTGTGCTTGAATTGTTGGACACCTTCCAACACATCACTTGGTGCAGCAAGTCTGAGGCATATGTCGGTACTGGTGTAACAACCCATGAACTTGTGATTTCACCTAAGTAAGGGTGAAGGCTAAAAATGAACTAGTTGATCTCCTCTGCTAAAGAGCGAAATTTATGTCATGTAGCCCAATACGACATTCGGCGCAGTTCAGTCCGCAGCATATGTAATTACACGTGAATGAAGTAAGAATCTGCGTTCGTCTCCACCACGACAAGTTCCAAATCAGAAATTCCTCAACAGTAAAACTATATTACTTAGTTCAGAAAATACAATTTTTCAAAACATGTTGTACCCAGCAGAGTTACTCAGATGCAATTATTGCAAAATGAAATTAAATACGGTCAAAGTGAGAAAAATATGCACATGGAAAGAATGTAAGTAATGTTCATTGAAAAAGGAAAACATTATTCCTTTTAACATATTTCCTATATTTATTAATTAACATATTTAATAAGATATATGTTTATAAATTTAAAGATACATTTTCCTTTTATTATCGATTTTACACGGTCCAGAAAAAGCAACCAGCTTCGTTTTACACAATGACAAACAAGGTTTTACACGGTAAGAATTTTTTTTTCCTTTACGTATAGATATAATACATATTAATTACTAAACGTTTTAGTTGATATTATTTATTTTTAACAAAATTTACTAAATAATTTATTCTCTCTACGTAACAGTTTCTCATTGTTTCTCTTCTGCGAAATGCTTTCAGTAATTACTTTTCGGTTTTCAATAAGCAAAAAAAAATCACTTACCATGAAATGCTGAAGAAGAGCAAAGTCGCCTACTGTATATGGCATTAGCAGAACGCAGTACTCTAATTCGGAGAACTTTTCAAATGCAGCTTCAACAAGATCGACAGATCTAGAACACACGAAATAAATGAAATTAAGTATATAACGAAGATATGTAGTCTTTTCAGCCCTGAAACAAACTAATGATGTAACTAATGTACAACTAATGATCAATTTATAATACAAAATAAAAAAAATTCATATTTAAGTGCCATGTACCACAAATTAGAGCATTTATCATAGTTTCATTATTACTTATTACTCAATCAATCAAGATATGATTTTAATTAAATCCTTTATGCATTGCAATTAATTAAACCATTCTGTGGGCCTCAAAACTTGTTGATTGAAGAAAGCTCTAAATATTCTAAATCTGAAGCTATTGAGAAAAAATATTTTTTAAAATATCAAACAATCCTTTTCAAACAAAAGATTAAACTAACATTTATTTTTGAAGAAATATTAAGCGAAGTTATTTTCGTATATATTTACTATAAAATCATAAAAATCTAGAACACTAAATTAGGTGTGAAAATAGTGGTTGAGTAGTAGGAGCAGCTAACACTACACAATGTAGTTCTACATAAATGTATATCATCAGAAAGCATTATGCCTTTTAGGCTCAATGCTAATGTTTCGTTTGATATTGCTTTTTTAACTTGTCGATTCTCGTTTAATTCATTAAGCTTTATAAACACTGTTCATATTTCGATTTACTAACCAAATCCTTATGTTAGCACCGTTGCCAAACAAAGTAAAATTTAGGAAAATCCCAGGATGATGAATTTTAGACCCTGATGATCCTTTTGTTGAATATCATCATTTTCATAAAATCAAATTGTTCAATACATGAAACACTGTATTAGCATACGAAATCAAAACTATTAAGAATCCTTTTTCAACAAAATTTCGCCGTCATAACAAGAGTTTTAAAAAAATCAATTATTTAAATTCAGTCTTTAGTTTATTCTTTTTATTGTTTTACTTTCCACAACTTAGAAATTCTTCTGCAGCAGTTATATTTTCCTTTTATCTGAGTAGAGATGAGTTCGAGCCTGACTGATCTCAATAGCCTAGGCTCGGGCGGCTTACAAATAGAACACACGACTTCGGTCTCGAAACTAGTGAAAACTTAAATTACCAATTTAGCTTGTAATAGTAAACAAGAAAATAACAAGTTTTTCATTATAATTTCAACATTTCAATTAGTAATTAAAATTAATATGCATTACCAACTAACCATTTTTCCCCACTGGTACGTGGAACGTGAAGACTCTGCATAAAGACTATTCTCTTGATTCCTCACACAGGAATTCTAGCATTATAATCTACAAGTAATGGACAAAAAAACGGAAACAGCAAAGTAAAATCACTAATACGGTGTTGGACTACCATATGAATCCAGTACAGCTTATATATGTCGTGGCATAGAATCTAACAGTGTCGTAAAGTCAATAGGAGGAATAAGGCACCATTCGTCCACACGAAAAGTGATCAATTCCCTCTTGTTAAATGGAGCTGGAAAAAGCTGCATGAGACATCGTTCTAGTAGTTTCCATAGATTTTCCAGCAGGTAGGTTGATATCTGGTGACTGAAGTGGCATGGTATGTGAAAACGTTCAGTCTCTAATGCTTCTTAAACCACTGGGTAAACACATGTGCTCTGTGGATGAGAGGCATTGTCATCCTGAAAGACAGCTCTTTCTTCATGAAAGAAACACTGCACCATTGGATGAATATGATCACTCAGGACTGTCAAATAACGACTGCCACAAATATTGCCTTCTAACGGAATGAGTGCACCCAAACCATGCCACGAGAAGGCACCCCACACCATTACGACCAATACAGAACCCTTAACATTAGAAAACAAGCAATCAGAGTTGTAAGCTACCACACGTGCACTAGTCCATTTGTCACTAGTCCATTTGTCGGAAACAAAGTGTAGGATGATTCGTCAGACCATATCACATTCTTCCACTACTGTGCTATTTGCACAACTGGATACGACAACATGCATTGACAGGTGTGATGAGTAGCTTGTGAAGTGCAACTCAACCGTGATATCCAGCTTTATGGAATTCTCGATACTGTTTTTGATGAAACTAACCTCTCACATCCTAAGTTGAAATACGTGCAAAACTAATCAGCTGTAACTCGCCAGTTTTGCTTTTCACATCGCACTAATGCTCGAACGTCTCGATTCTGCAGTATGCATTTCCACCCACTGCTGCTTTTTGAAGATGCTGTCTTCCCTTTAATTTCCATGCAGACATGACATGACACTGTTCTTCATGAAACATTAGTGAGTTCAGCTGTGTTAGTGACCGAATCTCCTGCCAAAGGCGTTCCAACAATCATGCTCCTTTCTAAATCGCTAAGGTCTTCTCTCAACGATATGGTACCTATAACTACATGCGTTACGTCGAGTTTGCCTTTATAGACATGACGCTAAGCAGCTAAATGTCATTTGTATGTTTCATGCCTTCATCAGTGGCACGTAGACACCGCCATTCAACATACACCAAACACTTCCTGCAAACCTTGGTTTTCAATTTTTCTGTCCGTTACCTGTAGACATTCTTGGATTGCAAGAGACCAGATGAACAGGAAAAAAAGATACTTAAAAAAATCTTAAATTTTCCTTTACAGAGAGCAAGGATTGCAAGCATCTCCAAGGCGTAGATTTGTTTCTCAGCAAATATGCCAGTGATGCTCTTCTAAGATATGACTGTATTAATGAAATATTTCTTATAGGTGAATTTAAAATTGGATTAAAGACTTGAATGCTATATTCTGTTATGCCCTCACCTAGGACTCTGATTAGAAACAGAGTTTTTAAGGACAACTTCACGATATTTTGAATTCTGTGAAGAAGTGGGACATTTCTCTTGTATTAAGTGACTTCAATGATAAAGTTGGTATTGACTCTAACCTTTGAAGAGGTGTGATAGATCCTTTTGGCATTAATAGTTGCAATAGGAATGTCTTCTACAGGTAAGTAAACTTAATAGCTTGATGATAAATAACACTTATTACCAACGTGAAATTTATAAATACACATAGGTTACACAAATGCACAATCATATATTAATTAACAAAAAATGGGCTAGTTCTATTAAAAATACAAGGTCTTATGGAGGAGCTGGAATTGGGTCTGTCTATTACCTTGTTTTAAAGTGTCTTCAGACATCTTAAGTTTATGTCACAAGACACTTTAAAACAAGGTAATAGCCAAACCCATTTTCAGTTGTGCCAAGAAAATTACTTTTAACACTGAAGTTCTGAAAACCAAGATATATATCCAGAGCTTACCATGATAGGTTTTTAGACATTTTAACAATCGTGGTTTACTTCCTACTGACGTCGAGGAAAATTGAGGTCATTTTAAACAGATTGTTCTTGAAATTAACCGTACTCTTTTGGGTAAAAAAGAGCAGAGGCGGCAAACTCATTTGATTGATAAGGCCTGGAGTTTATTTCTGAAAGAAGGAATTTACAATCTCCCTGGGTTTATATTCCTGTTCATTCAACACTCTACTAGTTCTTGATGACGTCAGTAGTGAACCTGGCACTATAGTAATTTATGCATAACCCTTTCCTTCCAGAGCAGGTGTTTCCGGTGCAGATGTTTCCCAGCTGTTATAACCCTTTCGTGATTGACCATAGTGTGATAGATGGGGGGGGGGAGTTTCCTCCCACGCTCTGGATGTCCGACTTATTGAAACCATTGCGTGTGAAGAGCATCTGTATAAAAAATTATAAGTCGAAGCCCTCCCCTAGTGGATGTTGACCTTTCCCCAGATGGGTGAGTTTCCTCCCACGCTCTGGATGTCCAACTTATTGAAACCATTGCGTGTGAAGAGCATCTGTATAAAAAATTACGAGTCGAAGCCCTCCCCTAGCGGATGTTACTAACTCAGTTAATGATTTCCTCCTACGTATTGAAACCCTAGCAGATAATGCTGACTTATTGATTTGAAAAAACCAATGCGTGTGAAGAACAGCTGTTGGAATTCTGTATAAAGCCCTCTCTAGCAAGCTGAGTTAATGATTGTCTCTCGCTACTTGATTTTCAAATCACCATCGAAGCTTTGCTAGACGGAGTCACCTCATGATACCAGCTGTGTTGCTACAAAGAGATAATCAACAGTATCCGTTAGTTTTGCGTTCGAGGCTTTATTGCCAGACTCACGAAAGAGGAAATTTCCCCATCCTCGCAAGAGCTAATAATGCCCCCCAGTCAGGCTAGCGAAAACTGCCGCATAACCTCCCAAACTCACTCGGAAAGCATGGTCACGCTTCTGTGAAACCAGTTCCTGAGTTTGCTGTCACGTAATTTGATGATAATAGCAGACTTTGCTCTAACCATTGATAATAATAAAATTCCTCTCCTTATGCGAGAGAAGAATTATCAATCTGAAATTAACCGTTTACATCAAGCCTGTATTTTACCTGAAAACTAAGTATTTAATATTATAACATTTCACTGAAAGAATTCATTTAAATCGTATCCCGTAATTATTGGTGAATGTTACAGTAATAATTTTCTTATTCTCATATTTAAATTGGATATTTTCTTTGGCTTCTGCCGGTAAGTTGTCTCTCAATGCTCGATATATGTAACGACCATTATAGACTCGTTTAGGTATGGTAACTTTCACATCGTCCAAAGGAACTAATTCTCTCACTCTCGTTCTTTCTTCTTTTCTGGTTGTGTCATATTTAATTGCAAAAGTGTCGTTAGATGGATCTATATTATACCAACTGACAGGTATGTGTACCTCTGCCAATCCGACTTCCCACTGTCCTTGGAGTTCAACAGACTGTGCAAGTTGTGTAGTATAATCCAATTATCTGTTGTCTGGATAAATGTTAACACTGGCTGTAGAAGGTAACGTCAAATAGAAAGCCATTTTTCAGGGATCCACGAAGGGGTGCTGTAATCTGCCCACTTTACCAACACTCTCTTTTTTCGGTCTTTAGCCAAAATTTTTTCCACAGCATAGAGTTCTGGAGATTTAACTTTCTGTAATTCTTCGTTGTAGAAAGTCCCTGTTATCTTCCGTCCGTCACTGTCGATCACGTCATATACAGGAGGATTTCTATGTATTACTCTACGTACTTGGAATATTTCTCTAGTCCACTGTTGAGATGCACCCTTCTTGAATGGTTGCCTGAGACTGCTTAAACGTACATGATCTCCAACTTTAAAAAGAGGACTTATCTTTTTCTCAGGGCTTCCATAGAGTCGATTCCAAACCATACTTTCGTTATGAATATTCACATCTTTGGGAGCCATTCCGTGAGCTCTATGCTTAGACGCATTATAACTTTCAATTATACGTGGCAAAACATTGATGAAGTTGAAATGTTTATGTTTTGTGAAATATTTCCATAATTTTTCTCTCAATGTACGATTCAAACGTTCTGCTAAGGCAGCTTTCTTGTCCCCATAAGAAACAAAGAAATGAATGTTTTTATCCTTGAAATATTTTTGAAAGATTCGATTCGTGAATTCTGTGCCTTGATCTGTATTAAGAAACATGGGAATTCTGTCTTGGGAAATAAGTTTTTCGAATGCATCTTTCATTGCTTTTCCTGTCTTGGTCTTCAAAGGTATTGCCCATGCATATCGAGACAAAATGTCAATAGCTACTAATATGTAGCTGTAACCTTCATTAAATCGTGAGATATTTTTCACAATCATTAAATCTGCTTGCCATTGCTGGTCTAGCCCTGTCACGAACGTCTTGTTTCTTCGGAATTTTGTTATCGACGGCTTGTGGAGAGTGTAAGTCTCCTCCCCCGACAACCATTCTTTGACTCTCTTTTGGGGCAGTCCAGTACTCTGGGATAATCGTGTTACTTCCCCATAACTCCCAGGGTTCTCTGGTTGGTAGTAAACTTTCTCCAACTTTGAATTCATCGACTAGTAGAAGTTTTCCTTCTTTAACCCAGAGCTCGAGTGATAACGAATCGGGAACGTCAATGGAAAGTCGTTCTGCCGCTTCTTCACACAGTTTTCTCGATGTGTAAATGATGGGGTGCTCGTAGTAAAGATCTTTTGTCTTTGTGTTCACTAGACAAAACCGATAGCTCAGAGCCCACAACATGCTTTCGAACCCAATGACTATAGGAAACCAGTTTCTTCCACAGTTCATAAGTCAGACTAATTCCTTTCACAGTAGGTTTCAGACGTAAAAATAATCTTACATCCACTGTTTGATTGCAGACACTTAAATAAATAATAAATATTTCTTCCCAAATGTCGGGATTCGTCACAACTAGTGATTAAATAGTCTTGAGAAAACGCAATTCCTAACCATACAGCTCCCCCTATAGTCAAACATGCTATATTATTATACCTAGTACTAGCTTAAGTGACCACATCATGTGAAATGAGAACATAAGTCATTATACAGTAGGTAATATCAAACTTTTATTTATGAAACCACGAGTTTGAAATATACAGATTTTCCTTCACACTCTCTAACAAATCCGTATAGGAGAGAGATGCGAGGAAGATGTCATCCACATAACAGAGTAATCCACGGGTCCATACAGAATTCACAAAGGTAGAAGCTACATCATCAATGTTTAAGGCACGAACTGCATCGTTCAAGTAGAGATTTAAACATTGTTCTTTATCTTCAGGTTCCACAGTTCTCGTACTGGGAAGTAAGTGATGCAGCAGATCTTGATGAATAATGTCCAACAAGAACTCTATCAACTGACCTTCTCGTACAGCAGGAGGTGCGAGAAGGAATGCTAGTAACGCATCCCTCTGTTCGGCAATGGCATGACGTAGATGAAAATTCGCATCAGATCTACGATAGAAGTCCACACTATTCTTAACATCTCCACGATGGTTACGAAATATGTCCCAGTCTGCAACTGTAAAGGTCCCACCAGTCGCAACAGACGATTTCACCGTTTTGATGATATCCAAATGACGGGAACCAGCACTATTGGAGTAGATACATAGTTGTAGATTATGTGTGACGAACCAAATTTCTCTCTCTGTCGATTGGGAAGGGATAATCCTGTCAGAGACTGACAATAATTCTTGCCATTCATGTAGAGTTAGAGCGATCCCCTCTTTTGTCGGATAAAGCAAACCACCTTCAGTAAAGGAACGATAACATCGTATATGAATCAACAGTCTATCTCTGTAAAGTCCTGAGACGATGAAGAGAGAGTTCCCCAAAGGGTAAGTGTGGGCACAATCAGGCTGCATGATGCACTAAAAGTTTCTACGGCGTTTAATGAGACTTATATTAGGAGATGGTGAATGTTTTATCCTAGTCGATAGGAGCGATCCTGGTGGCAGATCTATGACGTCATCTTCGATAGGAACACGTTTCCATAGGTTTTTACGTTTAATTATTGGACGAAAAGGAATTCGATTTTCTGATATAGAATGTTTCACATGGTTATTCTGTAATGTTATTTCTTCATATACATCATCTATTGTTTCATCCTTCGATGATGTTATTTCTTCATCTTTTGATTCATCTTTCACTGATGTTATTTTCTCGTCGTGCTTCTTCATAAACAATTCAACCTTCTTTGCTGTTTCCTCTGGGAAAAACTCTTGCCAGAACATGTATTCTTCGAAAGCCTCTTGCTGATTGTGAGGATGACCTATTAACGAATTCATTTCGCTGTGAGGAAAGAGATTATCAAATCTCGCTATCTGTTTGTATGCACGATCCATTGTAGAATGATTCTATACCAATAAAATTGTTCAACCATGTGCTAAATACCGCTGCTTCGGCTTGAGAACAATGAATGCCGTGTCCTCTATGATATCCACATTCAGCTCCTGAGATTTTAGGAAAGTCTTTAAATCTCGGACAAACTCGTTTCTCCAAATCAAGAGATTCTATTCCGAGCTTTTCAAGAAGTCGTTTCTCGTGTATTCCTCCTTTGTATGCGATAACATTCTTGTAACCTGATCGACACGTTTCATGAATATGTCGCACAATATCATTCAGACAGTCTAGTTCGTAAACGACTTCACCCCTACGAGGATAAAAAGAGAGACCTGTGATGTGTTTTCTTATGTAGGCGATAATCTTCCAATCAGAAGGAGAAATATCGATGATAGAAGATAGATCGAATCTGTAGGCTCCTATCAGACCACGACAGTCTGAATATCCGAGTTCTCTCGTTACAAATTTACCTCCTACAGTAAAACCGTCCAAATCGATGACACAGCACACACGATTCATTTTCCGTTTATTTATTCACACATGATGGTTGCAGCCTTCGCCATCTCCACTAGGTCGTCGAAATCAAGTTTTTCGAGTCCTTCTAATATCGGATAACCATACTTCTGGGCGACTATTGCGAACACCCACGCAACTTTTTCGAGACACTGTGAAGGCAGATGATGCAGGATGATGTCAACTAGCAACTCTTCTAATAATCCTGGATACACCGCTGCATACTCCTCTGGTTGGGCATTCCAATGAAAAGTAACTGCATCGTAAATTGCCTTGGAGAGATCCATTGCTAGTGATCGAGTTTCAATGTTGAGACTTTATAGGAATGATTCATCCCCCATTCATAAAGAAGGGGAAGTATTATAGTCCAATCATAGTGAAGATATAATCAATAAACCTTTTTTATTCGTTGAAATCAAGTAGCGAGGGACAATTATCATTAACTCAGCTTGCTAGAGAGGGCTTTATACAGAATTCCAACAGCTGTTCTTCACACGCATTGGTTTTTTCAAATCAATAAGTCAGCATTATCTGCTAGGGTTTCAATACGTAGGAGGAAATCATTAACTGAGTTAGCAACATCCGCTAGGGGAAGTGTTCGACATAATTTTTATACAGATGCTCTTCACACGCAATGGTTTCAATAAGTCGGACATCCAGAGCGTGGGAGGAAACTCACCCATCTGGGGAAAGGTCAACATCCGCTAGGGGAGGGCTTCTACTCATAATTTTTTATAGAGATGCTCTTCACACGCAATGTTTTTTTTTTAGTCGAACAGCCAGAGCATGGGAGGAAACCCCCCCCCCCCACCACCACCACCATCTATCACACTATGGTCAATCACGAAAGGGTTATAACAGCTGGGAAACATCTGCACCGGAAACACCTGCTCTAGAAGGAAAGGGTTATGCATAAATTACTATAGCGCCAGCTTCACTACTGACGTCATTACAGAGAACTTAATAAACGTGTGTAGGATCGGTTGAATGTGCATAAGAATTTTTGGCTTCATAGTTTTGCTGACAAAGCAGAGGAAGCAGCTACGCAGCACAAGAGCACAGAATGGTATTAGATAGTTAATGCTTTATGTAGCAAAAAATAGACTGGCACACAAGCATTGAGTGGCAAATATAAGTTTATGAAGGTGAGGATTCTGTCACATACAGATGGGCTGATTATTTCAGAAATGTTTTAAAAAATGTAGTTGGTTGTTTGGCATTTCTTTGTGATGAGGATAAATGGATTAATGGCTTTATACTGATACTGACGCTACATCACAATCTGAAGTTACTTTGGCTATCTCTAAATGAAGAGTACATAAATCCCCAGGAGTGTACGAAATTACTACTTAAATGCTGAGAGCTGCGAATGTTTCTATTGTCACATGGCTGACTGAAATTTTCCATATTTCTTATGATAATGGTGTTGTTCCTAAGGATTTTACCACAGCTATTATCATCCCTATTTTTAAAAATGGTTATTTCAGTTCATGTGATAATTATAGGAGAATCAATCTATTTTGTATTCCAGGTAAGATTCTTTGTATTATTGTGCTTAATAGTATTAAGAATTTGGTTGATGGACAACTGCGTGATGAACAATGCAAAATCTAAAGTGTTAGGGGATGTAAGATGAAATTTCTTCACTTAAACAGATTCTTGAGAAATATTTAGTTTTGGAAAACTAGTTACCAGCATAGTAGATTTCAAAAAGGCTTTTGACTCTGTTGATCATCATAATTTGTGGTTGGATTGTGGGATCGTATGGCATACCTGACAAGTTAGTTAGCATTATGATGGCTCTCTATCATAATACTAAGTAGTATGTGACAGTTGGCAGGGCTTGTAGCAATTGGTTTAACATTGCTACTGGAGTTCGACAAGGGTGCATTTTGTTTCCTTTTCTCATGAGTTTGATTATCGATTATGTTGTGATGAATTCATTTCAAGGAAAGATTTTGAGCTAAAATGGACTAGAGATTTGAAAATTTCTTATTTATATTATACTGATGATTTGATCTTTTATCAAATGAGATGAACTCTTTCGTTAGAGCTGTTGATAAGACTGGTAATAGAGTAAGTTTGGCGATTCACAGAGAGAAGTGATGAAAATTAGCCAGACTGACCAGTTGTTTCAACTGGTTGTACTTTTGAGCAAGTTCTCAGTTTAATATCCCAGGAGCTGTGTAACAGATACTGGTGATGTGTGGCATGAGATAAACAGAAGAAGAGGGATTGCTCCTGATACTTTTAAGAATTTATGAAAAGTTTGGGAAATAAATGTATACATTTAAAGACTAAAAGGAGGCTAAATAATAGTTTGGTTCTTTCTAAAGTTTGTTGTGGTAGTTAATACTGGACTATTTAACAGCAAGATAACGTTTAATGTGCTACTTTTGATTCTAGATGATTTTACAGTATCTTGTACGTTATCTAATTTCATCTTTCTGGTGAATCCTTCTGTAAACAATTTACCTCTAAACTATTCTCTTAATGGTTGTTGGCTGCAGAAGGCTTCAGAGAGAATTGCCAGGCTGACATTGCCCCATGACGTCAAATTGTTAGTGTAAGATAGTGGCCATCCTGCACTGTAGTTACTCGTCAATAACCTTCACTTGTCTATCGTTAACCTCTCCTGTATGTTGGAACCGTTTCCAAAATCTTGAAAACACTGATTGGAGGACATTTACAATCTTTAGTCCCATCAGTCTGGCACGAGCTAGACTCTAGCATATAGATTCTCTACCACTTGTAAAAGCATCCATATGATGTATCTGTGTCATAGTTATTACTAAGGGTCAGTTTTTTAGCCCTTCAAATTTGCTTTTCCAGTCACATACGCAAATTTTGTCTGGTCACGTGAGTTTTGGGAGCCATACGACTCTTGAGCAATAAATTCAAATTCGTTTAAACATTTACTGAAATTGATTTCTTTGAATGATAATTTAACATTTTAAAAGACAAATAATCGGAATTTAAAAACCAACTAACCTGGAATCATTTTCTTCACTGACGGAAAACAGATGTATAGCGAAACAATTCGATTCTCCGTTATACTGCGGTATAATTGGTTGATAATACAATGGAAGGGAAGGTATCTTGTGTTTAGGAGGTCCAGAAAACTAACAAAAAGTTTTAAAAAAAGTCATCTGTAGTCAATTAATAGTCAGTTCTGCACATATATGCATTTATGTACAGTGCAACTCCTATATAATGATGTTTTCGAGTACAAAACATGTTTAACACTATTGTAAAGCAAGCGCAATACGAAAGGAATCATTACAATATATTGTATATTTTTTTTGTCTAAAAACAGATAAATTAGGTTACATCCGTGGGTGATACACAGGCAAAAATCGATATTAGAATATATGTTCACACACGTAAATTCAGCTATTACACATAAATAGTTATATACATAATTTATATTTAATATATCACTGATCCCTAAACACGCATTCCGGCTACACTATCAGTAGCGCAACTCTTTTACACCTGGATACTTTTATAGCAATCCCATTCCAACTGTCGAGGTTACATTCCTAATTTACCGTCAATCGATGAAACCGCGGCAGGCAATAATGAGACCTGATGTAAAATTTCGACTTAAGAGAAGTGATCCTTGAGAGATATACCCTAAGTCCTTATAATAAACACTTCAATGACTCTAAAGAGATAACCGCCATATCATACTAATCACTCGAATATACCTCACCTATACAACACGCCGCCTGCTTCAAGGTTTTGTTGTGGCTAGTGAATGGCACAGTTTTCTAACATATACAGTGTGACTGCGTACATTCTCACCGTTTGCCATAGGTTCTGAAAAACTCAGAAGACTAAATGGTCAAAGAATTTCGACTAACTCGTTAATCAAAAATAACTGACTTCTTTACGAAATAAACTGCGAGATAAAAGTATTGATCAAAAATGCAGAGAAAAAAAGTGTATGGACCTTTTCATACTGTAGTGTTACTAGGTAAATTCTAAAACATCTGTTGTGAATAGAAGCATTTATTCACATCATGCGAATCATCAGCACTGTAACTTAATGACCATAAATGTAAGTTTTTTTTATCTATATTTCACTCTTGCGTGTATGCAATTTTACAAAAATTTCCGTTTCGGAAAGCTTTGAAAGGATAATAAAATTTGCAGTTGTCCATATAACTGTTACAATGTGTGTCAAAATGCACTAAAACGTGACTGTAATAATAATTATAAATGATAAATTATAAATATACACTAGTATTAATATACAGGGTAGTCCAAAAGTAACGCCCTTTTTTTATCATGGTTTGCTTACCACTGAAATTGAGGAAGATAGGGACCATTTTAAACAGGCTTTTTCGGAAACTAACAGTACTCTTTCAGGAAAAAAGGAGCATAGGAGGCTGAATGATTTGAGTGATAAGGCACTTGAGCTTATTTCAGAAAGAAAGAACTGCAGGAATGTCCTTAATCAATACCCTACTAGTCCTAATAGAATGCATTACAGAGAGTTTAATAAACGTGTAAAGGATCAGTTAGCTGCTGATAAGAATCTTCGGCTTGATGGCTTGGTTGAAAAAGCCGAGGAAGCAGTTAGACAGCACAACAGCAGACAGCTATACCAGATAGTTAATATTTTGTGTGGTAGAAAACGGACAGGTATTCAGGGATTGACGAATAAACAAGGAAAAGTTATTTGTACCTTGTTTTACGGATATACAAGGAAAAGTTAAGATAGATGAGGATTCTGCCATGGCTAGGTGGGCTGAGCATTTCAGTGACGTTTTAAATGTCGTTAGTTCTACTTCCATTGTTTGCAATGATGATTGGACCTATAACACTTTAATGTTGGCCCTATAACACAATCTGAAGTTATTTTGGTTTTCTAAATTTAAACTTCATAAATCCCCAGGGGTAGATGAAATTACTCCAGAAATGCTTAGAGCTCGGAATATTTCGGTTACCACTTGGATGACTGAAATTTTGAATATCTTTTATGATAAAGGCATGGTTCCTAAGTATTTTACCAGAGCTATTCTTCTTATTTTTTAAAAAATGTGATTGCAGTTCTTGTGATAATTATAGGGGTATCAGCCTACTCTCTGTTCCAGGTAAAGTTATTTGCACGATTGTGCTTAATAGAATTAAGAATCTGGTTGACAGGAAATTGCGTGATGAGCACTGTGGATTCAAAAGTGGTAGGGGATATGTAGATCACTTAGGCAGATTCTTGAGAAATATTTAGAGTTTCAGAAACCTTTGGTTGCTAGCTTTGTTGATTTCAAAAAGGCTTTCGACTTTGTTGATCGTCATAACTTGTGGTTGATTGTGAGATCATATGGTATACGTAAATAAGTTAGTTAACCTAATGAAAGCTCTCTATAATAACACTGAGTCATGCGTGTGAGTTGATAAGGCTTGTAGCAATTGGTTTAGCATTGCTTCTGATGTTCGACAAGGGTGCATTTTGTCTCCTTTTCTCTTTAGTTTGGTTATTGATTATGTTATGCAAAATTCACTTCAAGGGAAAGATTTTGGCCTTAAATGGGCTGGAGATACGAAATTTTCTGATTTAGATTATGCTGATGATTTACCCCAGTGTCTCGCAAACTGTGTGCCGCGGCACACTACTGTGCCGCGAGAGATTCCAAGTGTGCCGCGAGAGAGTTTCAAATTAACACTAGATATTCCAAAGATTTCATTTTGACTTGACTTGTGTTATCGACGTGCTTTAATAAAAATCTTTCAGATTTTATCAACTGGGATCTTGTAAGTATTTATCAAGCTTTTTCCAAAATTTGGTATTAATTTTTGATTATTTCAAGCCATAGAATGGACAAATATTTAAAACAAACACCGAGTTATGAATTAAAGAACGAGAGCAAATCTTCAAGTAAAACCAAGCTGATGACTTCAACAAAGCGCAAATATAATGACGATTATATAAAGTTTGCTTTTATTCTTTTTTAGGTGTGCCGCGGAAAAAAAATTAGATTCAGTGTGCCGCAGAGTAAAAAAGTTTGCGAGACACTGATTTAGCCCTTTTGGCCAATGATGTTGATGAGATGAACTCGTTCATTCGAGCTGTTGATGAAACTGGTAGTACAGTAGGTTTGGTTATAAACAGAGAGAAAACTAAAGTGATGAAAATTGGTCAGACAGGCTGTGATTCAGTTAATCTGAATGGTTGCAATCTTGAGCAGGTGTAACAGTTTAATTATCTTGGGAGCTATGTAACAGATACTGGTGATGTGCGGCATGAGATTAACAGACGGATAGGGATTGCTGCCGGAACTTTTAAGGATCTCTGGAGAGTGTGGAGAAATAGGCGTATACACCTAAAGACTAAAATTAGACTATATAATAATTTGGTTCTTTCTAGGGTTAGTTATGGTAGTGAAACTTGGACACTTTGCAAACACGATAACAGGAAACTAGATGCTTTTGATTCTAGATGCTTATGCAGTATCTTGGGCATTAGGTGGTTCAACTTTGTAACTAATGATGAGGTTAGGCAAAGGAGTTTGCAACCTCCTTTAAGCAGCATATTGTGCAGAGAGAGACTCCGTTGGTTTGGCCATGTTGCCCATATGGATAATTATAGATTGGCGAATAGGGTTATGAACAATGTGCCTAAAAGCTTCAGAAAGAGGGGGAGACCTAGGATGCGGTGGGCAGACAATGTCAAACAGGACCTTGTTAGAATTGGTGAGCAGTGGCCAGATGCACAGATGTAGCTCAGGACAGACATTCTTGGAGAACTAAATTATACGGTCTGGTTGGACTTCCCTAGCCCATGGCTGCTTGATGATGATGATGATGATGATGATGATGATGATGATGATGATGATGATGATGATGATGATGATGATGATGATGATGATGATGATTGAATATATATAATTTTTTAACGTAAGTTCCTTATAAATTTTAGCTTCTAATATATTTCCAATTTTTTACATCAGTTTTAAAATTTCATTTTATTTCAGATTTTGTAAATGAAAATGGATTACCGTTTAACAAAAGAGTAAAGAGTAAATAAAAAGAAAGCGTTCTTTTGGACCACTCTGTATATTTAATTATAAATGCATACTAGTAAATATATACGAAATGATAAATTCCAATGCATAATAGTGTCGCAGCTAGGATTAATGAAAAGGTTTGAAGAAAGGGAGTTTTAAAATAATTTTATTATTTTTGTTAACGTTAATTGATTAACTATATTTTAGGAGTAAAACTTCTCCAAAGGGGTAGATTTAAGTCCCAAATCCCCCACTTAGCTATACTCATGAATCATAATGTAGTATGTTTTCGTTCTAATATTCCACAGATCGCATTTTCTATAACTTTAATATTTCCCTGGTTCAAGTATAAAGTTTTACTGTATCTTTTGGATTACTAACTTAACCGTCAATTTTTGACATTGCTTCACAGGTAAATCATAGAACACTTGAAAGATTTCAAATGACTACATTTTATACAATGAATTGAGGAAGATCTGCAGTATCCTCTCCACATCTCAGCAGAGAGTAACGCAGAATATATGCCTTCGGATATTTCGAACTCAGTTTCTAATCTAAAATCTCAGAAATATGCCAAGTGGGCTTTATTATAATAATAACGTATCACTAAGAGGAGAAAACGATTGACACACTTTCTTACCTTTAGCCCACGTTCAACAACTTCTGAAGCTTGCCTTGAAAGCGGTACATATCTATAAAACGAAGGTGATACATTAATCATCTCCTCTGAACTTCGAAAATATTATTTTAAATTGCAATCCCTTCACCATCTTATTAATTACAAAACAGAGTATGTTGTGAATGAGAACTTCATGTTATTAAAAATTAAGTTCAAACTGACATATAAATATTTCATTTTAATTTGCTTATTAACAATTTTTGATTACATTCTGAACCTTATTCCCATTTAGGCATATTTAACTTAAATTCATTAAAAGGAATCAAAGAATAGCATCTGATATTATAGAAAAAGACACTACGTATTTGCAAAATTTTTGCTTTTCGAGAGTTTGTACTGATAAATTTCAAGTAAGTGAACATTTTAAGGATATAGTTAATAAAATTTGGGTGTGGATAAGATTCAATAGAAATAAATACTTGGGTTACAGTATTGTTAATATTGCACTGAATGATTTTGGGCAGTTAGTGGCAATTTCCCGTATACTACAGTAATGAACAAATTATAGTAGTTGAACATATAGATACAGAGAGATATTGATGTATTTGAACAACACTAAGTTGCATGCCTAAGATACCAATATTTTTATATCTCTGTTCAAAAATATCGATTAGATAAGATATCGAAGGAGGATCACTGTAAGTACAATAATCTTATTTATTGTCGAAACAATGAATGATTTTAGGTACAGATTAACCAATGATTATTAAATTCCTTTATAACGTCAATATATTTATTTATTGAAATGACTTAGGAAAGGTTTTTTTTTTTAAAACCGTGGCTCATTATATTTTACTTTTTCACAATATGAAGTATTTTATCTGTATACTTTTTATTCGTGAAATAAACTTTCTTCTTCTTCTAAAAGCTTTGCCATCATTTCACAAATAATTCGTTTTTTTTTTCCACTCCCGCCTGCTGAAGGTGGTCTCTCAGTTATGTGTGTGTAACAGCACTTGTATTCCCCTGTTAGAAATCAGAAGTCCAAAATGCTTTATTCAATTTGCTGCATTGCACACCAACATAAGCATTATGAACACTTTTCTCCAGAAAGTGACGGAAAAGTTTCAATACCATTTTGTTTCATGCAAACGCTGGTAAGGTCTCTTCTGCTTGACGTTCGTCAATGGCTTCATTTTTTTTTGCTATAGTTAACCACGGCCAAACTCAGAATTTCTTTAAGTGGAAATGAAGGGGGGTCTGTCCCAATGGTTTCGAAGCAGTGATTATCAAGCTTTCTACAGCCATGGAACCCCTTATATTTGGTTTTACCCCTGCTGAACCGTAGCATTTCAGTTTTCACTTCCTGGAATTTTACTCAAGGAATGATAAACCAATTAGAGTAATAAAACAAAATTAATACTCATTAGATAATTAGTAATTATATGCTTTTAAAAATCTCAAAATGTATCAAACAACTGATCCTTATCTTTTTCATGGTAACTGAGATACATTTCAGATGCAACAAAAGAAATATAAAGTCAATTTAATGTTTCTGTTGGGTGTGGTAAACCCAACAGAAACATTAAATTGACTTTATAAGAAGCTCCTGAATTGTAGGCAAATTGAACAAGTGTTGAATTACAAAGTTTTTCTCCGTACCTATACGAATCTCTCCAGGAACCCACAAAAGGGTTCCACAGTTTGAAAATCCTTGATCTAGTGGTTCTAGTAAAGGGGCAGCCAAGTGATCAAATAATACGTCAATGCCATTGGCTAATTGTTTCAAAGAAATAAAAGTCGAATGAAATTTCAAAAAAAAAATAAAAGTTTGAATCCATATACCGGTTTCTTACATGTGCAAAAATTAGCAACTCCTCTAAAATCTTGTTAAATACACAACCAACCCGTAGAAAAGTTTATTAATATCAAAACGCTATTAAACACAAGTCGCAATTAACAAAACAATAGATGAATAGTAAAAGCTGTTTTTGCACAATAGGAAGCAGATTTTCATATACTGATATATTTAGGTATGGGGGGGTCCAGATCACCTAACTCCTTCCCCATTACGTATGGCCCTATAATTCACAACTATGACCGTTTGCTCACTGATTTCTCCATCACTTTTCCTGTTAACTCAATTTCTTCTCTGAAGATATTTATCAGCACATATACAACTTTAATTTCGCCGTTTCAGAGAATTTAGTGCAGAGAAAATAGCATTCAAAACAAATAATCGGTTTCAGTTAAACTTACAATAGTGATAGTCACAAAAGACATTCAGATTAATACCTAAATATTTCATTAATACATAAAACATTTTATTAAATACATAGTTCTTCGTCGGTATATATAAATATTAAGCAAGCGTGAATTTCCACAGCTTTAGTTCAACAGGTTTCAACGCTTTAGCTGACGGGTAACAAGGGGATCCCGAGTTCGAATTCGGGAAGCGGAAAGAGGGTTTCTACACACTTTCCATATTATTAAAAAATCGGATATTCTAGGAAAGAGCTCGAAAATCGTAATGAACTCTTTGGTATCATAAAAATAAACTCCTGAACCAAAAAATTAAGAATTCTTGAACATAAGAGTGAAGATGGTTAACCCAAGTTGAACCCAATTATAAAGATGTTCTTTCCATGTACTATAATCAATGACAAATCCTGACACAAGAATTATGATGTCAATAATACGCACAGAAATAATTCAACATACTTAAACGGATCTTCTATTCTTGGTGCACTGATTCTTCTTCTTAATAACAGGCTTCCTGTAAAAGAGGCAATTATTATTGAGCTATAATACTTTAGCAGAATAAAGCATGTAAAATAAATATGTTTGTATTGTAATTAAAAGTTATAATTAAGATCTAAAAAATTTAACATAGAATTTTTTTAATCCCATTCTTTATGCGCACAGGGAACACGCTCAACCCGTGGATGCATTCCTGGGATTTCCACATTGAGCAAAATCCGCATTCTCTGGAGCAATTATAACATCTCTTTTAATGAGACAGGGCAAAAGCACCAACATCAAGGTACTCAAATAAAAATTTATAAATCATAAAACATAAACAGACTGGTAAAAAGAGTCTGAAAAAAATTTGTAAAATTTTACTTAAAAATAGTATGCAGTTAAAAAGGTAAAAAACTCCATAAAATCTCTCCCAGAGTTCGCTATTTTTTTTACTATAACGCTCTGAGCGTGGTCCTCGCTTAAAAATGGAGTGCGTGTTACGGCGCTGACTCATATCATTTGTTGTTGCTGTGCTCCTCCAATACAGCCATTCACTGATTACGAAAAGAATGAGCCTCATCAATGACTTTCATAGTCAATAGTTCATGGAAGCAGACTCAAGATTATGATTAAGGATCGTTCTTCAGATTATGGGTAGACTCTTTCACGATTTACGTTGCCTTTATGCAATAGGCAAGAAATTTCTGAACAAAAAATTTTAATTGTTTCTATTGTTTAAATATTTGAAAGGAAAGAGATATATATTTTTTCACCACGTTATAACGTATTAGAATAGGTCAATGGCGCATTAAACGGGTGTCTCCTTAAAAGTTGTGTTTTTTCCTCGTAAATTACTATTAATATTTACTCTTTCCTTTTCTTATTAGTTTCTTCTCAAAGCAAAGTGTTCATTTTTGGCAGAACTAATGTCAATCTTTAAGCATTGGGTTGGGTTCGGTTGTTTTACTTCTGAGCGGCACTTTTTTGCACACCATGGGCTAAATGGCCAGGTCACATGGACCCCGAAGGCTCAGAGAAGTTTGGGGGAGGGGACCCACTGGAACAGCTGTTGTGAGACAGATGGTAGCCTCCCGTCAAGGCCATGCAGCATGTTCTTTAACGGGAACAGGGTATGGCTCTTACACACACGGGGCCACGGCTTTATGTCTCATCCGACGGACGGTGGCCTTTTCAAGCCCATCGGTGTCCCCTACTGGCCGTGGGCAGGGCGGGGAATTTTGCGGAAATAAATCTCAACGCTGACCCAGCTGGGACTCGAACATGGGAAGTACATATTAGGAGCCTGGCGCGCTATCGACTGAGCCATCCCCGCATCACTTAAGTATTGGAATAAGAGTTGGGCAAACAGACATAATCGAAGCAATATTCAGTTAATTCTTTTGCAAATATCGCAGCTCTTCTACCATCGTATGTCTTAATATCTTTGAACAGTATTATTCACATACTGTTAAATATATCTGCATAAATATTCTCTCTATATCCTGCGCAAGCAGGGGCGTAGCGAAAGACTATGGTTGGTGGGGGGGAGAAGTCCAAAATTTTCCAACACGAGCAAAATTTTACCAAAATTTGCCAACTGAGCAAACTTGCTTAGATTTTCGCTCCGTGGGGGTCACAATTTTAACGTCTCTCCTACATTTTGCCATTTGACTTCCAATTCTCCCAACTTCCCGTAATTTGCCATTTGACTTCCAATAAAAAAGCAAATCAGTATGAATTTTTGCCCTTGATTTGGTCAAATCTAATTATTTCACGAAACTAAACCAAATCTTTACATCTCTCCTAAATTTGCCAAACCACTTCAAACTTTCAAACTCCCCAATTTTTTTTTTTTTTTTTGGGGGGGGGGGGTGGAAATTAAGGGGAGTTGTCAAAATCGAGGCAACTTGGCAAATCTAAGGCAGTTTGGAAAATGGAGAGAGCAAAATTTAGAGCAGTTGGCAAAATTCAAAGCCACTTAGTAAAAACAGGTGAGTTGGCAAAATCTTAGGGAGTTGGCAAAATTCGGAGTGACTTGGTTAAATCTTGGAGAGTTGGCAAAATTCAGGTGAGATGTAAAAATAAGGATCTTTTTCTGTAAAATTATGGCGAGGTGGCAAAATCTAGGGACAGTTGACAAAATTCGGAGTGACTTGGCAAAATCGTAGGGAGTTGGCAAAATTCAGGTGGGATGTGAAACTTTGGATTTTTTTTCTGTAAAATTATGGCGAGTTGGCAAAATCTAGGAGAGTTGGCAAAAACTAGGGGCAGTTGGCAAAATTCGGAGTGACTTGGCAAAATCGTGGAGAGTTGACAAAATTCAGGTGAGATGTAAAAATTGTAATCTTTTTTTCTGTAAAATTATGGCGTGTTGGCAAAATCGAGGCAGCTTCGCAATATCTAGGAAAGTTGGAAAATCTTGGTGGAGTTCGCAAAATTCAGAGTGGCTTTACAAAAATCAGGTGTGATGTAAAATTGGGAATTTTTTCTGTAAAATTGTGGCGAGATGGCAAAATCTAGGGCAGTTGGCAAAATTCGAATCCACTTGGTAAAATACGGGCGATTTGTGAAAATTGGGATTTTTTTGTGAAATTAAGGAGAGTTTATAAAATCGAGAAAACTTTGCAAAATCTAGGGACGTTGGCAAAACTGGAAACCACTTGGTAAAATACAGGTGAGTTGTAAAAATTGGGATTGGTTTTGTGAAATTAAGGAGAGTTGGAAAAACCAAGATCTCTTGGCAAAATCTAGGGGAGTTGGCAAAATTGGAAGCCACTTGGTAAAATACAGGGGAGTTGTGAAAATTTTGCCGTTCTTGTGCAATTAAGGAGTTGATAAAATTCTTGGCAAATTCAGAGAAGATGTAAAAAGTGCAATTTTTCTGTAAATTACGGCGAGTTGGCAAAATCTAGAGTAGTTGGCAAAATTCGAATGCACTTGGTAAAATATAGGCGAGTTGTGAAAATTGAGATTTGTTTTGTGAAATGAAGGAGTGCTGGATAAATTGAGGAAACTTAAAAATTTCAAACTCCCCAAGATTTTGCCAAGTTTACTCGATTTTATTCAACTATCCTGAATTTCACAAACCCAATCCCAATTATCACAACTCGCCCGTATTTTCCAAGTCGATTCGAAT
Source organism: Ryuthela nishihirai (assembly GCA_038380435.1). NCBI lineage: Eukaryota > Metazoa > Arthropoda > Arachnida > Araneae > Heptathelidae > Ryuthela > Ryuthela nishihirai. The sequence continues at coordinate 10,118,874 of JAWZYU010000027.1, forward strand.
TTTACCAACTGCAGTACATTTTGTTAAGTTTCCTCGATTTGTCCAACACTCCTTAATTTCACAAAAGAAATTCCAATTTTCACAACTCGCCTATATTTTACCAAGTGCATTCGAATTTTGCCAACTCGCTGTAACTTTACAGAAAAAATCGCACTTTTTACATCTTCCCTGAATTTGTCAAGCCACTTCGAATTTTATCAACTCTCCTTAATTGCACAAGAAAGGCACAATTTTCACAACTCCCCTGTATTTTACCAAGTGGCTTCCAATTTTGCCAACTCCCTTAGATTTTGCCAAGAGTTCTTGGTTTTTCCAACTCTCCTTAATTTCACAAAAACAATCCCAATTTTTACAACTCACCTGTATTTTACCAAGTGGTTTCCAGTTTTGCCAACTTCCCTAGATTTTGCAAAGTTTTCTCGATTTCATAAATTCTCCTTAATTTTACAAAAAAATCCCAATTTTCACAAATCGCCTGTATTTTACCAAGTGGATTCGAATTTTGCCAACTGTCCTAGATTTTGCCATCTCGCCACAGTTTTACAGAAAAAAATCCCATTTTACATCACACCTGATTTTTGTAAAGCCACTCTGAATTTTGTCGACTCCCCCAAGATTTTCCAACTCTCCTAGATATTGCGAAGCTGCCTCGATTTTGACAACACGTCATAATTTTACAGAAAAAAAGATTGCAATTTTTACATCTCACCTGAATTTTGTCAACCCTCCACGATTTTGCCAAGTCATTCCGAATTTTGCCAACTGCCCCTAGTTTTTGCCAATTCTCCTAGATTTTGCCAACTCGCCATAATTTTACAGAAAAAAAATCCAAAGTTTCACATCCCACCTGAATTTTGCCAACTCCCTACGATTTTGCCAAGTCACTCCGAATTTTGCCAACTGTCCCTAGATTTTGCCACCTCGCCATAATTTTACAGAAAAAAAAACCTAATTTTTAGATCTCACCTGAATTTTGCCAACTCCCCACGATTTTGCCAAGTCACTCCGAATTTTGTCAACTCCCCAACATTTTACCAAGTCACTCCGAATTTTGCCAACTCCCCAAGATTTTGCCAAGTTGTCCCGATTTTGCCAACTCCCCAAGATTTTACCAAGTCACTCCGAATTTTGCCAACTCCCTAAGATTTTGCCAACTCACCTGTTTTTACTAAGTGGCTTTGAATTTTGCCAACTGCTCCAAATTTCGCCGTCTCTCCATTTTCCAAACTGCCTTAGATTTGCCAAGTTGCCTCGATTTTGACAACTCCCCTTAATTTTCCAAAAAAAAAATTAAAAATTTTCACAACTCGCCTAGATTTTATGAAGTCGCTTCGAATTTTGCCAACTCCGAGTTACTTTGGGGGAAGCCCCCCTCCCCCCCATGGCTACGCCCCTGTGCGCAAGTCGAAAGCATTTTGTCCCCAAAAAGAAATGAACTTTTTTCGTCGATTTAAGAGAATTAGATTTTTGCTTCAAATGAGTTAACTTTCTTCAATCTAAAACAAATTTCTTCGCTTTCCCACTCAGTTCAAAATACGATTTAAACAACACACAACTGAAGGAATTTCAAAACTACTAGCAGTTCATTTTTAGCACAAAATCAATTTAAAAATACGAAATAAAATATTAATGCCTTTCTTAATTTCCTCAAAAACGTCTTCTTTTGCTTTTATTTTAATAAAATTGGGTAAAAGAACTCCGTACTTAAGGTTCATGACATTTATTACGTTGAGCTGAGATTAATGCATGGTGACCAAGTGGCAGCTTGGAAGGCATATGCCATCTGACCGGTCCTTTCTATATCTTCCCATCGAAAACTAAAATATTCAAACACTTATTTTAACCGAAACATAAATAAGAGCATGCAAAGAGTGCCTAATACAATGAAACACAAGTTAACTTCTTATTAACTTGTAAAATAAAGATTTTCTACAAAATTGTTCCTCATATAAATAAAATTTCTTTGAATACTGATTTTCAATAATATTCTTTTAATTTTTAAATCCATGAGCTAAAAAAGCTAAACAATTGCCTTATTCCGAGTAGGAAATCATCAAAATTGACGGAAACTCGAAGAAATATCACAAATACTTCTAAAAGCTTCGGTGAAGGAAACAGAACCTCGTGGATCAAGTAGACATCAGTAAAAGCTTGTGGTGATCAAAATCTAATAGCCGAATCTAGAACTCCATTACGACCTGAGTTAGCGAGAATTCATTTGAAAAAGCACTAACGCAGTGAGCTCACTTATGCTACGAGTTGTAATTTTTGAAAAACATTTATATTAACTCAAAAGATTAACCTAAATATTTTAGAACTGATATCCTATATCAAAATTAATCCTGTCAAGGACCATCAATTCTACATTCAAGGCTTATGTATGCACATTATTTTTAATACAGCTATAATTTTAAGAATCTTAATGAAATACCAGCAGAATAACAAGAAAGTCAACAAAGGGTCGCTGGACCCTTTGTTGACTTTCTTGTTAATCTGCTGGTATTTCATTAAGATTCTTAAAATACACCTTATTTTAAGAAACGTATTGAAGTAAGTTAATACGTTTTAACTTCTGAGATAAATCTAACCTTCCAATTGCTTGTAAATATTCTATCATCCATAACTATTCTAAACGAAAACTCTTGTAAAGCAAGATTCCGACATAGTCGCCCATAAAAAGCATTCCAAATTTATAAGCTGTGATTATTTTTTCCACCTTATGGAATTTAATCACCATCCATTATAGCAGTAAATCTATGATTAGTATTTTATTGTATTTTTCATTGAAGCTTTTAAGCCATATTTTCCTCTGCTGAATAATAATAAATTTTACTATCACTAACTAGCAATTGTTCATGAAGCTCAATAAAATATTACAGTTAAGGGACAAACGAACACTCATTTGGGAGTATCAAGATATATCGAAGTTTTTGCAGGAACCTAAACTGTGCTTAAATTAAGAGTGCCTAATACAATGAAACACAAATTCACTTCTTCTTAACATCTAAAATAACGATTTTCTACAAAACTGTTCCTCATATAAAAAAATAACAGTTTTTGTATCGATTACGTAACAGCGATGCCTTTGGAACGAACCGTCAGAGAGTGATTCCAATAAAGTAATTAATATTTCTAGTTCTCTCAGTATTTATATGTTTCATGCCTTCTGACTCAATCATTCCAATCTTTGCTGGCCAAAATTTCATGATAAGGCCCTCCAGCACTAAAATTTGGTAAATAAAATAATGACTTTTTTCTATATTCACCAATATGCAGTACTCGCAAGCAGAGTCGTTTCTCCAGGGAGTGCAGGCTCACTGCGCCGAAGAAGCCAAATTTAATGGACAGCCACGATACAAGCAGTTTAAATTTTTTATTTCATTTTTATACTTTTCACTCTGGTTAAGTTTTCATAGGGGGGGGGGGAATATATTTGCGCCGGGGTGTCTGCATGGTTAAAAATGGCCCATCTCGCAAACTGTAACCTTTAGGTGAAGTATTTTCTGCTCGTGATGATGTACCACGATGACGGTGCCGAGAACATTAGTCGATTTGCAGGAAAAATTTTGCGTACGAAGGCCTGAAAAGGGAGGGGTCATGTTACTACTGTGGGCATTACTAACCATCATCATCAAAATCATCCTCAAGCAGCCATGGGCTACGGAGGTCCAACCAGACCGTGCAATTTAGTTCTCCAAGCAAGTCTATCCTGAACTACATCTACTGCATCTGGCCACTGCACATCAATTCTAACAAGGTCCTGTTTGACATTGTGAGCCCACCGCATCCTGGATCTCCCCTTCTTTCTGAGGCCTTTAGGCACACTGTTCATAACCCTATTCGCCAATCTATAATTATCCATACGGGCAACATGGCCAAACCAACGGAGTCTCTCTCTGCACAATATGCTGCTTAAAGGAGGTTGCAAACTCCTTTGCCTAACCTCATCATTAGTTACAAAGTTGAACCACCTAATGCCCAAGATACTGCGTAAGCATCTGGAATCAAAAGCATCTAGTTTCCTGTTATCTTGTTTACAAAGTGTCCAGGTTTCACTACCATAACTAACCCTAGAAAGAACCAAACTATTATACAGTCTAAATTTAGTCTTTAGGTGTATACGCCTATTTCTCCACACTCTCCATAGATTCTTAAAAGTCCCAGCAGCAATCCCTATTCGTCTGTTAATCTCATGCCGCACATCACCATTATCTGTTACATAACTCCCAAGATAATTAAACTGTGACACCTGTTCAAGACTGCAACCCTTCAGATTAACTGAATCACAGCCTGCTTGACCAATTTTCATCACTTTAGTTTTCTCTCTGTTTATAACCAAACCTACTCTACTACCAGTTTCATCAACAGCTCGAATGAAAGTGTTCATCTCATCAATATCATTTGCCAAAAGGGCTAAATCATCAGCATAATCTAAATTAGAAATTTTTGTATCTCCAGTCCATTTATGGCCAAAATCTTTCCCTTGAAGTGAATTTCGCATAACATAATCAATAACCAAGCTAAAGAGAAAAGGAGACAAAATGCACCCTTGTCGAACACCAGAAGTAATGCCAAACCAATTGCTACAAGCCTTACCAACTCTCACACACGACTCAGTGTTATTATATAGAGCTTTCATTATGTTAACTAACTTGTCAGGTATAACATATGATCTCACAATCAACCACAAATTATGACGATCAACAGAGTCAAAAGCCTTTTTGAAATCAACAAAGCTAGCAACCAAAGGTTTCTGAAACTCTAAACATTTCTCAAGAATCTGCCTAAGTGAAAATATCTGATCCACACATCCCCTACCACTTCTGAATCCACATTGCTCATCACGCAATTCACTCTCAACCAGATTCTTAATTCTATTAAGCACAATCATGGAAAGAACTTTACCTGGAACAGAGAGTAGGCTGATACTCCTATAGTTATCACAAGAACTGCGATCACCTTTTTGGAAAATAGGGATAACAATAGCTCTGGTAAAATCCTTAGGAACCATGCCTTTATCATAAAAGATATTCAAAATTTCAGTCATCCAAGTGGTAATCGAAACATTCCCAGCTCTAAGCATTTCCGTAGTAATTTCATCTACCCCTGGGGATTTATGAAGTTTAAGTTTAGAAACAGCCAAAAGAACTTCAGATTGTGTTATAGGGCCAACATTAAAGCCACCAATGCATCTATCATCATTGCAAACAATGGGAGTAGAACTAACCACATTGTTTAGAATATCACTGAAATGCTCAGCCCACCTAGCCATGACAGAATCTTCCCTTTCTATAACCTTACCTTGTTTATCCTTCAATCCCTGTATACCTGTCCGTTTTCTACCACAGAAAACATTAACTATCTGGTACAGCTCTCTGCTGTTGTGCTGTCTAACTGCTTCTTCGGCTTTGTCAGCCAAACCATCAAGCCAAAGATTCTTATCAGCAGCTAACTGATCTTTTACGCGTTTATTAAGTTCTCTGTAATGCTTTCTATTAGGACTAGTAGGGTATTGATTAAGGACATTCCTTCATTTTTTTTTTCGAAATAAGCTCAAGTGCCTTATCACTCAGATAATTCTGCCCCTTCTGCTCCTTTTTTCCTAAACGAGTACTGTTAGTGTCCAAAAAAGCCTGTTCAAAATGATCCCATTCTTCCTCAACTTCAGTAGTAAGCATACCATGACGGTCATAATGACAAAGTAACCTATCATGGTAAGCTTTAGCTATAACTGGATCTTTCAGAGCTTCAGTATTAAAAGTAAATTTTTTAACCCTAGCACAACACTTTTTAAGTTTAAGTTGCAAGACACTTTTAACAAGGTAATGGTCAGATCCAATTTCAGCTCCCCTATATGACCTGGTATTCCTAACAGACTAGCCCATTTGCTCATCATTTTTTGCTGTTAATTAATATATAATCAATCATATTCTTATGCAGCCCATCAGGTGAAACCCATGTGTACTTATGTATGTCGCGGTGTTTGTAATAAGTGTTAGTTATTCTGAATCCATTGAGTTTACTTACCTACAGGAGACGCTGCCCATTGCCATTGGAGCTACCAATATCAAAAGGGCCTATTACTCCTCCCCAAAGGTCAGAGTCAGTACCAACTTTGGCATTGAAGTCACCAAGAACAAGAGTAATATCTCCTTTCTTGACAAAATTCAAAATATCCTGAAGTTGTCCATAAAACCTATCCTTCTCATCGGCATCCTCAGTGGGGGCATAACAGCAGATTACATTCAAGTCTTTAATGCTTGTCTGAAATTTTGCTGTAAGAAACCTTTCATTAATGCACTCATATCCTAGAAGAGCATCACTAGCGTGTCTGCTGAGAAGCAGACCCACGCCTTGGTGATGCTTTTTGTCGTCCCTCCCTGAAAAGAGAAATTTAAGATTATTTTTACGAATCTGACCTTTATCTGTCCATCTGGTCTCTTGCAAGCCGAGAATATCTAAATTATAATGGTGGAATTCTTGTGTGAGGACATCAAGAGAAAAAGCTCTGTGCAGAGTCCTCACATTCCAACTACCTATGGAGAGAAAATGGTTAGTGGGATGTTTAAAGAAACTATATTTATAGAGAGAGGGAATGCCGACAATATCAAACAGCCCCCTAATCGCAGACATGGGGCAAAGACCCGTTTACCCACCCACTAAAGGCTGAAGCCATCTACACTGGAAGACTTCCTCCAATGTAGAATTTGACGATGCCAATAGAAGCAAAGAGTTCAGGTGCCTGCGATGACCTCTGCTCGGGATTATCCACCAGCTGATAAACATATCCTGTGAATCTAACCACTTGGGTCTGTCAACCCACAAACAAACAGAAAACACAGCGGAAGATTTTCCCTCCACAGAAGCCCACCAGTGCAGCAAAATCAGGATCCATAATCAAGCTCAGAGCCATATATCAGTCCAGTCCAGTGGGTTTATATGGTCAGCACCAGGACCCTGTGTGGTTGACCACTCCGCAGCAGGGTAGAAAAAAAAAAGAACGGTAACCATAATTGTCCAGATCAGTAGGCCACACTAATCTGGCAGCCCTCCCCTTCCGTTCACTTCCACAAGAGAGTATCTCTTTTGAAAGGTACTAACGGTCACTAACCTTTAAACAATTACTGACATTTTTCACTTTACTATGAACCGCTTTCCTTAAGACGTTCCACAAATTAGACATAATGACTAAAAACTTACTGAGCAAAATGATACCCAAAACTGTCCAGAAGAAGCAGATTATTTTCTGCTGAGGGCAAAACTACAATGAACATCTCGTCAACATCCGAAACTTAGTCTGTGTTTCATTAGTGATACTTTTTTAGGGTTATCAGATGCCTTTGTCATAAAAGGAGGACAAAAAAGCTAGAAATGGAGGACAAAGGAGGACAATAAAGCTTGAAATGGAGGATAAAGGACGACAATAAAGCTACAAATTGAGGACAAAGGTGGGCATTGCTTTCAATTTGCAAAATAAGTTTTTCCTACTAAGTTTTATTTTAATTACCACCGACTAACAGTTGAATCAGAAAAAGGTATAATACTTATTAAATATACTTTAAAATATATGATGTTCCGATTTTTATTCCAACTTGATAAGAAATCAAGAATTATTTTGCCTTAAGAGCATAATGGCTAGTAACTATCTGCTGCTGCAGAAGCCAAATATTGTGTTTCCATTTAGGGCATGCTCTTGATGAGAAGGCTCCTACAAACTAGGAGTAGTCCTTAATTCATTCGCTGTCTTGCATTTTGCAAGAAAAAAGAAAACTTGCTCTCTACTTTTATAGCTCCACCTATCCGTGGGCGGTAACATATTTTTTTGCAGTTTTCTAAAGCGCATACTATTTTTAATCTGGTATATAAATTGCTAATATCGGGATTACAAAAACTCTTACAACATTAACGCAGTTAATTTAGCATTCACGATTTGCGTTTACAATAAATTATTTGAAGGTTAACACTAAATTATATTATAGTCATGGGTTCAAGAAATTTAAAAAAGGAATGTGAAAGAAAAAGTGCTTTTAGTTTGAAACATGAACTTTACAAAAAGGAGGACATTTCATGTTTTATTGAAATTATGGGAGGACCTGAGGTAAAAAAGTGGGCATGTTCTCCTTTTTGAGGCGGCATGGTAACCCTATGATTTTTCATGCACCGCAGCTGTGATTTCTGCCTTCAAATCTTCAACAGTATGCGAATTATTCCTGAGGAGAGACTCTTTAAGGAATCTCCATAAAAAATCACAGGGATTCAAATCTGAAGAGTAAAGTGTCCAAGATAATCTAATTCCAAATCATTCAGAATATTGACTAAAATGACCTTATCATGAAAATGTTCTTTCAGTAAACGGAAAAACTCATTCCCCATATATATAGTCTTGCCCGAAATTTTTGAAAAACATGTTTCATACTCACTCCCACGTTTTGAAGAGTTGGAACCAAGTGATCTTGAATGTATCTGAGGTAGTGTTCAGCATTCACTGTGTGATTAGGAAGATAGGTTCGATAATTCCAGCAAATGAAACAACACATCAAATCGTGCATTTTTGTGGAGACAAAGACGTTTTCATGATTGTATGAAATTTCTAATGTCATATATGAGCACATTCTGTTTATTGACGTACCCATTGAGGGTCAAGTACGATTTGTCGGTGAGCCAATTACTTTCCAGATATTGATGAAAGAAACCAAAAAAGTCGGCTCTCATCGTTCAGGGACTGTTATATCCTAATTTTGCAGGAAAACATTTTTACGGCTTTTCGAACAATGGATAAAGTGGAAGTGTGTTTTCAAACACAGATGTTGCGACAGCCGTTCGAAAGATTTGCATGATCTATGAGTCGGAATTGACTTCATACCTGCAATGCTTTCAGGGATATCACTGACTTCTTTATGCTAACGCCTTTCTTATTTGCCTGATATTGTATCAGTCAGCTCGAACTTTATCACTAATCTTTTAATTGTTGATCTGCTTGGATCTACAGCCAGATCTCACTTGAAACTCACGCTGCACCGTAATAACTCTGCCGGTTTCATAAAATCTTTTTACATAAAACATATGCTTCTCAATAGGTATACCATCTTGAGTATAACTGCTTACAGAAGTGCATGCTAGGAAATAACACTAACCGATACTAAACTCCCAACTATTATAACATGTTCTGATATCAATAAATATTGGCATTTAAAACTACCGCGACTATTCCTTATGATGATGAATTATGCACAAGCATACGTATTCATTGTATAAAATGATTTATTTGGTATTTCTTACGTTTTATGAATACTTGTTCGATCAGAGTAAAATTTTGCAACACAAATTGCGCAGTCACTTCCAATTCTACAGAAGATCGTCTCACACCACTTACTCCACTCTTGGTCAGTACATTTTTCCGCTTTTAGTAGTAATTTTCTTTCAATAGTTATCTATTTTAGGATCATTTTCTTTTATCTATCATTCTGTACTCAGAAATGCCAACAAACTATTGCAATCTCGCCTGCCTTCCAAAACAATCCGAACTGCCAAATATTGAAATCAAAAATATTCAATAACATTCCAAACTAAAATTAAACAAAAAAGAATGGATATCACAATTTCCAGTGTATTCAGTAACTCTTGAATAACTGATCTGCATCTATATTCTGGGTAACTTCCGTTATCATTTTGTTCAACACAGGATTAGAGTCATTGTGTGCAGTCAGTGGCAAAAAAAAGGGTTTTTAGATGTTTATGATAAAATTTAAATTAAAAAAATCATAAATTCTTAAAATGATAGTGAACTGGGATCGGCAACCTATTCCCATAGCGCATGCTACATCGGTTTTTTTTTTAATCCTTTTTTTCTAGTGGCGTACGACTTATCTTTTATATTGCACTATATATTGAATCTTCATTTGTTACAACATGCCATGCCAGTCCAAAAAACCCGTTTCTTGGCACCCACTGACAACAAACAGTGGTAGTTTACAATTGGGTTGTACCATCTAAATGAATCTTAAGCAAACACGAATTGAAGCCAGAAAAGGTTTATTCCCTAAAGAGTCGTTTATTTAACCAATTGAAACAAAGTTCTCTTATCCTTCTGTTATTTCGTGCTTTATATTTGTTCCACAATTAAGAATAGTTACAAGGATCTTTCTCGTATATAAAAGTATGTCTTAATTTCGAAACAAACTAATTCCGCCTCTTAAAAAGGAAATGGCAAATGCAGGCTACAAACAACTACTCAATAATTAATAAGCAAAACTTTTAGGCAATTACAATTTAAAACAATTATGTTTTTCTGCCTGTCAAGCATTCATATAAAAATCAGTTAGTAAGTACTATCACTCGACTGATTAGTAAGATCGCAATAACATTCGAAAGGCTTACAGATTAGATTAGTCACAAAAAGCAAAATCAGTCATAAGGTTCGCCATCTCCATAGGAAGGGTGCAGGGGTTGGCCCAATGAGCAGCGTGCCGTTTCATAACATGTTCCAGTTTCGAATTCCCACTCTGCCTGTGATCAGATTTTCTCCACCAACTCAGGTTCTACTCTCTGTAAGAATGAGGACACCAACGGCGTTGAAAGGCTGTTGTTATTCAAACGGAACATTAAATCGTGGCCCCAAGTACAGTGAGTCAGCTCTATGTATATTAAACAGCACGATGGATGTCCTTCCCAGACAAGTGGATTTCATTGTCTCTTAACAGCTGTCCAGTGGATCCCCTTCCCAGCTTTTCCCCTTGGGGTACATGTGACCTAGCTATTTAGCCCATTGTGTGCAAAAAAACTGCAGCTCAGAGATAAATCAAATCAATTTTCAGCTTTGTTCCAATTTTCCTGCAGTGAAAAACGTTGAATGAATAAAAAATATTTTTATATTAAAATAAAATTAAAGCAAAAAATCATCAATAATATTGACAAAATTAAATCACAGTGTTAATTGCAACTAGTGCCTGGTCAAAAGTCGATGGTTTTTACATATTTTGAAACATATTTTCGAAAATATTCTACACTTTGTTAGTGTGATTACATTTATCAAAACGTAGTTTGCATTCTTCTAGTTTGGTAAAAGTATGTGCATGTGTACAAAACTCTCAATGAATGCACTCATTTCAACATGACTTCATGCAACATGAAAGCGTATGTTTAATAGTAAAATATTTTAGGATAAAATTTTAATATCAGCTTAAATAAAATAATTTATATAAGAAGGAGAAGCAAAAAGGTTATATTTATACATATATTTCTTTCATTGTCAATAATTGTAGTATATACAGTTCTTATCTTTTAAAATTTGAAATTAATTTTGTTCCGTTTTTTAACAATCGGTGCGAACTGGTTGACTGATGTGTAGTAGAAACTTTAATGCGTACAAAATATGAAATAAATAAGCTACCCCTCAGGCTGCTTGCCACAGAGGTTTGACAGAAGTCTATCAGCATAATAGGTCATAGAAAAGATCCATGAGGAAGGAGACCTCAGTAGAAAGTCAACATTGTGCAAACTCAACGCAAAGTGTCATCCATGCTTTATCTAGATTCAAAATTTAGTCATACCTCGAGTTGAAGATCCTGATAGACAAGAGCTCTGTCTACTGTGTATCCTTGATAGCTGCAGACTTCCCACACGTTCATATAAATCTTTCAGAGAACTGGATAGAGTAAGACAATAATAAGATGGATATCAAGATATGTCACTGAAGTGCGATAGCTGCATACATTCTTAGCGATAGATTATTTATTGTTTCTACTACTATTAGTTTAATATTACAGCATTATGATTAAATTTAAGTTCAATTAATTTTACTTACACAAAGATTATTTAATTAACACTTACACATAGAAATATTTATCCATTATTTGGGAAGCGAAATGAGCAATTAATAATTTTCCATTTGTTTCAATACCTAACAAGTAAAGATTGGTCCTTTTCTCCGTTAATTTAAATATTGCTCTTTGACGTTCAGGTTTTGCTCGCAGATTACACTGAAGTGCCATTGAATTACTGATAGCAACTTAGTAACGTGTTGGATCCCTTCTGGCACCGATAAGGGCCGCGACATGACGAGGCAAGGGCTCCACAACCTTGCGTAAATGTTCCACAGGTATCGCGACTCACGCATCCTCCAGAGCTGTCCACAATTCTCTCAAGGTCGACGCTGATGGGACATGGGCCCGAACACTCTGCTACCGGGATGCAATGAGAGTCTTCGGCACACGTACCAAAGGTCCCACAGGCGTCCAACTGAAGACACCCCAGGCCATCACTGAGCCCAGCTTGTACTGTTCCGACCTGACATGCAGGATCCACGGCTTCATGGGGTTGGCGTCATACCCTCAGTCTCCTGTGTCGTGATGAAGTTTAAATCGGGATTTATCATGCCAGGCTGTCCGTTGCCAATTTTTGATGGTCCAGTTTCGATGTTCTTTAGCCCAGGCAAGGCGTTGAGCTCAGTGTTGTGACGTTAGAAGTGGGACTCTCGTAGGTTGGCGGCTCCCGAAGCCAAGACGATGAAGTGAACATTGCATGGTCTATGTACTGACTTCCCGGCTGGAACCTGTGTTCAGATGGGAGGTGGTTTCAGATAATGTCTGGCCCCTATCGGTCCATATGATGTGGACTTTTATGATCGTACATAATGAAAGCACGATCATTCAAGGCTGGTTGCCCTTTGCAGTTTGTCTGGGTACTTGTTTTTTTGTCGGAATTTTCATATTCCCGGAACACTATTGAAACTGTCGTACGAGAATATCCAAGTTTGTTGACAATTTCGCAGATCGAGTGTCCCATCCGTCAGGCACCTACAATCTGCCCTCTGTCAAATGCATCTAAATCCCGCACCTTTTCCATCACGACGAATGCTTCGGGAAACCAAAACAGACAGCTATATATGACCACAGTTTCAGCCACGTAGTCGTAATGCGGTACTTGCGGCACTGAATTTGGATAACGTCTCCTATTATCCTTAATTCAATGGCACTTCAGTGTACTAACAGAGGTTTTTTGGGGGGGAATTCACTTTTATTCTCTACATTTATTACTACGTTTGCTTTCGGCATAACATGAACCAACTCACCAAGTTTCCACTCACCAAACCAAAGAGAAAAATTACAAAACGCAGCCTTCCCCAATTTCAGTGTAATGTTGAACCAATCACTGTTGTCTTCACTACCTTTTATACACGATTCAATGATATTATAGATGACCACCATTAACTAACTTTTCAGGTAAAGCCAACGATCAACCACAAATTATACCTATCTAGGCAAGTGTCAAACTCTCCTAATAGGAAGCCTATGCACAGCTTTAGTTGATGTCAAGCCATATGGAGGGCATTCAAAACGTTCTTGACACGTCTGTAGATTTCCACTCGTTCCTCTGAAGGAGCTATGACTTGTTTGAAAGCTTTACGTAAATTTCTGATTACGTGTTAAACACAAAGGCTGTATTATCATTTCTCTCTTCGCTGGAAAGAAGAGAGTACCAATAAAGTTCGGCCTGCGAAATTTGTGCGTTGTTGCTATGGAGCCTACTAAAGACGGCAAAAGATTTTACATTTTCACAAGGATGCAGATTGGAGACGATGTGAAAAATATTCATGCGGATTATCACAAGTATATGGGGATCGCGTTCACATGACACGAATAAGGGATGGATACACAAATTCAGAGAAGGACGACAAAGCTTCCAAGACCTCTCTCGTGCAAGAAGGACTGGAGGATGAAGACTGTGAAGGAGAGAAACCATCGCTGCTGTTCGTGAACTCATTAAGGAAAATCCCCACATCCACCATTCAGGAAATAATTTTAGATGTCAGTGTATTGATCGCCACGGTGGAAACAATTATATCATCATTTAAAATTCCGAAATATCAGTGCCAAAGGGATACCACACAAACTGACAGAACAGCAAAAAAGAGGCTAGAGTCGACTAGGTCAAGGAGATACTGGCAATGTTTCAACCAAGTAGCTCCAAACGGTTAACAGACATTGTCAGAGGAGATGAGACGTTGTTTCATTACCTATCTTCCTATTGCTTTTGGTTTTGACATTTGTCGTATGTCGGTTTGTTGGTTTGTAGATTTGACAAAATGTTGTTCCAACATATCTTTATAACGCGATGGAGAAACTTAACGGTTTATGTGCCGAGTGAAAGCTTGTGATGCGGGGAGTGTCATAGGCTATAAAAAATTGACCCCAATGCTTTCTTCCCCCCTAAGAAAGGGGAAATGTGAAAACTATTCTTAAGCTATATCTCCAGAACGCGAAGGCCGAAAGTAACAAGCTATGTGCCAAATGAATGCTTGGGACGCAGGTAGGTTACGAAAATTTGACCCCCCCCCATGCTTTCTTCCCTCCTAAAAAACGGGAAATGTCAAAGTCGTTCTACTACATCTTCCGAACGCGAGGGTCTACATTATAAGTTAGGTGTCAAATGAAAGCTCGTATAATGACCATAGCAAACATATAATGACCTTAGTAAACTATTTCGAATTTTGCCCCTACTACGACTCGTTAAAGTCGACCCCTGCGAAAATGTTTTTCGACTTTAACGAGTCGTATCTCAAATTAAAGCTTGTGACGTCTCCAATGTAGTGGGCTACTCAAACCTGACTCCAAGAGAGTGGTAAATGTGCTCGGTGTTTATGAGTCATATATCAAAGTTTTTGGAGGTAGGTATTTTTAGTGACAACAAAAGAAATATAAATTAAAAAATTTTAAAAAATACCTGTCTTCCTATAGAGCCCTAAAAAGTAGAATATAAACTTAAAGCATATCGATGATGCAAAAAATCAGAGTTCGTATCCACTTCGAAGGAAGATAGGATGCCGATTTACCTACTTGGCAAGATTGCCTGAGCCCTATGTACCTTTGAAATGGATACGAATAGTTATTTTTTTAATATTTTAATTCATTATTACACAACTCCCAGAGAGATCGACAACTATGTTTGGGTTAAGGAAAATGAACCAGCCTCCCCAAATCCTCCAACAAGACTTTTACTTAAGGAAGAGGATATTCACAATTTTTTGAATTCCCAAGGAGTGGTAGCCGTGGACACCTTACCTGAAAAAAAGTCTAAAATGGCCAATACTACAAAAATATTGTTTTGTCCAAAATGATTAAGGAGATGAAGGAGCAGCGTCCAACAACAGACCTGTTAAGGGTTCTCCTTCTTCATGACAATTCCAGTGTTCAGAAAACCCGGCAATTTATGGCTTATCTGGAGCAGGAAAAAATCAAATAGCTACTCCATCCTGCATATTCACCTGATCTTGCACCATAAGATTTTAAATTGTTTTCAAAAATTAAAAAGGAACTTCTTCTTTGCTGGAAGCCTTTTTCAAAGCTTCCCAGCAAGGGAAGAGTGCAAAACATTGTAAAATGCGTTCATTCAGAGCTGCGGAGTATTTCCCACTGGAATACTGTCAAGCTTTAGATTCTGTAACTTTGCAAAGATACTGGATGGGAGTACCTTGAAGGACAGTAAAAGTTTTGTTGCGGTAAGCACAATGGTTTTTGTTCTGCAGATGCATGTCAAGAACTTTTTGAAGCCCCTCATAGGAACATAGGATGCTGCTGAACAGTTGTAGTGGGTATTGCGGCTCCAATAAAAAAAAATAAATAAATACCCCCTCAAGCAGCTGCTTGCCACAGAGGTCTGACAGGAGCCTGTCAGTTTATATGCCACAGTAGGAGATCTGAGAGGATGGCAGGACCTCAGCAGAAAAACGACACATACATCCATGCCTAATTCCGGGGCTCGAACCCAGGTCCCTTAGATCAGTAGTCAAGCGTGCTAACCACTCGGCCACGTCTGCTATTCCTTTAAAAACATAACTGGCAGTAAATATGGTTTCAATGAAATATTTATATTCCTACACACTGTTCAATACATATTGTTAAGCGTAAATGGTAGCTAGGTAGTCGCTGGAAGGAGAGCTATGCACCAATCCCCTGTGACGATGCATAAAATTGTCCAGGCCTAGCACCTAATGTTCGACCCTGCCTTTTCATGGTGCAGGCCATTAGTACCTTTCAAAAGAGATAATATACTCTCTTGCAGAAAGGAATGAAAGGGGAAGGCTGCCAGATCAGTGTGGTCTACTGATCAGGACAACTATGGCTACTTTTTTTTCTACCTTGCTAAGGAGTGGTCAACCACACAGGTTCCTGGTGCTGACCATATAAACCTACTGGGCTGCAATATGGCTCTGAGCTTGATTATAGATCCCGAATTTGCTGCACTGGTGGGCTTCTGTGAAGGGAAAACCTCCCGCTGTGTTTTCTGTTTGTTTGTGGGTTGACAATCCCAAGAGAATAGATTCACAGGAATGTTTTATCAGCTGGTGGATAATCCTGAGCAGAGGTCATCGCATGCACCTGAACTCTTTGCTTCTATTGGCATCGTCAAATTCTACATTGGAGGAAGTCTTCCAGTGTAGATGGCTTCAGCCTTTAGTGATGGGGGAACGGATCTTTGCCCCATGTCTGCGATTAGGGGGCTGTTTGATATTGTCGGCATTCCCTCTCTCAATAAACATAGTTTCTTTAAACATCCCACTAACCATTTTCTCTCCGTAGGGAGTTGGAATGTGAGGACTCTGCACAGAGCTTTTTCTCTTGATGTCCTCACACAAGAATTCCACCATTATAATTTAGATATTCTCGGCTTGCAAGAGACCAGATGGACAGATAAAGGTCAGATTCTTAAAAATAATCTTAAATTTCTCTTTTCAGGGAGGGATGACAATAAGCATCACCAAGGCGTGGGTCTGCTTCTCAGCAGACACGCTAGTGATGCTCTTCTAGGATATGAGTACATTAATGAAAGGTTTCTTACAGCAAAATTTCAGACAAGCGTTAAAGACTTGAATGTTATCTGCTGTTATGCCCTCACTGAGGATGCCGATGAGAATGAGAAGGATAGGTTTTATGGACAACTTTAGGATATTTTGAATTCTGTGAAGAAAGGAGATATTACCCTTGTTCTTGGTGACTTCAATGCCAAAGTTGGTACTGACTCTGACCTTTGAGGAGGAGTAATAGGCCCTTTTGGTATTGGTAGCTGCAATGGCAATGGGCAACGTCTCCTACAGGTAAGTAAACTCAATGGATTCAAAATAACTAACACTTATTACAAACACCGTGACATACATAAGTACACATGGGTTTCACCAGATGGACTGCATACGAAAATGATTTGTTATATATTAATTAACTGCACTGGGGTAGTTCGGTTAGGAATACTAGGTCATATAGGGATGTAGAAATTGGATCTGACCATTACCTTGTTAAAAGTTTCTTGCATTGTAAACTTAAGAAGTGCTGTGCTAAGGTTAAAAAATTTACCTTTAATTCTGAAGCTATGAAAGACCCAGTTATAGCTAAAGCTTAACATGATAGGTTACTTAATCATTATGACAGTCATGATTTGCTTACTACTGATGTTGAGGAAGAATGGGACCATTTTAAACAGGCTTTTTTGGAAAGTAACAGTCTTTTAGAGAAAAGGAGCAGAGGAGGCAGAATTATTTAAGTGATAAGGCACTTGAGCTTATTTCAGAAAGAAGGAACTGCAGGAATGTCCTTAATCAGTACCCTACTAGTCCTAATAGAAAGGATTACAGGGAGCTTAATAAACGTATAAGGGATCAGTTAGCTGCTGATAAGAATCTTTGGCTTGATGGCTTGGCTGACAAAGCCGAGGAAGCAGTTAGACAGCACAACAGCAGAGAGCTGTACCAGATAGTTAATGTTTTGTGTGGTAGAAAACGAACAGGTATACAGCGATGGAAGGATAAACAAAACAATGTTATAGAAGTTGAGGATTCTGTCATGGCTAGGTGGGCTGAGCATTTCAGTGATGTTCTAAACAATGTGGTTAGTTCTACTCCCATTGTTTTTGACGATGATAATGCATTACTGGCTTTAATGTTGGTCCTATAACACAGTCTGAAGTTATTTTCACTATTTTTACACTTAAACTACATAAATCTCCAGGGAGGAACTGACCCAGGGATGGATGAAATTACAACGCAAATGCTTAGAGCTGGAAATGTTTCGGTTACCACATGGATGACTGAAATTTTGAATATCTTTTATGATAAAGGCATGGTTCCTAAGGATTTTACGACAGCTATTATTATCCCTGTTTTTAAAAAAGCTGATCGTAGTTCTTCTAATAACTTAGAGCTATCAGCCTACTTTCTCTTCCAGGTAAATTTCTTTGCATGATTGTGCTTAATAGAATTAAGAATTGTTGATTGGTTGACAGGCAATTGCGTGATGAGCAATGTGCATTCATAAGTAGTAGGGGATGTGTTTATCAGATATTTTCACTTAGGCAGATTCTTGAGAAATGTTTAGAGTTTCAGAAACCTTTGGTTGCTAGCTTTGTTGATTTCAAAAAGGCTTTCGACTCTGTTGATCGTCATAACTTGTAGTTGATTGTGAGACGTATATAATTTAGTTAACCTAATGAAAGCTCTATATAATAACACTGAGTCATGCGTGTGAGTTGGTAAGGCTTGTAGCAATTGGTTTAGCATTGCTTCTGATGTTCGACAAGGGTGCATTTTGTCTCCTTTTCTCTTTAGTTTGGTTATTGATTACGTTATGCGAAATTCACGTCAAGGGAAAGATTTTGGCCTTAAATGGGCTGGAGATACGAAAATTTCTGACTTAGATTATACAGAGGATTTAGCCCTTTTGGCAAATGATGCTGATGAGATGAACTCTTTCATTCGAGCTGTTGATGAAACTGATAGTAGAGTAGGTTTAGTTATAAATAGAGAGAAAACTAAAGTGATGAAAATTGGACAGGCAGGCTGTGATTCAGTTAATCTGAATGGTTGCAGTCTTGAGCAGGTGTCTCAGTTTAATTATCTTGGGAGCTATGTAACAGATAATGGTGATGTGCGGCATGAGATTAACAGACGAATAGGGATTGCTGCTGGGACTTTTAAGAATCTATGGAGAGTGTGGAAAAATAGGCGTATACACTTAAAGACTAAAATTAGACTGTAATATAGTTTGGTTCTTTCTAGGGTTATTTATGGTAGTGAAACTTGGACACTTTGTAAAGAAGATAACAGGAAACTAGATGCTTTTGATTCCCGATGCGTACGCAGTATCTTGGGCATTATGTGGTTCAACTTTGTAACTAATGATGAGGTTAGGCAAAGGAGTTTGCAACCTCCTTTAAGCAGCATATTGTGGTCCGTTGGTTTGGCCATGTTGCCCATATGGATAATTATAGATTGGCGAATAGGGTTATGAACAGTGTGCCTAAAGGCTTCAGAAAGAGGGGGAGACCTAGGATGCGGTGGGCAGACAATGTCAAACAGGATCTTGTTAGAATTGGTGTGCATTGGCCAGATGCAGCTGATGTAGCTCAGGACAGACTTGCTTGGAGAACTAAATTGCACGGTCTGGTTGGACCTGCGTAGCCCATGGTTGCTTGAGGATGATGATGATTTATTTTTCTTGATGATTATTTCGTAACGGACATTATTTTAAAAACATGCTAGAGTAAGCATAAGCAATGCGTCGCTCACAAGTACCGAGGTGTCGCCTATCTGTTAAAAGTGCTCGCCGATTCATCCTTTATTTAGTGATCGCAAAAGCAAGTTCATAATGCAAAAGTTTGCCTGCTGTTATCGATAGCGCTCTATTTGACACTAAAAATCACTAGAAAATTCCTTACAGCTAGAAAAAAAAAAACGTTACTTTTTAATATTTACTAATACAATATTTCTTCCATATTTCTATTTCTACATTTCATTCCACATTTTACACATTAACATGTGCCGTAAGATTTTTGCATGGAAATACATTATATGAAGCAAATGTTCTCAGATTTTAAGAGACGAATGGAATTTGCAGATATAATGCAAGGATGGTTGAAAAAGTAACTCGGTTTGTTACGGAACATCTAGCAGTTGGATGAGATAGTCTTCCGTGTCGATGGCTTCGTCAACTGACATAACGCAAATTACTGGGCCAAAAACAGTAACGCAATCACTGTAGTTGATAAAGCACAAGCCATCCAAAGTTACTGTGGACGTGGCTTAATTTCTATTCAATTTCTAGAATCATGCCTGCTACAAAACACAATAGATGGTGCTGGTTACCTCGAAATATTATAAAAATTATGTATGGCTTCCTATCTCAGAGTGGGTCCTCACTTTCTGACATTGTCCGACAATGGCTCGATATAAAGTTCCCTGGTAGATGGCCAGGTCGACAAAGTCGAACATAATGCCTAGCAAGTAGCCCTACATGATATCATGCGAGTTCTTCTTATGGGGATTGGATATAGAGCTTTACAAGAACAAACCTCCAGACGAACTGGAACAACAAATCAAAGTAATTTTTCAGCAGATTTCCGAAATTTCCTTTAGTGAACAGCAAATAGCGTTGAAGTACAACTACATTAGTGTGTTGGAAAAACAGTTGCACATATAAAAGTGGGTTGGGTTGTTTTACCTCTGAGCGGCGCTTTTTTGCACACCATGGGCTAAATGGCCAGGTCACATGGACCCCGAAGGCTCAGAGAAGGTTGGGGAAGAGGACCCACTGGAACACCTGTTGGGAAACAGATGGTAGCCTCCCGTCAAGGCCATCCAGCGTGTTCTTTAACGTACACAGGGTATGGCTCTCCCGCACACGGGGCCACGGCTTAACGTCCCATCCGACGGACGGCGGCCTTTCCAAGCCCATCGGTGTCCCTTACTGACCGTGGGCAGGGCTGGGAATTTTGCGGAGATAAATCTCAACGCTGACCCAGCTGGGACTCGAACTTGGGAACTACAGATTACGAGCCTGGCGCACTACCGACTGAGCCACCCCCGCCCCCATATAAAAGTGTGAAGTATGTGAAGTATGTCACATGAAATGGAATAAACTACAATATTCTTAAATTAATAATTTACATAAAAATATTATTTTAACATTCAATCAATTAATAATAAATTAATTAATATTCAATTAATCAATATTCGTAAAAAGGTTTATCATTCGTATCATATTTCTGCTTTTATAAGAGAAACAAATTAGAGAATTACGTTTCAAACACCCTACAGTTTTTGAATAGAGGAATTGAAAACCTGGAAACCATAATATGAAAATCCAGCAAAAACGGCGAGCAGAACAGATCACTTTCAAAATATTTCACAGTAGCGAAACGAACTGCAACAGTACAATACACCAAAAGTTATTGCAACTAAGCGTCCTTACTTCTATGAAAGAGCTATCACGTCAATACTCCGGTGCCCTCTAGCTTTTCCTCTAGTGAATGGACAATAGAACGCCAAACAATGACTGCTGTAGACAAAGCATTTTTTAAGCCAAGGCTTATTCGCTTCGGACTCAGTACACTGGTGTTATTCAGGAGCATATGTAAAGATTTGTTCAGCACTGTTAAAGCAGTCAGTTGTTTTCCTTACTGTTTTCATCGCTTTCAGCTGTAAATGCTGTTGAATAATAAATCAGCTTTATTTATCGAATATTTTTTATATCATATTTGAAAAGAGTAAGAGTTGAAAATGTATGAGACCAAAAAACCGAGATGGCGGCAGAATGGTAGTGTGTTGTTGCTATTACTTCTTTAGTCTAGTGAAAATTTATTTTATATCTTCATTAATTATTAATCAACTTATGATACACATTGATTGATTACCTAAACATTGTCGATTAAATTATATTTCCAAAATATTAAAAATTCCAAAAGTCACGGGATTTGGTCATGCCTGTCATTGGTTTTTGCTTCCGCATACCGAGAGCTGTGAGTGCTGGTAAACTATGTCCAAATAGCACTTATGGCAAAACAACGGGGGGAAAGCAAACAATGCTCGCTTATGGCTGCTTCCACTGCTGTCTCTCGCCGCCCTGTGAACTGTAATCCATTGCAGCGAAACCAAAATCGGTCTCTTCGTTACTTTATGAAATAAATGCATTTTCAATGTTAATTCTTTTATGATCCATTAAGCGATCAGTTCCTGATTTGAATCCGGTAAAGATGCGAGAACAAAGTTAATTGCATAAAATTAACGAAATAAAACGACCACATATCTGCATAACATTTACAAAGAATATGTGTGTATAAATGAAAAAGCGGTAGTTTTAAAAAGAAATATTTTCAGCAATTACTCTGAATGATATTTTTCAACTTTTGACTGAAGGGTGTAAAATAATAAATGTACGCAATTACTGTGATATTTAAAATGAATGTGTTGACTTTCGTAGAAAAGGGATTATCATAACATTTCATTCCAGGTTTATAAATGAATATAAGGGAATAACTGATGCCCAAAAGTTACAATTTCATGTTATGCCAGTGGGAAGCAAATTTTGCTATCTTTCATAGTTAATTAGGAAAAAATAAGCTCTTTTCATAATTAATGCGTGGCCCAAAATTCGATTATCCACCGATTTTGATAGAGATTGTCTATTAACGAATAGTCGGTTAATAAACAATCGTCTTCTTTCCTTTAATTCGTGATCAGATCCTGAAAGCTGCTAGCTTATCTGCAGGTTAAGACAGAATACACCATACCATCCTGAGACTCGAACCCAGACCCCAGCAATCGCAGTGTGACCGCGAGTCAATGTGATATCTCTGAGATTGTTATATAATATAAAGAGATTGTTACTAAAGATTTTGCATGTCAAGAATCTATGTCTCTCATCTCCAAAAGATATTGCTGGTTAAGCTACTGGATGAAAATGTATACTTAATATTGATAGCTTTATTTTAATCGAAAATATTGATATCGGTAACAAGTTAAATAATTTATAGAATCATGATATTATATAATAGCCGTTATTCCTAGGCGGACGGGCGGACGGGCGGACATATATGATGTCATCGATGACAGAAATTGGCAGTTTCCTCGTGATTCCGCAGCTACTTGAGCGAGCGATCCCAAAATTGGTGGGGTGGTCCACTTAGTTCTAACCCTCTAGGGGTAACAGATCGAGTTCCTAGCTGCCGTGGGTCGGGAGAGATCCCTCGAAAAGCGTTCGAAATTTCTGGGGCGCTGCCGCCGCCTACCTAGTAAAAGGAGTAGTGCGTTGTAAGCAGTAAGTATGGAAAGCTGTGAATGAAGTTATCAATGGACATACATTTGGCGGGATTTCATGTGACTGGACTGGTGGAAAATTTGAATGAACTTATCGATGGGAAGTGTTATTAATACGTTTCGCGCCAAACTTTTGGCGTGGATTTAAGTAGTATAAATAAATTTCATTTATGCAAATAAGAATTTACATGAATGCTGAATTTTATAACTAGAAAGTAAAAGTCAATGATTGAGAAAAATTATGTCTTGATCGTATTTTTTAGAACTCAGTACAAGAATTGTTGCTATATATAAAATTCATTTCATAAATGAACACAAGTGGTAATTCCCTTAGGAATTCCATATCAGATTTAGTTTATGATACACATTGATTATATCAAGTTACAGTGTAATAGTAACGTTTTTAAAGAAGCGATATATTTTTTTGTTAGAGATACTTATCGATTACTTATCGATTGCGAAAGAATCGGATCTTTTGCGATGTTCTTACTATTGTACATAGTCATGAATCTAGTTATAAAGTTCAAATATGATAAAAAGAGAAAAATACCCGTAACCAAGGATTAATAAAGCTTTGTTGACCTCTACAGGTAAACATAACGAATTTCGAGTTTTGTATTCTACAGGTAAATGTAAGAAACAAGTCGTATTAAAAAACTCTTTGATACAAGAAACAATTTGTCACCAAAAATGGTAGTTAATTAATAGATATAGCAAAATTAGCATATTTAAGGGGAGAGAGGGATATATTAAAGGGCAATTCAGGTGAACGATGGGAAAATGGCTAATGATATGACAGTTAAGACAGGATCATTGTAATGGATATATTAAAAAAATAAACGAAGAAATATAATTTATCTCTACACAAATAATTCTACATTATTTATAAATAATTTCAATAAATATTTCAGTCGAGTAGATTACAAACTTCGACGTTCTAAGTCGTACTTCAAATAGCATTCTGCACTGACAGAACAAGATATAAATTTTTTTATTCATGACAAGATATTAATGAAAATGCTGAGGAAAACGGTAACAAGTCTAAAAAACAGTTACAGAGACAAAAATTGATGGTTTTGCATCCGATATTTTCATTTACCCACATTAAAATAGGGTGACCATACATCTGCGCTTTCCTTGGACAGTCCCTGAATGAATGGCTCTGTCCCCGATGAATAAATGTCCCCCGAAGTGTCCTCGAATTCGGTTTTAGATATTCTTTACTAATATTTTACTATTTTTACTAATTTTTTACTACTTAATTGACTAAACGACTTGAGTAGATCTTTACTAATAGAATAGTAGTGGCAACACTGTTATAAAAAAAAAATTCGGTTGCAAAGCAGATGAATTAAAAAATGAGGCTAGAAAAATCATCATAATGATAGTGGTATCCGTGCAGACATCAGTAGAGAATGCATATCTTCCTTCTACTTACTGACACCATCGGGTGCCTTATGGCTGCCTATAGCTTAATTACTATGCAAGTAATTCAGTATTTTTCACCTTTCTATATATCCGCTAAAATGTAAAACATGCTAATGACGAAATCGCTCGATTCCTGTTAACTTCAAAGATAGGGAACGGAAACTGGTGGCTCTTACCTACTGGATAGAAATTGCCAACACCCTATCTCTCTTTGAAATTAATGTAAATTGAGTGATTCCATCACTGGTGTGTTCTATCTCTGTTTTAACAGATTTTGACGTTCATGGTGTGGTATCCGTACGTTCCCAGGATACTTGACCGACAGATTCCCTTTATGTAACCCTATGTTGGGTTAAAAATTTGAGTCTCGACCTGTAATGGGATGGTGTTAAAATCTCAAACAGTTTTGCGAATGTAGGAGATCTGGAAAGGGTGTGGCATCTGGCATCGCTCTGCCGAAACTATCTCAACTTATTAAAGACGAAATCAGAGCAGAGAACTGCCGGAGGAAAATTTCCTTTTCCATCCAGTTGAAATAAGCTTTTCAAACATGAATTTTAATATGGACGAATGAGAAATCACTCATATATATGGACACTGTGTGTTATAAATGAAAACAAATTTTCGTGTCCCTTGTGAAATCTTTAATGCAAAACTTGCCGAAAATTAAAATATTTTACAAAATATCCATTCGTATGAAAAATACACACAATAACAGTGTTTTTTGTTAATTAAATTATATTTTTCAGTTTTATTTTATGCTACTAGATATTAAGATTATTATTATGTGCAAATAATGTATAAAATACTGTATGTTTTAAATGAAAAATATTGTGTTACTTTTTATGTTAATAATTTCATGAAAAGCCACTCTTTCATATTGAATTTTCCAAAGTTCCCGGATCTTCTTCAAATCTAATCACCCTGATTAAAATCTTCAATAAAATATTTATTTTTACACTGCACTTTTTACAAAAGAGCAAATACCTGTAATTTTACTTATCAACATTATTTCACGCTCTCTACTGATATTTAAAATTTAATAAAAAGTTTCCAAAAATTTCAATTTTTACACGTAGTAGATGAAATCCTAGCACCGGCAGAAGAACAATCTGTGTAACGTAGCGTAACTGGCAACTAAAAAGATTAGGAGATTGCAATTAAAAATTTCGGCTTTTCTCATTTTACTTTTTCTTCGCCTATGAATCAACCTAGAATTTACAACACTGTAAAAGCATCAACTGCAGTCTCCACAGTTCCTGGGGCGGAGCGGGACTGTTCAATCGGTCCGTTTCAGACTCGTAATCTGCAGTTCTCGGGTTCGAGTTCCAACTGTGCCAGCATTGAGATTTATCTCCTCTAACACCCACCCTGCTCTCGGTGAGAAAGAGAACACCAATGAGCTTGAAAATGCCACTGTCAGTTGTATGGGACGTTAAGCTGTGGCACAGTGCATCTCTGCACACGGGGCAACGGCTTAACATCCCATCTTACAGATGGCAGCCTATCCATGCCCATCGGTGCCTCCTTTCTCACCGAGAGAATGGTGGGAATTAACGGAGATAAATCTCAATGCTGGCACAGTTGGAACTCGAACCTGAGAACTGCAGATTACGAGCCTGGTACACTATCGACTGAGTCAACCCCCACTCCATCAACTAAGGAGGCTATGGAAAGGCTATGAGACTGCGCAGTTGATGTTTTTACAGTGCTGCAGATTCTAGGTTCATTGATAGGTGATTGCAGATGTTAATCTGTGAACTTTGAGAAAAGCCAAAGCTTTAACTGTGATCTAATATTTTTACGCTGGATGGCATTGACAATAGCCTTCCATCTATCCCCTAACAGTTCTCAGTGAGTCCCCTTCCCCAACCATCACTGAGCCCTCAGGATCCTTGTAACATGGGCATTTAATCCATTATGTGCAAAAAATGCCGTTCAGAGGAAAAACAACTCAAATAACTATACAGTGTTACTCATGCTACACCACGGAGAACTCTACAGCATACATTTCTTTAAAACAATCATTCATCTTTGAAAAATATTACATCTCACAACGGCCGTTGTGATACAGAGACAGAGAATATAACTAAAATAATACACTACAGGAAATAAAAAATGCAACACTTGCAAGAAGTTATGCAAATGTAACGAAATTTAGGGTGGCGGTAGTATATGGAAATGCATGGAAACGATTGGACAGGCGCGAGCTGACGTCACAGGTGCGGAGCAGTCAAACACAAATAAAGACAACCAAAGCTTCCTAGCTGACAAAACGTTGTGGAAATTATTCTAAACCGCTAAAGATGTCTTTACGCAGACGTCGACAGCTGTTCCAAAAGTTGACAAACTTTGAGCGTGGAAGAATCATTAGCCTTAGAGAAACTGGTTTGTCGTAGAGAGACGTGGCAACCTTGTTGGCCGCAATCCAGGCACCATCGCACACATATGGCGCCAGTGGGTTCAAGAAAGATCCAGCACATGCCGACAAAGATCAAGAAGACAACAACGGAGCGACAAGACCACCATTTGCGACACATGGCATTGTGTGACAGATTCGCGACTACAACGCAATTGCAAAGAGACTGCAACAGGTAACACATCGAATATCTATCAGGCAGACAGAAAACAACACGCTTTTACAGTTTTCATTGCGAGCCTATCGTCCGGCACTGCGTTTGCTTGTCACATCTCCCACATGCAAGCACGTCTTAAGTGGTGTCACCTCAGACTGAACTAGAACGAGCAAGAGTGGAGTACCATGATGTTTAGTGACGAATCTCGTTTTTGTCTTGGTCAGCACGACGGTAGACAACGAGTTCACCATCATCCAGAGGAAGGAATGCCCTCCAGTGCATGAGACATCGTCACATAGCTCCAGCACCTGGTGTCTTGCTATGGAGTGCTCTTAGTCGGACATCTCAGTCAGAACCGGTCATCATAGAGGTTGGATTGGGTTGTTTTACCTCTGAGCGGCACTTTTTTGCACACCCTGGGCTAAATGGCCAGGTCACATGGACCCCGAAGGCTCAGAGAAGGTTGGGGGAGGGGACCCACTGGAACAGCTGTTGGGAGACAGATGGTAGCCTCCCGTCAAGGCCATCCAGCGTGTTCTTTAACGTGCACAGGGTATGGCTCTCCCACACACGGGGCCACGGCTTAACGTCCCATCCGACGGACGGCGGCCTTTCCAAGCCCATCGGTGTCCCCTACTGACCGTTGGCAGGGAGGAGGATTTTGCGGAGATTAATCTCAACGCTGACCCAGCTAGGACTCAAACCTGGAAACTACAGTTTACGAGTCTGGTGCGCTACCGACTGAGCCACCCCCGCCCCATATCACAAGGGGATCTCTGCTGTCCAGCGATATATTACTAACATTTTGCAGCCAGTGGCTGTCCCATTTGTTCAACAGCACGAAACCTTTTATCAAGATAACATCCATCTCACACAGTCCGCATTAATCAGCAGTATATACAGGAACAAAACGTTCAGATACTACCATGGCCAGCACGTTCGCCGGACCTTTCATCTATTGAACACGCCTGAGACATGACGGGCCGACAGCTCCAATAGGTGCGTCAACCACTGCCGCTGAAATGGAACAGTGACTTCACGCTATTTGGCATTGTATACCTCAGGAATACATTATAGAGCTGTACAATAGCCTTCCCCACTGTGTTCATGAATGTATTGTTGCGCAGAGTGGTTCAACATCATACTAATTATACCACGTGGAGCGGTTCAACATCATACTAATTATATCACTTTACTGGGTATGTAAAGTGGTAATTTTCCATATTTTTTTTGATAACGTAATCAATCGCACATCTCATTGTATGCTAACAGCTGCCTGCGTTTCACTAAAATGACATTAATCCTTCTAGGTGTTGCAATTTTTTTCCTGTACTGTATTTCATTTAAAAGTTTTAATAAGTGGTTAGCGCGCTTGGCTACTGATCTACGGGACCTGGGTTCGAGCCCCGGGTAAGGCATGGCTGTTTGTGTCGTTTTTCTGCTGAGGTCCTGCCATCCTCTCAGACTCTCTTCTGCTGTGGCATATAAACTGACAGGCTCCTGTCAGACCTCTGTGGCAAGCAGCTGCTTGAGGGGGTATTTATTATTTATTTTTTATTTAATAAATATGACTGTATTTTTTAGTTTTTTCAGTTTATCGCGAAATATTTTTCTAATCCAAAATAGCATATTTTCATAAAAATAAAAATACTCTTCTAAAATGTTATTGTACACGAATCTATATGTATAATCTTAATTCCACTAAATCGGGGACATATCAAACATGGATTTTAGCCTGGGAAGAAAGTAGTAATTCTTAGAATTGTCCCCAGAAATCGGTGAAGTCAGGAAACTTTAAATTTCACATACTAAATCATGAATGACAAAAACATAAAATTAAGTTAAAGGAATAAAACGTGGCAACATTACTAAAACTTCATCTACAGGTTCAAAGCGTTATGTGTTCTTACCTGCTGCTTGGTTTTGGGGTAGTTTCAGGAACGCCTGTAGGAAAAAAATCACATGTGAATATTTGTACCATATAAACACTTGAATATTTCTTCAATACTCTTCAAAAGGTTTTAATTGTTCAAGCTTTATTTAGGTAAATTTAAAATAGTTTCAGTTTTGCTACATTTTTTTGGGGTGGGAGGGTTTGGTTCTGGATGAAGTAGGATGTGTCTGTATGTGTGCATGTGTATATATTACAATATTCATGATGATTTTATTCTATGAACATTCATAGAATAAAAAACGAAAAAGAAAATAAACTTGATTCTTTTTGAAAACGAGCAACCCATATTCACCAGAGATGATATGTTATTCTTCTAGTTCTATTGTGCTAAAGGTGTGTATTTAACTTCGTATGAAAATGTGGAGAGCCATGGTGATAAAATTCACATATACAGGGTGATTCAAAACTCTTGGGCCAAACTTTAAGGGGTGATAGAACACACCTAAACAAGCACTTTTCGTCATACAATGCATGGTCGGAACGCAAGCGGTGAAGTGCTAGGGGTTAGCAGTTACTGTGTCAGGAAATGAAAAAACACAAGAATGATAGAAGAGGTTTGAAACAATTGCAGAAATTACAGAACAGAAAGTACAGAATTTTATTGAACAAAAACTTTTATTGAACAAAATTTTATTTTACAGAACAGAAAGTACAGAATTTTATTGAACAAAAACTTTTATTGAACAAAATTTTATTTTACAGAACAGAAAGTACAGAATTTTATTGAACAAAATTTTATTTTACAGAAACTGCTCAAAAGAGTGACCGCCAACATTAATGCAGACTTCACACCTTCGACGTAGTGATCGGCGAACATGGGAGAAAACACCAGGCATTTCTCGTACAGAGGCAGCGGCAATAGAAATCCTGGCAACCAGGAAATGCATGTCCGCCTTCTCCTGATTCGTGAAACAATTCATCCGTCCTGCAATCCACTGTAGAAATGACGATGAGTGCGAAAACCAGCGCTTATAAGAGTTCACTGGAAAGCGCCCTCTAGCGCTTCACCGCTTGAGTTCCGACTATACATTGTATGACGAAAAGTGCTTGTTTAGGTATATTCTATCACCCCTTAAAGTTTGGCCCAAGAGTTTTGAATCACCCCGTATAGCCACGGAGACTAGGTCACGGTATAGAGTAAGATTTTATTCGTATCCCTTTCCTCACTGAGGATAGGGAAGGATTAAGGAAGATAAATCTCAACGCTAACACAATTGAGACTCAATCTAGGAACCGCAGATTACGAGCCTGGTGCGCTACCGACTAAGCCAACCCCCGCTCCGGAATGCAGTGGTGAAAAGGTTTAGTTTACATTGGGCGCAATGATTTCACCCGTTATGGCATATAAATTGACAGGCTCCTATCAGACCTCTGTGGCAAGCAGCTGCTTAAGGGGGTATTTATTTATTTATTATTTTATTATAACCAGGAGAGTGGTAAAATGCACTGTTTTAAGAAAAGAATGAAAATTCTTTATGTATTTAATAGTTATTTATAAAATATCGCTCTTTGCATTTTTCCAATTCTCAATTGGTTAGAATTTCTACTGTTGGAGGATACTAAAGCGAAAATAAACTTAATTCTCTTTGAAACCGAGTACCCCATATTCGCCAGAAGTGATATGTTATTCTAGTTCTGATGTGTTAAAGGTGTGTATTTGACTTCATATGAAAGTGTGGATAGCCATGGTGATAAATTTCGCATATATAGACAAGGACGCTAGGTATCGTATAGTGAGATTTTTTCCAAAATGGTGTAGAAGTTCGACTCTTCCCACTCCTGATTTTTCCATTTGAAGAACCAGAAGTGATGAATCTAGAGAAACGGAGTCGGGGGGGCTGGCCCCTTTTTCAAAATATTAATAACCGGAAAGGTAGATAAAAATATAAATGATATATACGAAGTTTTAATATATATTTTGCATAGTTTCTGAAAGAGCTCTAAAATAGAAAGAAAATAAAAATCATATACTGAAAATAAGTTTCAGTTCGTTCTGGCTAGATCTGACCACTTGGTCCTCCCCCTAAAATACTTATATATATAGATCTAAGCCGGGGTACCAGTATAGGAAAGGAAATGTAGAGTCGTGGAAAAAACTCTATTTTGAAATTTCAAACATACCTTTTCAAAGCTCTGACTATAGCTTATACAATTAGTGTAACTAAAAGGAAGTAAAAGTGCCTCTATTGTCTGGGAAACAAAGGTTTTATTCTGCCAAATCTAAAACTGAGCGTCCTCTTCACTGGTCCCCTTCCCCTCCAATGATGCCCAGTGACAAATCAGAAAAGACCTTATCGAAGAAATCTCCCCCTAGCAGAATCAATATTTCTCAATTCTCAAACTTTCGACAAAACGTTGATCGAACAAATTTCCGTCGAGAAAAATTTCCATTGAGCAAATTTCTGTCGAGCAAATTTCCATCGAACAAATTTCCATCGGACAAATTTTCGGACACCAGTTTTATGTCCAATGACGTAAGAAGGGTTTTTATTATCCATGAGGTATTCGAAAAATATTGATATATTTCGATTTCATCCAGACCTCTGAAGCCTCACAACAAAAATTAAAAAATCATAAAACATTTCTACAAATAAACCTCATATTTCTTATTAAATTGTTAGAGATCTTGTGAAAACGTTGAGATTTAGCTCAGCAAAATTCCCCGCCCTGCCCACGGTCAGTAGGAGACACCGATGGGCTTGAAAAGGCCGCCGTCCGTCGGATGGGACGTTAAGCCATGGCTCCGTATGCGGGAGAGCCACACCCTGTGCACGTAAAAGAACACGCTGGATGGCCTTGACGGGAGGCTACCATCTGTAACTCAACAACTGTTCCAGTGGGTTCCTCCTCCAACCTTCTCTGAGCCTTCGGGGTCCATGTGAGCTGACCATTTAGCCCATAGTGGACAAAAAGTGCTGCTCGGGGGTAAAACAACCCAACCCAACTGTGAAAACGTTGCAACACAACTTTCGAATTTATATTTGTCTGTTAATGAACATATGCGTATTAACCATTGGACTAAAATATGAACTATACAGGGTTAGATTAAGGGGGGTCGGGTAAGAGATTTTGCTACTAATACCTAGGATTATTTTAAATAAAATTAACACATATTTGAAACAGTGCTAAATTTTAAATCCGTACTGACAATGTTATACTGAAAGAATGGTGGTATAAGTTCGGCACTTTTAAACATTTACTCATTTATTTATATTTCATTTCTTGTGAGATTGGGATATCTAAATCTTTAAATGCCTCGAGCCCCAGAACTGCTTAATTTGGCCCTCTTTATACCTTATATATTTAAATAGATCACGCCTTAGCTCGGAAGTATCAATCTGGCCATCATGCGGAAAAAAGAGTTGGATACCACTATGTCAGATGATCTTAACTCCTGATTGCAGCACAACGAAAACGAGGTTCGGAAAAGCAACATTACATCCAATCATCCTGATGATCCTGCTTGGAAAAAGCGCTTTTGAAAAATGAAATCCATTCCGCACTAATAAGACTTGTAGAGAATTGGTTATTAATGATTACACATATAGATAATGAAGTTTTAAACCTACTAATATATGATGCATCTTCAGGGCAAAACTGTAATTTTAAATTTAAAATAGATATGTGTTTATCTTTAGAACACACCTCTGGTTAATACGGGGTGGGGAAAGCACGTGCTCCGTCTCACGACACTACACGTGCATAGCAACTAGAGGCTTGGAAATAGAAGATGAAGTTTGTCTCAGAGGAGACCAGTCAGGACATGGAGTATGGGTGGCGTTAAAGGGGGTGCTGAGTGCAGCCCGGGGAGAGGGTTGGAAAATAAGTCAAAGAGAGACAGCAGCCACGGACCTCAAAGGAGAGAGTCCCGAAGCCGGCAGACAAGCCAGCCTATGTCCCTCAAGTGTGCCCTGACACGGGCACTCTCGATGGACACAGAGACCAGTTCGCCTGCTACCTCATTGATCGCTTGGGAGTCCCTGAGTTCGTTAGCGAACCCTTCAGTGATCGGACATCTGAGGATATAGTGCCCGACATCTGCATCTGGAGCCCCACAGCCGCAGTAACTGTGGGCAGAGATTTTGAAACGCTCCAGGTATTTGGGGAAGCTCCCATGTCCTGTTAGGACCTGCGTCAAATAGTGGTCAGAGGATCTCAGGGATAGACTGACCCTTTTCAAGAATGTCTTTGTTTGAAGACCATTCTCAGTCGTATCCCAGAGCCTCTGCCACTCCTGAATGGTACCTTGGCCAATTATAGACTTCAGGGTAGTTTTTGAAGTCTTTACCGCTATCACAGGTTGAGTGTTATTACCTGCGGAACGGGCCAGTTGGTCGGCCCGCTCGTTTCCCTACGTGTGCCCTAATCCAGGAGAAGGATACCCTGGGCATGCTCTGACTGCCCAGGATGCACTTGATCTCATTCACTATTTGATGCCTGTTGGTTGCATCTTCAAGTGCATGCAGAGCTGCTTGGCTGTCCGTGTACAGCCTTATGTCGTTGTTCAGACCACCGTCATTGAGGGCCCAGTTAAGGGCCTCTCTGATAGCGAGCAGCTCTGCTTGGAAGGCCGAGCCATTATTTGAAATCCTCCTCTGAAAGTCATACACTTTGGCCCCTTGATTGAAGACAGTGAAGGCTAGGCCCACACCCTCCTCGCTCTTGGAACCGTCGGTGTATATTTCAGTATCTGTACCTGATGGTAACTCCGTGGACCAGGGCACACATAGTCTCCTTGTGGGATGCAGATCCCACTTAGCGGTATTTACCTCAAATTCCTCAGGGTCATACTCGACTCCAAGGAATGTTGCTTTTTCCTTAGCCTGCAGGACTCTGAATATGGTCGCTTCTTTACCGACCGTCAAAAATAGCGGAGGGATCCCTGCAAGTACCAGGAGGGCATCCGTAGATGTTGTCCTGTAAGCCCTGGTAATTCGCAGTAAAGCTGGTCGTTGGGCTGCAAGCAGCTTTCTACACATTATGGAGTGGTCCATCGGGCGCCACCAGGCACCCGCACCATATGTTAGGATCCTCTCCGTTCCCCTAAGATAAATTTCTTTGAGGACCTCGCTTCTGAGTCCCCATGAGACGCGAGCCATACGCCCCAGCTTACACATAACATTGGTGCATTTAGCTTTTAGGTCCTGCAGGTGTGGGATCCAGCTCATCCTCTCATCCAGAGTGATCCCCAGGTACTTTAATGTTGTCGCATGGCGGATATTTTCGCCTTTTAGTTTGAAAATAGGATACCGCTTCTTGAGGACACCCTCTTTTGCTATAGTCATTGATGTTGTCTTTGCAACGCTGAACCCAAGCTTATTGTGCAGACACCATCCTTCCAGTATTTTGATTGCTGCATTGCCAGCATCCTCCAGCTTAGCTCTGGAGGACGCTGTTATGGCAAGCAGCAAGTCATCTGCGTACGCCTGGAGCCAGACTCCCTCGGGCATAGTCAACTCCAGAGCAGAATCAGCGACTAAGTTCCAGAGGAACGGTCCGCTGCACGACCCTTGTGGGCAGCCTCTTTCCAAGTTTCTTGAGGCAGTCCCGCTAGCATGTGAATATGTGACCATCCTCTCGCTGAGGTAATTGGCCACTAGAATGAAAATGTTCCTGGGGCAGGAACACTCCTTCAATTTATTCAAGATTGCAGGCCACTAGACATTGTCGAACGCGCCTGTCACATCCAAGGCAATGAGAGAGGTGTGCAACTTGTGCACTTTATTTATCTGAACAATGTCCACCACCTGTTTGATAGCAGCGGTGGTGGACTGGTCTGTTCTGAACCCAAATTGCTTGGGATTCAGGAATCCGTTCTTATGGCAGTGGTAGTACATCCTGTTTGTCAGGAGTTTATCCAGCTCTTTCTCAACACCAGCAGCAGACATATCGGTCTGTAGGATCTTGCATCTGCCGGATCCCTACCTGCCTTGTTAAAGAGGACAAGGTCAGCCTGTTTATAAAAAGTAATCAAATTTATCTCAAGATATTTCTTGAATAATTTAGTTTAAAAATAATTATAATTCGTAGTCATATAATTTTCAGCCATAAGCATTCAAAAAAGATTTAAATACAAATGAGTACATGAGTACAAGAGGAGAAAATTTAACATTTTCAAGTTTGAAAATCACAAATATCGTAATGAAGTTCAAAATTTCACTGCACCGAAACAGATAGTGGATGATCTAAATTATGGGGGTAGGAATCATAATTTATACGATCCACTATTACAGAAAGTGAGACCTATTTAATTTCTGTGGAGGGCAAGTAATTACACCGAAGACAATACACAGGAAATGTTCCCATATACGTATACAGTCGTATCAGAATAATATGACCACCAAAGGAATCACAGTATACCCGCCCAGGCACATCACAGAACGCACATGACAAGGTCGACCACACGACAGGACAGATGAGCCATAGTGCGTAACGTGAGCACAATGGGCAGAGGTATTGATTTGATGGACGTTCAAAAAGGAATGATCATCAGCTACTGCGCCAAGGGTGGAAGCATCTCAGAAACAGCAGACTTCGTGGGCTGTTCGCGAGGTGCAGTAGTAAGGGTGTACCAAGAATGGACTGCTGGCACTCCGAGTACCTCCAGACGTCACAACTGTGGAACCCCAAAGGCCATCGACCCCAGAGGAGAACGTCACCTCCGTCGACTGGTAAAGGGCAATCGACGTGCAACAGTGCAGCAATTGATCACTTAAATGAACGCTGGAGCACCCAGGTACATGCCCCCGATAACAGTAGAGCGAACCCTGTTACACATGGGTCTCCGGAGTCAACACTGCGCAAAGGAGCCCATGTTAACCAAGGTCCATCAGCAACGATGCCTGCAGTTCGCAAGGGACTACCGTCATTGGACAGTGGAAGAGTAGAAAAAGGATGCCTTTTGCGATGAATCGAGGTTTCTACTCCACAGAAGTGACAGGTGTTGGTAGATACGGCGTCAGACGCACAAGAAACAACACCCGGACACACTTCTCGATCAAGTACAGGCCGGTGGTGGCAGTGTGCATGTCTGGGGGATGTTTTCCTGGTATGACCTGGGACCGCTGGTACCACTGGTTGGTCCCAGAACGCCAATGGCTACCTGTTCATCCTCGCTGACCACATGCATCCCTTCATGTTGGACATTTACTCTGGTAGTGATTGTGTCTACCAACAGGACAATGCGCCCTGCCATGTCGCTAATGTGGTGCATGACTGGTTCCAGGTACACGACAGCGATGTCTCCGTTCTCCCTTGACCGGCGAAATCACCCAAACTCAATCCCATAGAGCACTTGTGGGACCATTTGGATCGGCAGGTTTGGCATGCAGACCCACAACCACGTCATCTCTGAAACCTCCGTGCTCTGCTGGAGTCCGAATGGGCACGTGTGCCTCTGGCAATCTTCCAGGGCCTCATTACGTCCATGCCACACCGTCTCATCACTGTCATCCAGGCCAAGGGTGTTTATTCCCATTATTAGGTAGGTGGTCATATTATTCTGATACGACTGTGTAAATTACTTATTTTCCCACGTAGTCACCAGACTTGTTAAAACACTTATAATGGTCAATCAGCTTTATCGAAGCCCTACCAATCAAGGACGCATCCTGTTTCTGAAGTTACTTTATCTGTTGATTTTCTCTTTTAACGGTGTCATCCGATGGAAGGCATCGTACTCGGATATTCTTCTTCAGCTTCCCAAACAAGTGAAGGTCTGACGTCGTCGGGTCTGAACTGTATGATTATGATAAACAGTTATCCATCGCCAAGTGCGGAAATTCTCATCCACTACAGTCAGACCGCCATTTTCTAATTACGGCACCATTTCCTCACATGTTGCACTGACAGGACATCCGAGTCGTACACAGTCATACGTTGCTGAAGGCTTTCCCCCGGTTGCGTCTTCTGTGCCCACAGAAATTGAATAACTGATCGGATCTCCAGCTTCATACACATATGCAGTACCTTCACCATGTTCATTCCGACTTTGCACTTCATAGCGTGGGTGTGTAACAGCAACGACTGCTGCCAGTTAGTGACACTGTGATACTAACATGCAGTGGTGGCATAGTCTCATATCTTTGTTGGTTTGAGGTGGAACAAAGCGGAAAATTATTTTCTGATTTACCCTCGTAGTTCGTGAACCAAGAAGAGCCGAGATTCGCGATATTGGCACGATTTCTTCCATTCGTTTTTTGTTAACATCATAAATTGAAGCAGGAAATTTATTGCATAGCATGGCAAACTCTTGTTATTTTTCTTTTGTTTGGTGGTTTAACTGTAATGAGACCCTCATGATGGGCAAAACACTTTTATTTTAATTATTTCTTGATTACTTTATGCAGTGAATATTTTGCTGTCTTGGTCAAAACGTTACAAAACGTTTTCGAGTGTAATATTTATTGATCAGATATTATGAAATGTTATAGAAATTAATTTTTTAAAACTATTTTTCATTGTAATATGACTGCAAACATTCATAATGTTTTCATTTATCAAAAGTGTATTTGAAACAAAAGCATAAGCTAAAAAAGGCGAGAAAAATTACGTAATTTATCTTTGGGGAAAATATTTAAATAGCGAAGTTTGACCCGGGTTACTTTTATTTTTCTCCTCATACATTTTTCTATAGCAGTTAATATCTTTCTCCAGGTTTCGTCGGACTTGCATGCTTCATTCGATGTTGGAATCATCATCCATAATTTGCTGCTATAAAGTTTCAAGAATGCGAAACATTTCGTCGAATTCATTTAAAGTGAACTCCTTCGATGGTTCATTTTCATGTGCTTCACAATTGTCCTCATCTTCAAATGCACACTGTTGTTCAAAATTAATAAGGTCGTTATTATTGAGTAACGACCTTATTAATTTTCCTGTATTTCTGTATGAGATTCAAGCAAATCAGGAACATTTGAAGTGCCTAAATTCCTTAAAACCTAGCTCTCTTCCAATGTGAGTTATTTCTTCAATAACAGTGTGCCCTTGATTCGGAAAACCACCAAAATCATCTGCACAATGCGGCAAAATATGCTTCCATACAGCTCTCGTGTTTCTTGCTGTCACTTCGAGCCATGACTCACGAATATTTCCACTGGCATCTTTTATATTACATTTCTTCCAGAATTCTGCCAATGAAATGGCATTTTCTTCTACTGTAGCTGCAATTGTCTGTGCAAAAGTTCTTCGTAGATAGTAAGCCTTAAAAAATGCAATCGTCCTTTGATCCAAGGGCTGTAAAATAAGGATGTCGTAATTGCAGGTAGAAATATCACTTTGACATATTCACATAAGTCACCAAGTGCAGTGGAATGACCAGGGGCATTATACAAAACTAATAAGGCTTTAAAATCAATACTGTTATTCTTACAATATTTTTGAACTGTAGGGCAAAAATAGGTTGAAAACCAATCTTTAAATAGTGCTTTGGTCACTCATGCCTTTTTATTAGCACGCCAAATTACTGGTAGTGATCTTGGTTATAATTTTTAAGAGCCTTAGAGTTCTTTGAACGATACACAAGCATTGGTTTCAATTTCAAATCTCCTGCAGCATTACCCTCTAAATAAAGTGTTAATCGATCTTCTGATACCTTAAATTCAGGTAAAGATTTTTCTTTATTTGACAAAAAAACACTTAGATGGCATTCGTTTCCCAAACAGTCCAGTTTCACCCACATTAAATATTTGTTCATCATTATAACCTCCTTCCTACACTATTTTCTTCAAAATATCTGGATATTTTAATGCGGTATCTTTATCTGCATTACCAATTGCGCATGTTATTCCAACACTATGCAGTCGTGTTCTATTTTTAAAAATTTCAAACCACCTATAACTAGCAGTAAAATTTTCTTCAGCTGCAGCTTAATTCTCGCTTTCTGTTCCATTTGTTTTTAACAGTTGAGAATAGATTAATGCTTTCGTTTTAAGAGTCAATGTACTGAACGGAACTCGTTTCTGATTACAATCTTTGATCTATATAGACCAGGAATAGGCAGCCTTTTCTCATCGGCGGGCCGGATGAGAATTTTTCCAGACTGCCGAGAGCCACAGCCTTAGTTATTGCATTAAACTCTCTAAACTTCATCCCCTCCGTTCTACGTTCAATGCATTGAGTAGACACTAACGCTTTTACAATTAACTCAATTATACCGATTATAAATATAAAATATAAACAATCAATTTTCATAAACCTATATATTTTTACTATTAATTTTCACATATTCCTATACTAAAAGGAAAATGTACTTTTTTCAATTTTAATTGAAAACTGTTATTTTTGAAATAAAATTAGGATTAAATATATATGAAATTTAAAGTAAACAGCATAAGTAGATAAAAATGAAACGCATTTTAATGGAAATTAACATCGACTCCATCCAAATACCACTAATTGAGAGCTGTGAAGAAACATTGGCACTTTCACCAAGAGCCAAAGAAAATGATTTAAATTTCGATGTAAGCTATGTAAAGATATATTTTATATTGGCAACAAGTTAATCGATCCGCCTGGTTACTCTTCTGCGGGATAGCCTTATGTTATCAACACTATTTTTTCTCTCTGGACAACATACCAAAAACTTTCCAGGCACTCTTTTACAAATTCTCCATCAGAATAATTTTTACAATATTTTGCCATTTTCTCACTAATAAACTTACACGCAACAACAGCATCAGAGTTTTAAGAACATTCAGTAAATAATTTTTTTTATGTTTAATGAAGCCATAAGTTTTTCATATTTTAGTTTCTAGGTTGGACTTGATAGCTTTCATAACTAAAATGTTTACTGATATACTCTCTATATGAGTGACAGTCAAATTCGGGATTCTTTAATGAGCTCAACAGTACAGTACGTTCAGACAACCCAATCGACCCGCGCAAAGGTATGTCACGTGAGTCGATATCGTTGCAAATTCAATTTATGTTACGTCGTAAATTCAATTTAATAAAAAACACTATTTCAAAATCAGGGTAAAGGTAAATTGGGAAAGAAAATATATATATATTCCACAAAGTACTTCAAGAATAAGAGATAAAAAAAGTTAATAGTTTGCACCTCGTTATTCGTGGACCGTGGATTGCCTATGACTGATATAGACAAAAAACGTTCAATATCAATCATTGTAATGTTTCTATTTCTAGTTGTCTGCATTCCTACTAAATTGGATG
Source organism: Ryuthela nishihirai (assembly GCA_038380435.1). Classification (NCBI taxonomy): domain Eukaryota; kingdom Metazoa; phylum Arthropoda; class Arachnida; order Araneae; family Heptathelidae; genus Ryuthela; species Ryuthela nishihirai. The sequence goes on from JAWZYU010000027.1 coordinate 10,159,081, forward strand.
CAACTTTACTACTGAATTAGATGCTATATTGCTTTGCTCAAAATACAGAATACCGTTGACCCATTTATTCCAAAGTCACGACAATTTTTATTTTGTTATCATCACGTTCGTATTTTTTATTTCAAATTTCGTTTCTAAAGTAATAAAGTTTCGCTTCTTTTTATCACTGACACTATTCCTTTTGTCACAGTTAATAAGGGTATTACGTAAGAACTTTAATGTTAAATAAAATATGCAATGGCTCACACAGTCGGAGACAGACTGATTTCATGCGCTTATGCATGCGTCGTTTCAAAATTTCAGTTTACATACAATACCATACTCGGAGCAGAAAACCGCACTAAAGTGTATTATCTGAAATGTGGTGTGAAAGTATAGAGCACACTACATTGGAATTCGATTTATTGAAACCGCACTAATCTTATCTGATTGATGAAAAATTGTTATAGTGCTTAAAAAAGATCTCTGTAGCTAACTGGTAATAAAACAGACCTCAGTCATAGGCTTAATTATCAATTTTAAGAGAAACGGCAAAACTATTTTATGATGCAAACCAGACATGATACGTTTATTAGTAAATTAACCAATCTTTAAAGAAGTAAAAAATTCACCCAACCGTTTTACTAATTTCAATATTTGGTCTCTTCATTTTTCTTCTTATTTCTAATAAAACTAACGATTTCCTATCCATTAGCAGTAAGCTTCGGAAACCACAACCTCGAATGAATATTTACAAAATTTACAGGAAATGCATTAACAAACATTTTGGATACATTTATGTTAAAAATATATATTATTGATGGGGCATTTAAGCGAGATTCAAATTAGGTACGTGTTAGTAGTTTTAAAATGGTCACATCTAAAGAGGTTCATAATCACTGATGCATTTCTTGAATCCATCTTTCCCATTTTTTCAAACAAAATTGCATCTAAGAGCTGCCCAGGTGGATCCCTTTCCTCAACTTTCTATGAGCCTTGAGATCGTTGTGACCCAGCCATTTAGTCCATTGTGTACAAAGTCTCATTACACGTAAAATAACTCAAACAAAATGAAGTGTCACTTGATTCATGATTCTCTCAGAGGTCTCTTTGATGTAGTAGATGTGGCATTACCTCAACTTCTCAAACAAGTTATCGCCAACTTTTACGTTTCTAACGTAGAGCAAGTATTCACATTCAGACTACAGAAAAAACTGTGGATCCTAGGAATGTCGATATTGGATAAAAATTCAAGCAAGTGGACTGGATAACATAGAGGGGACGAAGATATTGCTATTGAGAGAATGGACAGCAAATGGCGATGGGCAGCACACGAGAAGATTGACAGGAAACTGAGAGATATAGACAACAACAGACTGCTCACAAGAATTGGAAAGAGAGGATCTCAAAGGATTAGGAGAGTGAAACCAAGAGATATTGTGAAAATTTGTGGAACAACGAAGCACTGAATAGACGACAATAGAAGTTTTATAAACGACTTTGGTCCAATCGTGGACACTCTATGGCTGATTGTGATGATGATGTAAAACTGGCTATATAATATAAAAGAATGAAAACTTTGAAGTCGAATAAAACAATAACATATGAAATGAATAAAGAAAATGGAAATAATACTCACCATATGAATTCACACTATCATCTGGATGAGGTTTTCTCAATCCATAATATGATTCAAGCTCAAAGCATTCATTCAGGAATTCAACGTCTACATTAGTGCTTGCATACATGAATCCTATCAGCGTATCTTTTACCTAAAAAGTAACAAAAATTATTCCAACTACTTAAAAAAATATGATTTTATATTATCCAAACGTAAGTAGTAAATAGAAATGACTCAAGCTGCAAGTGTACCAATTTAAATGAATATCTACTTAAAATAACATTTTCGACATTGTCCTAACGAAATGATACACTGGTTTCCATAAATTAAGGAAAATCCCTATGTTAAGTTAATGGGAAGCTAACGTCAAAGCTCTATAAACTTCTAAAATAAGTGTTTTTTGTTTTTGAAAAAATGTGATTGCAGATAAAGATCTCAATCAAATAAATCAATATCTCGATTTTCAACAACATTCGTTCAGTATTTAATGAGTTATGGAAGTTTGAATATTTAGCGATAACAATGACAGCCACAAAAATTGACTTCAGAAGTTGATTAAAACTTAGTAATAAGTATTGTATCAAAATGTTTAATAAAATAAGTTTGTATTTCAGAACTTTTTGTAAAGAATTCGTTCACAATTCTTAAGTTTCATATGTTTCTTAAAACTGGCATTGCTGTTGTTAAATATTCAAACTTCCATAACTCATTAAATACTGAACTAATATTGTTCAAAATCAAGATATTGATTTATTTGATTGAGATCTATATCTGCACTCACATTTTTCAAAACAAAAAAACTTATTTTAGAAATTATAGAGCTTTTACGTTAGCTTCCCATTAACTTAACATAGGGGTTTTCCTTAATTTATGGAAACCAGTGTATTAAAAACTGAAAGACCATTTACTTTTATCATATTAATGTTAAATAAAAATAAAATCGAATGTTCCATAAAACGTTTTGAGATAAACGAGCAAAAGCAATAAATTAAATAACTCTTCAAAGCAGTTATATCAGAATAATGTTTTCTTTTAAATATCCCAAAAATTTCTGTCTCGTAATGTGATCTCAAATAAGTAGATGGCAATATCTCAACAATTTTATAGAAACATAAAATGAGATGCAAATTTCCTCACTTATGAAACCCCTTTTTGAAACCCAAAATTATTGAACAAGAGATGGCTTTTTCGCAAATTGCTAAAATATTTCAAATTTTATATCCTTTTTACAACGCTTCATTGTTAATTAAAAACATTTTAAAGCGACTATGACTCTTTATTAGCCTAATACCTTTAACATAAAAAAATTAAATACCAGACTGTTGTCTAATAACACTAGACAACAAATTGAAACTTTTTTTTATAACATTGGTTAAATAGGATGTTATTAACTAATTTTGCGGTGCTCAATTCAAATATGGCTGTAAAAAATTTGAAACGCCTACAGTTTTTTTTTAATTACGGATTGATGTATTTCAAATTTCAACGAATATGCATATCTGGGAAATGAAAATAATGTAACTATTTTATTAAATTTCAACTTAAAACTGATTAATTAATTACATGATTAGAGTGAAAAAAATTAGAAACATCATAGTTAGACCACTGAATATAAAGTGACAAATGAAACAATATTGAAACGCAAAATAAGAAAATATGGGTAAGGCTCTTTTATACTTACAAGAAGTTCATTTTTATCTTTTATGTGCTGAAGTATCATCCTTCGGTAAGAACCAGCAGTAATCACCTATCATTGCTGGGTCCCATCAGCCTTGGTATCTATTCTCCATTTTGGATATCCTAGTGAAATCTTTCCCCTTGCTCATCACTGACAGCTCCTAAGTTCTCAGGAAAGAAGTAGAGATGAAAGTGCAAGAAATGGATCTTCAAAAACATTCGGTAGCCAAGATTTTCATAGTTTTTGAAATCTTGAATAAGCTGATAGCAGTTTTCCTCTTTATGATTCCCCAGAAAACCCTTGACCACAGACGTGAAGGATTTCCATGCAGCGTGCTCCTTCATATTCAGCCTTTCTTCGAAGATAGTATCATTCAGCAGCTTCCTGATCTGAGGACCAACAAAGATCCTTTCTTTGAGTTTGGCATCACTTAGTCTTAGAAATTTTTCCTTCAAGTGCAAAAACCCTTTACCAGTTTTATCCATAGCCTTTACAAATGTTTCATAAGTCCCAGTTTGATGTGTAGTGGTGGGAGCAGAACATTAGAGAGATCAACTAGAGGCTTATGCCTCACATTACTCTTTCCAGGAATAAAAACATCTCTTTTAGGCCAGTCTTTTGTTTTTTAGTGTTGCTTTCTGGCCCTGTTGTCCCACAAACATAGAAAACAGCAAAATTTTGCAAAGCCTCCTTGAAGCCCGAGCAAGAGAGATATGACTTTTAGTTCACCACATATTGTCCACTTAAACTGGTCATATTTTATAGCAGTGAATATTTATTTCCATGCTTTCGTAAGTTTCCCTCATTTCCACAGCATGTGTCACTGGAATGGGAGGTTTTCGTTTTCCTTTATGCAAAAGGAAGCTTTTAAGCTGAATTTGGACGAATCTAAAAATAGACGTCATTCCTTGGAGTCGTGAGTTATTCCAGTTTCTTCCACCAGCCCTGAAATATCTGTGCAGAAACACAAACCATCTTGTTTCTCGTAATAAGCAGATAAAGCCAAATTTCTCTTTCTGAACAGAGAAACTCTGGTACCCTTGGCCAGAAGATTCCACTCTTGAAGTCTTAACCTAAAATCTCAGCTTGTTGTTTCGAAAGTCCTAGGTTTCGAACAAGATAGCCTTAACTGGCATAGTGGTTAGGCAGCTAGCGACTGTTCCAGCAAGGCAAACTTTGTGTGTTGTGTTAGCTCTAACTAAGGCAGTGGTCAGCAGTGACTTCGGTCGCAGTAGGGCATGTCCTTGTATGAGAAGGCCTGTAAAAAGCTAGGAGTAGCTTCTAGGATTCTTCTCTGTCCTATATGTCGCAAATAAAAAAAAAAGATCATTTAGTTCATTTTGCTAAATCAGAGGAGGCTCGTCTAACTTTTTATGGGTGTATGTAGGATCAGGATCTGTATGTGTCTCAAAGTCTTCCTCTAATAAATGTGAATCCATCTCCTCCCAGCTGGTTGGAGGTGTTGGTATAGGAAGATCTTCTCCATGAGGAACTGGCCTTATGGCTGAAGGAACATTTGGATATTGCATTTTGTTTTTGTTCTTTTTTGAAAAGCCCGACACTTTAGTTAAACAAAAATAACAATCATGTAAGTGACTAGTTGACTCACACCAAACTATTGGAACTGCAAAGGGCATGGATTTTATCTTATCTTTCATCCATTCACTCAGGCAAACAAAACACGAAATGCAGTGTACATGTGGACCCCATGTTTTGTCCTGATCTCCAAATTACAAGTTATAGGTTTTCTTCATAATCTTTGTCAAAGAACGACCCTGGGATTTTAAAATATAATTTCCACACACATAACAAAACTTATCTGGCACATTAACACATCCGCGACTCTTCCTTTGTGCCATTTAAACACCAAAATCCACTCTTCAACGTACAGCACGTGTTCCTCCAAAAAGAATGGCGGGCTGAGGTTAAGTTACTGTTATGTTTTCTCCCACTTGGCAATCAGTGTTGCCAACCACAAAAAGGAAAATATCTAGTATCCTCTCAGTTGCCTGGAGGTGTTGGTATAGGAAGATCTTAATAGGAGTCAAAATGGCCAATAACATAAAAACGTGACATGCTAACCATTTTTTAAGGCCAGATCTGAAATCAGCACCTGAAAAATAGTTAAAGGCAGCTACAATTGTTCATGTTTTAAAAACCTTGTAAACCAGTGTAATCAGTGTCATATTAATGTTGGACTGATGTATCCTTGCTGCTATCTGGTGTACATCTCATTCAACACGCAGGCTATAAGGTCCAACCATATGACGGAATTTAGTTCTCTATACACGTCTATCATGAGCTACTGTTGTTGCACTTAGCCACTGCCAGAAAATGTATCTAGTGCGTCTCGAGACATTTAGGAACATGTGATGGTGTTAGTGTGACGTTAGTGGGAGAGACGTGGTTAGTGGGAGAGACGTGGAGAGACGTCGCCTGCCTGCCAAGCAGTCAGTCACTGTAGACGTGTGTTGTGGCAATGGTCTAATCTGTTGAGGAGTGTACGTTCCTTGTAGAACATGTGTTTCGTTGTGGCAGAGAATACACACAAGATGTTCAACAACGATTCCAGGCACAGTTTCCGGAAACCAAGGTGCCTCATTGTAATGCAGTGTGGCAGTTGATTCAGAAATTCTGGGAAACCGGTTCTGTGTGCGACAGAACCAGATCTGGTAGGCCATCAATACTGACAGGGAGAAAGTGTTGGATATCACAGACTGCATGCTCCGAATGTGGTATCACAGACCGCATGCTCCGAATGTGGCAATGGTCTAATCTGTTGAGGAGTGTACGTTCCCTGAAGCCCGAAAAAGTCCATCAGGAGATTGTCACAGTAGGTTGGTGTTTATGGCACAGCGCATACGGCTGTAAAAAAACGCCTAGGCCTACACCCTTACAAAATCACATCTGTGCATGAATTAAAACCTGCCGACAGTGGTAAGCAGGGTGCGCACTGCAGGTGGTTTCTAGACTTTCTTGACCGTGAAGGAGAGGACATTTTGGATGTCACATTCTTCACAGACGAGGTGTACTTCCATTTGTCAGGGTACGTAAACAATCAAAACTCGCCTCTGATTATGACACAATCCCCATGAGTTCCACGAGTCAGTCGCCACTGCATGATCAGAAGATTGGTGTTTGGGTTGGAATTTCGCGTAGGCGCATAGTTGGACCCATTTTTTTCTCTGAGACTGTCAACTCCCAACGATACTGTGACAATATTCTTTATCCTTTCTTTGCTCAATTGTCCGAAGATGAAATTAACAGGCTTACTTTCAGCAGGATGGCGCCCCATCCCACACATCACATATGTCTATGACACTCTTGTACGACGTGTTTGAGAACGACGTGTTTTGAGAATCATTTCGAAAAACATTTAGCCTCCAAGATCCCCGGATCTCTCCCCACCCGATTTTTATCTCTGGAGTGCGATGAAAAACTCTGTGAATTCGGACAATCCCCGTACAATCGATGATTTGAAGATGGCCATCGCAGAATACATTCGGAATGTGGTCTTCAAGAACACAGTTCGGCGTGTCACTAAATATCTGGAGAAGCGCGGGACACACTTTCAACATTTATTGTAATTGTACAGGTACGAATCTCTCATTTCTTTTCAGATGCACAGCGAATTTTTGATCACCCTGTATAATATTTAAAAATCAGATTTATTTAATTATACTACATTATTTAATAATTGTTGTAGTAGTGTGAATTATTCACAAATGAAAAGTTATTTTATTGATGTTTGTCCCTTTTTTTACGTTGTTGAATAATGTTTTTGTTTTTAAATAAACCGATCGCATATGTGTAATAATTTACGTAATTTTTAATAAAAACTGTGGATTATAATTATTTTTGTTCAAATAAACATCCATTAAATTACAAAAAAAATATCAATAAGGAATGCAAAAAAAAAACAAGTAAATATAAAAAATAAGGCTAACGCGGAAATTAGTTACAGCTGGTCTTCCCACAACACATCTCTCGCGTTAAAAATGGGGTTACCTGATATCGATACTCATACTGAATTTGCTACAGGGTGAATCTGAAAAAGTGGGCAAAACTTTACGGGGTGGTAGAACGCAGCTATACGAGCAATATTCGTCATAGAAAGTATGGGCGGAACGCAAACGGCGAGCCGCTAGGTGGCGTTGGAAATGGTATAAAAGGGTCGGTCCTCGCACCCAACGGCATTTCTACCGTGGATTGCCAAGAGGATGGCTAGTTATACTAACCACGAAATGGCGGATATGCACTTTGTGTACGGTGCGGCGGACGGGAATGCAAGTGAGGCACAGAGATGTTACTGCGACCGGTTTCCGATGAGATGCACTCCAGATCGGAAAACCTTCGAGCGTTTGCATCGGTGGCTGTGTGAAACAGGATCCTTCGCCACAGCCAAGCAAGACGCAGGGCGTGAAAGGAGTGTCAGGATGCCGCAACTTGCAGAGGACATTCTGCATAGGGTGGAAGAGCGACCGGATGTAGCACGTGAGCAGTTTCCCATGCAGTACACGTGTCCCAAATGTCGGTTTGCCGTGTGCTACAGGAGGAAGGAATGCACCCCTATTGTACACAGAAGGTACAAGCGTTGTCAAAAGCGGACTATCAGCCACGTGCCGATTTCGCACGTTGGTACCTCCAGCAGAATGCAGCGCAGCCGGATTTTGGTGCACATGTTCTGTTTACGGATGAGTGCACTTTCACCCGTGAGGGCGTTTTGAATACCCACAATTCACACACGTGGGCATCTACGAACCCGCATGCCACACGTCCTCATTTGTTCCAGCAGCAGTTCTCCGTAAATGTTTGGGCAGGGATCCTCCATGACCATTTGGTTGGCCCATACCTCCTGCCACACTGTCTGGACGGCAAATCGTATAACACATTCCTACGAGAGGTGTTGCCGGAGCTGCTGCGTCCGATTCCAACCCCCAGCAGGTCGAGAATGTGGTTCCAGCACGACGGTGCGCCTGCACACTTCAGCTTAGATGTGCGGAACACTTTACATGCAACGTTCCAAGGGCGATGGATTGGTCGAGGTGTTCCCATAGCTTGGCCACCAAGATCGCCGGATCTCTCGTGTTTGGACTTTTTCCTGTGGGAAAATGTCCAAACAATTTCCAAGAATTGTAAAAAATGAAAGGCCTATCTATCTATATAAAAGAAAATATGAAAGGCCTAATCTACGAGTGCCCCATTGAAACCGATATGGATCTAGTCGCCAGGATCGCCGTTGTTACCGGCGATATTCGGGAAATGCCTGGTGTCTTCGCAAATGTGCGTCGGTCCCTATCCCGCAGGTGTGAAGCCTGCATTACAGCTGGCGGCAGCTCTTTTGAGCAATTTCTTTGAGCATGTACCTCAATTACATTCCTGTTAATAAAATGTTTTCTGAAGTATCTCCTCTCCTTCTTGTGTTCATTCTTTAAATGTGACAGTGGAAAACTACCTTTTAACTTCTCACCGCTTGCGTTCCGACCATACATTCTATGACGAATATTGCTCGTATAGCTGCGTTCTACCACCCGTAAAGTTTTGCCCACTTTTTCAGATTCACCCTATATATATTAATAAAAGAGAATTATTCACATTTACAGTGGCATTGTTCATATGTAGCAGAGAAGAACTGTGACAACCAAATAAATAATTCGAAATGCATTTTCAACGTATTAATAAATTACCCAACTTATACGATATTCGTTGATACAGAATTTTACACATACCTCTGCTACAGCAGCAAACGTTGTGCGGTCTTGTTTAGTTATCAGATCTGATAGAAAGTATTCACCATAATCAAGCATCACTTCATTGGTATGTTTTCCAATTAGCTGATTTACTTTATCTGAGTCTTCAACTCTAATCATTAAAAAATATTATATATTAAAAAAAGATTAGGTAAATTTCAATATAAATTAATTCATTTTCATTAATATTATTGCACTCCTTATACATTTTCATATACGATTACATTATATTACAAAATGTATTGAAACACTTCCATGTTTACCTAAGTAGAAAGCAGCATTCAAAGCTCCCTAACATTGAAAATGATTTTTTTTATAAAAAAATATTACTGGAGATAAATATTATTAATTATAATATGTCATCAAATGTCAACCTAATCATTCTAAATATGATTTTTCAACAATATAATTTAAATTTTAAGAGTTATGGAAGCTAAAATATATAACAGCAGTTTTAGCAATAAGAATTTACCTCAAAAGTTAATTGAAACAAAAAATAACTGTTAAAAAACAGTTTGGAAAATCAAATGTAATTTTTGTAAATTTCTGCAATGATTCTTCAAATTTTCCCACTTTTTTAAGAAAAATGTTTAGGACGAATATGGAAGTGTTTGCTGATAAATGTCGGGCTTAAATAACTGTAAATATTATAAGAAATTGTGGAAAATTCAATATTTAAATAAATTTGTACTAGATTTTGAATTTATTTGCTACGACATTAACCGTAAAAAACTTATTTTGAAAGTTAGGGATCTTTGAAAGTGAATTCCATCCACATAAAATTGCGCGGTCCCACTACCTTTGGTAGTATAGTGTTGCATGTATATACAGGGTCATTATAAAAAATTACCCATATTTTAGAGTGTTACATTTTATTAAATATTTCAGTATGAAAAGTAATTGTGTGTCAGAAAGTTCAAGATGGCAATGTCACGGCCCATGTATGCATGACAACGTGCAATAAATCAATGACTGCATGTCAATACACCTCATCGGCAAATTGGCGTGCTGTCATTGCACCCACTCTGCGTATGAGCGGTGAATGGATGTTAAAACTGACAGCGCCCCAAACCATGACACCAAGATGAAGAGACATTTAGTACGAAAATATATATAAAAAATTTACATTTGACACATTTACAATTGTATTAAGGGCATTATATTTCATTTTTATTATCATTGCTTTTAACTGCATTTTTATTTCAACTAAGGCTTGAATACAAAATTGTACCTATTGTATTTGGTTTCTATAAAAATATTTCTTATGCAAAAGGCAGATTCATCTAAACGGCAATCCGCATTCCCCATAAATGCTGGATAACCGGAAATTTACTGTAAAATGTTACTATTCCAATTCTAAACTACTATTCCGAAAACTATACTATATACCGAACTATAAATTAGTTAAATTTTATCCGTTAGAGGGCGGTAATATCGGAAATCCATTCTCTTTGAAAATCGTTTGGTATTCGCTAAAGGTGATTTGTCTTTCTAGTTCATTTTTTATTTTTATTTTTAAACAAAATTAGTGGCTGTGGACGGATCACAAGGAGTTGAATAGGAGTATTGTTTTCCTCTGAATAACCCTTTTTTGTATACAGTGATATAAATGGCCATATTACAAAGACCTTCCCCCCCCCGATAGGGGGCCATCCTGACGTGGTGGGGGGGGGGCTTCGTTCGGGCCCAGCAACCGGTCGAAGGCTTTGCTGACCGGATTGGGTCCCCAGTTGGACAGAGCCAAGACCAACCGAGGTCGAAGACATCGCCGACCGGTTTGGCTGGCTAGGTTGGATGGTGTAAAGACCTCACATCAGGTGCTCCGTGGAGCAAGTTCAAGGGCACGGCCGAACGGATTTGGTCCCCTAGTAGGCACGAGCCCTTTCAAAGTCTGGCCCTCACTAAGAGTCTCCACCCCGGAAGCCGAGCGAACTTGGATTTATATATCCTTGTTCATGGCTAACCGGGGAACAGATTAAATTTCAGGTTTCTTCCGGTAGTTAGCTTTCCTTTTATAGGACTGCTACTATGTGAGGTCGGGGATGAGGTGCATCTATATGGTGTATTCTTGCCCCCGACTCTAGATAGTCGCGGCTTTCCCTTAACTTGGTAGTGTCGTGAGACAGAACCGGGGTTAGCCGTGGTTGCCGAACATCTGGCAACGAATAGTACATTACAAACACCTTAAGCGCTTTTTATATGGTATGAGAAGGTAATGCGCCATACAGCGGTTTGGAAACACATAGATATAACCCACCCTTGAAGGATATCCAGCATGTTCTCTAACGTATATAGACTATGGCTCTCCTATACATATGGCAGGTTTAATGCCGAATCTGACGGTTGCAATATTTACAAGCCCATCGTTGGTTGCTCTCTTTCTCATTGAAGCCAGAGTAGGGATGATGAAGAATATTTTAAGTATTAATACAGTGTTAAATAAAGTTTGCCTTGTCACAAGAGCAGTCAAAGGATAAGATTTTCAAGAGATATGCAGTTCCAAATTTCTGCGCAGAATTCAGATGTTTAGTTTCTCAATAAAGTTCAATAAAATGAGGCTATTTATTCAAAAAAATATTTCTCATTGTTTAAAAGCAGAACTTTAATATTCGCCAAATATGAAAGTGAAGTTTCAATTAGTAAGTAACATAAATATCCCTTCGCCTATTAATGGTGTTTCTGGAATAGTCCTCTTTATTCAAAAGATATTTATGCTCTGTTATGATATTATTTTGTGGAAAGGATGTCAGTTGCATCAGCATTGCTACTCTCATTAAATTCATATTATCAGATTCATTCTGAATGCATCGACTGAATGTACTCAGTGGTCATTTCAATAGGAATAGAACCATGGAAGTAACAATTTCCTAAACAAGCTTTCCTTGCAAAAATGTGACTGAAGCTAAGTTGGGTTGTTTTTCTAGAATTTTTCTAAACACACCAAGCTAAATGAACATGTCACAACGATCCCAAGGGCGCCCAACGTGCCAGGTTCATAATCTTCAGTTCCCAGATTCGAGTCCTAGCTGGACCAGCATCGAGATTTATCTCCGCAAAACTCACCGCCCTGCCTACGGTCAGTAGGGACACCGATGGTCTTGGAGAGGCCAATGTCTGTCAGATGGGATATGTGTGGCCATGGCCATGTGTGTACAGCCATGGCCATGTGTGGGAGAGCCATACCCTGTGCACGAAAAGAATACGCTGTATGGCCTTGACGGGAGGTTACCATCTGTCTCCCATCAGCTTCCAATGGGTCCCCCAACCTTCTCTGATACTACGGGATCCCTGTAACCAAGCCATTTAGCCCATTGTGTACAAAAAGTGCCGCACAGAGGTAAAACAACCCAACATTTCCGTCAAGGCCATACAGTCTGTTATTTATATGCACAATGTATGGCTCTTCTTAACGCGGAGTCATATTTAAATGTCCCATTCGATGTCGCCATACTTTTCAAACCCATCGGCATCACTTTTCTCCCCTAGGATAGAGTAAGGGTTGCCAAGGAAAATCTTAATGCAGCCACAGTTAGGACTCGAAACTGGGATCATCAATTCGTGAGCCTGGAGCGTTATCGACTATGCCAACCCTGCTTCTCTAAGATAAGCTAACACCTTCAATCAAATGCATATATCTCATTTTGAACAAAAAAAATTCCTGCAGTATTTAAAAAGTTACAGCACCTAAATTTTTTACATTTTGCTCATTTTGAAGAGAAAAAAAGCAAGAATTGAAAACATCATCACACACTGTTAAAAATGCGCTACTATATGTTAGAAAAATTCAATAAAACGCTTTCGTTTGAAACTTTGATTTAATTTTTCATATCAATTACTTTATTTGGTATTGATGCTGTTATAAATATTTCAACTTTCACTACTATTTAAATACAAAGTAAATATTGTTGAAAATCAAGATTTAGATAGATCTGATTGCGATCTTTATTAATTACAGCCATATTTTTCATAAAAAGCTCATTTAAGTTATTAAGCTCTGAATTTGACACTCTATTAACATACACTACCGTAAATTGAGAAAAGAACACCCAGAAGGAATTCCTTCAGGAACGCACCGCACCCCCTTTAACGCCACCCATACTCCAAGTCCCTACTGGTCTCCTCTGAGACAAACTTAATCTTCTACTTCCAGGCTTCTTATGCCAAGCTCGTGTATTGTCGGAAGACGGGATACGAGTTTTTCTCCATGGGGGGCGGTTCCTACGGGACACGCCCCCCACCCCAATTATTGAGAGGTGATCCAAGATTGAAAATCATTGGGTGAAATAATGACGTCATTGAGGACAACAACATGCAAATGTACGCAGCGCGTATTTAAGGATTAGGGCGTGAAGAAAAAAGTTATTCGTCTGTGTCATGTTGGTCAGTGCTCTTCGAAGAAGCTACCATGCCTGGACAATGCAGCCGCACAACATTTGTTCAGTTAGAGGAGTTTGAGTGAGGTTTCATAGTGGGTCTTCGGGAAGCAGGCTGGTTTTTTCGTCAAATTGCACACGGCGTTAGACGAGAGGTACTGGTGTCGATGGTCAGAAGAGCATTCACACACTCGCAGACATGGTTCCAGGCAACACAGAGTTACAGGAGCACGAGAGGATTAGTGTATCAGGGGGTGGTAGTGGCAGAGCGGATGGCTATGGCGTCACAAATTCGATCCTCTGTCATACCAAGGGTGTCTACAAGAACGATACACAATCGTCTTTTTCAAGCAGGACTACGGGCACGCATGCCACTGCACAGTTACTGTTATGCTTTGATTTTGCATTAGGCATAACGATTCATTTTTTTTTAATTTCTCATTTAATTGAGGTTTTCACCAACACCAAGGGAACCGACGAACTGATGTGTACTTACTCTTTAGGAAGGATGACGGAATTCGCAGCTGCAGACAGAATTACATACACACATTGCACCAAATGGATATGTTTCACATCCTTCTGATAAACAACACGACATTCCAACTAGCGCCCCGTGGATAGATGACAGGCAGAACCCGATTTATTTTCCTTACAGTGTAAAGTCAGACAAGGAATTGTCTGGGGGTGCGAATCAATGCCAGCTTAAATGCAACCTCACACGGAAAGTATTCGAGAAATCGTCCCCATAGCCAACTGCAGATTTAGAACTGGACAACATCGTCCAATGTTTATACTAACCAACGAGAAATTCCCCTCTCCCGAGCGGCGATGTCATCGTCTAGCACAGAGACAGACCCCTTGGGTGGAATTTATGACTCGTAAGTTCATCTACAGATGCTACAGATGGTCGATTGCACATAGCACCAATTCGTGAAAATCAAGAGGAAAGAAAGAAACGTGGGAGACAGTTAGCGAAGTAGAGGAGGGAGTCAGTTAGATCCGAGATTTTTAACAGAGCGGATAGTACCAATTAGACTCAGAAAAGCGACGAAGTGAGTGAAGCACAAGGCGGCCAGAGCTCTGGTCTGCCCCGGGCAGATTGAGTATCGGAAATATAATATCGACATATCGAAATCATCGGAAATGAGTGTAAGGAAGCATATTGGAAACAGTTTGAATTTCATTCGTAGTGAATGTGGCCAATTTAAGACTGCTCTCAAATCGAGTTCGACAATAATTTAATGCACTAAGGCAAGGACACCTCTGCCAAGGAGTGATTTTGTGGACTTTGATACATGCACTTCAATGCAGAGAAACTGAGATTATGCTTTCTGATTGTCTGACCAGTGAGGGGCACACTCCCCCTTGTAACAGAACCAGAATGATGCATCAGCCTCTCTTATGCAACCAATTATCCAACTGCCTAGTTTACAGTCAACGGAGGGTCTGTCTCCACATCAGTCACAGTGCGACGCAGATGTCATCCCCGTCCTCGGAAAAAGGGTGCCATAGGGAGATGACCTCCAACCAGAAGCAGGAGTGACGAAAAAGCGTAGCCTGACCCTGACATCAGCATGATGACAACAGCTATCGGACGAACTAAGGAGGACATATAAACATGGTACGCTTATACTTCCTTCGATTTAAAAGTTGCTATCTTTAAAGTTGCATTTAAGATTTAATTTTAAAGGGGTTCCATAGTTCATTTAGTTATTTAGGTTCTTTCTTTCGTAAGTTAAGATAAATATTTTGTTATTGAAAGATTAACTGTTCTACCTGTACTTTCAGATATTGTATTTCTCAAGAAATGTTATTATTGTTTTTCATAAACCTGAATGGTGTTCGTCATTAGACTTCATCTCAAAAACGTCTTTCCCCAAGTACATGCCTGGAATTTTTGCGGCCTTCATTGTCCAATTAAGGGAATAATCCGTAATTGGGCACTGTGGGAAACACAACGCCACGCAACACACATTTAAATCTGTATACTTCTCCACTAAAATTGAAAAGTGCTTGCAACCGCGAGGTGCGCAAAACAGTTACCACTGTCACCTCGTCACTGTCGAGCACGTTTGCAGTAGTGTCAAGAACGAGTTCAATGGAGGGAAGAATGGCAGTCTGTGGTCTTCAGTGATGAAAGCCGATTCTGCTGAGGAGCGTCTGATGGTCGTTTACGTCTGTAGGCGACAAGCTAAGCAGCTTCTTCCATCGTGAATCCGCCAGCAACACACAGGCATCATGATGAGCGATTAGCGTGTGGTGTAGGTCTTACGTGTCTGGTGTTCATATAGGGTACACTAAATAGCAATATGTACTCAGCAACATCGTACAGCCGGTCGTCTTGCCATATTTGAGTGTAATCCCAAATGCAATATTACAGCAGGAAAACGACCACACTACGCCCAGGCAAATCAACTTGCTCTTCAGGCAGTGTACCAACTCCCTTAGCCAGCATACTCTCCGGATTTGTCTCCAATCGAGCATATCTGGGACTGGATCGGACAAAGACTCTTCCGCGGACTGCAGCAGGCAACGACTATCGCTCAATTATGCGTCCAAGTTGACAGTGCATGGAATGGTATCCCCCAGCGCGATATCCAGCATTTGTACGACCGATTGCAAGCCAGACTGCAAGCTCGTATTGCTGCTCGAGGAGGTTCAACACCTTATTAAAATGCGTCTTCTGTAAAATGTAATACTCATTAAAAGGTATAATAAACATTGAATCACTTCACACGTGTGATCAGTCCTTTCTCAACAAGTTGATTCTACTAAATAAATCTCATATGTTACGCTTCAATTGTTAATGGTGTTCTTTTTTCAATTTCCGCCAATGTAGATTTGTTTATAAAACACTAGATACTAAATACTATACTGGATTTAGATAAAGTTCAGAATAAATTAATCCAAAATAATAGAAAGACAAATTCATTCATTCTTTTGACAATGCCTATTGATTATTTTTCATTCTAAATATTATTTAATTACAAAAAAAGTAGAACTATTACTAAATATCAGTTACCTTGCAGGTCGTATTAGGAGTTGTGAGACGTATACTTCTCGACAGGTTACCCACAAGTTAAATTCTTCAAAGTCCACATCCTCTAAAACAAACACATTACGAATGGCTTCACCTGAAACATAAGTAGTGGCTCCCGTTACATTTTACTATATTGCTAGCAAATAATCAAGATTCAATGGTCCAAAATCTCAGGGATACAATAGAGATGTAAATTATTAAAAAACACCTTTGAACATAAGATGTATATCAGTGTTTTGGTCTGCAAAAATACAGTACAACGTCAACGAAATGAAGATTATTTGGCAAAGGTCCAATTTAATGTCATTAGAAATGCACTTACGGTTCTGAATAGAGAAAATGAATAGCATATCCCTGAAGGGGCAAACTTGATGGTATTATTGTGAAATGTCAAAGAATAAAATATTATAGTTGTATCACGCACAATTTTAATAACAAGATAGGTGAGAATCCCATCGTAAAAAACTAAAATATGAGGTATCTAGATTTCGAATACACTATACATTCTTCGGCAGCAAAATGATTATCAACTTGCATCAAATTCTGTTGTGAGGTTTATTTGAAAATATTGAAGTATCTGCTGAGGTCCTGCCATCATCATAGACCTTCTACTATGACACATAAACTGACAGGCTCCTGTCAGATCACTGTGGCAAGCAGCTGCTTGAGGGGGTATTTATTTTATTTTTTATTTATTATGTACAATACATCATATATTGTTCGACGTAGAAATTGCCACACCAGGAACCATTTGTTGGAGCACCATGCAATAAACCAATTACGTGATAAATGAGGGGGAGAACAGGGCAAAACATCTCGGCAGCATAGTTAAGTTTGATCGTCCTCTTTGGGCGTATGGACCACTACATCAAAGTGATCTCGGTGGCGAAAGTATATGTAACAAATGAGAATGCCTGGGCGACATCATCGGGAATCTTACCATCACACAGATACCTTTACCAGAGGCTTCATCATAGGGCTATGTATGGCCGAATTGGTCCATGCATCGGAAACGCATAGGGATGCAACAACTGTTAGTCAAATTTGGCGACAATGGTTGAAAGTATCATAGGTCATGGAAGTGGGGGACTGGTACACATAGGCAGACGTTCGAACGTCTCGATTGCTGCATTCGATGGCAAGCTGTAGCAGCCCCACAACCCACAGCAGAAAACATTCAATGCAGTGTACAGGTAGCTATGGACACCCCAGTGTCGACACGGACTGTGAATTGCAGATTGGCTGTAGTATGTTTGCACTCTCACTAGCCATTGCAACAACTGCCACTCACCGCAGCACATCATCATGCAAGGTTGCAGTGATGCTGTACCAAACATGCGTGGTGAGATGAAAGGAACTATGTCATATTCAGCGATGAATCTCACTTCTGTCTCAGTGTTGACGATCGCTGATTGAGAATCTGGAGACGACATGGCCACCGGGCCTCAGCCTCATGTCATGGTTTGGAGCGCTATCAGTTTCAACAGCTGGTCACCACTCATAGGTATAGTGGGTACAATGACAGGGCGATGATAAGTCGATGAGGTAACACAGCCCATTTTGTTGCCGTATCTCTGTGCTATCACTAATGCCCAGTTTTAACATGATAACGCCTGCTTGCACACTGGCAACATCAGCAGACAGTGCCTACAAGGTGTCCAGGTGCTGTCTTGGCCAGGGAGATCCCCAGACTTCTCCCCAATAGAGAATATGTGGGACGTCATTGGCAGATGTCTTCAGGCCTCTGCATGACTCCCTCGCAATGTCGATGAATTATTCACACAGGTCAATTATTACACACACAGGGAATTATTCACACAGGTACAACGCATGATCTACGATACCTCAGCATATCACCTGAGAACTTTTCCACTCGATGCCACGACATGTTGCCGAATATATAGCCCAGCATGGCGGCCATACGATCTACTGACTGAGGCCACATTATACATACTGTCTCCTTGCCCATCACATTCACGTAATCCCTCAGAAATTAAATCACTCCTTTCCCACTTACTTGTCTACATGCGTGCGAAGTTTCGTCTCATTTCGTGCATTCCTTTATGGTATGGCATTATCTATGTCGAACAGTTCGTTGATGTGTCATTATTGAGAGAATGTTATTACATTATTAGTTACCTATTCATCCTCTTAATAATGGCACATCAAACGCGTGCATCTAAATTATGTGCGCAATATATGTATATTTGTACTATTTTAGTTTTTTCACGATGTGATTTCTCACCATCTTGTTCTTAAAATTGTGCGTGTTACAAACATGGGTTATTCTTTAACATTTCACACTAATACCATCAAGTTTGTTCGTCAAGACTATGCTCTTTATTTTCTACTATTTAGAATTATCACTGCATATCTAATAACACTAAATTTGACTTTTGTCAAATAATCTTCATCTGCATTGACTTTGTACCGCAGTTTTGCATATAAGAAAACTGATTTATTTTATATATACGATTTTACATCAGTGTTTAAAGGTGTTAGTTATCGTTTTCATCTTTAATTAAGATACCTATGATATTTTCAAATTAGCTTATTTTTGATCTACAGTAGCAAATTCTTTTCAATTTACGGACTCGAAACATCATTTATAGAGCATTAGAAACGCACTGAAGTAGAAACTGTTGTGGAAATTTTATCTTGTCAGGTGAAATATGAATCTAAGACCTGAGGTGCTCTGGTCATTGAATTACTGGCCACAGATCAAATTTCTACTAACAACGATTATTAAGAGATCTATTTGGTATAATCATCACGTGGTTTTATTCCTCGATTGTGGAACATACCTAGTGCCACTTAAAAAGATAGCATTTTTATAATTACGATGCTTCGTCAGCGATTTTATTGGAAACTCAGATTTAACAATTCACACGCCAGCAGGAAAAAAAAATTATCTCATCGGTAAAATTTTCATCAGCCGGGTGGAATACGAACAGATAATTGGCAGCAAGTAACTCAGCAATAAGTGAACATGGCACATTACTAGAAAGTCATGGGGTTTCCCCACCTGACTCAAGATAAACTTTTAACTAACTTAAAAATTGTTCTTCATGCTACAGGTGA
This sequence comes from Ryuthela nishihirai, assembly GCA_038380435.1. Lineage (NCBI taxonomy): Eukaryota > Metazoa > Arthropoda > Arachnida > Araneae > Heptathelidae > Ryuthela > Ryuthela nishihirai. Next base: position 10,178,603 of record JAWZYU010000027.1, read on the forward strand.
TAGAGTGCTTATATATTTTAACGAAGTCATATCTCTCCAAAATTAATTCTTTTATTTCAATAATTAAGCAAATAATGGTATGAATGCAAAACATTTATATAAGCAGTGATATTTTTCAAGTATTATTTTTAATATTTCTAATGCGTTGGGTTCTGGTTTTTACCTCTGAGCAGCGCTTTTTCTATACAATGGGTTAAATGGCCAAGTCACAAGGACCCCAAGAACTCAAAGAAGGTTAGGGAAGAGGATCTACTGAAGAGCTGTTAGGAGACAGAAGCCTCCCGTCAACGTCATCCAGCCTGCTCATTAAAGTATACAGGATATGTTTCATCTGCATAGAGAGTCACGCTGAAGGCGATCACACTGAAGGTGGCCATTCCAAGTCCATCAGCGTCTCCTTTCTCACCGAGAGTTGGTGTTTAGAAGATAAATTTCAAAGCTAGAAAAGTTGATACTCGAACTGGGAACTGCAGATTACGATCCTGGAGCACCACCAATTGAGCCAAGCACAGCCCGATTTCTAGTGATTTATTTGACATGCTGTTATGATTTTGTACCATGTTCTTTAAAACATGGTACAAGATTTTGCACCATGTTCCATGTTCATGGAACATAGTTTTTTCTTTGTATGCTCTCCTTGTGTAAAGTATAACCATATGTTTAGTTAAGTATGCAGTAGCTGAAGTATCGAGATGCAAAGGAAATTACTTGATGTGTGAAGTGAGGAAAGCCTCGTTGCTGTCAGCGAACGAAAGTGTCAGAGGATGGCAAACGAAATAACAAATAGAGCAATATAACGATAAAACTGTTAAACAATTGACAACAAAATGTCGATTGTTTTTCAGGAGATGCAGACATCGTGTGAGGAGCATCAGCATCTGTGAGGAATTGGTCATCATCAATGCAGCACGTAGTAGCTTGCAAGTAATGCCTACATCTAGAGCATACAACCTGTGCTCTAGAAGGGTTGGGTTGAGAGGTTGCAAATAAGAGAAACTTGGGTATGAAATCAGATTCGCACAAAAAACGAACAGGGTTGGGTTGTTTTATCTCTGGCAGTACTTTTTTTTTCACACAATGGGCTAAACAGCCAGGTCACAAGGACCCCGAGGGATCAGAGAACATTGGGGAAGGGAACCCACAGGACAGCTGTTGGGAGACAGATGGTAGTCTCAAGTCAAGGCCATCCAGCGTATTCTTTAACATGCACAGGATATGGCTCTCCAGTACATGGGCCATGGCTTAATGTCCCATCTGATGGACAGCGGTCTTACCAAGCCCATTGGTGTCCCCTACTGACTGTTGGCAGGGCGGAAGGTTTTGCGCAGATAAATCTCAATGCTGCCCAACTGGGACTCGAACCTGGAAACTGCAGATTATGAGTCTGGAGCGCTGCTGACTGAGCCATCCCCGCTCCAATGAACAGGGAAGGCTGCGTTTCTCATTTCAGTCATTAAGAGCAGGGTGAAGCTTTTTCTTTATACATCACTAGGTTTGATCTGAGTTAGAGATCGGATATACGATCTCGAAGTAGTGTTCAACAGACTTCAACATGAGTGTATAATTATTCTGTTGATTAGGCACAACGTTAATATGTGGCTACATGGGATGTGATTAAGCTGGAAAAAAAAAGAACTGTGTTACTGTTTCGTTAGTGCAAAGTGACCTATCCGAGCAGTGAGTAAAACATTCAGTATTGAGGTTTTCAATAAATCTGCTCTTTTCACTAACTTACACCCTGAAAGGACGATTTATTATGAACACCCATCTAATAACGTGAGGGTCCACCTTTTGTCATCACAAAAGCACCAATATGTCGCGCATCAACTCTACCAGCTGTTGGAAATGTTCAGGTGGTACTGTGGTCCAATAAATCCAGGGAAACTGTTCGTAAAACACAAAGAGTTGCAGCTGGTAGGTTTCGGGCTCGAATACATCGCTCCACTTCATCCTACAGATGCTCAATAGGGTTCATATCCGGATAATGAGAGAGCCATTCGAGGGTTCTGAACTCACTCTAATGTTCCTCCAACTTCCTTCTCGTTCTTCACCAAACGACAGAGATGAGATGGGACATTGTCTTCTTCAAATAAGGTATCTTGCTGTGGGAAGTGGATAGCCATGAACAGATGTAGATGACTGGCGAGTATGTCAATATAGCTGTGTACAGTGATGGTGTCTAAATAGGTACAATGGGCCACAAGGTGGATGCGTAAATGCACCCCAGAACATTATTCTGCCTCCACTGGCCTCTAACAACCCAACTGGACAGTTGGGATACATGGCCTCTTGCATTCTATACCATATATTCATCCTCCTGTCTTTATGCTGTAGTTAAAACCTGGATTCGTCAGACCAAACTACCCATTTCCAATCTTACACGGTCCATTAGCAATGTTCCTTTGACCACTTTAACCGCAAAGCGGTAATATAACATCTGGTTCGCATATGGAGTACAGATATAAGGAGTACAGATGTTTCCTCTGTACTCCTTAGAGTTTTGTATTTTGAAGGCATTTGGCAGTTCTTAGTGTCCATATATTCATCCTCCTGTCTTTATGCTGTAGTTAAAACCTGAAAAGCTGTGTTCTTTCCTTCCAATTTCGTGCCTCTTTTTGAAAAACTTCAGGAATTGTACTTTAATCTTATCTCCTTGCATTTATTGTTAATATCATGGCGCCTAAAAACAAGATGGCAACCTCGCTAAAGAATGCAGCTCTCGCTAGCAAAGCATCAAGCTCGCCAGTGGGTAGAAGCAGCCCTCCAACGTCACCCCCTGTCCCTAGCGGTGGTTGGCGCTTTCGGACGATGATCTGTTGGCGTCAGTCTCTAAATGTGTTGCAACTCACAGTGATCACAGTGACAATTAGTAATGCGGCCCACGTGATCTGAAACTGTCTTCAAATCCCAAGACTCTGCTCAAACGATTGTCTCATTACGCACTGAAGCAGTTACTTCTGCTGTTCTGCAAGAAATAAAAAGAACTGTTGAGTTTCCTACGGAGGCTATACATCAGCTAAGAGATCAGCTTAAAGAGAAAGATGTAGTAATAAATCAACTACCTTCTGAGATTTCTTTGAAGTGCAATGAACTTGAACGATATTAACTCAGAAATTCTATCGGGATTTTTGGAGTGGAAGAAGGATACGCCTACTGAATGATGATTACTACTGATGACCTTGCCATTAAAATTTTCAATGAAAAATTAAACTTGACATTTCTGTAAATGACATTGACTGCAGTCATCGAGTGGGGATTGGTCGGAACGGCAAGCCCAGACCGATCATTGTAAAATTCTGTTCATATCGGAAAAGAAATGCTATGTTCTGTGCTAAAAGTAACTTAAAGGCAGTGGAATCACTCTATTCATGAAGCTATTGAGAAATTTGGTCAGTGCAATGTTTGAACTCAAGATGGATCAATAGTGGTAAAAATGAAAAAAGGTAACAAGCGCTTTATTAAATCAAAGAATGAGTTAAATGAACTTTAAAATTCGTTTAAAAAATTTTTCTTTGTGTACCTGTATATTCATATATATTACCCATGTTTAAATATATATGTTTATATTGTGATCTGTAACGCACTTTACACAATCCTGTGTCTCTCAACTTCTATTGTTGCTAAACTGCACATAGTATGTCGTTTTTAAAGTAAAAACTCTTTTATTACAAGCACTTTTACGAATTTTTGAAACCCATTAGTCCTTTTATTTATGCATTTTTATTATTGTGTATTTGTTTTTCATTTGTACACATTATAACTTCATGTCCCTATCTATCGCTAACAAAAATTTTCTTCTTCACTTATACCCAACTCTCTCAGATATGTCTCTTCGCCAAGATCACTGTTGATTAAACCTTTGCCATCTCAATATTCGTTCTCTTAAATCTAAACACTCCTATATACTCAGTTCTGACATTTTGAAATTTGATGTAATTGCTCGTACAGAGACATAGCTCAATATTTCACTTCCAGATGATCTTTTTGAACTCGGCGGATATAAACTTTTCCGCATCGACGTATCTAGTGGGACAAGGGGATTTGCATTATATGTGAGGGAAACATTTAATGTCGAAGTAATGCCTATTCCTTCTTACTATTGTTTCGAAGGTCTCTGGGTCAAAATCTCCCCTATCAATAAACAAAACCCTACTCTAATTATCGGCACACATCTAATTACCGTCCTCCGAACAGCAATATTGAAATTTTATTAATTCATTGTACTCAGTCCTTAAAAGCTTCCCTTGCAACATTACTTCCATTCTTACGGGAGACTTTAATATATATGCTCTAAAACAGGCGTGTCCAACCCGCTGCCCTGGACAATTAGTAATGCGGCCCACAAAATCGTAAAGTTTACGTGTTTACGACATGTTTTCAACATGATTATGTGATTTTCAGAAAGTTTTTGATATCCAACTAATTTTATGTTGCCCTTTTTTAACTTTATAATAAAAAAACATAAGAAAGTAAATGAAGTTTTATTATTGATATACATTAACTATATTATATATTTTATGTTCGGCCCAAAACAATTCATCTTCACTCAATGTGGCCCAGGGAAGTCAAAAGGTTGGACACGCCTGTTCTAAAACATAATTCCAAGCTTGAAATCGGCCTAAAAACATTCGGACATATACGTTTAAACAAATTTGCCCACTCGCATTACTGATCACAGTGAATCTCTCACTGATATGATTTTCTCCAATAGACCTTCACTTCACAAGCATACATTTACTCTCTTCGAAGACATTAGTGATCATTTTATTATTAGCACATCTGTATTGTATTATTCACCTCGTGCACCTAAAGTTTTAATTTCAAAAATATCCTTTAAAAATTTCAGAAATGATGAGTTTTTTGAATTTGCAAAATATCTCCCTTTCCACAATTCTCCCTTTCCAAAACTCTCATGGCACTTCTTGTTAATCAGTGGAGATTGGCTTTAGACAGCAAAGGGAAAACGGTTGTGGGACTGGTTTCCCTTGACATCTCAAAGGCATTTGATTCAGTTGAACACAAACTTATCTTGCAAAATCCTTGCTATAATCTTAATCTATCGTCCTCAGCTCTTTCCTGGTTTAAACATTACGTCAACGACCGCGTTATCCGAACTAAATTAAGCACTAATGAGATCTCTACACCTCTTAAAATCAATCGGGGAGTACCTCAAGGAACCATTCTTAGCCCACTTCTCTTCAACATTTTTGTTAATGAGCTTCTAGAATCCTCCACCAACCACAATATTTTTATGTATACAGACGATTGTCTTCTTTCTTTTACATCTAGTTCTTTCACTTCTCTAAAACAAGAAATAGAAAACAATATTCGTGATGTGCTTCATTGGTGTACTAAAAATGGATTCACTGTTAATATCAAGAAAATCAATATTGTTTTTCTTTCAACTTCAAATTCTCCCCCGCCTGATACAAGCATTAACATTAATAACACCCATATTACAGTTTCCACTTCCATGAAGTACTAGGCATGATGATTGATAATAATCTTGACTTTGGAACTCACATTAATAAAACCGTCGCTTCAGCTTCTAAAAGAACTTATGTACTGAGGTACATTCGAAATTATTATCCTCCTATGCCCCAATGTTCTAGAAAATTTACATCCGACCGAAACTCCGAATACTGTGCTTCCACTCATTTTAGTATTAATTAAAAGAACTCTTATAAATTAGAAAAAAGTTGACAATGAAGCTCTCAAAATCATCAGCAAAATCTATTTTAACAAACGAGAATCTCTAACACTTACTGATATTGGTTCCAACTACCAAATTCCCACTCTTGAACCTAGAAGGAAACTGCTATTTATTGCCTTTATTCATGACACTATTTATAACAAGTCTCATCCCCTTCATTCGATTCTTACACCCTATATTCGATTACGACATCGCCACATCCTTCACACTGATAATAAAATGTTTCCTACTCCCAAGATTTCCAAAGCTAAGTATAGTGAAATTTCTTTTGCCATTCAAGCAACATCAACTTGGAACTCTCTACCGAATGATATCACTTCTTTAAATTCTAAAACAAAATTCAAAAACTATATTACTCCACTCTTATTAGAATATTGAAACATTTGACCAACAACATCTCCTCACCCCTATTCCCACTCCCCATCTTTGCTCTTTGTCTGGATTATCTGCAATCATTTTTTTTCCTGTTCATTCATTTAATATTACTCTTTGTTGTCCTAAGCCAGGCATGTCAAACTCGTTAACCACCGAGGGCCATATTAAGTATTATATATTAAATCGCGGGCCGCAAAACAAAAAAACCAGATGAAAATTGTTATGTGCAAATTAGACTAGAACGCAGTGTTCGTTCACTGACTGCTAACGAATAGCTTCCGACGCTACTGGCATTTCGTGACTCATTGCCATGCGCAAAGTACGTACATTTGAATGACCTCGAGACATGTGTATACATGTCGGAGCCCGATCGTAGAATTGCTCATATCATGAAATGCCACTATTTCATGAAATGATCGGGCATTTCATGATATGAGCAATTCTACGATGGGGCTCCGACATATACATTTTTGCGCAATAGTTTCCCTTATATATAAATGGAAATGTTTTCTGAAATACGTTTATTTAATTCATGTACCGTGTACGTACTTATAAATTTAATTAAAGAATCCAGTGTCAAAAGTTAAATAAACGTATTGGTTATCAATCTTGGCGGGCCGCGTGTTTGACATGCCTGTCCTAAACCTTCCTTTTCTTCCCCCTAAGTTTACCATGTTCTTTATCATATTTCATATATATTGTCTTCTGTGCAACTTGTCATTTTGTTTATATGTATCAAATAATTATGCAATTCCTGTAACTATGTTCGTATTTTTGTACTACATGAATATTTCTTTTTAATTTCTCAAATATACTGGGGCATCAAGCCACTTGAACGTTTAACTTAATATCCAGAATTACCTGTACCTTGGTTTTACGGTAACCCCTGCATGAAATAAATTGTTATAGCTGGTGACGTGCTGTTAACAAGAGTACTCGATGTGAGTGTCGTCTGTCATTAGGCCTAGTGATGCCATGGTACATCATTTTGCACAAACTTTCATAGCTGTCCCGTTGTTGAATGCAGACATTATCATCTGCGCTGCGGCATTATGATACAGGAGAGCCAGCGCTCACCTCGAACATTTTCCCTTGCAGTTACAGGTTTTTCTGGTTTTGAGGTAGTTTTGGTACACATATGGAGCAGTCGCCAGATGTTCTGCAGTCATGAATATGGGACCATCCATCTTGCTAGCAATCGAAATCGTTCAGATCGCCGTATTTACTCATCATAACAGTCACAGGTACGCTATAGATAGGTATCTGACCTATTTATACCCTCAAGGAGTTTCATCTGGCAGCATTACTGTGATGGAGCAGAGCAGGTTTGCGGATGGGTGCGGTGTATATAATAAATTGTGCTTTCAGTGTAAGTAGTATATAATGAATTATTCTGGGTAAAAAATGACTGAGTGGAGATCCGGATTAGAAAAAAATAAACAGGTGTTCTTTTAAAAGAACTGTAAAGATAAAGACATACAAAAATCACAGAAATTCTATGTTAACACGAGTTCTAAGAAAGTGAAAAGACCTAATCCGAAAAAAATCATATATTTGACAGCCAATGAGAATTGTTCTCAATTTGCTATCGAAACAATCTCTTAGAATTTAAATTTACAGCAGTAATTTTCATTTTATGATAAATATACATATTACGAAGGAGACCCGCTTTCGTTTTCGGGGAGGGAACTGGTCTTTTACCATGCCTTTCCAAAAGTACTTTTTGCATTTCCCATTCTACTCGTTGATAAATAATATGCATGTACTGAATATAAATTACACTTAGTTCTTCGTGTGTTTTAATTAAGTGGAGAACGAGAATCCTTAACCTATTTTGAGTAATGATTATAACATTTGCATTACTATAATAAATAAATGTTACAAAAGAAGGTTGTGTTCTTTTGGGTTGTTTTATCTCTGAGCGGCACTTTTTTTGCACACAATGGGCAAAATGGCTAGGCCACAAGGACCCCGAAGGCTCAGAGAAGGTTGGGTGAGGGGACCCACTGGAACAGCTGTTGGGAGACAGATGATAACCTCCCATCAAGGCCATCCAGCATGTTCTTTAACGTACACAGGGTGCGGTTCTCCCGCACACGGGGCCACATCTTAACGTCCCATCCGACCGGATGGCAGCCTTTCCAAGCCCATCGGTGTCCTCTACTGACCAATGGCAGGGCTGGGAGTTTTCGGAGATAAATCTCAACACTGACCCAGCTGGGACTCAACATGGGAACTGCAGATTATGAGCCTGGCGCGCTACCGACTGAGCCACACCCACCCCAATACAAAAGAAGGAAAGTTTGACTTACCAACATCAAATTCTTTCTTGCTGAACATCATGCAGTATTTGAGAACCGATGCAGAACGGAAGAGTTCTGTTAAAATTTCCTTTAGGTAGCCATCACAATGCGGTTGACACACAAATAAATGGAGAAAAAGGCAATTGCATGCTGTAACTTCGATGTGATTGAGATGATTTGACATCCATTGGACCCACTCAGAAGAATCAACTATGTGGGGTGGCAAATTGGGGTAATCCACAAATGACGCATGTGCTAGAATATTTTCTTGATTTTCAGTGACAGTTACTGATAAGTTGGCAGTTTCGCTGTTTAACAGAAAGAAAATAAAAAATCTAATAACTAAATGATACTTCAATACTAATTATAAACACACTGAAAACAGATGAATAAAATTTTTAATTAAAACATTTTCACATTATAATGATCTATTAATAGATCATTATAATATTATAAATATATAATTAATATATTTAGATTATAATGATCTGTTAATAGCTAAATTAAGATACAATAATTACAGTTCTAATTTTTCACAAAACACAGACTACTGCATACTGCAAAATCAATGTATTAAAAAACGGAATCCTCAAGTATCGTAGAGTTTGGGGATAGTAGTTGGAGAACCCTATTCAAATCACATTCTCTGATCCTCACACCCCTCAAAACACCACCACCAAACTAAATCCGGGGTAAATGCCGAATGTGATGATTTAATATTTTACGAAACAGTGTACTTACGAATCTACTGTATTTAGCCTGCATAATAGTCTATAACATTAAACTTGCTTCTAAAAAATGAGATATAACTCGGTTTCCACTAGCTTGAAAGAATTTAGTGTAGAAAATTCAGATCTCGATGTTGATCTTAAACAGGTTTTATTTCATTATGATGTCGCATCACAATGGCAAGAATACAATTTGAGTGAAAGAATATAAATATAACTTGTTACAGTAGTAAAGAATCAAAGGATGTGTGTCCTGTAGACATGGAACTCATGAAATAATAAGCTGAAAAAAATTGGTTTTGCCGTGAGCTGGTGTTCTGCGTGAATTTGCATGATTCACGTAGAACGGTTCCAGACTTCAGCTTCCTTTATGTCAGAGCGGCGCCATAAGAAGGATTACCGTGGAAGGCAAGCCTGCTAAATACCTTTGAGGCCCCGCCTAACTGGGCGAAATCACTTACCTGTCACCAGCCAGCTTAATCCAGACTAGTATATACAAAGGAAAGTGCCCTCTCTTCAGTGGAGAAGCCTCCGTGAGAGTGGAGCCTGGCGCCATGTCCGCGACTAAGCCTTACGATACCGGAAGCCCAGAAGGGGTTCCCCTGAACCACTGTTGAACAGTTCCCATGGAGGGAGAGTCACGTGGTTGTAGGACAAGGACGTCGAGTCAAGAATGTTCTATTTTCGTCCATCACACTACCCCCCCCCCCCCTAGCAGAGAGCTGAGAGAACCAATCAGACACTTGGGATGTCTTCTTTTGTTTTATGTGTCCGAGAGAGAAAAAGGCATTTTTTGTCACTTGGCTCTGGAAACTTGTATGACAGAGTAGCTCTCGACACTTGGCTCTCAATATGAGCAATTGAGTCCTGACTCTCAGTCAAAGTATTATGTAGCCTGCTCGGCGTTTGCGTGTCACCAGACTATAGAAATGATGTAAGTGATGTAGTAAATGTAAGAATAGGATGTAAATGTGTTAGTGTTGTAAATAAATGTTTTTTGCATTTGTTAAAAAGCCATACCTGCCTTTAGTTACTCCTTTTGTGTGAGAGAATGACTCTGTTCCCCAGTAGGATCCTGGGCCACTAATTATCTCAAACGTTTTAATGTGGGAACAACGAATGGCTTTAAAATATGCAATCAAGTTTAAATTTAACTATACGATCACGGCTAAAAACAATTACCGTTTGTGGGGGATGATTAATTAATATTTGATGATAATTATAGAAGCATCATCTTCTAACACCCCCCCCCCCCCTGGTAAAATATTGGATTCGAACCCACGTCTCCCGGAAATTTGTTACACATGACAGTTTTATTAATATAGGAATTTATTATGTTCTATTTATTCTTGAATATAAATTATATCAACTAAAAACTATTTTTACTTTGGGATGACAGCCAAATAGATTTCCTTGACCATATGTCACTGCTACTTTCATAATATGTATTTATCTGCATATATTGAAAAAATCTAAATCCATACTTTGTAAATCGAAACTGGTTGCATTTTCTTGATTGTGTAAAACCGAAACCGTGAAAAATCGAGTACCATGTAAATCGAGGGATGGTTATGTTCGCATTTTGTAATCATCCATTAAGTTCGAAATTTCACCGTTAGAGGCTGAAAAAGTTGGAAAAAGACAGACTTCATTTTCATTGAAAACGAGCACATCATATTTGCCAAAGACGATATGATATTTTTCGCTTTATTATTGGTTTGAAGTTTATAACTTCTCTTTTTATTTAGTTTCAATTTCATTCCTATTTTAAATCTATTTTTTTTTAAGTTGATAAACGTGTTCTCGAGTCGCATTGTTAATGCTTGAGCAGGAGTATCAAACACGCGACTCTCGAAGTCATAATTGTGCTGTTTGCAAGCAATATATCATAATCATGGTAGCTGCGAATTATTAGTTTCGCTAGACTGCGATAATCTCACGTGAGTATTCTTTCAAATTCTTTCTTGCTGAACATCATGCAGTATTTGAGAATATGTTGGCATCAGAATTGTTGCGAAGGGACTATGGTTGGGGAGGGGAGAGAATGAATACGTTATCCAACACGAAAATAAAATTTTGCCAATTGCGAAAATAAGTACTTTACATAAATTTAATTATGTCTCTTTCAGGGACGTACCCAGGATTAAGTCCCGTGGGGGTAGGGGTTAGCTCCCCAAAGATCTGCCAACTCGCCATAATTTTACGAAAAAAAAAAAACCCTATTTTTACATCTCACGTGAACTTTACCATGTCACTTCGAATTTTGGGCTCCTCCTGATTTTGCCAAGCTGTCTCAAATTTGCCAACACTCCTAATTTCATAAAAACAATCCCAATTTTCACAACTCACCTGTATTTTTCCAAGTGGCTTCAAATTTTCCCAACTCCCCTAGATTTTGCCAAGTTGCCTCAATTTTCCCAACTTCCCTAGAATATGCCAAGTTGCCTTGATTTTGCCAACTCGCTTTAATTTTACAAAAAAAAAAACAATTTTCATATCTCACCTGAATTTTACCAAGTCACTTAGAAGTTTTAGGTTCTCCAAAATTTAGTCGTTGTCTCGATTTCGCCAACTCCCCAAGATTTTGCCAAGTTGTCTCGATCTCGGCAACTCCCCAAAACTTTGCCAAGTTGTCCCGATTTTACCAACTCTCCTTAATTTCACAAAATCACTCCCAATTTTCACAACTCCCCTGTATTTTATCAAGCCCCTCCGGAGTGGGACCTCCTTGACGAGGGGGGGGGGGGCTTACGGTGCCTCCGAGAAGTTGGGCTCGTATCGCTGGTGCTCTGGTGTTGAAGTCCTGTGGCCCCTCGGTGGAGGGGGTTGTTGAAGGTGGGCGGACCGTTTTGGAAAGGGGCGGTCCTGTTTGCTTGATCACTTCTCCCCAGCGAAGCTGGGGGGTTACAGCCGAGATTGAGGGGCCGTTCTATTGGCCCCGGGTGGGGCTTGGTCTACCCCGTCCCTGGGGCTCTCGGAGTGACTTGCGGACTGAGTTGTGTCCCCTCCCTCGCACTCGTTCGTGGGCTCTCTGAGGCGGTCCCGATGATAAGTAGGTGGACGGATGCTCTTGGGGTGCTTCGGCCCGTTCACAATGGAGAGGACGAAGTTGGAGGCTCGCGGCCCTTGTTGGCCACCTGTGGCTAGCGGGCTTATCGATGGAACAGCCAAACTAAGAGTCCCACATGAATGAGATTTGGACTTATGGCTTTTGCAGTGGAGGAACTTGGTTCCTCTGTGAAGTGGGGTCCGGGTGCTGTGGTGTTGCAACACCCGGTTGAATGTCGGCTGTTGGGGTTGTGGGAGGGCACCGGCTGGGTTTTCAGGGTTACCAGCCAGGTGTCCCCGAAGCAGCCTCGACTTAAAAGTGCCGTGACGGTGAGCGGGCCATTGTGCCTGGCTCTATGGAGAGGACGAAGTTGGGGGTCGTGCCGAGAGGATTGGAGTCCCTCGAGGTGTGGCCTTCTGATGGAAGTACCTTGGGCCTCTGCTGCGGAGGACCCTAAAAGTTAGGACTTCCACTTTATTTTTCTGGCTCAAAATTCAAAAGACTAAGATCTTTTTATTTATTTATTGGCAAGTTTCTTGGCAAAATTCAGTGAGTGATGGGCATATTCCTAGGCATCGCTCAAAATTCAAAAGATCCCACTCTCACTGCACCTCAATGATTATATCTTCGAGCAGGCAATACTAACAAGCAGTGCTTCTCTCTTCACATACAGGTCTTCTCTCGCTGTAGGCAGGATATTGTAAGGCAAGTTTAATTGACAGGAGCTTTCTAGTTTATAGTGGTTTCAGTGACATCTCCCTTATGGTGATATACAGCCTTGAGTTGTGGTGCACCGGGAATGTCGCGTATCTATTACGTTGTATTTTATCAAGTGGCTTTGAATTTTTCCAACTCCTTTGATTTTGCCAACTACGATTATTTTGGGGAACTACAGTGGCCGAGTGGTTAGCGCGCTTGGCTACTGATCTACGGGACCTGGGTTCGAGCGCCGGGTAAGGCATGGATGTTCGTGTTGTTTTCTGCTGAGGTCCTGCCATCCTCTCAGATCTTCTACTGTGGCATATAAACTGACAGGCTCCTGTCAGACCTCTGTGGCAAGCAGCTGCTTGAGGGGGTATTTATTATTATTATTATTTATCATACTGAATGTCCCCCACAGCTACGCCCCTGGGTGGCATTCAGTCAAAGATGAATCTACCAGAAATTAAACTTAGGTTTACATTTTGATATTAAAAGTATGCAAAACTTAAATAATAAAACAACAGTGTAAGCAATTTTGTTTTGCTTATTATTGCTTGAAATTTCTTCACTTCCAAAGCTCTTGCTTTTGACAAATCCACAAACCGGCAAATGACAATCGAAAAGCAATAAGAAGATAAGTAAAAAGAATATTAGCTAGGTAGATCAGAAAGTAGGGTTACAAGGTCTATATATCACAAAGGAAATCCCGAGGATCTAGGAGAGAGTTAAATATATATTATAATGCATTCGATTGGCAACACGATGGGGTTTACACGTGTATACGCGTATAGGAGGGAGATGGCAGTTCAAGATGGCTACAAGGTTACAAAGGTGGTCTCGCGAAGAACGAGCAGTTATTAATTTTCTTTGGGGGAGGAAAGTTTGTGCCGCAGAAATCCATCGACATCTCGTTGACAAGTACAGGGGTAAATGTGATGTCGTATCAACACGTCACCAAATGGTGTCGGAGATTTTCGGCAGGCAGGGTTACTGGATGAGACAACAGCAATAGGCATCCTAACAGCTCCACAACGGAAGTGAACACAGCACGCATTGACATTATTCAACAGGTTTGACGTGTTACTTTGCTGAGCATTGCATCGAAGCCTGTCGTATAGCATCGTATGGCATATTGTCACGGAGTTACATACAGTACTGTATAGTGTGTGCAAGATGGGTTCCTATGCATTAAAGGAACACAACATGCCATAACAAATGGCAGCCAGTCTCACATCTCTGCAACGTTATGCAACACAGGGAATTAACTTTCTTCATCGTGTGGTGACAGACAACGAAACATGGGTCCATATTTCGTTGTACAAGCAGTAAGTGCGTGTCGACGGAGTGGAAACACCAAACATCACCAACCTGAAAGAAGTTCAAAGTGTCGGACTTCTGCCGAAAAAGTGTTGGCTAGTCTTTTGGGACGCCTGTAGTGTGCTGTTCGGGCAATTCGTGAGAACCATTACCGCTGAAAGATACTGTGACACACTGAAATGCTTACGAGACGACATTAGAGGAAACACCCTGGTCTCCGTAGCCAAGGCATTGTTCTAATGCATGACAATGCCTGATGGCACACAGCAGCAAAATTCAGGACTTGCTGCGGTAGTTTCATTGGAAGTTTCACGGTCATCCTGAATACAATCCGGATCTGGCTCCATGCGATTTCCACTTTTTCCATACTTAAAAGTTCACTTGGAAGGATGTTGTTTCATATCAGATGAAGAAGTGCAATGGATAATAAATATTTTTTTTTTTCTATATTTTTAGGTCAAATTTGCTCAGTTAAGGTTTTTGCATTTAGAATAATGTACCAGATGTTATTGTAATATTGATTGTAATTATTTTATTTCCAGTTGTACTTTTCTAGTAACGTATATTGGTAACCAGCATGGTTTCGGCATTTGTTATACATACATTTCTGTTTTACTTTCCTATTTGCATCTTTTATTACTTTATTATCATAATCACTAGTTATTCTATTGATACAAATGAATTATTACTGAAAAACGTAGCTAATGTATTTTTGTTTTGAATTATGGTTTAATAATGTTCATTCATTCAATGATTCAATTTGGTCACCCGCACGTCTTCGTTACACGACATTTCACTTTACGGAGGGAGCTCAAAAAGTTCTTGACACGTGTCTGTAGATTTGTACTCGTTTTTCCGAAGTTAACGAGCTACGACTTGTTTGAAAGCTTGTCGACTAAACTTGTCATTACGTGCTAAAAAAACAAACGATGTATCATCATTTCTCTCTTCACTGGCGGCTCGTAAAGTTTGGTCTGCAAAATCTCCGTGTTGTTGCTACGGAGTATACTAAAGACAGGGAAATCTTTACTTTTCTCAAAGATGCAGAATGGGAACGACGCGAAAAAAATCATGCCAATTTATCACGATTATATGGGGATTATATGGGGATTAATCATGCCTATTCATATGGGACTGTTATGAGATGCATGCGCAAATTCAGAAAAAGATGGCAGAACTTCGAAGACTTCCTTCGTGCAGAAAGAGAAAAAAGAGGCCATGAACGAGAACCATCGCTGTTGTTCGTGAACTGATTAAGGAAAATCCACACATCACGTTCAGGTAATAAATTTAAATGTCAGTTTATCCAATGGCAGTGTGGAAACAATTATTCATCAATATTTAAAGTTTAGAAAGATCTGTGTAAAATGGGTACCCTAGAAACTGACAGAACAGCAAAAATTGGGCTAGAGTCGACTCGTGCAAGCAGATGTTAGCAATGTTTGAACCAAGTAGCCCCAAAAGGTGAAAAGACCTTGTCACAGATGACGAGTCTTATTACTACATAATTTCCATAAAGATCGACAACTATGTTAGGGTTGCAAAAGATGAACCGCATCTCCATTCTCTAACAAGACTTGCTCTCAAGGTTGGGTTGTTTTACCTCTGAGCTGCACCTTTTTTTTTTCATAAAATGCATTAAGTGGAATGATCACAAGGACCCCAAGGCTCAGAGAAGGGTGGATGGAGGGTACCCATCAGACAGCTGTTGGGAGGCATGAGGTAGCCTCCCGTTACCATCCAGCGAGTTAATGTACGCGAGTACAGCTCTCCTGCACACGTCCCATCCGATGGATGGCAGCCTTTTCAAGCTCATCGGTGTCCCAAATTAACTGAGGGAAGGGTGCAGAGTTTTCCATAGAAAAATCTCAACACTGGCAAAGGCAGGACTCGAATGTGGGAACTTCATATTATGGGTCTGGTGCACTACTGATTAAGCCATTCCTACCCTACTTTATCTCACGGAAGAGGATGTTCACAATTTTTTTCAATTTCTAAGGCGTGGTAACGGTGGACACGTTACCTGAAAAATATTATTATAAATGGCCAATCCTACACCAACATTGTTTTGCCCAAAATGGGTAAAGAGAAGAAGGAGCAGCGTCCAACAGGCGCAAATCATGACAATGCAATGCTCACAAAACCCGACAAGTTACGGGCTATCAGGAGGAGGAAAAAAATCAAACACACCATCCTGCATATTCACCCCATCGTGCACTATGGAATTTTTGGTTGTTTCCAAAAATTAAAAAGTAACTTGCTGGGAAGCATTTCTCAAGGGAGCAAAATGCGTTCATTTAAGAGTTGCAAAGTATTCTCCAACAGAACCATCAACAAGCGTTCCAGAATTGGCTTAGACGTCTGCAATTTGAAACTTTGCAAAAATGCGGAGTTTGGAGTGACCATGTTATATAACGCAATCAACACTGAGGCATAGAGCAAACCAATCACATAATTTCCATGGATTACGCAAATGAATGCAGGAGTGTCCATAGCTAAGGGACCGTTTCAACAGAATGGAGAGGTTAATATAGAGTACGATTAACCCAAAGAGCTACACAAGTATCACGATTTTTCATACTGCTTCTCGAGCCGATCATGAGGTCTGATGGTTTTACATCCCACTCTTTCCAGAGTTTTCCAGATTGGAGCTTGTGAAGGGTTCTTGGAGCATTCTGATTCTCCAGTGCATCTCACCAGCATATCCCACAGGTTCTAAAGAAGCTGTTCCCAAACTTTTCTTTTCATGTACCAGCAAATACCTAGCATTTTTATTTGTACCAGTACTAAATAAACAAGAATTTACATAATATCGTTTTGCTAACGAAAAAAGATATTTTCACACAAAGTATATGAATAAAATAGGTAGTATTAATTTTTTTATTATTATGCTAGAATGAGCAAATCCATGTGTGAATGAATGCTGGCACTCAAATCTTTTCACGTACCAGCAGACTCGTCATTAGGGGTTAGGCCCACCAATATTTCTATAATAAATATTTATCTTAATTTAAATTTCAGATATTTCTTAATTTAAATTAAAATTTCCAATTCTAATTTAAATTTTTATTTAATTTTCATTAAAATATTTTCCTGTTTTCCATTTAGTACGTAGTCAGTGAAGCACTACGTTCAAAACTGCAGATGTGTTGCCTTCGTGGATCTCAACGGGGCATCTAAAAATGTGCCCAGAGCCCAATATAGCATTCTGCATGCTAAAGTTAGGGTCTAGGTTATTTGCCTATTTCCGCTTTTTCTCTATTGCATCAGTTTTCTGGTTGTATGGAGGTAGGAAGAGGGGGAGGCGCCTTTACTATATCATAACATAGGTCGCTAGTGTAACCGCGCAGAACGGCGGTAGCCATGTTCTTGCTACTCAGCCGCACGCTGCACGTCAATTGTAATGTATCCGAGCCCACGCGAAAGACAGGCCATGACACTGGAATATCACGTGATCAACTTAGTCCGAGGTGCATGATACAGTCGCTTGCTTCGTTCATTGTGGAAATGGGACTGCAAAAGTGTTTTTCTTCAAACTACATTTGGATTACCCCAAAGAGGTAAGCATTTCTCATTATTATTATTATTTGTAGCATGAAATATTTCCTGTAGTTAGTGGTTTGATAAAGGTAATTATTTAGTGCTTGAAAAGTGTTTTGAGTGCATTGCTCTCTTAGGCCTAGTTTCAACGTGTTGAATGATGGTGTGTTGAATGAGATGGTCTTTCATTAAGTTAGAAACTTTTTTGGCTGCCCTTATATAACTTATCGCTGTTTTGATTGAAAAAATTGAAGGAATTAAACTTAGTAATATACGTAATTTTTTTATAGAGTGAAAAATTGAAATTGCCCGTATCGAAATATGAACCGCTACAATAGTTATTTTTGAATCCCCTGATTTATTTTTTTAAGTATTAAACTGCAAATAAATTTTCCAATGTTTTGTATAGTAAAAACTATTTTTTCTAATGTATGCTTTAAATTAACAGGTAACGTCGTAGATTCCTTTGCTGAAATTAACTTTTAGAATTATTTCAGAGCAGAACTTAATGTCCTTTAAATTTTTATATTTGAATAGTGCCATCGAAAGAGCACAGTTGTGATATGAAATGCTATCAATAATCAAATGTAATCTTTGTGAATACTAAACACAACTGTTCAGTAACTTTTATATATGTTACTTGCATAGATATGATCATAAAATCTGATCTGAGCATAGGGACCTCTGGTATTAATTGACAATATTTTAAATGCAGAAATTGCAAAAACTTATTCTTTCATTGCTAATAACAGCATATTTTAATTTATCCATGATATTTTGCTATTAAACTCATGCCTCTTATCACTGGTTTATCAAATTACAGTTTTTTTTAATGCTCTGGTAAAAGTCACATTTTAAAGTGGCAGTGCAATTTTAAAGTGGCAGTGCAATAAATATTACTAATGTGTTACACAATTATTATATGAATTGAGAAATGAGCAATTGCTTTTTAAAACTTAAGTAACATTTTGTTACGTGATTTTGCTTTGAGAGTAGCTACCAGATCTCTTGAGTAAATCATTTCTCTTTTGCACAGAGTTTTCTGATACAGCTATGATATGGCCCTATATTTACCTACCTTGCTGTATCACCTTAGAGGTATTTTATAGTCACCATACTAATTATTGTCTGAGAAATCAATATTGAATTTTTCTGTGGCCTTCATTAGATTATTAGGGGAATAGCCAATTATCCTGTTTTTCGAATCATATAAACAAAGCTTTGCTGTAGAGTGATAGAATGTTCTGTTTAATAAACAATTGATCAATCATGATTTTTAATTCCTGCTGACAAGCTTTTTTTTTAAGTGTTCAGATTTAGTAAATTTCCTGCCTGGTACATGAGTTAATAATATTGACCAAATTCATAACTGACTTGTTTCTAATTGAAAATGATTTTGACTACTTTAACAGCACTGATAAAGTAGTATGAACAGAAATGTTACTTCTGCAGTGCAGTTAATAAATGATGCTTGTGTTGTTTTTATTTGTTTGATAACTATGGTTTTTTTTTTTGTTTCTGTGAATAACACCATATGAGACCTGCAAAATGTACAACGTATTACATTAATTCACAAATTTTTATCACTAAAAAAATTTCACTTATTATATAGAGCTGCACACTTTCCATTCTCTTGCATACCATAACTATTAAATATTAAGATTATGTATTACATTAGTTCCCAAATTTTTATCATTAACAAGAATTTCAATCATTATATAGAGCTACAGACTTTTAATTCTCTTACATACCATGACTATTAAGATAATTAGTCAATGATTTGTAGTAATATTCACATTTTATTCATCAAAGAATGAAAACCACATTTAATGTTGTAAGTTGCTCAGTACTTTTACTTTTTTGACGTAAAGAGGAATGTGAATAGAATAATTTACTGGTTCCTTGCAATTCATAGGTGAGGAAATCATGCCTAGACACTGTAGTGTTGCTGGATGCCGGTCCAACTATGATGGAGAACAACATACCTCAACTTTTACTATTCCTAAACAAGAGCCCCAGCGCAGCGAATGGCATTGGAAAACTAATTAACTGAATTTTTTTTTCGACTTTATTGATGCAAATGTTTTACATGAAAAATATAAATACCTTCTCAAACAACTGCTTCCCACAGAGGTCTGACAGGAGCCTGCCAGTGTAATATGCCTTAGAGGTCTGAGAGGAAGGTGTGATCTCAGCAGAAAGGCGCAATACAAACATCCATGCCTTACCTGGGACTTCAATTCATGTTCCTTTGATCACAAACACAATACAATTTGTTTGGCCTAGTTTTGAAGTTGAGAGCATGAATTATTTGATATTTTAACTACTTATATTTAATACTTTTGCAAATTGCTATAAATGTGTGGATGATCAGGTTAATTACTGAATGCTAGCATTTTTCATTTCATAAACTGGGTTCGAGCCCCGGGTAAGGCATGGATGTGCATGTTGTTTTTCTGCTGAGGTCCTGCCATCTGCTCAGATCTTCTACTATGGCATGTAAACTGACAGGCTCCTGTCAGACCTATGTGGCAAGCAGTTGCTTGAGGGGGTACTTTTTTATTTTTAAGGAGCAAACCAGATATTTGTCGTTGCCCACAAAAATTGTCGAGTCCATGTTTGATATTCTTTGCACAAACAATTCTCTTGGCAATCTTTTTTGTTTTTGAGCTAATAAGTTTTATACGTTGAAGGGAAAAGTAGTTTAGACATAAATATGCTATCAGCACTTATTTGAACTGCAAAATTTGTACTTGTATTCTTATTCATAATATATATATTTCATATATCTAGGTAGAGTAACTATGTATCCATAGGAACAGGTTTTATCAGTCTTTAGAGTATATCATGTCGATCACAATTTTTGAAATTGAAAATGTCAATAAAAGGATGATTATTTATTATTTTATGTAGATCAGATAATGGATGTTACTATTAATGGCTTAGTATTGAAAGATGTAAAATTCGCATTCTCTTTAATTCATTTTCTCCTATTCACCTGAAAATACATAACCTTTAGAACCTTTAATATACCTTTTTAAAGAGTTATGAAAGCTGAATTTTACCAATATTCTGTGAAGGAAAAATGACTCTAATTTTTATACCATTTTAAACTGTTGTAACCAACAAGTTATTTTTTTTGGGTTCAACATTATCTCTTAGATATAGGTGTTCAATCTGACTCGTCATCAGTTTGCAACACCCATTATTTGCTCTAAATAAAATAATCATCCTTTTACTGACATTCTAAATTGGAAGAAATATTATCTATATTATATATTGCTTATTTCAGGTGGTTCATGAGAATTAGGTTGTATTGATCCTTTTCAATATTAAATGACTGATCAGTTAATAAAATTTTGTAACTTCATAAATATGACTTTAAAAATAATGTCAACCTAGTCAAGTGTTTGCTTTTGAGTTGCTTATGTTGTTTATTATCATTAGAAATTCGGTAAGAAATTTAAACAAATTTATTGAGTGCCAAGAATGTTGGCAAAATTTAGTGTCTGAAAATTACTTTTGCAGTATATTATGTTCTTTCAGAAGCTGTGATGTTTTATGCGAGTGCAAAATTAATGAATTTTAGGATATCTTTCATGTTCTAGATTATGTATGAGTCTTTTAAGAAGAGATACATAATTTTCATTAAAATCAATTTACTAGATAAATGTTTTATAATGAACTGATATTACATGATCTAATATATTTCTTGTCACATCTTCATTGGGCATCTTTTATGAGTTGAAAAGAAACAAAAAAAAGTGTAGTGAAATATTTACTTAAATATATTCCAAGGCTGTGATATACACTAGTATATTGTTAAAATCAATATGCAGAAAATCTTAATTTTTTATGAGTTTTGTAATTTTCTGTATCATATTCTAAAATATTACTGCTGAATACAGTACAAGTTTTATTCAAATCTGTATATTCCTCACTGTATTTGCATTATGTTGCCTCAGGGACATTTTGCCCATGTTTGCACTGAAAATAATTTGTTGTAAACTACATCAAATAAAGATGAAAAATATGTTCATTCCTATCAAATATGCTGTTTCTGTTCATTAAACTGTCCTATTAAATGTGGCAATCAGAAGTGCTAAGCAGTCACTTTATTATGTACACTCCTGTCAATAGGGCACAGCAATTTTTTCATTGTGCTTTTCATAGGAAAATGCAATTGAAAATAAACCATTAAATCTAGGTTTTTAGAAATATGAGGTTCAGTATTTAAATAGTTATGAAGGTAGAAATATTTAACTTAGCTCGTTCAAAATTGATGGAAATTAGTATGTGGACTACTAAAATGTATTCATACTTTTCACAGTATTTATCTTACTAAAGTTTAATGTACCGGTTATTGCTTCCATTTCAACCTGTTTACGCGACAGCAGTTATATAAAGTGGAATAACTGTTATTAAATATTCCATAATTAAATACCAAACGTCACAATTTTCCTTAATAATCTTAAGAAGTTACTGCTTGCATATCACGGAAATTTATCTAATAAGTGACCACTGAAAGTATATATTTTTTAAATTATATTTGAGTCGGGCGATTTCTTTTCCAAAAGATTAAAAAAATGTACTCAATAAGTAAATATTAAGGATACCGCAGCAACTGGTAAGTAAATGAAAACCAGTGGTGTATTCTGAATCAATGCCTTGCAGTTGTTAAATGTTTTAAAAAAAAGAATTTAAAAATTATATATATTTGTATATACATATCCCAAACCACCCGTTTAAATACACCTCTGGTTTTCTGATTTTGCTCTTTATTCTAAACACTATAATATTATGCGTTTATTTTTTTTTAAGGAAACTGCTGGTATTTTAAGAATTATCACAAATTAGATTAAATGGGGTATGAAGAAAGAAAAAAAAATTAGGTTTCTTGTAAAAATCAGCTAGTTTTAAATTAACTATCAAATTTAAATTCGCTTATATAAAAGGCTAAACAAAAAAGTGGAAAAAGAATACAGCCATTATTTGTTCTACACAAGGAATTTTTCATGTGATTTAACGATACGAAAAAAAGCGAAATAAAATCGCAAAAACGAGATACAAGGTTCTGTGCGAACGAATCGAGTGGCGTTTGCAGCTACCGGACTAAGTTGATCACGTGACGGTTGAGGATCGCCTCAGTGTCATGGCCTGTCTTTCTAGTTGGCCTTGTAATGTATCCAAATGCGATACGTTAATTGTAATGTATCCAAATACGAATACTGCTCAATAAAATCGCAATTGTTTCATGTACAAAAAAGGAATTATTTCGACGAATATTGCTAAATCGATTTTTTTTCCTTGGAAGGTCAAGAGATATTTAAAATATATATATAAAAAAAAATACTTTTTTCCGCTTTAGTTTTTCGTTTGTTTACGTTTTTAAATACAGTTGTTTATTCACACTTAAAGTTTAATAATAACAAATTCCATGTCAAATGAAAGCTACACCATCTTTTTCATAAAATAGGGACTGAATTCATTTCCCCTGCATAATATTTCAAAGTTCTATCATTGTTTAATCAATTTTCTAATGTTCAGAGTAAACTGTGAAAAGTCAAATCTCTTACAGAAGAAAAAATGTAAATATTAACAAAAACAATCTCTTTGGAATAAAAAGCAGAAATTTTGTTGTGAAATATCCAGACTTTATTATAGGCTTAATTACTGAATATTGTTTAAAACAGAAATTTAAATAGTTTTGATTATGATCTTTTATTTATCTTCAGTCATATTCTTCCATTAAATTGCATGAATATCGTTAAAAATGGAGATTTAAATAGATTTGATTATGATCTTTAATTTACCTTCTGTCGTATTTTTCCATTAAATGCATATTTTAATAATTATAGCACTTCACTTAGATTTTCATCGACATTGAACATAATTTATCGTGAAATATTCTAGCGTCCATAATTCTTTAAATATTTAACGAATATTGTTTAAAATCGAGATTTAAATAGATTTAATTACAATTTTTATTTTATCTTTAGTCAAATTTTTCCATTAAATGCATATCTTTAGAAATTACAGAGCTTCGAAATTAGATTCTCATTGATATAACAGGAAATTCTCTAGCGTTTCAGTAAGGTACATCAAAAACATAGGAAATAAACGATATCAGTATCACATTTTCCGCAGTTTGTTGATTTTTTTTCTCTTTTTATGAATTTATAAGAACACTTTATTTCATCAGTTTACATTAAAAAGACTGAGAAAATTTCGCAACCCTTCCTACCGCCTTCCACTAGGCCTAACTACACTACTGTCATAAATTATTTGAAATGACGAAAAGGTTTTCAATTTACAAAGTAAAACCTTCGCATTACTTCTCATTTATGAAATGTTATCCTTTTGATCTTTTTCGCTAGTTCATTACTGTAATCAAACGCATTACCCAAATCCATTTTTTCAATGCAATCTGTCGTTCTTTACCACAGTGATAGAAAGATTACAAGTAGCGAAAATATGGCGACGCTCGGTTAGTTTTCAAGCGATAGGGCGCCTCCCTTTCTTCCTACCTCCATGGCTGGTTGAGGCGTGGTGATGTGGGCCTAGTCGGAGGTGCCTTGTGTTTGTTAATCAAAGAACTAAATTTATTCTAAGCCTCATTTATTGGCTGGCCACCAGTCCTCATTTATTGTCTGAAAGCCTAATCTCTTCTTTCTCTGTATACTCAATACGCAAAAGATAGGGTTCAGTTTTCTTTCTTAATTATCGATATTAATGAAATGATATTTTGAAACTATTAAATCATCTTCACTTTGTAAGTATTATTCGATTTCAGAGACTATAAAACATCTTTGTGATGCTGGAAATCACGAGACTTGTAAATTTCAACATCGAATACGAAACTACCGCAGCTTCATGCCAAAATATTTCTCTTCAACCCAACAATTTCATTACAGCTCATGTGGACCTACTGGATGCGCTAAAATAAATTGTATGAAATATACTTTAGCATTATAAATTATAATTATTTATTCCACAATATTTGGATGCATTTTTCGATATTTACTTTGTTGCCTATAATACTAGCTAGCTGATATTTCTGATAACATTAAGGAGCTTACGCTAATACACTACAGGAAATAAAATATGCAACACTTACAGTAAGTTATGCAAATGTGACGAAATGTAGGAAGGCGGTAGTATATGGAAATGATTGGGTTTGCAGGACGATCGAAACGATTGGACAGGGGCGAGCTGTCTCAGGTGCAGAGCAATCAAACACAGATAAAGGCAACCAAAACTTCCATGTTGACAAAACGTGGAAATTGTTCTAAACCGTTAAGATACTTTTATGCAGACGTCGACAGCCGTTCCAAAAGTTAACACTTCGAGTGTGGAAGAATCATCCACCTTAGAGAAGCTAGTTTGTCGTAGAGATGTTGCCAACTTTGTTGGCTGCAATCCCAACATCAGCATACACATATGGCGGCAGTGGGTTCAAAGATCCAGCACACGCTAACAAAGATCAGGAAGATGACATATGACCACGGAGCGACAGGATCACTATTTGCGACGCATGGCATTGTGTGACAGATTCGTGACTACAACACAACTGCAAAGGGACTGACAACAGGTAAACACATCGAATATCTACCAGGCTGACGTTAAACAACAGGCTTTTACAGTTTCCATTGTGAACCTATGGTCCAGCACTGCATTTGCCCCTCGCATCTGCCCACAGACAAGCACGTCCTCAGAGGTGTCGCCTCAGACAGAACTGAAACGAACAAGAGTGGAATACTGTGGTGATTAATGACGAATCTCGTTTATGCTTTGGTCAGCACAATGGTAGAAAACGTGTTCATCGTCATCCAGGGGAAAGAATGCTACCCAGTGCGTGCAACATCGTCACACAGCTCCAACACCTGGTTCCCTGGTAGGTATTTGATGTGTTACCTGGGGTGCCATTAGCCGGACATCTCAGTCGGAACTGGTCATCATATGGAGATCTCTAACTGCCCAACATTTTGCAGCCAGTGGCTGTCCCATTTGTTCAGCAGTATGAAACCTTTTACCAGCAAGATAACACCCATCCCCACACAGCCCACATTAGTCTGCAGTATCTACAGGAGCAAAACCTTCAGGTACTACCATGGCCAGCACACTCGCCGGATCTTTCACCTATTGAACACGTCTGAGAAATGAATGGCTGACAGCTCAGAGATATGCCAACCAGTGTCGCTGAAATGGAACAGTGACTTCACGCTATTTGGTGTTCTATCCCTCAGGAGGACATTATAGAGCTGTACGATAGCCTTCCCCACCATGTTCATGAATGCATTGCTATGCAGGGCGGTTCAACATCATACTAATTATACCACTTTACTGGGTAGGTAAAGTGGTAATTTTTCATTTTTTTTAATGTAATCAATCGCGCATCTCAGTGTATGCTAACAGCTTCCTACGTTTCAATAAAGTGGCATTAATCCTTCCAGGTGTTGCAATTTTGTTTTCCTGTAGTGTATTTTGTAATCTTACCTGAATCATGATTTCGGTTCAGTATGATCTAGGGCGATTCATTTCGAAATTCGAATTAGAATAGCACTATATGTAGATTATAAATTAACTTATTCCAATTAATGTATTATAACGATATTGTTTGAAATGCATTTGTTTCCAATGAACACTTCCTGTCCACTGTATATTTTAGTAGTCATTAAATGCTAATATGGCTGTTTTCTAAACAACGGTTAAGAATATGAGCTAGTAAATTAGCCTGAAACTTTCAATCATGATTAAAATTCTCTAATTACAATGGAAGTTTGTGTGAAAAATTTCCTCTTAAAAGATTTCGAGCAATTGTTAAGTTCTAATGTAAAACTAAATTTATAACTCAGATAGAATATTCGTTCGATTTTACACCTTGTATTGGTTGATCCTGCATATAACTTCTTTTTCTTTTTGTATTTTTTGGAAATTCTTTAGAGTAGTTTACTAGTATTTTAAAGTTGGCAAGAATTGTTGATAAATTGTTATGTATTTCAAAGAGGTTAACATGGATGAAGTAGAGAATTAAGATAGGTTTGCAACGGACTTTATCGCGATTGTTACTGTTAATCTAATGCGATGATGATGAACATGATGTGCATGTTGTTTTGCTAAGTGGGTTGATATAGGCGCTTTTCAGAATTGCGTAGTGACTAGGGTTGCCAGAAGTTGAAAATATGAAAAGAGAACTGCCGCAGACTCTCTTTCCGTAGTTCCGACACTGATTCTATCATGTAACTACAAAAGTTTATGCCGTTTTTGGTAAAAAAAAATACTCGTAAAAAAGAGAGCACAATTCGCATTATAAAACAATTTTATTGAGCGAAGTATTTTCCATTTGATTCAGTCACCTTTTCTCCTCTTGAAACTAGCTTACAAATACCCCCTCTACATAAGTCCCTACGCAGATTATTGTCAAGGGCCAGATACAAGTGATAATCCGAAGATATCCGGTGAATAGGGTACAATCTCCCATTCAATGACGGTGAATAGGTTGACAATCTCCCATTCAAGATGTTCGATTGTTTCTGTGGTAACCTTGGTAGTATGTGGGTGGGCTTTACCGGAAGGACGACTGAGAAGTGCTACTTCCTTCTCTTCCAATGCCTCATGAACACGCTCAAGCTGTTATGAATAGAGTTCACCAGTAACGGTTTCGCCAGGTTTGAGCAGCTCAAATTTGAAAATTCCACGAACTGTTCACCATACACAAAGGAGCGCATTCCATTGATGCAGTGGTGGCCTTGAAGTTTGTTGAGTGTGTCCGTGGTAGACACCCATGCCATTTCCTTGAAGGATTCTTGTGTTGGATCCACTTTCATCACGTCAACAAATGATGGAGAAATGGCTCTTTATTGTGGCAGGTGAGCAAGGTATGGCAAGCTGACACGTTGTTGCTTCTTGGCTTCGGATAATTCACGTGGGACTCATTTCCTCAAATTGTATGTTTTACCAATTTCGTGCAGATGCTTTCTAATGGTTTCATCATTAACATCAAAGCAAGTTCTTAGCATGTTCGACTGCTGGTTACTTTCAAAAGTTTCATTGTCGATGATCACAGGACGACCGTTACACGGTGCATTTTCAAGTGACTCATCCCCAGTTCGAAATTTTTGGAACCAATTTCTAGCTGTGCGTTCCTTTACAGCACCTGTCCAAATGCGAGATATATTCTTCTAGTGCAGCGCTGTCCAACTAGCGGCTGGCAAAAGGATATTTGTGGCCCGCGAAGAAAATCAAGTTTTTACTTGAAATTTGAAATAAATATCTGTAATTCACCTTATAATTTTTGGTCAACTTATATTACTTTACTTGATGTGCAATCTTCAACTTATTCATTCTATTTGCAATTATTATTGCATTATTTCAACTTACTCATTCTATTCTTATTGCCCAACAACTACGGCCAGAATGCTCTCATCAAATTTATTAAATATTTGATAAGGTTTAAAAAATTTATATTGGTTTATTACTACTTATTTTTCGTATGAATAAAATAATTTTTTTGAGGTGACATGAACTGACTTTTCAATTACCTATCCTGTCCGATTCTTTTTTTTGGCGAAAGATAAAAATGGCCCGCGGTCTTAGAGAAGTTGGACAGCACTGTTCTAGTGTCTTCTGCAGCAGTGTTACAGAGTTTAAACTCATAAAGCAAACAACTGATGAGCTTTGACGCTTCCATTTCAATACTTTATTGGATTTACTGCTTGAAATAAAAATTAATACGAGTAGTTGTTCTTGCAAATAAAATTAAAAAAAATTAAATACGAGTAGTTGTTCTGATACGGCAGTATTTCTTTGACTACATGCTAATTATTTAATACGACACATAAATGGCAAAAACTTTTGTAGTTATCCGATATAAATTTACATGGGATATCTGTAGTGACTTACAAGAGCATTTATTCTTTACAACAATTAATTTCATAAAATTCAAGAGGCTTGCTAATGGCATTCAGTTTCAGTTTTTTAAGTGCGTACTGAAAGTGCCTTGTTCGAAAATTGCCATTGTTTGGACCAATTGTCTCTGATTGGATTCAGTTTCAGTGGGTTTTTTAGGTTTGAACAATATCAGAAAAATCCAATCAGAGAGAACAAAAATTTTTCAACCCAATTTCGTTTCATAAACATTTTATATAATATATTGTATAAACCTTACCAAGTCCATCCGTATGCCCTCTCTTACCTAGGTGAGGGTGGGGATTAGCAGAGAAAATTTCAGCATAGGCACATTTGGGACTGGAACCATAAAATATCAGATTATCAGTGATGTAATTAGGAAGTTTGACGGCCAGGGCGACTGACTGTTACTGTTCCTTCCATAGTACAAGTGCACTACATCAATTTTACCACTCTCTGAACTGAGGACAAAAATGGTAAAATATTGCAAAATCTCAAAATGTGAAATAATTTTAGAAATTTTGCTTCTCAAAGGCTATTCCTCCTCCCCCTCTGGATTGTAGCAGCTGGGATGAATACCCCTCCCCCTAGTTACCAGGTTCGAGTCCCAGTTCGGTCAGAATTGAGATTTATCTCCCCAAAACTCACAACCCTGCTCTCGGTCAGTAGGGGACAACGATGGGCTTGGAAAGGCCGCCATCCATCAGATGGGGCATTAAGCTGTGACCCCGTGTGCGTGAGAGCCATACCCTGTGCACGTTAGAGAACATGCTGGATAGCCTTGATGGGAGGCTACCAGCTGTCTCCCAACAGCTGTTCAGTGGATCCCCTCCCCCAACCTTCTCTGAGCCTTTGGGGTCCTTGTAACCTGGACATTTAGCCAATGGTGTGCAAAAAAAGTGCTGCTCAGAGGTAAAACAACCCACAACCCTGTGAGTTGGTTTCCCTGTATAGCATAGATTCCCAACGGGGGCGATACCTCCCCCCCAGTGGGCGCTGGAGCCTTCCATGGGGGCGGTAGCGGATCCAGAGGCAAATGGGAGACGTTGAGGCAGTCAAGAGGGGCGGTCAAATAAATAAATAAATGGAATTTTCTGTGACAACCTTTTTATCTCTTCTATTCTGTGGTGTCTTCCTGGTGATTCTGGTCATCCACTACCTCATCCGTCATGTACAGCTTTTCAACTGCAGCTTGGACAATAAGTTCCCTGCTATCGCCTACTAGCGTACTGGTACGTCTGAAGTCGACTGAGATGCTCTCAAAAGTCCTCAAGATCACAGATTGGATATAAGCTTTAATATGTTTTCCCACTCCAAGTCGCTTTGAGTATGCTTTATGGTACGTAGTTACAATACCATCCCACGTCAGAACATAAGGTATAATATTAACATTAATAACACTTGTGAATTAGGCTCAACTCATTAGCCAGCAGATCATACTTCCTCTTCTTTTCAACCTCTACTGTCTGCAGGTTATCCTGAGATGTTATTCCTACTTCAATAATTGTAATCTCATTCAATACCTTAACATGCACTACTATATCAGGCTTATTATATTGGACATGTGTGTCCGTCCTGATAGGCAAATCAACCTTGATGCAATAAAAATATAATAATAATAAATTTATTATATTTAATACTTTTTACATTATTTTTTAACATAATAAAATACTTTGAAAATACCTGTTTTCATGAATAAATATTTTATCTAGCTATGTAAATTACCTTATTGTTATCGCGTTAATAAGCATTTTTAAATTAGCATTAGGTATACCTATACCTAATTTGTTTTAGTTTAGAATAGATTGACGGTGACAAGTCCTTGCAAGTTGGTAGACAAACACGCGGTTCATGCAATTGAACATGTTTCGACAAGAATATGGGAGCTTGAAATGACTTGTTTACGGAGCAAGTGCGCCGGCATCGCAAACATACCAGTTAATGCGTGCACAAAATCAAATCTATAAAAGCGATAGCTCTAGGAATGTTTTATTATTTTTATGTGCTTCGCCGTGATAAATAGTCGTGGTGATAAGTGTTAAAAGTCATTATAAACATTATTTTTATAACTATCTATAAATCTGTTGAGAAGTTAATTTTTATTTGAAAATGTCTGAATCTACATCTAAAAAGAAATGCCGGCAGTACAGTATTGAGTATTTGAAATATGGATTTACGTACTCTCCTACAAACCAATCATTACCTATGTGTTTAATTTGCTGAAAAGTTTTTTCAAATGAAGCTATGAAACCTTCTAGGCTACAAGAGCATTTAAATAAAATGCATGCCGATGAGAAGAACAAAGATTTATCCTATTTTCAAGAACTGGAAAGGCAATATTTAAAACAGCCAATTATGTCAAACCTTTTTGCGTCGTCTTCTAAACAAGATGATGATGGACTACGAGCCTCATATAACGTTTCATTGTTAATCGCAAAAGCAGGAAAACCACACACAATTGGCGAGGAATTAATTTTGCCGGCAGTCAAAGAGATATTAAAAACTGTTCTTCATCATAAGACACCGTCAGATACCATCAAAAAAATTCCTCTCAGTAATAATTCAGTGCAAAGAAGAATAGATGAAATGGCAAAAGACGTTGAAATATCATTATGTGATTACTTAAAGACTTGCAAATTTTCCATTCAACTCGATGAATCAACTCTACCAAAAAACGAAGCTCTACTCTTATCATACGTACGATTTATAAAAGAAAAAATTCATGAAGAGTTATTATTTGCTAAAAATTTGGAATCTGATACAAAGGGAGAATCTATATTTAATACCATGCAAAAGATTTTTCAAGAGAAAGAAATTCCTATTTGCAATATTTTGTCTGCTGCTACTGATGGTGCTCCAGCAATGACAGGGCGTCATAAGGGTTTCATAGCGCATTTGAAACAAGCAGTACCAAATGTACTCGCTGTACATTGTATTATTCATCGTCAGCATTTGGTGGCAAAAAATTTGAATGAACGTCTGCATACGTCTCTCCATTACGTTATTAAAGCAATCAATAAGATTAGAAGCAATTTATTGAATGACCGATTATTTGGTAAGCTTTGTAATGAAAATGATGAAAATTACAATCACTTGCTGCTGCACACAGAAATACGTTGGCTCTCTAAAGGTGTTTGTCTGAATCGTTTTTTCAATCTATTTGACTCAGTACTGGACTTCCTTGAAGACAGAGACGAAAAATTGCGCGAAAACCTGATTACGTCAAAAAATGACATCGCTTATTTGACAGACCTGTTTAAAATATTTAATCAAGTTAATTTACAATTGCAAGGTGATGAGTTGAATTTAATTAAAACAAAAAACGTCATAGCTGCTTTTGCGGGAAAACTTCTATTCAAACGAAATCTAGGTAGAGGTGAATGGCACCACTTTCCCACATTATCAGCAGTCTCTGCAAAACTGGAAGATTTACTTACTTACTGCCAACACTTGGAAGTTCTTCATGTTGATTTTACAGAGCGTTTCCAAGATATTTTAAACATGAACATACCGAGTTGGGTTTTAGATCCTTTCGCAAACACAGATACTGAAGAATCGTCAAATTTAGAAGAGGAACTCTTAGAACTCACGACTAACGAAGCACTCAAAGTAAAATTCAAACATGGATACCTAGAGTTCTGGCTTCAAAAATCAATACCAGTTCTCTACCCTGGATTGTGGGCAATAGTACAGAAGTTTTTAATCGCATTTCCTTCGTCCTATATGGCTGAGCGTGGATTCAGTGCAGTAGCTAATTTACTGTCAAAGAAGAGGAACAGACTACACATCACTGAACGTGGCGATCTGCGATTGTTGTTAACGAAATTGGAACCCGACATTAACAAATTGTTAACACTCCACCAGCCTCAACCATCTCATTAATTTTTTTTATTTATTATTAATTTTGTGTTTATCTCATTATTTTTATCTCTTATTGATTCTGTTTATTTTTAAAATTTTAATATACAATTTTATTGTACATTTGGTTGTCGTTTTATTAATTTCTGCTTTATGATTTTTAATAGATAAATAAACAGATAAATTAGGTACAGATAATATGCAACAATACTTTAATATTTCATATAAAATTAACTATTATGGACTAGGGGGGCATTGAAATTTTTGTTCTCTTCTAAAGGGGGGGATGGTCCAGAAAAGGTTGGGAATCACTGCTGTATAGTATACTGGTCTCACCAGTTTAAAACCTGACGAGTCGCCACTGCATACCATAGTTGGGGGTATTGTTGCTTTATAGGATTAAAGTCCAGAGAACAGACTGGCCACTCCATATGCTGAATATTCTCACTTTCGAGGTTAGAATCAATCGAGGTTAGAAATTTTTTCAACTGTTAAGAGTCTGAGGATTTGCATTTTTGTGCATTAAAATAACTGGGGGCCAACAGAGCCCATGAAAGCTTCGCATAGGACTGAAGGATATCATCCTTATACAGTATGTCCAATTAGTCAGAGTTCAGCAGTAAAGTGGAGTGTGTCCATATCATGATTCCACAGACCATCAAACCACCATAATGGTGGCCTCTGATATTAGAGTTTGCAATGAGTTACTTACTCTCACTACATCAAAACAGGTCGAGTATGTCTGAACTGCTATTAGTCAGTGACGAGCACATGCGTCCACACGCATTTGCTCGTCACTGACTAATACACCATGTCAGTCACCATGTTGTGTGACCATGAACAGTCACATGTTGCCTGCACCATGATAGTTGTACTCCTGTGGAAGGGATTGAGAGGGAATACAAACCGTCGGTCATAGAGCCCTCTCTGGTAGACTTCTGTGAACCAACTGCGTCGAAAGTCTTCCCAATGGCTGCAGAAAGTCCAGAGTTTCGTGGTTGAATTGCCCTGTTATGTCAAGCTGTTAGCTCAAGATGGCAATCATCCTGTGATATCATTGTTAGACGACCAAGCACTCGTCCACAGCTGTCCCCTGTCAGATGTAGTGGCAGTCATAAAGGGGGAGGGGGGGGGGCATGGCCTCCTGCAGGGTTCGTTTTTTTTCACTCATTTTTCATTCTTGAAGGAATTAAAAGGGTGCAAGGTTTGGTCAATATTTTCTTCTGAGGAAGGAAAACGCCTAATACCCTCACTATCCCATAAGCTGTTAAACAGTATATTGATTACTAAATAATCCATTAGTAAATTTAAGACTGTCATTTCTACAATACAAAATTCCTAAATGACACCCTCCAGGCTTGAGACATAAGACTGCTCCTGGTGATATGGAACCATCTCCAAGTCTTGAAAGTACTAATTGG
Organism: Ryuthela nishihirai; assembly: GCA_038380435.1. Classification (NCBI taxonomy): domain Eukaryota; kingdom Metazoa; phylum Arthropoda; class Arachnida; order Araneae; family Heptathelidae; genus Ryuthela; species Ryuthela nishihirai. Next base: position 10,212,517 of record JAWZYU010000027.1, read on the forward strand.
AGCACATTTCCAATCCTAGTTTCATCAGTCTGGGATAAGCCAGAGTACATAGCACTGGTTCCTTAGAACGTTTAAAAGTATCCATACTTCTCTGTTACACACTGTTACGATATGCTCTACCATTCTAAACATAATGCTTGCTCAACAGGAAATGAGTTATGCAGAATCACAACTGGCACAGGTCCCTGGATTTGCTATTCAAGTCGGATATGCAAATTTTGTCTAGTCAGGTGAATTTTGGAAGGCTTACAATCTTTCATGTATTTTATTTCATTGGCACACAAAATGCAATATTAATAATTTCAGTTATTTGTGAGTAATTTAACAGTTTGTGAATTATACTCAACTGTTGGATACCAATGAAATTTACTAACATCTATACCAAATATGAAATATCAATGGGGCGTCCCATGGCCGAGTGGTTCGCACGCTTGGCTACTGATCTAAGGGACCTGGGTTCGAGCCCCGGGTGAGGCATGGTTGTGCGTGTTGTTTTTCTGCTGAGGTCTTGCCATCCTCTCAGACCTACTATGGCATATAAACTGACAGGCTCCTGTCAGACCTCTGTGGCAAGCAGCTGCTTGAGGGGGTATTTATTATTTTTATTTATTTGTTTCGAGCATTATATATTAGTGAAATGATGAGCAGAAAAAAAATTGGTTTTGCCATGAGTGGGATTCGAACCCGTCTCCAGGAAATAAAAATCTAAATATTCAATGTAGCATCTTTCCAAACAATTTTCCAAAATAATTCCGTAATTTTCCGGTGTAATTTTCAAAAAATTGTAAAGCGAATTAAATGTTAGGAAGCAAATGTTAGATTCCCCACAAGAGAAGCCTGGAGACGTGGGTTCGAATCCCACTCATGGCAAAAACAATTTTTTTTCAGCTCATCATTTCACGAGTTCCATGTCTACAGGACTTATCCTGTGATTATTTACTACTGATTTATATATTAGTATTCAATTTTAAAGCTTTAATTTACAAATACTCTGTAGTGCAGTGGTATCTTGTGCAGTCACTGGTTCAAAATCAAGTGTGTCAGCACGATAGTTTTCCACTCGACTGCACTTTTACACTTGCAACTAATATATTTTTCTAAATATTCAATGTAGCATCTTTCCAAACAATTTTCCAAAATAATTCCGTAATTTTCCGGTGTAATTTTCAAAAAATTGTAAAGCGAATTAAATGTTAGGAAGCAAATGTTAGATTCCCCACAAGAGAAGCCTGAAAGTTTGGCTTCTCTGCAACAGTAGTCGCTAGTATTAGACCTCTAGAGTCTATGAAGCCTGCCTTCTTCACACCTTTACATTCTTTGGCTAACACATCTACGTATTTTGAAGGATACTGGCAAATGATCTATTACTGACTATGTAGAAACTTACGTTTGATTATTTTAAAATCCTTTATTCACTTGACTTATATCAAACATGGGCAAGCAGGGTGTGAGGAAAGTCAGGCATTTCGAATAGGCGCAATAACATTATCCATAAATAATACAAAAAATATCCTAACGGAACCCACGTTATCATGCATGTTAAACGTTTATCCACTTATTGAATATTATTCCTCATATCTTACCGAGGCATGTAGATGGATTCATAAGCCACACAACTAACCATTTTTAGAAATTAATAGCGAGGCTCTGTTGACGAGCACAAATTAGAGGTCCTGTATAGTTAGAGTCTGGCCATCTCAGTGATTCACTGCCATTGGTTGAGTCACGTAGTTTAATGGACGCCATGTTTTGTCGTACCGTGAGACGAAATCCTATGAGTTAGTGTATGTACCAAGTTAAAACTTCTCAGCTGTTATAGATTTATATATTTCTATCACTAATTTTGTCTATAAAAGCTGTTATATTTTATGAATGCCTCATTGTGCTGCATTTGGGTGTAAAATTTTCACTCAAATTATTTAATGAATATTTTTCCCTGAGAAACTCTATCAGAAGACGGCAAACGGCTGCAAAGTGAAACGAGCTAACTGAAAACCAACAAATAATTTCTTTTAAGGTTCGTTTGAAAAACGAGCTAATGTTTTCACTTTGTCGTCTGCCTATGCCAGTATTTGTTCGTCTGTCTGTCCGTCTCTCTGTTAACTGTTGTCTGTCCATCTGTCTTTCCACCTGTCTCTCCGTCTACAGACAATCAATTTTTTTACTTTTAGAGCTAAATGAATAATTCTTTTTGGATTGGATAGGTGTCGAACAAATATTGTTATTAGCAATTTTGAAAATTTTCAATAGCTTTAATAGAGCCTTCTAGCGGTGGACAAAATGGAAAATGCTAAAATTTCAAACGAATATTACAAAGCAAACTATTTACACTGGAAATCTGAAATTTTGGTAGTAGAGTGTTATGGTCAGAAGGTTTACAGCGGCAACAAGGTTTCGACATCTTAGCCAAGGGGGGGGGGGGCGAAAATGAAACTTTTTTTTAAGAGAGAAAAGAAACAATGCTCTTTTCTTTTACAGACACTAACAAAATATTAATGATTTAAACAATATTTGATAATTTCAGCATTACGTGTAGACGTTTAAACGTCTATAAATCAATAAACGTTTTTTGTGAAAAATGCCAGCGTTAGTTCAACAGGTTAAATGTTCTGGCATATTTCTGGAGAGCTGTGGGTTCGAATCCCGTATGTCGGCGAATTTTTTTTACAAAAATATTAATATTTACGTTTTTCGAATCCCCATCAGCTGCAATTTCCAGTGTCAGAGAGTGCTAAAGGCGGTAAATAAAAACTCGAAAGGCGACCTCTAGCAGCGAAAGAAGCTGGAAAATACCAAATTTGAAATAAATATTGCAAACAATCTATTTTTGCCAGAAACTTAAGTTTTTGGTCATAGAGTGTAATGATCAAGTGGTTTACCCTAATAGTAATGATTTGTTCTATTGGTAAAATGCAACTTTTCTGCTTTAAGAGATAAATGAAAAACTTTTTTTTGCACATTAGAGGTACTAATGAAATATTAATAGTTCATTTGCTGAATTATACAGTAGTCCGAATTTCCACTGTCAGAGGGTATAGAAAATGTGAAAAACTAAAAGAACGCATATTGCTTCTGGCGCATATGGCGCTCATTTTCAAAGAGAATGAAGTTCTACCTTTGCCTAATTTTTTTTACTCCTTAGAAGTTTTAATTATGGATGTTCTTGTTTTTCTGCTCAGGTCCCACTATCCTCATGGACCTTCTACTATGGCGTAAATACTGACAGACTTCTGTCAGACCCGTGTGGCAAGCAGCTGCTTGAGGAGTTATTTATTTTTTAATGTATGATGGGGGAAATGCTCATAGTAGTATTTTATTAGTAATTGTAAAACATCAAAAGTATTTGTCTTTTAGTTCTTAAATTTAAAAAGTTGCTTTTCTCTCATTCCTCTGAAAATAGTGGGCAGATCATTTTGTCATGTTGTCAGTAGAATTTCTAACATACCAGAACTCTACTGCCGAAATTTCTACCATAAAGAGATCACTTGAAACATTCGTTGAGTATTGCAGTTTCGATATTTAGTGATTTCTAATGGCATATATTAAAACTACCTTTGAAAATGCGAATCACATTTCATTAGTAACCAACTAAAAAAGAGATTTCCAACTATCTCTTAAAACAAAACCGTTCCGTTTCTTCCCTACCTTATACTTGGAGTCAACTCAATGTTGTCAATGGAAATTTCAAGACTGTCACATTCCACCACCAAAATTTCAAATTTCTAGCATAAGTACATCGTTTGCAATATTCGTTTAAATTTTTTGGTATTTTTCGATTTTTCCACCGTTAGAGGGCGCAGTTTTAGCTTTTGGGAAATTCGCAAAATGCAAATTGTAATATTTCATCAATACCTGACGAACCCAAAAAGAATTTTTAATTTATCTCTAAAAACATACACTTTTCTGTTAAAACAAAAAAAAAAGTTACATTCCCCTCCCCCCTGGGTCTAAAGGGTCAAGTGATTGTTGCCAATGGTACCTTCGTAACCTTCACATTTCAAAACCAAAATTTTAAACTTCTAACATAACTACATCGTTTGAAATATTCGTTTGATATTTCGGAATTTTCAAATTTTTCCACCGTTAGAGGGCGGAAAATTTTTGGGAGATTCGAAAAGTGCAAATCGTAAAATATCATTAATTTCTATCTAACAAAAAAAGAATTTTTTATCTGTATAAACAAAAAAGTTCGATGTCTACAGACAGACAAGAAAACAAAACGAAATTATATCTTTTTTTTTTTTAAAAAAAAAAAGCCGTAAAATATACTTTTCCTTTTTTAGCCGTTTTCTAAAGTGCTTCCAATCATGAACACTGAAATCTGTATCAAATATTATCCTATCTTTTCATGAATCCATAAGTATTCGTGCAATACCATTCAGCTATACAAGCTAAACAATCCGAGCGACAAAACATGGCGTCCAAATTTGAGATGGCCAACCTCTACCTATATAGGGCCTCTAGCACAAATGGCCGTCGATAATATCCAAATGCTTCACGAATTTGCTTAAAGGACAACTCTTTCTTCTACTTTTTCCTTACACAACTTTGGAAAAAAAAAATCCTTTTTTTTCTGTTGCGATTATGAAAAGCTAGTTTGTATATGGTCACGGTTTTCTGATCTCCAAGGCCATGATGAACACTTTTATATCGATATTGTGTACTCCCTATGGATGAAGTTACTTTCCATATTTTCCAGATTTCAGGATCTAGATGGGTTTATCTCATTTTATTTTAATCTTGACGTAAATGAGGCTCATCTAAATACAAATGTGAAAATTGTTCGGCTTTTGAACTAGTTACAATTTTAAGGAAGATCTGTGCTTGATTACATCTGAGTAAAATATTTAAGTTTGTATTTCAATTATTTTACAATACCAAAAATTATAGTTAAAGTCAGATATGGCTGTCTACACTGAAGATAAACTGAACTCATACATCCAAGGGCCAAATCTAAGTAGAGCAAGTGTGACATCCCCCCACAACACACACCTTTGACAATGCTACAAAGGGTAATAGATGCAAGCAAATTATTAAACTTGTGCAAATCTTTCAAGAAATTTTTAAGATCTCTACAATGCATGGGAAAATACACTGAAAGGACAATTTATTATGCACACCCACCTACTAACCTGTGGGTCACCTTTCCTCCTCACAACAGCAACACGTCGTGGCATGGACCCTACAAGGTGTTGGAAATATTCGGGTGGTATTGTGGCCAATAATTCCAAGATGTCATTGTTAAAATAAGAAATTCGTTTTCTTGGGAGGCTTTAAAATTGAATTATAAGCGAATCAAGTTGGTACTGCCAAGAATTATAGGAGATATCTGACTGAAGCACAGAGTTGCCAGTACTGGGATTTGGGCTCATATGCATCATTCCAACTCGTAGCGCAGATACTCAATAAGCTCAAATCTGAATAGTAAGGCCAATCGAGTTGTGAACTCACTGGAATGCTCCTCCAACCAATCCTTTGCCAAACATAAGCGATGGGAAAGCGCATTGTCTTGTTGAAAGGAAACTTACTGTGGGAAATAGTTAATCGACAGGTGTAGATGGTCGGCAAATGTCAACACAGCCTTGTACCACCTCCTATAACGAAAGACCAATGGGCCAAAGATCGGAAGTGATATCACGTTAACCTAAGTAGTCCTTCCAGCCTCAGCGCACGTGCAGTGGTAGCGTGGTGTTTCAGTGTAGTTGGTTGAATTTCTTTTTGTTTTAGTCATAATATTAGTGTTATTTGAAGTGGTATACAGTCTTCAACATGCCTTATCGCTGTTCTGCATCTGGCTGAAAGGGTATAAAAAAATGTTTAATTTTGTAAATTAATTAAAAAAATGTTTAATTTTGTAAAAAATCTGCAGATACACGCAGTAAGGACTTTCTTGTAACAAATAATTCGAAAGTAAGTTATCAACTTTTGTATATTTAAATTTACCTAATATAATTATTCTTTGAATGACGGTAATAAAAAAAGCTTGTCGGAAATAAAAATTCCTAGCACTTTTAAAAATATATATTCGACTTATTTATGCTGGTGCTGTATAAATTGCAATGATTCCGAAAGTGAAGAAATATACAAATGTTGTTTTTTTTTTTGGTTTTTCGCAATTTATCCATTGAAGCTGTTAAAAAAATATATTTATATTTGCTAATGTACATTGCTATAAATAATCGTATATAAAATGATAGCAGTTTTGAATTTAATGCATGCATAATTAAGTTAAAATTATCACATTAAACTGGAATGCAAATATAAAATATGAAGAAATATTTAGGTTTCGCAATTTTTAATATATATAAATGTTCACTCATTGATAACCATATAATTTACATTTTAAAATATGAAAAAGCAAGTCAATTTATTTTCACATTGTTAGGAATGAATGGTATGAATATATGGTATATTTCATTCCTAACAGTACGAGACTAAATTATTTTAGATACTTCGAAAAGTTGATCCTCTTCATGATTATCAAAAGACATGATACAAAATTATATATTATTATAAATTGAATTTTATATTGAAATCACAATCTATATTAGGGTATTAGTAAACCTCAGTGTGATATTACAGTAAATCTTTCAGGTTCCTGTTGCGCAAATTTTCTCAATTGCAAAATTCTCAGATTCTTATTTTGGCAGTAAAAATCTTCATTTCTTACTGCCAAGGAAGATTTTTATTTTAATAACTTTAAATTGCTTAGTCTATCATTCCTAGTTACAGTGAAATGAAAAATACATATTGTAGCTACTTTGAGTTGACTCATATTATAAACTGTTGACTCATTTCACATATTATAAATATTAATAAATGAAAATACATATTCCAATTATAAGCAGCCTACAGTAGCTCTTAGTGTGATATAGTTATCATGAAGAGAAAAAAAAAATTTGATTTAGTCTCTACCTTATTTACTCGTTGGATAAGTACTACACAAAACGTGATTGTAATGTTTGACAGTAAAATACCGACATTCTGCTAGTGATTTTAGAGACTGACATAAATGCTATTCATGATTTGAGTTTTGTGTTAACATGCATTGCTGGTTTTTGTGCAGTTTTAAAAGGGTTGAAATGTATCATGTAAATCAAATCTTGTACTTTACATGTTAAATGAAGATTCATCAAATGAATTTATTAAAAAATTAGACAGGGGTGGTTTAACTTATTCACATCCTGATGTTCTCAATATTGTTTTGCATAATTACCTGGTCATTCAGAAGCGGTCTCTCCACTGTTTAAAAAGCAATTTTTGTATGCATTGAATCACAGATATTTCGCTATAGATGTTACAATGAATATAATCGATGAAAAAGAAATTTGTTTGGTCGAAGATATTTGTACAGAAGGCCACACTTCAAAATTTATTCTTAAACGTATATTACTGGCTTCTACAAATGTATATTTTTAAATTATTGTAGAGAAAAAAATAATCAAATTAATCCAACATGGCAAAAAAATAAAAATGCAAACTATTGGAAAAGAGAATCAATTAAATGAGCTAAAACGCTAAATTTGCACTAAAAGTTGTAAAATATTTTCTGTAAGCTAGTGTAAATTTATGGTCGAATCATAGGGTTTATGCAAGATTTATTTTGTGGTTATTGTCTGTCATTTCGAAATATAGTGACAATATTTAGTAATATACTTTTCACTGAAATGACCAAGTTGTGTTTCAAAAAACCTGTTCTCCCTTTGATAAATTTGAGATTGATAACTGATAATTGAATGAAGTTACAATAGTAAAAATATTCTAATATTTATCCTTTTCATTACATTCTTAAAGTGTTTATATTTCACAGGAAAAGAAATAACAAAAATTATTTAATAATCAGTGATTAATACCCAATTGATAAACCTTTTCATTTTCATTCACATGTAAATGTTTTTTTTTAGAATTTAAATACTATTCAGAAGATTTAGTATTTAAATAACACTCAGAATGGATATATATACTAAAATTGGTGGTTTTTCAGATACTTTAGTGGTTGCACAAATTGATACTCTTAAATTTTCATCCAAGGTCAATTTCAAATTGTTTCTAATAATTTTCCTCAGAAAAGTGACCATAAAAGCTAGAGAGTCAGTTACTTGCTAGAAATATTCATATTGTATTCTCAATAATATGAATATAAAAGTGTATATTCTCAGCAATACTAAAAATTGAAATAGAAGAAAAAAAATCTGTGCAGTGAACAGAATTAAGTGACAAAAACGAGCTTAGGACTACCTATGGTGCTGCCATAGCTTGGTCAATGGGCCTTCCGTTATAAGAAGTGTTGCTTGTGCAGTGATGGAATAAGAGTTAAATATAAATGAAACTGGATATTATTAAATTTAGATGAAATTTAATATTATACAGTTTAGTCTAAATTTTATTTCATGAAATAGTAATTCGGTAAAATAAAAAACCTGTTCGTATGAAAATACCGGTACACGACTAAATCAATTTTGAAAGTGGTATACACTCTGTTCCTGTAATAGTACTTTAGCTAACGAGTCTGACCAGCAAAACTTCGAAAATTAAGTCTGTGATAACCAAATAGGCAAAAGACGTTACTAATTTTCCCAAATAGAGCCAGATCTAGGTGGAATGGAAAGAGAGTTATACCCGCCCCTAAGAATGCTATCCGATGCAAAAATTGTTAAACATTAAAAAAAATTCTTGTAAAATACATGAAATATGCATTTTTACAAGAATTTTTTTCATATCTGTAAAGCGGAATTGGAAATGTTATACTGCAGTGGTAGTCCAGTATCTTGACACCTCCCCCCCCCCACCCCCCACCAACAGATCTTTTTTTTGGTTCGATTGAGTTTCTTGCCTGTTTTTTTTCTGGATGCGGGCCTGTTCCAAAAACACGTTCGACAAAAACCTGTACAAATAGTAAAACTCAAATTATACTCCTAGAACTATGTTTCCAATAACATGTTAAATTATCAGGATTACTCATCTTAGCCTATGTAGACTCTAGTCAAGCCACAGGTACCTAGATAGGGCTGGGCAGCTTTTGAACAAAAGGAGCAAAATATAAAAATGGGTAAAATTTTAAACTGATTTAAATTTTATTTAAATTTTCTACAATTGAATCGCAAGCTTCTAGTTTTAAAAACATGTAATTAAGTTTTAAAAATTTCAGTTACTTATATTTTATACTCTCCTGTTCGAAAGCTGCCCAGGATAGTCCTATCTAAATGGTTCTGATCAAACTTTGTACCGAGTTTGTACATCAGTGGTAAAGAGCACTTAATTTTTGTTTTGTAGCAAATTTACGTTCTCCAATTTGTTGGATTTCTTGTTTTAGATTTCAGTTTGAACATTCTTTTTTTAGTTGTTCTGCATATTTTAATATTTCTTTCCGATTTCTCATTTCCATTCAATGATGCTATTAAACTGATGGTTACATGTGTTTTATTGCTATTTTCCAATACTTACAAATAAGCTTTCAAAATGAAGGAATGACACCGAAAAATTCAAATAATTCATACACAGTGAGCGATAAAAAAATTGACACCCAAATGCAGTAATGAAAACATAAAGTCACACAATGAAAACAATTTATTACCGGTGTTACAGCTACAAAAGTCAAAGTGGAATTTAAAGATAGATTATAGGTTCATTGTCACTGCGCACTCCACTACCACTGCCTACTGTTAATAATTGAATCCACCAGTTGTTTCGAAAAAAAAATAATCCAAGATAGCAATTTTTATTCCTTAGTGTTTGAGAAATGGCCTTCCCATGGCCGAGTGGTTAGCACGCTTGGCTACTGATTCTAAGGGACCTGGGTTCGAGCCCCGGGTAAGGCATGGTTGTGTGTGTTGTTTTTCTGCTGAGGTCCTGCCATCCTCACAGACCTACTACTTTGGCATATAAACTGACAGGCTCCTGTCAGACCTCTGTGGCAAGCAGCTGCTTGAGGGGGTGAGAGAGAGTGTTTGAGAAAGGGACATCCAGGTAATAGATATAACAAAAAAAATGTCTTTATAAGAAGATAAAAACAAATTATATGGATTCTTTGTGCTGACTGGATCTTTCCTTTTACCTTTAGTTGCCCAAAAACATTGGATTTCAAATGACAATTTTAATAGTTTTTCACAAAATGGTTAAAACGTGGGATTTAACAGCTGAAATTAAATAATTTAATCACAAAGTAGCACAGATTAAAAAAAAAATACTTATAGTGAACATCATTTTACTCGAGTAAATTCGATGAACACCTGTAAAATCATGAAACAAATAACTGCAGAAATTAATGATATTCAGGTACAAAAAGCTAACCGCTTGAATGCATTACTAGAAAAAGAAATTAACGACTTATGGAAATTATACGATCTTTAATAATGAAGTATACTAGGAGTAACAATACTGATATTTCTGGGATTCCTGAATACAAACACGAAAATATTAGGGATGAGATTGGGAGATTGGCTATCTTAAGTTTAAAAATGTGGAAATAGAGGCGGTGCATAGAATACCAATTACGAAAACAAGAGCAGGATTAACTGTACAGTTGCAGTTTTCTAGAAAGATTCAAGTTTGGATTAAAAAAAAAATGCGTGTTTTGACAGCAAATGATAATGACGAAAAATTTGATCGCAAAGTATACGTCAAAAATCATTTATCACCCGAAAACAGTTGCTCTTTCACGTTAAAGGTAAGCAAAAAGAACTAGGATATAAATTTGTCCGAGTCCGTGACGAAAATATTTAAGTGAAGAAACGAAGATACAGAAGTTTTTCGAATTAGGCAACTTCATGACTTAAGTGTATTTAAAATGAATGTGAACAGTTGCGTTATTTTCTGTCTTGATATTTGGCTTCTTTGTCATGGTTAAACAGTCTCACTTATGCAGTAGATTACAGTGCGAATGATATAGTATTAGTTACAATCAGTTCCACAAATATCGAGAAAAATAATATTTATCTCAAAATTTATCGTTTATGTCAATTCTGATGTGCCTGTGCGTCAGAAGGATCCATATTTTAAAACAGTAGACTGTATTCTTTTGTACTCAAATTAACATAGATGTTGCTTTTATTGTCTTATACAGATGTTTTTTCAAAAGTGTTGATTTAAACAAATTCTAAATAATAAAGTAAAAACGTAATCGTAACTGATGACAGAACGATAAATTTAGTATGGATGCTACAACCGAAGATTTGATGGGAAATATCAACTCAACTGGATTTATTTCCAGCCATAGATGTATTACTAGGATGGGCTCTAACACTTGTTTGGATAATTCCTGTACAGAAATTTTAAACCTGACTAACTATATTTATAGTACAAATTAATATTAGTGATCATTTCTTCGGTAAACTAAATAAATGCCATATAACAGTTAAGAAATCAAATTGGATAAATCGGACAATGTTTAGACCAGATATAAAGAGACTTGTAGATCTCTTGAGATTAAAATCATGGGATATAATTCGCTTTGAAAATTAATGTAAATAAAGCTTTTGAGAATTTTATTACTGATCTGAGCACATTGACTGAAAAATCTATGTTAGTGACCAAGATAAAATAACTAAAACCCTGGATATCAGAGACAATTCGATAAATTATAGAAATTATATAAACAATGTGAGTTAAATAAGCTAAATCAGGATGAACTAGAATATTTTAAATATCACAATATGCTGATTAATGTGGTGTGCCAAAAAATAATTTTAGAAGCCAAATTTTTAAATAACGTAAAAATACGCAAAATAATTGGGATACAATAAATGTGTGTTAAGAAAAGGAGAAAATATTTATCTAAAGTTTATTAAAGATCAAAACAGGGAATATACTGTTCAACAACTCTGGAATTTGTTAACTAGTTTAATAGTCATTTCACTGGCACTATTGATTCTTATTAGAACAAGCTTATGATAGCATTTCTACAAATGAATTCTGTAATCTGGCTTCCTAAAAGTTTAGTAATTCCTTCTTCACATCTTACATATCATAGGCCGATATCTCTGAAGCAATCGCTCAATTAAAAAGTAGCAATACATGAGCTACTGATTCTATCTCATCATATTATAAAAGGTATTTACCGTGAGATTAAAGATCATAATAACATATCACAGAAAAATGTCCTATAGACAAGAAACACTAAATAATTTGCTGAAAAAATTGGTTGCACAGTGGGATTCAAACTCCTCTCCCAGAAGCATGCCATGCAACGCAACAGCTAAACCTCCAGCGATTAAGTTTTCAACAATGCAACATATAAGCATTCCCACATTTTGTTGATTCGCTCTGGCACCATCTATGTCAGGAATTGGCCAGCCATGATGCCAAAAATGATGATAGCAATGTTTGTCAGTCAGATGAGCCTCAGAAGGACCTTAAGTCATCAATATTGCTCTGGAATCTACGACAGTTCCATTGTAGGATTGTGGCCATCTCAGGTCTTTGAAGAATTGGCGGACAACTTTCGGTTTATTTTAACCGTCACCAGTGACGGTTTTGAAAAAATGGGGCAGTCTGTGTCCATGTCCTCGAGTCATCTGAGTGACACAAATCAGAGACCGCCGAACAAGGTGATGTTAAAAGTTTCTTTTTCGGCTCCGGTGGGGGTCCCTTGGGTCTTGCTGTCAGTGGGCAGGGTACCTTCCAGAGATGGAAGTGGAAGGCACAGACACAGGAATAGAAACTGGAGTCGAAGTTGAGATCGCCACCGCCTTTGGGTTCGCCTGGGTCAAGCGGTACTTGGCAGCAAGCAAGAAAGATTCAGCAGGTGGGATGCTGATGTCAGTCTGCACCACCACAGAAGCCATTTTAACGACAGGCTTTCCAACAATCGCATCAGCATAGACCTTGCCAGGTGGTGCAGCGAGCTTCCTCGCCTCTGGATAACTGATGTTATGGAGGGCCTTTAGGCGCTGTACCTCTTTCTCCTCCAGCCACTTTGGACAGTCGCGGGAGTACGCCGAATGTTCGCCCCAACACAGCTGGGACTCAAACCTGGGAACCGCAGATTACGAGCATGGCATGCTATTGACTGAGCCACCATAATTTGTTTTTTCTAAAATCATTAAAAAAGTTGAAAAGCTAATGCTGTTTCTGGACAAAGCAACCAATTTGGGTTCAGGAAGGGTTTAGGAACCAATTAAGTAATTTTGGAATTAGCCTCCAAAGTGTTTTGCAGTTTTAATAAAAAAATTGTCACATATCTGCGTAAATATTAAAAAAACATTCGATTCAGTTCCACATAGAATTATGAAAATTGGAAATATATCAATTTAGAGATATAATGTTGAAATGGTCAAGAAGTTCTGACTAGAAACAGTGTGTAACTGACAGGAAACAGTAATTTCATTTTACTGAAATTAACATTAATTATGGTGTATCACAGGCCTAAGTTCTAGGACCATTTTTTAATATTACTTATGATTTTCGTGATCTAAAGCTTTGCAGTATGTTGGTTGTATTTGCTGATGGCTCTGCAATGATCTATGAAAGGAATGATATTTTACAAATGAGTAACAGTTAATTATTAGAAAATGGCTTAGGTCAAATTTTTTAGTGTTTAGTTTTAATTATGCAGAAAACCAAATATAATCAATTTAGATTAAGGGAAAACAACCAAAATTGCTTTGCAGATTAAATTATCACAGTGAAGTTATATACTGAAATAAATTGTGGTTATTTTGTTATTACTACTGAAATCATAAACACTTGGGTGTAGTGATTGATAGGAAGCTAACATGGAGATTACATATTAATAAAGGCCTAAAAATTTTATTAATATAAAAATTTTATTACATTGTTTTTAAAGTTTTGTTAATCTGTTGGTGTGAAAATTATGTACTTTGGCTAGGTTATATCTTATTTAATGTATGGTTTATTGTCATAGGAAGGAGCTTACACATTGCATCTAAAACCATTACAATATGTTCAGAATCGTACAATTAATGATGAAATAAAGAAAATATAGGTCCAAACTCTGTTTATAAAGATCTGCAAATTTCAGAGATGATGCATATTTTTCAAGACATCAAACACTAAATATATATGGGATCACTATGATTAGGAAATTTTAAATACTAGATTTTGAAATTGGTACTGAATGATATTTAGGCCTTTCATTCATCATCATCATCATCCTCAAGCAGCCATGGGCTACGGAGGTCCAACCAGACCGTGCAATTTAGTTCTCCAAGCAAGTCTATCCTGAGCTACATCTACTGCATCTGGCCACTGCACACCAATTCTAACAAGGTCCTGTTTGACATTGTCTGCCCACCGCATCCTAGGTCTCCCCTTCTTTCTGAGGCCTTTAGGACACTGTTCATAACCCTATTCGCCAATCTATAATTATTCATACGGGCAACATGGCCAAACCAACGGAGTCTCTCTCTGCACAATATGCTGCTTAAGGAAGGTTGCAAACTCCTTTGCCTAACCTCATCATTAGTTACAAAGTTGAACCACCTAATGCCCAAGATACTGCGTAAGCATCTGGAATCAAAAGCATCTAGTTTCCTGTTATCTTGCTTACAAAGTGTCCAAGTTTCACTACCATAACTAACCCTAGAAAGAACCAAACTATTATACAGTCTAATTTTAGTCTTTAGGTGTATACGCCTATTTTCCACACTCTCCATAGATTCTTAAAAGTCCCGGCAGCAATCCCTATTCGTCTGTTAATCTCATGCCGCACATCACCATTATCTGTTACATAGCTCCCAAGATAATTAAACTGTGACACCTGCTCAAGACAGCAACCATTCAGATTAACTGAATCACAGCCTGCCTGACCAATTTTCATCACTTTAGTTTTCTCTCTGTTTATAACCAAACCTACTCTACTACCAGTCTCATCAACAGCTCGAATGAAAGAATTCATCTCATCAACATCATCCGCCAAAAGGGCCAAATCATCAGCATAATCTAAATCAGAAATTTTCCTATCTCCAGCCCATTTAAGGCCAAAATCCTTCCCTTGAAGTGAATTTCGCATAACGTAATCAATAACCAAACTAAAGAGAAATGGAGACAAAATGCACCCTTGTCGAACACCAGAAGTAATGCTAAACCAATTGCTACAAGCCTTACCAACTCTCACACATGACTCAGTGTTATTATAGAGAGCTTTCATTATGTTAACTAACTTGTCTGGTATACCATATGATTTCACAATCAACCACAAATTATGACGATCAACAGAGTCGAAAGCCTTTTTGAAATCAACAAAGCTAGCAACCAAAGGTTTCTGAAACTCTAAACATTTCTCAAGAATCTGCCTAAGTGAAAATATCTGATCCACACATCCCCTACCACTTCTGAATCCACATTGCTCATCACGCAATTGACTGTCAACCAGATTCTTAATTCTATTAAGCACAATCATGGAAAGAACTTTACCTGGAACAGAGAGTAGGCTGATACCCCTATAGTTATCACAAGAACTGCGATCACCTTTTTTGAAAATAGGGATAACAATAGCTCTGGTAAAATCCTTAGGAACCATGCCTTTATCATAAAAGATATTCAGAATTTCAGTCATCCAAGTGGTAACCGAAACATTTCCAGCTCTAAGCATTTCTGTAGTAATTTCATCTACCCCTGGGGATTTATGAAATTTAAGTTTAGAAACAGCCAAAATAACTTCGGATTGTGTTATAGGGCCAACATTAAAGCCACTAATGCATCTATCATCATTGCAAACAATGGGAATAGAACTGACCGCATTGTTTAGTACATCACTGAAATGCTCAGCCCACCTAGCCATGACAGACTCCTCACCTTCTATAACCTTACCTTGTTTATCCTTCAATCCTTGTATATCTGTTCGTTTTCTACCACACAAAACATTAACTATCTGGTACAGCTCTCTGCTGTTGTGCTGCCTAACTGCTTCCTCGGCTTTGTCAGCCAAACCATGAAGCCAAAGATTCTTATCAGCAGCTAACTGATCTTTTACACGTTTATTAAGTTCTCTGTAATGCTTTCTATTAGGACTAGTAGGGTATTGATTAAGGACATTCCTGCAGTTCTTTCTTTCCGAAATAAGCTCAAGTGCCTTATCACTCAGATAATTCTGCCTCTTCTGCTCCTTTTTTCCTAAAAGAGTACTGTTAAGTGTCCAAAAAAGCCTGTTTAAAATGATTCCATTCTTCCTCAACTTCAGTAGTAAGCATACCATGACTGTCATAATGACTAAGTAACCTATCATGGTAAGCTTTGGCTATAACTGGGTCTTTCAGAGCTTCAGTATTAAAAGCAAATTTTTTAACCCTAGCACAACACTTTTTAAGTTTAAGTTGCAAGACACTTTTAACTAGGTAATGGTCAGATCCAATTTCAGCTCCCCTATATGCCCTGGTATTTCTAACAGAACTAGCCCATTTGCTGTTAATTAATATGTAATCAATCATATTCTTATGCAGCCCATCAGGTGAAACCCATGTGTACCTATGTATGTCGCGGTGTTTGTAATAAGTGTTAGTTATCCTGAATCCATTGAGTTTACTTACCTGTAGGAGATGTTACCCATTGCCATTGCAGCTACCAATACCAAAAGGGCCAATCACCCCTCCCCAAAGATCAGAGTCAGTACCAACTTTGGCATTGAAGTCACCAAGAACAAGGGTAATATCTCCTTTCTTGACAGAATTCAAAATATCCTGAAGTTGTTCATAAAACCTATCCTTCTCATCCTCATCGGCATCCTCAGTGGGGGCATAACAGCAGATAACATTCAAGTCTTTAACGCTTGTCTGAAATTTTGCTGTAAGAAACCTTTCATTAATGCACTCATATCCTAGAAGAGCATCACTAGCGTGTCTGCTGAGAAGCAGACCCACGCCTTGGTGATGCTTGTTGTCGTCCCTCCCTGAAAAGAGAAATTTAAGATTATTTTTAAGAATCTGACCTTTATCTGTCCATCTGGTCTCTTGCAAGCCGAGAATATCTAAATTATAAAATACGATTGCTAAATATTGATGAAAAATTCTTTGATAAATGGTTTTATATGGTTAAATTCATATTGTACAGGTGTATTAATTTCACAACTTTTACACTGTTTCCTCATTTCATTACTCTACTGCTGTTGTCAATAATTTAAAAGATCTAATAACAGATTTTAAATTTGTCCAAGGTGAGTTTACTCTTGTGGAATTTTTTTTCCCCATTCTTGTTATGAATGGTAATATTTTACTTCATCAGAAAAAAAATTGTCAAGCTGGTATCTTACTTTTATATTTACTACCTTACATAATCTAAATTAGGGGTTCTCAACATGGGGTATGGGATAAAACTTTCTGGGGTACACCGTGAGAGCTCGAAAGTCACTAGATATATGTTATATATATATTGTTATACTATAACTATAGTTTTATCTATCTATACAAAGGGTATGCCAGTTACATACACATTTCCAGGGGGTACGTGAAGAATAAAAGGTTGAGAACCAATGATCTAGATGATCATTAGAAAACTGGAGATTTCCTACATTTGATTGCAAATATTTCTTTAATTTTATAGTATATTTTGCTGTTTAAAATGATGTAACAATCATCTAAACCTGGTGTATTATTTATGATGAATAAAATTAATTTTATCTTCATAATTTCCATATGCTAAACAATATCTTCAAAACTACAATGCCCAAACCAATGATTCAAACCTTCATTACAGAACAGTGCTCCTACATGGCCATCTAGTCTAAGTGCCATCATCCTACTGGTCTTTTCCCCAGATTCTTTACTGCAGTGTGGCAGTATCAATTGTCTTAATTTAAACAAGAAAGTTTTTTCTCCAAAACAACTATCAAAAGCTAAATGGTGCAAACATAGTCCTATGCTAATAATTATCATATAATACATGCTGATATTGTATATGAATATATTTGAATTAATGAATTTCCTGCGACATGATTTTTCTATTAGGGAACATATTTTGTATGATTACTGAATTTGTATTCTAATTAATCTGTAAATGAATACACAAAACCTTCAATATTTTGACAAAATATGGCAGGTTTGATCTGCTAGCTTTGGGTTGTTTTACCTCTGAGCAGCACTTTTTTTGCACACCATGGGTTAAATGGCCAGGTCACAAGGACCCCGAAGGCTCAGAGAAGGTTGGAGGAGGGGACCTACTGGAATAGCTGTTGGGAGACAGATGGTAGCCTCCTGTCAAGGTCATCCAGCATGTTCTTTAACGTCACAGGGCTCTCCCTCACACGGGGCCACGTCTTAATGTCCCATCTGATGGATGACGGCCTTTCGAAGCCCATCGGTGTCCCCTACTGACCATGGGCAGGGAGTTATGTGGAGATAAGTCTCAATGCTGACCCAGCTGAGTTGGGTTGTTGGGTTGTTTTACCTCTGAGTGGCACTTTTTTGCACACCATGGGCTAAATGGCCAGGTCACATGGACCCCGAAGGCTCGGAGAAGGTTGGGGGAGGGGACCCACTGGAACAGCTGTTGGGAGACAGATGGTAGCCTCCCGTCAAGGCCATCCAGCATGTTCTTTAACGTGCACAGGGTATGTCTCTCCCGCACACGGGGCCACGGCTTAACATCCCATCCGACGGACGGCGGCCTTTCCAAGCCCATCGGTGTCCCCTACTGACCGTGGGCAGGGCGGGGAATTTTGCGGAGATAAATCTCAATGCTGACCCAGCTGGGACTCGAACCTGGGAAGTACAGATTATGAGCCTGGCGCGCTACCGACTGAACCACCCCCGCCCTTCAAACCCAGCTCGAACTCGAACCTGGAAACTGCAGATTTTTTCTGCTAGCCAATTTGCAGTAGTTTGCAAAGTCTCCAATTCTCTAAATAGCAATATCATGCAAATTGATTGTGCTATTAGTTATTTAATATTTAAACAATAAATAACACAGTTACCTGTTGATTTTTTTAAGTCTATAAATCAATAAATATTTAATATTGGACACCTGTTTATAGCATAATAAAAAAAAATAAAAATAAATACCCCCTCAAGCAGCTGCTTGCCACAGAGGTCTGACAGGAGCCTGTCAGTTTATATGCCTAGTAGAAGGTCTGTGAGGCTGGCAGGACCTCAGCAGAAAAACAGCTTAGAATAATAAAAAAAAAATTGTACATATGGTCATTTGGCCTTTCTGCTTTTTAAATTTATAACAATGTAAATAATTACTCTAATGCTTTAATTTTAAAGTAATCAGTGTTCAGGTATTGTTTTGTCCTATTTTACAACTTACAATATCTGAAATTAAAAATAATTATCCCTCAAGTCAAAATAAATTACCCTCTTGCCATGAATTATACAAATTAGAATAAAAATTCAGTAAATTAGTAAATAATTGATATTGTGGATGATTTGCATCATACAAAATTGTTCTCTATAGGAAAATCACATCATAGGAAATTCATTCATTCAAATATCAGTATATCAGAGATCTGTGAGGAAAGCAAGACCTCAGCAGAAAGAAAATAAACATTTATTCAAGGATAGAATCTGGGTCTCTTCAATCAAGGACATTAACCAATTGGCTACCTATGAGCAGCACTTTGGTGCAGATATTGGTCTAAATGGTCAGTTATCAAGTATTAGAAAGGTTGAGTTCGAAAGGACAAGAACACCCATCAGACAGTCTTTAGGAGACAGAAGGATGCATTAGGAGAAGGGAACCAATTATACAAGCTTTAGTTTAAATTAAATAGCATTAAAATTGTCTTTTTCAACTGATATTATTCACTGATGTGGACAAAATCGAATATCATTACCATAATAAAGATTTAACAAGAAATAAGTGGTATTCATAATAGGTTAATACTAAATGTTAATAACCCAGAGTATATTAATTTTATATTGAAAGATAGATATACTGCTGAAATTATGCAATAAATTGATACACCATAAGTTGTAATGCACACATTAATGCCCAGTAATAAAGGGTTGTTGTTGGACTCGTCGATTGGCATGGTTTTGCAAGCAATGAGCAAGCTGTCCAAATAACAAAGACTCACAGGGCTCAAAACTAACGAAAAGGGTTACTGTTGCTCTACTGTAAGAAGCACTTTTGTGCACATAATGGGCTAAATGACTAAGTCTCAAGGACCACAAAAGCCTAGAGCTGGATAGAAGGGAACCCACTGGAGTCTTTAGGAAATACAGTAACATTAGAAGGGAATCTATTGGACAGCTAATGGCAGACAGAAGGGAAATCTGCTAAGGACATCCTGTGTGTTCCTAAGTGCACAGGTATCACTTTTCTGTGACCGTGGCCTTGGCTTAAGGTTTGATATATAGGACCCTTTCCAAACCAAGTGTTGCCCCCTTTTGCATTAAATACAAAGTCAAAGTTGGCGAAATCTGAATGCAGGCACAAAGAATATTAGAAACTTGGAAGTTTGCAAAATAAAAAACTTAAAGATTTACAAAATTGGCAACATGCCAATTTTGCAAATCTCTTTGTTGTTATTAAAGTTTACATGGAAATTAAATATTTGGCTAAAAACTGAAGAATTATAAGGAGCATCTTAACTTTGTTCACATAAAAATTAAACAGAATTCTTCAGTACTATTCAATATATAGTATTATTTGATGATTGCCTCCCCTGGCTGAGTGGTTAGTGTACTTGGCGACTGATCAAAGGGATATGGATTCAAGTCTCATGTAAGGTAAAGATGTTTCATTCTCATGTTATCTTTCTGCTGAGGTGTTGCCTTCTTCACAAATCTTCTCCAGGGTGTATCAGAGTGACACTCTCCAGTCAGATCTCTGTGGCAAGCAGCTCTTAGAGGTTTTTTTTTTATTATTATTTCATGGAATTACTTTAGGGTTGAGTTGTTTTATTTATGAGTAACATTTTTTTGCACACAATGGGATAAATGGACAGGTCAGAAGAACCCCAAAGGATCAGAGAAGGTTGGGGGGGAGGGGACCTACTCGAACTGTTGGGAGACAGATGGTAATCTCCCTTCAAGGCCATCCAGCATGTTCTTTAACATGCACAGGATATGTCTCTCCTGCACACAAAACCATGGTTTAACATCCCATCTGATGGAGATCTGATCTTTTGAAGCCCATCTGTGTCCCCTACTTACCAAGAGTGGGGGGGGGGAGAATTTTGCAGACGAGACTTTGCTCTATTGACTGAGCCACCCCTACCCCTAGAATGGCTTTAGAAATAACCCTGACACCAAATAAAATCTTGAAGATGTATGCTGAAAAAAAAGAAAGATTTATAGTATTCATATTAAGAGTTCACTGTAGAGTAACAAATGAATTAGAATATGTGGTTAACTGTAATTACATTTTCTACATACACAACAAATCAACTTACAATAACTAATAATAAAATCAAAGGAAATCAGATAGTCCAAAATGAATATAATACCTTGTTAGCACATTGGTATTTCTTCAGAGGTCTGTCACTGAGCAAGTCAATGGATGATAATGGTCCATTTCATTTTCTTTGTCAATATGTAGCCAAATTTGCAGAAGAATTGTTATGAAGTCAAAATCTTGCATAGCAGGAATTTCAATGGCTATCATCGCATACAAAATGATACAACAGCCAGACATGCTATTTAAAATGAAGTTATCCCAGAAGAAGCACATCCAACTGAACTTAAAACATTGGTCACTGGGTCATGTAACTAAATGCTGGAATATTAACCCTTCCAGTATCCAGCCTGAAAAACTGGTTTACATCCACCTATGCTCAGCCAAAAAATTTAACTTTAGAACTTTTTTTGCCAAATAACTAATGAAAGAAATTATAGCATGTTACATGCCAAATTAATCAGCATTTAATTCTTGATTTTCTGAAAATTGAAAAAACGAAAAAGACAACTTAGTTTTATTTTAATAGGACTTTTTAGAGTCCTGTAAGCAAAAAAACGCATCTGGCAATACAAAAAAAAATAAAAAAACTAATAGAAAGATAAGGTTATATAATGCACATGGGTAGAAAAGCTATTTCTGTATAACAAAAAAATTATTTTTCTTGTTTCAAGTAAATATTTCTCTCATTTCGTAATTTTTTTCTCGGTAACATATGTTGATAAAACTCCAGGCTTTTTGCCAACTGTGCTGAGCCATATCAAAAAGTTAAATTTGGAATTTTTTAAAACCAATCAACAGAAATAGGGCATATTATATACCAAATTAAACAGAATTTAACTCCAAATTTTATGAAAGTAAAAAATTAAAAAATACAAGCATATTAAGATGCTTTCACATTGATATATAGTCTGATATATTTTTTTACTATATTTAAGGTTTAATGTTGGAAAAATTGATGAATAAAAACAGCTAAATTACATAATAAAAGTAAAATTCTTCTTTAATAATATATTTATTACTTGAAAAAATATTTATTTCTTTAATGATTTTTGAAGTGTGGTATATTTAAAAATGTGGGATAACATTATACAAGGTGACCTGGATGGCTTGCATTAATGAGATTATATATAATGTTTAGTAAAAAAAGAAACAACAGCCAAGAAAATGTTTTTCCATTTCATAAACAGGGCAGAAAATCCCATTAACACAAGCAATCCAAATCACCTTGAATAATGCTATCCGATATTTTTAAATATACCACACTTTAAAAATCATTAAAAGAAATAAGTATGTTTCAAGTAATGAATATATTACGAAAGAATTTTACCTTTGATTATTATGTAATTTAGCTGTTTTTATTCATCAATTTTTCCAATATGAAATATATAGTCTGATATATTTTTTCACTATATCAATGTGAAAACATTTTAATATTCTTGTAATTTTTAATTTTTTATTTTCATGAAATTTGGAGTTAAATTCTGTTTAATTTGGTATATAATATGACCTATTTTTTTTAGAACGATTTTTAGAATGATTTTTGTATGAAGTTTGGCAATCTTGGCTGAGTGCAGAAAAGTTTGTGTACTAAGGGTAAAAAACAAACATCTATGTCATCAGAATGGTACAGCCAATATATTGAGAGCAGAGGGTAAAATATTTTAAAATTGTTGAATATAAATTTAAAACCAAGTAATTTGGTATTTTTATAATGTCACTTTGCCAACGGATGGGGGGGGAGTAAAACATCAGTAAGTGTAGCAGGAGGCTATCCCAAAATTGCCATCTCACAGAGGGACTGATATCCATGCCAAGGAAGTTCTTTTTGCTTCAGTACCCAAGATCTCAGTCATTTTAAGGAATTTCAGGAAACAAGATAAAAAAATTTTACTGAAAAACAAAGAAATAAAAGAAAATTTAATATAGAACCTAATGCAATGTTAAATAAACTTTCCACAGCAAGTAGTTTCAAACCAGCCATTCAATGTAGCATAACTCTGGAAAAAAAATCAATGATTATCGATCAGCAGAAAGTAGATCTACAGAAATGAAAACTAAGATTTAATTTTAAAAAAAAGGAAATAAAATACCAACTTTGCAGAGGGAGTTAATAATCCAATTTGTTAAAAGTATTTGACTTAAATCATCCATGTAACAATTTGCTGTGTCAAGGAAGTCCTTTTCGCTTCCATATACAATACCTCATTCATTTTCAGGAAACAATACAAGATCAAAGTTTTTTTACAAGAATAAAGGAAATATTAACATATAACTTAATGTGATGTTAAATAATATCCCCAACAACTTATAAAGCCTACCATCTCATGTAGCATAACTTCAAAAAAAATTGATAGATCAGCCGACAGAAAAATCAATAATTTACCATAATTTATCTACAGAAATGGAAACAAAGGTTAATTACTGACTGTATGCATGGCCACATTATCCTATATCCAAGAAGAACTATTTCCGTAAACATTCACTATAGAGCCACTTTATTGCATGTGTGAGCAATAAACGAGGTTGCTGCACTCAACTGCACCTGCTGCCATGATGTCCTTTGCATTGCAACACAATTCATCTTATTGGCTTTCTCTTCCAAAGGCTCATGTTACAGTTTTGATTTTAAGAGTGGAAAGATGCACAGAATGCTGGGAAAATGATATAAAGGATAAAAATAATTCTGGGAATAATGAAACAGGTTTATGGCAGAAAAGAGTGCAAAACAGAAAAAAAAATGGTGGTACATACACCTATCCCTCGATTTACACGGTACTCAGTTCACACAATTTTGGCTTTGCACGGTCAAAAAATGCAACCAGTTTCGATTTACACGGTACTGACTGAGATGTACATAGAAAGGAAATCTCAGTCAGTACCGTGTAAATCGAAACTGGTTGCATTTTTTGACCGTGCAAAGCCAAAATTGTGTGAACTGAGTACCGTGTAAATCGAGGGATAGGTGTACTTCCTAATTGCTTCCAAAATCTGCAATTTTTAAAAATTGCAGGTTTTTTTGTTAATTTTTCAGGAGATTTTTGAAAATTTAAGGAATAATTTGTTGATAGTAGTTCAAACCAAACTGGTAAGCTTAAATCAAGTTGCCTCAGCAAAGAGGAAGGTTAACAAGCAAATCAGCAACTCTGTTTAGCGCTTCTAAGAAATGGCAATCAGATGGTTTTAACAAAGTATTTATATTGTAGTTTAATAAAATATGCATCAAATGAAAAAAAAAACAAAAATATTATTTTTCAAGCCTGAATTATATATTTTTCATAAGAAATTTTACAGTGGCAATTTTTTTTAATCTATTTTTTCTTGTACTAAAAATTTATACATACATCCTCAGCCTCTTATTATGAATTCTCTAAACATACACAAACAACGTAGACACTGGAAGGATTAAAACATTAAAAACTGCAGAGTAGATTTTAATGTTTCAGAATTGCTATGCATTTTGTACCATCTCTTCACTCTTAAAGATTTTTACCAGTCTAAAGTTGAGTTTACCTCTGAGCAGCACTTTTTTGCATAATGCAATATGAATTCAAATGCACATGGCAATATGGAAGGTCACAAGGACCCTGAAGGCTCAGAAGGTTGGGAGAGAGGAGCACCAAGTGGACAGCTATTGGGACACAGACAGTAGCCTCCCATCAAGGCCATCCAGAATGTTCTTTAACGTGCACAGGGTATGGCTCTCCTGCACACAGGACCACAGCTTAATGTCCCATTCAATGGATGGCAGCCTTTCTAAGCCCATCAGTGTTCCCTACTTCCTGTGGGCAAGGAGGAGAGTTTTGCAGAGATAAATCTCAATGCTGGCTCAGTTGGGACTTGAACCTGGGAACTGCAGATTATGAGCCTGACACGCTACTGAGAGCCACCTCTGCCCAACTCTGGAGTTGAAGCTTTCCAGAGATTTATCCTTCATAAAAAACCCTGTTTTGTCTTTCTCCACAGAAATATTGGAAAGTTCTAAATTTTGTACAAATTCAGTTAGTCTTGTTTCAGAAATGAAATACCTTGGTGCCATTTTATCTTGGGAAAAGATTTTTGATCTTCTCATGAGCATAACTTTAAAGGAAAACAAAAGCAAGGATACATAAGGATAATAAAAATATAATGTAATATTCTTGAAAAATAGGCTTACAGTCACAAGAGTACTTGGAAATGTGTAGCAGTATCAGCTTTGACATATGCTAGTGCATTTTTAGTTCTAAACATAAGCTTAAGTTTTTTTTTGAGAGCTCAAAAGCAAATCAACCAGTTTACTTTCAAGTTTCTTGGTACCAGATTGTGTATAGTTCAAGAAGATCGGCCGCATCACTTTCAGGTGTTAGGAAGCTGAGAGGAAGTTGGTACCAAGAGCTTCAATATCAAATAGTTTAAGAGAATGTTATCCCCACAAGTACAAAGCTGTGCAAAATGTGTGGATTTCCTTGTCTCATTATGAAAAAGGTCACAAGGACCCTGAGGGATTGTAGAAGGTCAGAGGAAGGGGACCCACTGTAGCTGTTATGAGATATGGGTAACCTCACATCAAGGCCATCTAGTGTGTTGTCACATAAAGGGCCATCCATCTGATGAACAGGGTGATCATCCACCCATTCACTTTTACTTGACCAGTTTTACTTTATTTACGTTATATTTATCATTTTGGGGATTATTTCAGTTGGACTAATCACAATTCTTTCTTTTGAGACGAAGAAGTTGCACATATGCAACTCTGACCTTTTGATTGTGGGCCACTAATCCGCGTTTAGGACACAATGCTTTGTGTTAGCTAGCGTGCGATCATCAGATTATACAAATGTTTTTCCCAGCATGCAACAGACACCTGCCGGATTGTACGCCATATGTATCTAAGTAACATGAAGTAACAGAGTTGAATTAAAGTAGAGAGAGTACGAGTCAGTATGAAGAAGGAGGAATACGTTAGTAGTCAGATTTTGTGAGTCGTACTTAGAGATGGAGTTTTTTTTTTTTTGTTACTCCGACTTTTGTTATTCATCAGCTAAATTGGCGAGTCTTTGAATTCTTTTGGAAATAAACTTTGTTATATGAATATTTGATTTTTGCTTTTTTTTTCATCTTGAGCAACAATTAGCGATTTTGATTTAGATATAACTTCAATTAAACTTCACAATCTTTTTTGAATTCTTGCTCAATAAATAATGCTATATACATAACAAACCCTATTTCAACTTTATTTGGTAAGTTAATATTGCCTGGTGCCCAATAAGCTATCTGGAGTTTGAATCTATTTTGGATCAGACAAAAGGTCCAACTTGAGAAAGTTAATAATCTTTGGAGCCTTACAACAGCAACCTTTCTAAGCACATCAATTTTGCCTACTGGCCAAGGGCAGGGAGTTTTCAAGAAATAAAACTCTAACCTTGGAACTGGAAATTATGACCCTGGCACACTACCATCCCACCAAAAATTACTGAAAAGCTGTCTAATCCAATCTCAACATAATAGATTTTTACTATACAACTACACTCAACAAAGCAAATATTAAATATTGCAATGACAGACTGAAGATAAACAGCTTTCTTGGGTACAGCCAAATGATTAATCTGAAAGCTTACTGATTAACTCAGGTATTTCTTATGTTTGTCCATCTCAGAACAGCCTTCAAATTCTCCATCAAATACAAATGTAAACAAAATTATGCTGTAGGGTGGATAACAGTTCAATTTTTTTTTAACTGCATTCATTTGATTTTCAGTCAATTCAGTAAAAAAGTTTAAAAATCTTTTGTCCAATCACAGATATCGGGTTTATCACTGTTAGTTCAACAGTTCCAAGATATTCTTGGACGTATCTTGATCCAGTGAATTGTCATATCCTTCCAATTGTTCTACTATCTCAATGATGCAGTGGTATCACATTGGTTTGCAGTAACACTGCAACTTCTGGGGTCCAAGTATCAGGTTATCATGGTTGTTTGTGCTCATAGCTCTAATTGAAATAGTGGCTAGCAGTGATTTTTGATCTTAATGGGGCATCCTTGTATGAAGCCTGTACAAACTAGTATTTCTTGATTGCATTGTTTTACCTCTGAGCAGCATTTTTTGCACACAACAGGTTAAATGGTCAGGTCCCAAGGGTTCAGAGAAGTTTTGGAGAAAGAAACCCACTAGATGACTGTTAGGAGACAGATAGTATCCTCCCATCAAGACTACCCGGGATATTTCTTAGTGTCCACAAGGTATGATTCTCGTGCATATAGAGCCACAGCTTAACATCCTACCTAATGGGTAGTGGCTTTTCCAAGCCCATCAGCATCCTTTCTGGCCAAAGGTAGATGGGGGGGGGGGGAGAGATAAATGTCACAGCTGGGACTTGAGCCTGGGAACTGTAGTTTACAATGTGATGGTCCAACCATTCACTTTTACTTTTCCTTAACCAGTTTTGCTTTATTTACATTATATTTATCATTTTGGGGATTATTTTTTTTTTCTTTTTTGGACATCGCAATTCTCGTTTCAGAGCCGTATGCCGCATGCGCAACTCTGACAATTTTAATTGTCAGCTACTAACATGTGCAACTTCTTCTGCTTGAGTCATAGCTAGCACGATCATCAGATTATTCAAATGTTTTCCCAGCATGCAATAGACACATGCTGGATTTATATGCAGCATGCTATAACAAAGTGATGTTAGGTCACAGAGTCAGATGTAGAATTGACAGTATAGTTAGTGAGAGAGTGTTGTCAATGAGTTAGAATGAGGAGGTGTAGTAGATATTTAGAAGAGAGTTGTTAGTACTCCAACTTTTGTATTCTTCCATTGAATTTGGCGTGTCGTTGAATTTTTTGGAAATAAACTTTTGAATTTTTGCTATTTTTCTCTTGAGCAATGTTAATTGATTTTTGATTAGATTAAAACTTTAATTAAACTTGACAATCCTTTTTGAATTCTTACTCAATAAGTAACACTCTATACATAAAGAACCCTATTTCAACTTTATTTGGAAAGTTATACATTGCCTGGTGCCCGACCAAGCTATCCGGAATTTGAATAAATTTGGATCAGACAAAAGGTCCAACTTGAAAAGTTAATGATCTTTGGAGCGTTACAACAAACCTGGCATGCTTTAATACTCTTCTCGTACTACATAATATTTAATAATAATAATAATGACACCCTCCTGCTCAAATGAGATCATCAGTTACACGTGTTTTATTTTTGAAAAACTTATTCAGTAAATACGAGTTCAGAAATGCACGAGAATGTTGTATCAATTGTATTGTAATAAGTTATGCTTACAATTACTCAGTACAGGGTTTTATTTTGAAACCACTTTCTAACAATGTGTGTAATAAATGCTGTGACTAAGGTAGTCATTAGTCATCCTTGTATACTACACTGAATAGTGGCATCCAAAATTTAATACCTTTTAAAAATTTCAGCCTGACAGAGAAATAAACTTTTAGCAAGAAATCACTTTAAATATACTTACAGCAACTGAAGAACTTCCACATCTTGTAAATGGAAACATGGCGACGATTCTTTTAATTTCACAATAAAGGGCACATCAGAGATAACAGCACAACGTAGATCTACATTCTCCATCTTCCTTTTGTTTCTTAAATTTTAAAGAACTGTATAAAATATGTTAATCATTTCCCTTAGTTCTACAGCTGAGAAAATGATAAATGAAAAGAGCAGCTTTACATTTTTTTTTTACAATTACATCAATAAAAAAGAATTAATCCATTTAAAAAAATAAATTTGTACATTGCTAAATAAGTATTGCTTTAATTATACAGCAAACAAAATATTTTTGCTTTCCAATAATTGTGGCTCTTCCAAATGAGAATAACAATTTAAATTAATATATCTTATAAACCAGAAGTTAAATTTAACTGAAAAATTTGTTCATTTTAATATATTTAAAATAAAAGTTCCAGAAAATATTTAATGATCTGGTTGCATTCTAATTCAGCTCTCTGGCAAAATATCTTCATATCTGTACACTTGTGTACAGATATGATATCATATGCTTTATCCTGATTGTCATTAGAAGCGATATGCAACATGAAAAAGAAAAATTGAATTGAAAGCACAGTGCAACATGCAAGAAATGAGACAGAAATAAAATAGGAGTATCATTATGCCTGAGGCCACTATTGATACACATGTGATCTTGGCAGTTCTGTTAGCCATAATCAGTTAGGATTGTCTTGTTTCATATGGGCATGCTTTATGCACTACTGCACCATCTCTCAATGGTAGAATACTCTGGTATGTTTCTGGAGAGATGTGGGTTCAAGTCCTGTATGTCAGCGAAATTTTTTCCACAAAATATTTATTGATATATTGACGTTAAAAAAGTCAACAGGTAATGCTGTGATTGTCATCTATGTTTAAATCAACATCAAATTATCTGTAAAGCTAGGAAAAAAACCCATTGACACACATGAAATGTTATGAACAACTTATGGGGATGAGGGTCTGTCCAGAGCACAAATATTTCTATATTTAAGTGTTTCCAGGAGAGCAGAAAGGATGTGGATGACCCTTGCAGTAAACAAATGAAAACCTCCAATCCAGAACTGGTGGACAAAGTGCACAATTTACTCACAAGAAACTTGATTGATACTAACAATGATGGCAAGTAAACTGATTGTGAATAAGGAATCATCAATCTCAATGATGCAGATCCTCCTCCTCCTCAAGCAACCATGGGCTACGGAGTTCCAACCAGACCATGCAATTTAGTTCTCCAAGCAAATCTATCCTGAGCTACACCTACTGCATCTGGCCACTGCACACCAATTCTAACAAGGTCCTGTTTGACATTGTCTGCCCACCGCATCCTAGATCTCCCCTTCTTTCTGAGGCCTTTAGGCACACTGTTCATAACCCTATTCGCCAATCTATAATTATTCATACGGGCAACATGGCCAAACCAACGGAGTCTCTCTCTGCACAATATGCTGCTTAAAGGAGGTTGCAAACTCCTTTGCCTAACCTCATCATTAGTTACAAAGTTGAACCACCTAATGCCCAAGATACTGCGTAAGCATCTGGAATCAAAAGCATCTAGTTTCCTGTTATTCTTGTTTACAAAGTGTCCAAGTTTCACTACCATAACTAACCCTAGAAAGAACCAAACTATTATACAGTCTAATTTTAGTCTTTAGGTGTATACGCCTATTTCTCCACACTCTCCATAGGTTCTTAAAAGTCCCGGCAGCAATCCCTATTCGTCTGTTAATCTCATGCCGCACATCACCATTATCTGTTACATAGCTCCCAAGATAATTAAACTGTGACACCTGCTCAAGACTGCAACCATTCAGATTAACTGAATCACAGCCTGCCTGACCAATTTTCATCACTTTAGTTTTCTCTCTGTTTATAACCAAACCTACTCTACTACCAGTCTCATCAACAGCTCGAATGAAAGAGTTCATCTCATCAACATCATTTGCCAAAAGGGCTAAATCATCAGCATAATCTAAATCAGAAATTTTTGTATCTCCAGCCCATTTAAGGCCAAAATCTTTCCCTTGAAGTGAATTTCGCATAACATAATCAATAACCAATCAAAAGACAAAAGGAGACAAAATGCACCCTTGTCGAACACCACAAGTAATGCTAAACCAATTGCTACAAGCCTTACCAACTCTCACACACGACTCAGTGTTATTATAGAGAGCTTTCATTAGGTTAACTAACTTGTCTGGTATACCATATGATTTCACAATCAACCACAAATTATGACGATCAACAGAGTCGAAAGCCTTTTTGAAATCAACAAAGCTAGCAACCAAAGGTTTCTGAAACTCTAAACATTTCTCAAGAATCTGCCTAAGTGAAAATATCTGATCCACACATCCCCTATCACTTCTGAATCCACATTGCTCATCACGCAATTGACTGTCAACCAGATTCTTAATTCTATTAAGCACAATCATGGAAAGAACTTTACCTGGAACAGAGAGTAGGCTGATACTCCTATAGTTATCACAAGAACTGCGATCACCTTTTTTGAAAATAGGGATAACAATAGCTCTGGTAAAATTTTTAGGAACCATGCCTTTATCATGAAAGATATTCAGAATTTCAGTTATCCAAGTGGTAACCGAAACATTCCCAGTTCTAAGCATTTCCATAGTAATTTCATCTACTACTGGGGATTTATGAAGTTTAAGTTTAGAAACAGCCACAATAACTTCAGATTGTGTTATAGGGCCAACATTAAAGCCACCAATGCATCTATCATCATTGCAAACAATGGGAGTAGAATGAACCACATTGTTCAGAACATCACCGAAATGCTCAGCCCATCTAGCCATGACAGAATCCTCACCTTCTATAACCTTACCTTGTTTATCCTTCAATCCTTGTATACCTATTCGTTTTTTGCCACACAAAACGTTAACTATCTGGTACAACTCTCTGCTGTTGTGTTGTCTAATTGCTTCCACTGCCTTGTGAGCCACGCCATCAAGCCAAAGATTCTTATCAACAGCTAACTGATCTTTTACACGTTTATTAAGCTCTCTATAATGCTTTCTATTTGGACTAGTAGGGTATTGATTAAGGACATTCCTGCAGTTCTTTCTTTCCGAAATAATCTCAAGTGCCTTATCACTCAGATAATTCTGTCTCCTCTGCTCCTTTTTTGCTAAAAGAGTATTGTTAGTGTCCAAAAAAGCCTGTTTAAAATGATCCCATTCTTCCTCAACTTCAGTAGTAAGCAAACCATGACTGTCATAATGACTAAGTAACCTATCATGGTAAACTTTGGCTATAACTGGATCTTTCAGAGCTTCAGTATTAAAAGTAAATTTTTTAATCCTAGCACAACACTTTTTAAGTTTAAGTTGCAACACACTTTTAACAAGGTAATGGTCCGATCCAATTTCAGCTCCCCTATATGCCCTGGTATTCCTAACAGAACTAGCCCATTTGCTGTTAATTAATATGTAATCAATCATATTCTTATGCAGCCCATCAGGTGAAACCCATGTGTACTTATGTATGTCGCGGTGTTTGTAATAAGTGTTAGTTATTCTGAATCCATTGAGTTTACTTACCTGTAGGAGATGTTGCCCATTGCCATTGCAGCTACCAATACCAAAAGGGCCCATTACTCCTCCCCAAAGGTCAGAGCCAGTAAACAGTTCAGGTCTCCCCAAAGGTCAGAGCCAACTTTGGCATTGAAGTCACCAAGAACAAGGGTAATATCCCCTTTCTTGACAGAATTCAAAATATCCTGAAGTTGTTCATAAAACCTATCCTTCTCATCCTCATCGGCATCCTCAGTGGGGGCATAACAGCAGATAACATTCAAGTCTTTAACGCTTGTCTGAAATTTTGCTGTAAGAAACCTTTCATTAATGCACTCATATCCTAGAAGAGCATCACTAGCGTGTCTGCTGAGAAGCAGACCCACGCCTTGGTGATGCTTATTGTTGTCCTTCCTTGAAAAGAGAAATTTAAGATTATTTTTAAGAATCTGACCTTTATCTGCCCATCTGGTCTCTTACAAACTGATAATATCTAAATTATAATGGTGGAATTCTTGTGAGAGGACATCAAGCAAAAAAGCTCTATGCAGAGTCCTCACATTCCAACTACCTATGGAGAGAAAATGGTTAGTGGGATGTTTAAAGAAACTATGCTTATTGAGAGAGGGAATGGCGACAATATGAAACAGACTCCTAATCGCAGACATGAGGCAGACTTGTTCTCCCACCAGTAAAGGCTGAAGCCATTTGCGCTGTAAGACCCTGCAATGTAGAATTTGACGATGCCAATAGAAGCAAAGAGTTCAGGTGCCTGCGATGACCTCTGCTCAGGATTATCCTCCAGCTGATAAACATATCCTGTGAATCTATTCACTTGGGGCTGTCAACCCACAAACAAATAGAAAACACAGCGGAAGATTTTCCCTCCACAGAAGCCCACCAGTGCAGCAAAATCAGGATCCATAATCAAGCTCAGAGCCATATATCTGTTCAGTCAAGTAGGTTTATATGGTAAGCATCAGGACCCTGTGTGGTTGACCACTCCTCAGCAGGGTAGAAAAAAAAGAAAAGTAGCCATAGTTGTCCAGATCAGTAGGCCACATTAATCTGGCAGCCCTCCCCTTCCGTTCACTTCCATAAGAGAGTATCTCTTTTGAAAGGTACTAACAGTCTGCACCACAAGAAGGTGGGGTCGGACATTAGGTGCTAGGCCTGGCCGGTTCTATGCATCATCACAGGGGATTGGTGCATAGCTCTCCTTCCAGTGACTACCTAGCTACCATTTACAGACCCAGATTTAAGGAATCAATAAATCTATAATTGCCACACACACACTTAGGTAAGTGAAAAGTTTGTGCCACACTCTTTGGCAAAAAAAGAAGGCTGCAGTGCTCAATTACTTCCTTTATTCCCCCAACCTGCCTCCAGCAGACTTTTCTATTTACCAAGTTGAAATTGAGACCATTTTGACCACCATTTTGGGTCACCATTTTGATACAATTATATTCTGAAGAATGTGACAGCAGAACTGAATACCATCACAGCAGACAAGTTTCCCAAGCCCTTCCAAAATTCATATAAGCATTGCAATATGTATTTGGTTACTTGGAGACTTTTGAGGGAAATGGTTATTAGCCCTTCCAGTGTCCAGAATGTTTTCCATTTTTAATTAAAAAAATTTTTCAAATTGTTTTAAATTTTTTTATAGATAACTTGATAAATATTTTCTTTTTTCATTTGATGCATATTTTATTAAACTATGACATATATAATTTGTTAAAGCCATCTGATCGATAATACCTTATATTGCTTCTAACAAATGGCAATTTGTTAACATTACTATTGCTGAAGCAATCCTCCAATTTAAGCTGATTTTTGATTTGAAATATTAAAAAAAATTTTTCCATAAAGTTTCTAAAATCTACTGATAATTAACAAAAACTGCTATTTTTACAAATGGAAGATTTTGGAAGTAATTATGAAATATGTACTTATTTTTTCAGTACACTACTATAAAAAGTGCAACATATAGTGTGTATGGTATGGAGGAAAAGAATTACGAAACAGAAGAAATGATTAAACAAGAAAAAAAAATTTTGTTATTCAGAAATAAATAGCCTTCCTATTCATGTGCATTATAAACATTTCTGTCTATTAGTGTTTTTTTAAATAAATTTTTATTTGCGTTGCGAGATGCATTTTTTTTTACTACATGACTCTTAACAAGTTCTATTAAAACTTTTGTTAAATATTTTCATAAAATCCAGAAATGCCGATTAATTTGGCATATAACATGCTATAATTCCTTTCATTATTTGTTTGGCAAGTTGGGTTGGGTTTTACCTCTGAGCGGCACTTTTTTGCACACCACGGGCTAAATGGCCAGGTCACAGGGACCCCCGAAGGCTCAGAGAAGTTTGGGGGAGGGGACCCACTGGAACAGCTGTTGGGAGACAGATGGTAGCCTCCCGTCAAGGCCATCCAGCGTGTTCTTTAACGTGCACAGGGTATGGTTCTCCCGCACACGGGACCACGGCTTAACGACCCATCCAACGGGCGACAGCCTTTCCAAGCCCATTGGTGTCCCCTACTGACCATGGGCAGGGTGGGGAATTTTGCAGAGATAAATCTCAACGCTGACACAGCTGGGACTCGAACCTGGGAATTACAGATTATGAGCCTGGCATGCTACCGACTGAGCCACCCCGGCCCAATAATGACTGGAGTACACACAATATGCCGTCACCCATGATGTGAGATACACTGATTTCCATAAATTAAGGAAAACACAAAAATAATTATGATAAACAAAATGATTTTAATGAAATTTGATGAAAACATGAATTACAATGCTAGTTTCAGAATGGAATAAAGTGTTTTGCACTAGAAACATTTTTCATCAAAAATAACAGGAACTTCTCCAAAAATGAGGTGTCAGAATGCAATGGGCAAAGTTCTTTAATAAGGAGTGTGGTCACCACTTACAATGCAGGCACGACAGCTTATTATGTTGTGAATCAGCTCAGTAGGAAATAATGACCATTGTTCCTTTAAAGCAGTAATAAGCTCTCCTTTATTGCAGGTGGTGGGTTGAGGATAGCAACATGTCTCCCTAGAGCATCCCACACATGGTCAATTGGATTTATGTCAAGATGGCCACTCCATGCACATAATGGTCTCCTCTTGAAGGTATTGTTCCACTAGTTGAGCTCTGTGTGGACAAATTGAGTTAGTTGAGCTCTGTGTGGACAATTGTCTTGTAGATGAATGTTTTACCTATTGCATCAGCATAAGCTGATGTCATCTTTATTCATTTGAACATTGAAGTTTCCACTTGTCAACACAGAGGTCTGTGCATCCACTTAAGGAAATGCCACCCTAAACACACACGCTACCTCTGCCGTAATTGTCTGACAATGTTACTAGGATGATAGCAGCTACCTCATTCTCTCCATATCAAACAATGTCAGGAATCGTTCTGTAAGCAATACCTGGATTCATCTGTGAAGAATACGGACCTCCATTGCTCTTCTGTCCAGTTAACATGCATGCTGCTCTCTCCTGTGACGTGAGGGGTATACAAATTACTGGCATTCTAGCGTACAGACCTCCCTTGTGAAGCTTTCTATGTACAGCAGAAGCTGATACAATCCTCCCAGTGGCTGCTTGCAAGAGAGGAACGTAGCAGAAAGAGAGTAGATGTCCTGCTCCTTCATGCTAATAATTGCAGATATTGGTCTTCTACAGAGGTCGCAACTCTAGCCCTTCTTAGGCTAAACCTTCGAGACATGGAATCCAGTCTATAGACTACAGAAGGACTCGCATTCAGCCACTGTGCCACATCTGACTGACTATGGCCTGCTTCGAGCCAGCCAATAGCTCTTCACCACAGTTCATTTGACAAATGATGTCTCGAGGTCACTTCTACAAAATGGCTATTTCGAATTTCTTTACTCATATTTACAACACAAAATAACGATCCACTCCAAAACACATTTTTATGCAACTATCTGATTATGCAAAATGATGCAACCTAGACTAATTTGTGTACGATATGCTCACTTGGTATTACTTTACTGGTTACATGAACAAGTTTGGTGAGGATCACACAATTTTTTGGCGAATTATAACGATTTTTCTCATGTTTCCTTAATTTACGAAAACCAGTGTATATAATGGGGAAAATGTACATTAAATATAATGAATAAAATTATTTTACCAAGAGTATCTAATGCATATATTTCCACATAAATTCCAGTGTCTCCTGTTCAAGGCTTGGGTTGTTTTACCTCCGAGTGGAACTTTTTTGCACACCATGGGCTAAATGGCCAGGTCACATGGACCCCAAAGGCTCAGAGAATGTTAGGAGAGGGGACCCACTGGAACAGCTGTTGGGAGACAAATGGTAGCCTTCCATCAAGGCCATCCAGCGTGTTAACGTGCAGAGGGTATGGCTCTCCCGCACACTGGGCCACGGCTTAACATCCCATCCAACGGACGACAACCTTTCCAAGCCCATTGGTGTCCCCTACTGACCATGGGCAGGGCGGGGAATTTTGCAGAGATAAATCTCAATGCTGACCCAGCTGGGACTCGAACCTGGGAACTGCAGATTAAGAGCCTGGTGCACTACCTACTGAGCCACACCTGCCCCCTGTTCAAGGCCATCCAGTGTGTTCTTTAACATTAACAGGTTATGGCTCTCCCAAATAATGGATAGTAGCCTTTCCAAGACCATCAGTATCCCCTTTCTAACTGAGGGCAGGGTGGGGGTTAGCATAAAAGGCCTCAGGGTAGGGGACCACTACATAGCTGTTAGAAGGCATATGAAAGTCTTCAATCAAGGCATTCACAGAGTTCTTTAACATGCACAGGGCATGGCACTCCTGTACATTGGGTCACAGCTTAACATCCCATAAGAACATTGTAATTAGAAAGACCACCATCAGTGTACTTCTCTCCAAGGACAGGATGGAGATTGGTGAATATAAATCTTAATGCTGCACAGTTGGGACTCAAACCCTGGAACTGCAGAATACAAGCCTCACACACAACCAACTTCAGGCCCTAATATGTTGAAGGAAATAGGCTTTATGTTTGATCAAAGTAGAAATTCACCCTTGCACAAGAGGCAAGGTCTGATCATGTCGGTACATCAATACTTCAAGCAGTACACCTAATATTATAAGGACACATTATATGAAAAATGAGTGGATGCATTTATTTAACCCTGGAAAGGTACACTAGGAGTGGGCAACTTAAACATGTACAATGGGGCATTAATCATGAAGGAAACATATCTATAGATAATATTTATTACAAAAAATATGCATTTATCAAGCATATGCAAAAAAATAATAAAGTAATTTAATTCTCTGTGACACTGTTAAATGTTTTTAAGCACTTCGACACATGGACTATGCTATCAAGTATCAATAATTATTATAGAGATATTTACGTACCATGCCATAGAGGATGGTACGTAAATCTCTCTATAATAATTATTGATACTTGATAGCATAGTACGTGTTGAAGTGCTTAAAAACATTTAACAGTGTCACAGAGAATTAAATTACTTTACTTTAATTATCGCACTGTGTACCTCTAATGTAAAAAATAATAATTAAAAAAACTTTTTATATTATGCATGTGTGACACAAATGCAAGTGATCCCAGTAGGTAAAGCCTTGACAGTTTTTGCAGTATGCATCCTTTTTGTGCTGACAGAAATGACATCTTCCACTCCATATTAATTGCTCTGCTGGTTGAAACTTCTGAAAACCCAAGTTGTGAATCTGTCAACTTACAAAGGGTTGGGATGTTCTACCTCTGAGTTGCACTTTTTTTGCACACAATGGGCTAAATGGCCAGGCCACAAGGACCCCACAAGCTAAGAGGTTGGGGGAAGAGACCCACTTAGCAGCTCTTGAGAGACAGACGATAGTCTCCCATCAAGGCCACCCAGCATATTCTTCAATGTGCACAGGGTATGGCTCTCCTGCACACACAGGGCAACAGCTTAATGTCCAATCCGAAGGACAGAGCCTTCCCAAGCCCTTCAGTGTCCCCTGCTGACCATGGACAGAGTGGGGAGTTTTGCAAAGACTTACAAAGGGAGTTTCTCTAAATTGTAATTTGGAGGGATTCAGTTAAGTCAGTGCCTGTTCAAGCTACTCCTAAATTACCAAGAAGGAATGACAGATTATCTGTGATTTTCCTTCATGCCATTATTGTGTGACAAAACAAAAAATGCATTGTGAGCTGTAGCATACAACAGTCCATAGAAGACTGCAAGAGACCATCTTCAGGTTTTTCTTGAGGTACGACAATGTCTACACCACTCTTTTAAAATTGTAGTAATCAGTAATTTAGTGTTTCTTACTCTCTGGAAATATGTGCATTTCATCATTTATTGATAGCAAAAGATTTTAGAGTGGAGTAAGAAACAGTCAGCTTCCTGCCAAAAGCAAAAATACCCCAAGATTTACAATCCCATCAGATACAAAATCATTTGACTTCTACGTGTTTCTGTTGAGAATAACCACTCACTTCCATTTCCTCTTGAAGGCTCCGTATAGGCTTATCAAATTTGTCTTCACTTTCAGTTTCTTCACACATTTCAGCACAAAAGTCTTCATTGTATTCTTTAATTTCACACTACTTCATCCACATTTGAATCTTCTGAGGTAATGTTGTCATCAAAATCCTCCGACTTGTTTAATATAGCCAATATTTAATCTGTAAAAACTTTTCTACTCATTGTGCAACTAGAATATATAAAATATAACACTATATAAGTAGTGAAGTCAGAGCCAGACTTAGACCTTTATATAAAGATATATATATAATTATTCTGATTGCGGGGGAACATTGAAAAATAAACAAGAAAATGATGTGGTCAAAACATTATTCTAACCTTGGTAAGGAAAGATGAAGTGTTTGCACAATAAATAGCAAAAAGATTTTCACAATGCATTAAAACTTGTAATACATTTATTTAAGGCCCCCTCATATCGTGAGACCTGAATCTGTAGCTTAGTTACCTTTATGCCTAAGTCTAGCCCTGACTAAAGTGGATAAGTTCAGCCAAATGATAGATTCAGGCACAGTGGGAAATTTTGTGTCCAAAAGACATTACTGAGAGCACAAGGATGACTAATCACAAAAAGTGTTATGATGTATCAGATGGATAAGTGACCATGGAGGACCATAGTGATGTGGTATCCTCTTATCTACCAGCAAAACTAAATTTCGTGGGGTAGAAATTCTCCAGTGTACCTTTCCAGGGTTAAAATGGATATCACAGGCATTACATCAATGCAATTATGGTATAGACCGTAAACTAATCAGAGTAAATTTAATATCCCTAGCAGCCAAATAATATGCTAAGTGCATCGGCAGTCTTTCGGCAATCTTTTATATCAAATTATTTGTATGCGTTAGTTCGATTCAGTGATGTAATCAGCATTTTTGTTAAGGTAAATTCACAAACTGAAGATTTCGTAAAAGTTCTACTTCTCCAAAGACTGTTGGTCTGAAGGAAAAAAAGTTCACTAGATTTTGCAAATGCTTTTTTTTTGTACGGAGCAACCTAATTCTACAATAGTAATCTATTTATAACACATTAAACGAAACTAGAAATTGCTTGGAAATTAAAAATCTGAAACTTTCCATACTACAGGTGTATGTTCCGTTTCAGTAGAAACTTTTAGTACAACTTAAGAATAGAAGCATAAACTTGCAAAAGACTGATATGATTACCTTCCTTTCCTATCTCCGCTTCTAATAGCTGTTGCCAAATTACATATGAAAACAGAAGACATACTCCTCCTTGCCCAATAATGATAGATTACAGGCCTCCACAATTCGATAGATCGTAGATCAATAATGATATTCGATGTTCCGGGCAATACAGTGCCCTTAACCATCTCCATCTCAGGTTGTGCCTAATTTGCATGAATTTAAAAACAAAAGGTAAACCACCATTGGGTGGGTCCCGAAGGGCAAGTAACTAAAAGGGCAAAAAAACAAGATATGATCGCACAAGAGACCTAAAATGGAAAGCTCTCCTCAGAAAAGGCCATCATTTTATGCCTCTTGTACTTGTTCAAGACAGTATGATCATAAAGTAAGAGACGAGAAATAATCTCGTTAGGATTATCAGCCACACCCTCGAAGAACGTTTTCGAGGTGCGCTTAATATGGGTGTAAATGTGGTCGATGCCCAAGTCAGAATGAAGTCGTCTGTTAGTAACAAACCATGGGGCATCGATCGCAGCTCTCAAGATTTTATTTTTTAAGACCTGAATCTTATGAATATTCATGGCGGTGGTATTCGCCCATATAGGCGATGTATATAAGATCACCGGTCTGATAATGGCATCAAAAAGTAGAAGTTTATGATCCAAAAGGAGGATGGAGTTTCTCCTAAGCAGAGGACCTAACTGGCCTCTGAGCATGTTTACTTTACAGATGATACGATTTGCACAATTCGAGTTTTCTCGAGACACTCTTATGCAAAACAAATGTATTCAAAGTTAGAGGTCTGTATAGTTAGAGTCTAACATCCTTCTTTAAAAACTGGACCATTTTGTAAAAGGGACCTTGGCCCCTTTATCATCTGGTCCACGAGAAAAAGTTTTTTTTGTGTGCGTCAAAAGTAGGGACCAGTACAATGAAGTGCTAGCGACCCTACATGTTGGCGATAAGCTTTTGGCCGCAGGCTGGCTTCTTCTTCTTATACATCCTTCTTTCTAAGCTGGACCTATTTGTAAAGGGGGCCTCGGCCCCCTTATCATCAGGTCCATACGCATAAAGGGCAGTGGGTGCGGATGAAAACAGCAAAGACTGGCCAGCACAGTGAAGGCTGGCAATATCTCGGTGATCCATTGTCATTGGCTGATTGAGTCACGTGGTTTATGGGCGCCATGTTTTGTCGAACCATGAGACGAAAGCCTATGAGTTAGTATGTGCACCAAGTTACAACTTGTCAGTTGTTATAGATTTATACAGTTCTACCACTTTTTTCCCTATAAAAGCTGCTTTTATGAATGCAGCTTTATATGTTCGATGTCTACAGAAGGACAGACAACAAAGCGAAATTATGTCTTTTTTTTAATAGAAAAAAGCCTTAAAATTTACTTTTCCTTTTTTTAGCGTTTTATAAAGTGCTTCCAATCATGAACACTGAAATCTGTATCAAATATTACCCTACCTTTTCCGGAATTCGTTAGTATTCGTGCAATACCATTCAGCTATGCACGCTAAATCGGAGCGACGACAAAACATGGCGTCCAATTTTGAGATGGCCAACCTCTAGCTATATAAGGCTCTATTCAAAGTCAATAAATATATTACAAAATCAAGTGTTTAACTGATATGAGTTCCTAAATTCCTTACAACCTCAGCAACATATTTAATAAACTTCTATAAATGTATGGTGCTTTGAAATTGTAATAAAATAGAAATCATGGCTAATGTGCAATTTTTAATTTCTTGTGGAATTGAAAAGTTTCTCTGTAATAAGATGCTGTGAAGAGTTGCAACATAATAATAGAGGTAAAATTTTGTTGATTTAGTTGGTTAAAAAATCTTTTAAATTTACACATAAAATTTTTTTACCAAGAAGAAATTGACTCACCTTACTGGTAGTCAATAGAGACATTTAATATCAACAATTGGGCAAGAGGGAAATTTATTTTTCCTTTTATCTGTCACACATAGACATTCAACATAGCATGCCGACTATTGAGTTATAAAAAATCTACAGGTTATTCTAAAATTCCAAATGAAATAATTCTGCAATTTTTAGCTAATATTGTTTTTAGCACTATACACCACCATTTTAACACAATGTGGTTCCTATGGTATTTTCAGTTTTTGAATTATTACTTTTTCAATATTTTGTCAGTAAATGAAAGAATTGTAAAAATTTACTTGGCATACCATTTATCAACAATTAAAAGTTAATTTACCAGAATGCATGTCAACTAAGACAAGGACAGGTTTCACTGAATTTTATTCCAGTCCAAACTTCAGGTGAATGGCAGCATGAACAAGTTCGCTCACACGGAGGTATGAATGAAAGGAGACGCCCTAACGCGCTTTCCCTGTCCAAGGAAAATGATGCTTAGGCAGCAGGACGGTAGCCATGTTGTTGCATTCTAAACAAACCGTCTGCCGCTGCAATCAAGCCTACTTTTCACGTGCTATACTCAGTTTTACTGTGCGTTATATACGGGAAGATTATTTTTTTACGACTAAGAGAAAGCTCATTTAAGCTATTTGGAATTTATATTGCTTTTTTTAATGCAATGAATATTTCCATACAGAATTACTGTATAACAGAACTATTTATGTATTTCGTTAAATATGACAATAACAAACAATTACCAGATTTTGAAAGTTTATTTATACTGCACTGATAATAGCAGAAAACATTTTATGGATAAAACACTAAACATTATATGCAATAGCAGCATTTAAACTGCAAAAAAATCACATTTGTAAGATTCAGAAAATAGCTGTTTTACGTTAAAAAAATTCTCATTCCACAAAAATAAAAAAAATTTGCTTAACAAAACTAAATAAAGCCAATAGTATAAGAAGTAAAAAAAAAAGAACTAAAAAGATATATATATTTATACAAAAAAAAACGCCTCAGATAGTGGCTTGAACCCACCAGCTCTATGTTTGTACCCTCAGCTTCACATCTCTCCCCCATCTCATGCTCATTCTCCTCCCTCAGCCAGAGTTAACAATCAATACAAAATACACAATTATTACAATCTCTCAAAAAAAAATATCCCATAAGGATTTAAATACATCCTTCCTCAGCCACAACGGAAAATTTCAAAATAATATCTGAAAAAACTACATGAAAAAAAAAGCAACTAAAAATTATACTAAGCAAAAATAATAAAAAATTAAAAAAATATAAAAAAAAAGAAAAAAAATATATATCCACAGTGTGAAGGGAATATAATATCCATTTTAAAAAAAAGGCAACGTTCCAGACAGTGGCTTGAACCCGACATCTCAGTCTCTCATATTTATCTTCATGTACGCCTAACCTACCCCTCAACCAAAGTAAAAATAAATTAACTACAAGCAATACTCTCGCTCTATTTGAAATCCATACAGAATTAAATAAATTCAGTATTCACCTTAAAAGGGACAATTAGAACCCTATCAGAAGAATTAACGAAAAGGAGAAAAACATTACATTCTCCTCTCCTCTTTTAACTAAAATTATTTAAACATTTTGAAAATTTTTGACTCTAACTAATGATCGCTGTCACTCACCTATGACAATTTACACCAGATACATTAAATTAATCTAAAAAGAAATTCAAAAATATACGACTCCAATCAAGAAAAAAAGGGGGCATTTAAACAAAACCCTTAAATGCTATCCAAATTTAAAAAAAAAGAAAAATGATATTTCTCACCTTTTGAAAATAATTTATTGTAATTTACTTCTCCCTTCTGACACTGAACGTATTAAATCATGAAGAGAGAGGAATTTAAACACTGAAACATCTAAACAAAATAATATTTAATACTTCCACCTAAAATAAAATAAAAAAATGAAAAAGAAACTCCTTGATATTTTAATCATCTCTATTTAAAAGTATGTAAATTCATCATCCATTAAATAGAATACACACTAATATTCAATTACAGCCAACAAAATTTTTTAACTGAGAAAGCCTGCAGAAGGAATTCTCAAATAAGTG
This sequence comes from Ryuthela nishihirai, assembly GCA_038380435.1. Classification (NCBI taxonomy): domain Eukaryota; kingdom Metazoa; phylum Arthropoda; class Arachnida; order Araneae; family Heptathelidae; genus Ryuthela; species Ryuthela nishihirai. The sequence continues at coordinate 10,256,540 of JAWZYU010000027.1, forward strand.
TAACGTAAAATCAATCAATATAAGAAGTACATCTTCACATTTATCACTCAGTACAATCCGAAGAAAGTAAAAAAGAAATCTGGTGAAGAATCGAATCGAGGTTTGTAACTCGAAATAAAACCGATTTCATAGCGGCGTAATTTCAACACGAAGTTGCTTGTAATAAATATAAATATAATAAATACCCCCTCAAGCAGCTGCTTGCCACAGAGTTCTGACAGGAGCCTGTCAGTTTATATGCCACAGTAGAAGGTCTGAGAGGATGGCAGGACGTCAGCAGAAAAACGATGCATACATCCATGCATTACCCGGGGACTCGAACCCAGGTCCCTTAGATTTGCAGCCATTATATAATTATTTAAACTTTTATAGAAATGGCAAACTTACCGATGAAAGGCAATTCCTGGTATCTTTTTTGAAGGGCGATTCGTGCAGCCGTAAGCTGAACAGGCTGCCATAATACAAATGTCGAAAAAAATTAAATTTTTATAGCGCAACACTTCGTTACTCACCTATACTACTTCAGTGTTTTGAATAGAATAACATGGCTGCCGCGCAGTCGCCGAAGCATCATTTTCAAGTGCTTAGGGCTCCTCCTCTTATCTTCCTACCTCCATGTTCGCTCAGTGCCGCTCGCCGAGAACTTGCATGATTAGAGGCTTGTGTTAACGACATAACTTGTTCTTGTTGTGATTCACACAAAATTCGGACTGGAGTAAACTTGAGAAAAACCTGTCCTTGCCTTACTTGACATGCATTCTGATAAGTAGATGGGGCATTTGCCCCATCCATTAATGCATGTTACTATAGGTTTTGTTTTCCCTTGGTCAATGGCAAGCATCTGTTCCAGGTGAGATGATGAAATCAATGTAAATTTTTCTTTTTCATCTTATATTATCCGTATTTGGTCTAGTGGTCTAGTCAAGATTGCTGAATTGTAGATCTCCTGACATGTTACAGGATGTGGTTTCGGAATTAATTACATATAACTCCTTTGTTTCGGCAAACTCTACAAGAGTATATTAATGCTATGTTATTGCTAACAAAATGGATCATGTAACACGGAAAGCGATGCAGTAAGGGCTCTCTGTTAGCACTCTTGATGTGCTCTTATTGGGAAATCAGTCATTTCTATAGAATTTCTACTTTTAGTCTTTTTATGTGAAACGGATTTTTTTTTTAATACTCTTCAGTAACTGGTTGGCCATTTTTGTCACAGCTGAAATATGCCGGTGAAAGATTTCTCTTTCGGTACGAAGCTTCTAGATCTAGAACTTTTGATGTTTATAATTGGCATTGTCGGCAAGAGTAGCGTGCGAGTTTCTTTACCTCAGATTGGTGTCAAATTGTGCGATATTAAAGTTTTTTAAACTTTACTAAAAATATTGTGCTAACTTGATTTTTTTTAATTTTGAATTGTTGGAAAATAAAACTAATGGCTAAATGGGGAGAAGGCGATCCACGTTGGTTAGTTGAAGAGCGCCCTGATGCTACTAATGTGAATAATTGGCATTGGTAAGTAGTATCAGCTGGAGTAATGCACAGTGGTATATAAATAATAAATACCCCCTCAAGCAGCTGCTTGCCACAGAGGTCTGACAGGAGCCTGTCAGTTTATATGCCAAAGTAGAATGTCTGAGAGGATGGCAGGACCTCAGCAGAAAAACGACACATACATCCATGCCTTACCCGGGGCTCGAACCCAGGTCCCGTAGATCAGTAGCCAAGCGCGCTACCACTCGGCTATGGGAGGGCTGCACCGTGGTAGGAAGTTCTATAATTCAGCTCCGGATATTCTTAAAGTATTAGCGAAATATCAAATTCTTACTTTGTTCAAGGTATTCATGAATCATTGTTTATAATATCCATTTCTAATGCGATGGAACTAAATCAAAATTGGTAGAGCCAGAACACGACCAAAATGTGAAAGAGTAGTATTCACCTGTTATCTGGAAGTAGTAGTGATATTTTTTTGAGCTGGTATGAGAATAAAATGTTAAAGCAATATATCTGGCTTTAATTATTATAATACATTATAGTCGCTGATAAAAAAAGACAGTTTCTCAAGTAGCATCTATTCGAGTCTATCATGAACTGTAACTCCAGACTGTTAGTGATTTGCAGTAGTAAAGAAAGAAGGGCCTGTGTAGTGATTACGGTCCTCAGCCACCTCTTGTTTTATTTTGCTGCGGTAAAAAAGAAGTCAATGATAAAAGTAGTCCATTCCACATCTATCTTGAGATGTGTATTGAGGATATATATATATAATTTAAAGGATATATATATATAAAAGAAATATGCAATGCTTACATAGAAGAAAATCATATTTCTGCACTTAAAAAAATTACTGAGAATACTCTTCAAAACAAGATTTTATTAACAACGCGTATTGCTACAAAATGAACCCTCATTTTGCACTTAAACCCCCCCCCCAAAAAAAAAATTGAACAATTTCATCAAAATTAGATTTTATTAACAACTCTTATTGCTAAAGAATAAACCTTCGTTCTACACTTGAAAAAAGCCCCAAAAATAAGTAATCTCCTCAAAAGATTTCATTAAAAATGCTTATCGCTAAACAATTAAACCTCGTTTCGCATTTAAAAAAAGCCTCTAAAGTAAATATCAAAAGTAAATTTTCTTAGTAACACTCATTGCTAAAGAATCAACTTAAGAAAAGCCCCCAAAACAAATAATCTCATTAGAAAGAACTATTCTAAACAGCAGATATCAGTCATAAACATTCAAACATGTGGATGGATATCATATTGCAACTCAACGTTACAGATTTTCCTGGGGAAAAGTACAACATGGCAGCTGAGGATCCTATACTGCAGCGTAGCCAATAGAATGTCTTGGAAAGCACAGTATCAATTGGTTGATTGATAATTATTGATTAACCAAAAGATAATTTATGGAAATAAAGTAAATCCACAGAAATGAGAACTAAAGTTTAATTATAAAAGGAAATCAATGCTAACTTTACAAAGAAATTGTATATCTTACTTAACCCTTTAACATCCATAATGGCCGAAATCTGAAATGGAATTGCCCATATAGTGCTATTCCTATTTTTTTTTATATCCTCGACCCTTTCCTAAAATTTCCTGGGCATTAAAGGGTTAAATCATTCACGTAAAAGGGGCGAGGATAGCTCAGTCGGTAGCGCGTGAGACTCGTAATCTGTAGTTCCCAAATTCGAGTCCCAGCTTGGTCAGCGTTGAGATTTATCTCCACAAAAATTCCCCGTCCTGCCCACAGTTAGTAGGGGACACCGATGGGCTTGGAAAGGTAGCCGTCCGTCGGATGGGATGTTAAGCCATGGCCCTGTGTATGGGAGAGCCATACCCTGTGCATGTTAAAGAAAATGCTGGATGGTCTTGACGGGAGGCTACCATCTGTCTCCTAACAGCTGTTTCAGTGGGTCCCCTCCCTAACCTTCTCTGAGGCTTCGGGGGTTCATGGTCGGTAGGCCATTTAGTCGGTAGCGTGCCAGGCTCGTAATATGTAGTTCCCAGGTTCGAGTCCCAGCTGGGTCAGCGTTGAGATTTATCTGCGCAAAATTCCCCGCCCTGCCCACGATCAGTAGGGGACACCGATGGGCTTGGAAAGGCCGCCGTCCGTCGGATGAGATGTTAAGCCTTGGTCCCGTGTGCGGGAGAGCCATACCCTGTGCACGTTAAAGAACACACTGGATGGCCTTGACGGGAGGCTACCATCTGTCTCCCAATAGCTGTTCCAGTGGGTCCCCTCACCAAACCTTCTCTGAGCCTTCGGGGTCCATGTGACCTGGCCATTTAGCCCATGGTGAACAAAAAAGTGCCGCTCAGAGGTAAAACAACCCAACCCATGTGCTCTGGGTGTCAGATCCTACCCAGCTCAAGACAATTTTTCCTCTAAATATTTGAAACAATTTACAGAGTGGAAATTATTAGTGAATACTTAATGAGTTGAGTTTAACAGTAATTATTTGTAAATTGCATACTCGTAAGACATGCATTCCATCTAAGAAAAGCCATTAAAAAGCCGCTTGAGGTAGGATTGCCTGAACACTCCCTACATATTAGGAAAGTAGGTTAAGAATGTTCATAACACCAATTAGAGGAGATCTTGATTGGCGGCTGGCAGCTCAGTGATCCAGAGCACCTGACATGTTATCAGGTGGTCGTGGGTTCGTATCCCACCTGGCTCAAGACAATTTTTCCTCTAAATATTTGAATCAATTTACAGAGTGGAAATTATTAGTGGTAAATTGATATAATGTAGGTTGATTGGTATAATTCGGAAAAGTACTGTGAAAGTAAGTTAACTGATATAATGTAGTTGTTCAATAAATTGATATAATGTAGTTGTTCGATAAATTGATATAATGTAGCTAGAGGGATTACATTTTAATAACCCCATCTGCAAAGGAGTTGATGCCATCTGAAGATGTCGGCAAAGCTTACCAATAAAATGCATAAATGTTCGCAGACAAATGTCAAATGTATATATCAGCAAAAGATACCCTTTTACTGTCCAAAATAACTAGTTTAAAGCTTCATGAAAAACACCACTAAGGTAGAGCCCCATAGCAAGATATCCTGCAGCACGTGGAGAAAAACACCACTCCATGTGTTAAACAGATCAACATTCTGTCATCAGTGGACATTGACAACCACTACACATCAATGCTTATTGGACTGGTGAACTTCCGACAGCTAGAACACTGCAGCAACTGAGTGTCAGTATTACTAACAGCTATGGTGAGTGTACTAGACAAGGATAGCACTTGCAAAAGTTGTAAATATCATAACTGTGATTATAACTTCAAGATTTTTGAAAATGAACTTACTATCATTGCCTAGAGCAGGGGTTCCCAACCTGGGGTATGAGAAGCTAGTCAAAAGAGTATGGGGAATATTTGGTAAATAACTAGATTATCGTACTGAAATATCTTCAAGTGTTTTTAAAAAACATACTTTGTTGCAAATTTGATGTCTGTGTATGACACATTAATAATCACAAGTAAAGTTTTAATAGCGCCAAGTGTTATAACCAACTATGCTTAATAGTAATAAGCCATTTTTTGTACCTCTGAACCAGCTTTTGTACATCAAATTTGGATTTCATACAATGGCCTATGCAGCATTTCCAAGTTATTGCATGGTGACACTGCCTGTTAGCAAAACTAACAAATATTTTTGCTTTCTTTTCAAACAGGGATGTCAAATAAGTATGTACCATACTTGCACATATGCATGGTAAGCTCTAGAATTTGTTTCTTTTCATATTGAATACGGGGTATGGAAAAGGTTTACTAAAAGTCAAGGGTATGGGGGCCAATAAAGGTTGGGAACCCCTGACCTACAGCAATGTATAATAGTACTGTATAGTTTTAACATCTAAAGCTGCAAAACTATGGACATTAATTTCTTAACTGAAATAATGTGGAAGTAAAAAAAATACAATAAAAAAATTGACAATTTAGTTTTATTATATTAAATGTAATACACTATATTTATACGTATTTTTTTTTAATAGTTGTGTCCCCCATTTTCATTAAACATAGTTGGTGGCACTGAATGTTACTGCCTCACTGGTCATAAAATAGCAATAAAAAACTGCAGTCTATTAGCATTCAACCTCAAAAATGCATCCTTTTTGGATTTTTTTGATGCTCTGAATCCTCTTGTGACCTCTTTTTCGATCCTCTGTACCAAACTGCCCTTTCTAGTGATGTAGAGGTAAAAAGCTTAGTTGTAAATGTTCTATTTTCACTTGTAATTGAAGAGTATTTCAGAATGGCAAAAAAACAACAGAAATTACAAGTGTATATTTCGATTGTACTTTTTGATGGTATGTATCCTCTTGTGTCCCATTTTGGCCCTCTGTAACCATTTGTGGCATCCTTATGAAGTATAAATGGCATACATAGTTGTGAATGTTCTATTATTTTTTCTGTTGGTTAAAGCAGTATTTCAGAATATTCTCAAAATATGCCTGAAATCATATAAATACATTGAATTTGTTTTTTTTTTTGTTGTTGTTGTTTTTTTTGCATTATTAAAGTGGTTGTGTATTATTAGATTACCATTTATCAAATGTTTTATTCAAAGGGCTGAAAAAAATGCATCACCTTGGTCAAAAGATAAGCTGACAGAACTTCTGGTTGGTCTAAAAGTGAAAGATGATATAGGTAAAGTTTTTCTTAATTTATTTTCAGTCAGAAACAATTATTGCTATATAATGTTTCAGTGTTTCTGCATTTCTGTTTAAATAAAGAATGGAGATGCAGTGTTCATAATACTTAACAGCTGAATCACTGTGAATATAATAGGCATTAATTCAAGTTTAAATGTTCCTGCAATTGTGCTAATGGCAGTTTGAGCAAGAGAAAAGGCTTTTTATTTTCTAATATATCAAAGTGTGGAATAAATTGAAAAAATTAGCATAAATTTTGAGCTATCAAATATACAATTAAACTTACCTTTATTTTTAAGAGCAATCAAAATTTAATATTTTTAATTAGAATTTTTTATGGTACTAATGACAGAGTTTACTCTTTATGACCATTTATGCAGGCTTGGTGAGCTGGATTTTAGCAATTATGGCACCATAAGGTTTAATATTTGACATGGCACTATTTCAAAATTCTGATAAGTGCATCAAGTCATCTATATTCCCACATGATGAACATGTCATCTATGTAAAAAACTAGAGCAATAGCTATCCCGGGAATGTTTCTAAAACAGTGTTCAGTGTAGCACATGATGATACCTATCATGAGATCAGCCTGAGGGACCGCCACACGAACTCTCTCAATTTGCAATTAAGAAAAGCCATCAATGTAGAACCATTTATTGGAGCAGGCAGGATCATGGCATCGTGTGCTCTAAAATACTCCAGTGCTTAATTTCCATGAAACATTTGGCAATCATTTGCATCATGTGATCTAAAATGCCTCTGTGCCTAGTTTCCATGAACACTAAAATACATCTGTGCCTAATAGCCTTCATATGCATCACTATATCTAGCAGTGGATCCTGGAATACAATGATATAATGTTGATAGACCATGAAGTAAATATTTGTCATCTATCTTGACTGTAATTGAAGACTAATCAGTAAGGCACTTTCCAGGTTAGTTCACAAAACCAGTCACACTTCAAGTGTCAAGAGACATGGTATTTCTTTTAACCAACATGCTTTAATCAAGTATAAGGATGCTATATTTAATAATAGACAAACATAGGTAAGCATCTGTAGGTGATGTATGTATAATTGGAATAGAGAGGAAAAATTGTTATCAGGAGGTTGTGGGTTCATATCCAACCCGGCTCAAGACAATTTTTTCTCTATACTCAATGAATGTACATCATTTGTGGGTGCTTACCTGTGTTTGTCTTTTGTTGAACATGGTTAATCATGATTTAAAACTGATAAAATAAAACTTCTAGCCAAAGAATTATTACCATAGATGATCTTCAATGAGATATAATCTGGTGAGAAACAGTTGCAGCTCTTAATGTACACTGAAAGCACAATTTATTATGCACACAATACCCATCCATAAACCTGCCCTACTTCCCCACAGTAATGCAGTCAGCTGAAACCCCTTGTGGGCCATAAATAAGTCAGGTACCTACCTGCTCTATGGCATACCTATGACTGTTAGCATGGCCACCTGAGAGAGTTGGATCATGGGCAGATAGTGCAGGGAAGATGAGGATGCTCCATATCTGTGAATGCAGATTGTCTTGGATTTATGCATGCGACCATTGCACATGTGTACCAGGACTACATCAAAAGCAGCAAAGCCTGCAGCTACGTGAAAAAAATATGACTATAACAGGCTGTTGATATTTGAGGTAAGCGTTGCCTCTCTTGTATCATGATGCTGGAATGGAGAGCCACAGTGCAGGCGACATTCATTGATAGGGCAGCTACAAAGGTTTATGCAAAGACCATTCAATGTACGATAAACTTTGGCTGGCAGCTTACCACATTATAACTCTATGAGGATGTTCCATGATATCAATTCTTTGGCAGGCAGCTTTATTTCATCAGGTCTGTTCTACTATAAGCTTTCCTAGTTTTAAACCATGATTAGCCATGTTAAATAATAGATAAACACTGGTAAACACCTACAGAGGGTGTATTTTCATCGAGTATACAGGAAATGTGTTGAGCTGGGTGGGATACGAAACCACAACATCCTGATAATTTTTCCGCTATACTTGGCTACTTATCAAAGGGACCTTGATTTGAGCCCTGGGTAAAGCATGGATGTTGGTGTTGTTTTTCTGCTGAGGTCCTGCCATCCTCACTGTGTCATATAAACTGACAGGCTATTTATCAGACCTCTGTGGTAAGCAACTGCTTTGATGGGGTATTTATTATTTACTAGCTGAACGGTACCCAGCGCTGCCTGGGTGTCACTTTTAATCGGTATATTCTTATTTTCACTGCACTAAAGGTAAATATTGTAAGAACCCCCCCCCCCCTCCCCCTTGACACTTTAGCATAGATTTTCAACAGGAAGAAATTTGCCTGGTTTTTGTTTGGATCATTATTGATGTCAGTGAGCTCTCTCATAGCCTGTGGCTTTGTTTCTGCATAAGCTATTGAGATTTTTATTTCCATTACTGCAGACTATGTTGCCCTATGGCTCCCATGATATTTTTCCACATGGTCCAAATTTCCTGCACAGCTCTCCCTGAGTGCCCTGGTGATTGGTTTAAAAATCAGATTCCCACTTGGCCCATAGCTTCATTTCTACACATTGTGACAACTCGTGTCCCACTTTTAATCTGCATATTATGTTGTTCCCTGTACTATAGTTTTGTGTATATCTGACACCCCACCCACCCCGACATTTTATCAGTTTGAACAAGAATAATTTTACGGTGTTGCAAAGGTCATTGCTGGCTCTGCACGCACTCTCAAAGCCTGTGGGAAATAATCGAGATACATATTTATTTTGTCAGATTTTGGCATTCTGTAATTCTTGATGTACTTCACTGAAAGGTGCCAAATTTCGTAGGCGGGTTCCCTTGACAGACCCCATGCTGGGTTAGAAAATCAGGTCCCTAGCTACAATGGGATGCCTCATTAATGCCTTTGGAAGTGTGCAAAATCTGGCAACGGCGGCAGATTTAAATGCTATTTTAACTCTTTACGTTCACAGTTAGGGAGCAATAAATGGCAACAAATTTGACAGCGATTCTCGTTTCCCATAGGAATAGCATGATAAATATTTTTGCTTCTAGCAAGCCTCCCTTTTGGACTTTTGACTTGAAATTTGGCACTGCAATCCGGACCACAACCAGAAACATTCTCTGAAAATTTGAAGCATGTATGTTGATTTCCCAATGAGTTATCGCTGCCGCAGACACACAGACACCTTCTTTTATTATGTATATTTTATACACAGTATCAGTGATGGCTTGACTGGGCTATGGCAGCTGATGTCCATATTGAGTACCTTAGCTTAGTGACATGCTGTTAACTATGTGGCTGCCTAGTGAAGGAACATTGCTACTGGACCATGGGAGACTGGAAATGGGTAGTGTGGGCCCATGAATCAAGGTTCCAACTATAACACATTGATGAGAGATTGCATGTGTAGTGTAGACCACATGAGATCATGGACCCCCAACTGTGAAGTTGGTGACAGTGTAATGTTCTGGGGCATGTCTCATGAACCACCCTGGGGCTCCTTGTACCTACTGAGACCACCATCACTACACAAGGCTATATTGACGTACTCACCAATCATCTACACCTGTTCATGGCTATCCATTTCCCACAGCAGGATGCCTTCTTTCAGCAAGAAACTTCCCATCTCATCACTCTCATTGGGAAGAATTATTTGGAGGAGCATTCCATTGAGTTCACAAGCCTCAAATGTCCCTCTCCCAAGCGTTTCCAACACCCGGTAGAGTCTATGCCACAACGTGGTACACACTTATTAGGTGTTTGTGTATATAAAGTCTTGACTGGCATAGTGGTTATGGAGCTAGCTGCTGGTAAATAAATGGAGCTAGGTAGTCAGTGGAAGGAGAGCTATGCACCAATCCCCTGTGATGATGCATAAAACTTGCCAGGTCTAGCACCTAACGTCTGACCCCACCTTCTCGTGGTGCAGGCCATTAGTACCTTTCAAAAGAGATACTATGCTCTCTAGTAGAAGGGAATGAAAGGGGAAGGCTGCCAGATCAGTGTGGCCTACTGATCTGGACAACTATGGCTACTTTTTTTCTACCCTTTTAAGTGGCCGAGTGGTTAGCTCGCATGGCTACTGATCTAAGGGACATGGGTTCGAGCCCCAGATAAGACATGGACGTTTGTGTTGTTTTTCTGCTGAGGTCCTGCCATCCTCACAGACCTTTCTACTATGGCTTATAAACTGATAGGCTCCTGTCAGACCTCTGTGGCAAGCAGCTGCTTGAGGGGGTACTTTATTTTTTTATATATTTAAGGAGTGGTCAACCACACAGGGTCCTGATGCTAACCATATATACCAACCTGAACTGAATAATGGCTATGAGCTTGATTATGGATCCTGAATTTGCTGCACTGGTAGACCCCTGTTGGGGGAAAATCTACTTCTGTATTTTCTGTTTGTGGGTTGACAGCCCCAAAAGAATAGATTCACAGGATACGTTTTATCAGCCAGTGGATAATCCTGATGCCCGTAGAAGCTCTTGCTTCTACAGGCATCCTCAATTCTCATCCTTCTTTAATGCAATGAAATTTTACATTGGAGGAAGTCTTCCAGTGTTGATGACTTCAGCCTCTAGTAGTTGGAGAACGGGTCTTTGACTGATGCCTTCGATTAGGGGGCTGTTTGATATTGTCAACATTCCCTCTCTCAATAAACATAGTTTTTGTAAACATCCCATTAACCATATTCTCTGCATAGGTAGTTGGAATGTGGGGACTCTGCACAGATTATTCTCTTGATGTTCACACACACAAGAATTCCACCATTATAATATTGATTTCTCGACTTGCAAGAGACCAGATGGACAGATAAAGGTCAAATTTCAGGGAGGGAAGATAAAAAGCATCTCCAAGTGTAGGTTTGCTTCTCAGCAGACATGCTAGTGATGCTCTTCTAGGATATGATTGCATTAATGAAAGGTTTCTTACAGCAAAATTTCAGACAGGCATTAAAGAATAAATGTTGTCTGCAAGTTGGTACTGACTCTGACCTTTGGGGAGGGGTGATAGGCTCTTTTGGTATTGGTAGCTGCAATGGCAATGGGCAACATCTCCTACAGGTGGTTTGAGAATAACTGACACTTGTTACAAACAGAGTGACATACATAAGTACACTTGGGTTTCACCAAATGGGCTGCATAAGAATATAATTGATTATATATTAATTAGCAGCAAATGGGTTAGTTCTGTTAGGAATACCAGGTCATATAGGGAGCTGAAATTGGATCTGACCATTACCTTGTTAAAAGTGTCTTGCAACTTAAGCTTAAAATGTGTTGTTTCAAGGTTAAAAAATTTACCATTAATTCTGAAGCTCTGAAAGATCCAGTTACAGCTAAAGCTTACCATGATTCATTATGGTACTTAATAATTATGACAGTCAAGGTTTGCTTGCTACTGAAGTTGAAGAAGAATGGGACCATTTTAAACAGGCTTTTCTTGAAACTAGCAATATCTTTTGGGTAAAAAGGAGCAGAGGAGGCAAAATTATTTGAGTGATAAGGCACTGGAGCATTTTTCGGAAAGAAAGAACTGCAGAAATGTTCTTAATCAATACACTACTAGTCCTAACAGAAAATGTTAGTCTAATAAACATGTAAAGGATCAGTCAGATCTAGACAGCATAACAGCAGAGAGCTATACCAGATAGTTAATGTTTTGTGTGGCAGAAAATGGACAGGTATACAAGAATTGAAGGATAAACAAGGTAAGGCTATAGAAGGTGAGGATTCTGTCATGGCTAGGTGGGCTGAGTATTTTAATGGTGTTCTGAACAATGTGGTTGGTTCTACGCTTATTGTTTGTAATGACAGATGCATTACTGGCTTTAACGTTGGCCCTATAACACAGACTGAAGTCATTTTGGCTATTTATAAACCTAAACTACATCAATCCCCAGGGGTAGATGAAATTACTATGGAAATGCTTAGAGTTGGGAATGCTTTGGTTACCACATGGATGACTGAAATTTTGAATGTCTTTTATGACAAAGGCATTGTTCCTAAAGATTTTACCAGAGCTATTATCCCTATTTTTAAAACAGGTGATCACAGTTCTTGTGGTAGCTATAGGAGTGTCAGCATGCTTTCTGTTCGAAGTAAGGTTCTTTGCATGATTGTGCTTAATAGGATTAAGAATATGGTTGATGAGCAATTGCATGATGAACAATGTGGATTCAGAAGTAGTATGGAGATGTGTAGAGTGATAGGGCATGTGCAAAATTTTTTGACCTCTCTATCAGTACTATTATACAGTAGTAGTATGGTAGTACTACAGAGATGTCAAAAAGAATTCTGCATCACTTGATATTTTTTACATTTTCATTCTTTTTTATATAATGAATACATATATTTCTAGAAACCATTTTTAATAGCTTTTTTTTTGGCCGCATTTTTTTAATAGGCATCTATGTTGCTTTCTGCCCAGTAACACATATTCAACCACATAAATAAGTAAAATTATACTACATAACTGATCATGGAGAGATATATATATATATACACACTGAGAAACCACTTTATTGGGTACACCTCCCCTTGTCATATAATATTTTGGTTCTTTGCTGAGGTTAGTTATGGTAGTGAAACACAGACCTTTGTAAGCAGGATAACAAGAAACTTGATGTCTTTGATTCTAGATGCTTATACAGTATCTTAGGCATTAGGTTATTCGACTTTGTAAGTAATGATGAGGTTAGAAGCAGTCGTGAACCTCTTTTGAGCAGTATATTTTGCAGAGAGAGACTGCGTTGGTTTGGCCATGTTGCCTGTATGCATAGCTGAAGATTGGCAAACAGGATTATGAACAGTGTGCTTAAGAGTTTCAGAAAAAGGGGGAGACCTAGGATGCGATGGGCAGACAATGTGAAACAGGATATGATGGTCCACCCATTCACTTTTACTTTTCCTTAACCAGTTTTACTTTATTTATATTATATTTATAAATTTGGGGATTAATTTTTAGTTGGCCAATGTTTCTCTCTTCTGAGCCACTAAAGGAGTTGTGCATGCACAACTCTAACTTTTGATTGACAGCTGCTAATGCATACATTTAGGACCCCCCCCCCTCTTGCATCATAGCTAGTGCGATCATAAGATTAAGCAAATGTTTTACCCAGCATGCACCATACACGTCAGTTGCATGCTGCATGTATACTAAGTGATGTTAGGTCATGGAGTTAGTAGGCCAAGAGTGAGTAGATGTCAGTAATGTAGACTAAAGAGATGGAGTTAGTAGGCCAAGAGAGACCAAAAGTGAGTAAATGTCACAGTATCAGTGTTAGATGCGAGTTTTTAGTTGCTCTGATTTTTCTATTCATTGGTATATATGGTGAGTTGTGAATTTTTTGGAAATAAATTTGTTTGTTATATGAATATTTTGACTTTGCAGTTTTTTCTCTTCAGCATTGATAATTGATTTTGATTTAGATATAACTTTAATAAATTTGACAATCTTTTGATTTCTTACTCAATAAGTAATGCCCATATATTTTAACGAACCCTCATTTAACTTTATTTTGCAAATTAATATTGCCTGGCCACCCGATATGCTATCTGGAGTTTTAATCTAATTTGGATCAGTCAAAAGGTACAAAGTAAAGAAGTTTAATGATTTTTTGGAGCGTTACAAGGACCTTGCTAGAATTAGCCTCAAGTGGTCAAATGCAGCAGTTTTAGCTCAGAACAGACACATTTGGAGAGGAAAATCGCAGTCTGGTTGGACCTCTGTAGCCTATGGCTGCATGAGGATTTTGTATGTATGTGAATACACATCTATATTACATGTGCATTAACCCTTTCAAGAGAGCTTTTCAGTGGTGTGCTATCCTGTAGAGTTTTATTTCCAAGGAATTTGGAAGGTTTGCAAAAAATGAATGGATGTAAATGCTTTCTAGCTTTTTTTTTTCTTATTTTGATACAAAGTAGATTTTTTGAAGTTACCATAATTTAAATGGGGCCAGTGGGGACTGTATTTTTTTCATGACTATTATAACAATACAGAATAATTTTTGTTACTTGTAAACTGATGGCAACATGTATATGTTGAATTTCAAACAGTTTGTACATTTACAGGTGTACCTCTTTTGCAACAAAGTGGAAAAAATGTACTTATAGAGATATATTTCAATTTTTTCTTTCAATAATATTTCACGGGCCAAAAAAAAGAATAACACAGGATAGGTAATTGAAAAGTCAGTTCATGTCACCTCAAAAAATTATTATATGAAAAATAATAAGTAATAATAAACCAGTATAAATTTTCTAAACCTTATCAAATATTTAATAAATTTAATGGGAGCATTGTGGCCATAGTTGTTGGACAATAATAATAGAATGAGTAAGTTGAAATAATGCAATAATAACTGCAATTAGAATGAATAAGTTGAAGATTGCATATCAAGTAAAGTAATATAAGTTGACAAAAAATTATAAAGTGGATTATAGATATTTATTTAAAATTTCAAGCAAAAACTTGATTTTGTTTGTGGGCCACAAATATCCTTGTGCGGGCTGCTAGTTGGACAGCACTGATTTAATACAGTTGATATACAGTCGAACTTGGCTGTAATGAGCAAAAAGCCATAATGATTTTAATTTACGCATATTCCCATACAATTGCTCACTTTTGTAACGAGCATACTACACAGCTATACCTTACAAATTTTGGAAACATGCAAACATTGTTAATTGCTCAGTAATTGGAAAAAGATGATGACTGTGATGATGATATGATAACAAAGTGAATCAAAATCAATGCTGACAATCTCCCAAGCTCAAGGTGCAATGGACACATTAATCAATTTTTTTTAAGGAACTGGGGCAAATAATAAGACTTTTAATGCATTGAATGTTTTAAGGGGAAATTTGAGAAATATCAAAGTGAAATCTTTAAAACAAATGTCAATTTTAAGATTCATAAATAAAAAGACTAATTGAAATCATGTTTATTATTATTTAGTATTGTTTTTAATTACGGAGAAATATATTGTGTTTAGTATTAAGTGTATGGTTTTAAAATTATGGACAAATAAATTGTGTTTCCATCCAGGGGCCAAGCTATTTTCTAACTATGCTCAGCCAAAAAAAAACTAACTTTAGAACTTTTATGCCAAATAACTAATGAGAGTAATTATGGCATGTTGTATACCAAATTAATCAGCATTTAATTCTGGATTTTCTGAAAATGATATGATTAGTTTATCTATGTTATACAACGTGACTTGGCCTTCTCACATTCATGGGATTTTCTGAACTAATTATGAAATAGAAAAAAAAAATTCCTTGGCTGCTTTTTTTTACTAAACATTATGAATTTTTCTTTGGGTGTTGAAGTTTGCAGATCATGGCTAAGTGCAGAAAGGTTTGTGCACCAAAGCAAAAAAGAAAACAGTGTTATATCGTCTGTGTTGCACAGCCAAGGCATTGGGGGGGGGGGGTTGTTGCCCTTAAAAATCACTTAATGTAAACATAAAAACTTGTAATTTTAAAACATATATATTTTTCTAGAGGGGGGGGGGGGGGTGAAACTTTTTTTGTGAGTATAGCAGAGAGGACACCTTCCTGAAATTGCCCTCCCATGTGATGGCTGATTTTCGTAGCAAGGAAGTCTATTTTGCTTCCGTATCCAAGACATTCATTTTCGAAAAGCTAGATGCTCAAAGTTTTTTTGCTAAAAAAAAAAAATTAATTAAAGAAAAATTGCATGTAACCTAATGGGGCATTAAATAAAATATTCACAACAACTCTTAAGCTGGCCTCTGATCTAGCATAACTTGGAAAGATCAATAAATCAGCTGATTGAAGATACTAACTAATGGAAGTAAACCTACAGAAATTAATTTGCTTCCATATCTAAGACCTCATTTATTTTCAGAAAATGATACTAGATCAAAGTTTTATTGGAAAAGTAATAAATAATAAAATAAAAATTAACACATAGCGTAATGCAATGTTAAAATATCCACAGCAACAAGTTTTAGGCCGGCCACATGATGTAGAATAACTATGAAAAAATCAATACTTATCGATCAGCCAAAAGATTGCTAATTTCCAAAAATAAGCTACTGAAATAAAAACTAAGGTTTAAATATAAAAAAGCAAATACGAACTTTACAAAGGGTATCCAATATGCTGGACTAAAACTGTAAACAACACTTATAGCACACACAACGGAGATTGTATGTGTTAGCCATCTGCATCTTGTTTGCTTCAGTGAAGCATAACTAATTAAATGCAGCTGCAACCAGAATTTCTAAGAAGGATGTGTTTACTTCCAGTTTCGATTTTAAGGTGGGAAAGATGCATAGAATGCTGGGAATAATGATAAAAATAACTTGGGAATACTGAAATAGGTTTGTGACAGAAAAGTGTGTGAAACGGAAAAAAAAATAGTGGTACTTATTTTGTTAATTACTTCCAAAATCCATCGTTTTAAAAAAAGTTTCTTTTTCGTTAATTTTTAGGAGATTTTCGAAATTTTAAGGAAAAATTTGTGGATAATAGTTCAAATCAAACTTGTGAGCTTAAATCAGAAGGTTGTTTCAGCAAATAGGAATGTTAACAAACAAATTGGAATACCGTTTAGTTCTTCTAAGAAATGTCAATCAGATGGCTTTATCAAATTATTTATATTGTAATTCAATAAAATATGCATCAAATTAAAAAAGGAAATATTATTTTTGAAGCCTGAATTGTATATTTTTATAAGATATATATATATGTATAAAATTACAACAACAATTTAAAAAAAAATCTTTTTTTTGTTGCACCAAAAATGGATGCATACATCCTTGACATCTCAATTCAGATTCTCCAAACATATACAGATGGCGTCACACTCCATTAGTTTTTTTAAATCGTAATTTTTAATGGATTATAGGCTAGATATTTGTTTGAAATTGTTAAAAAAAAATGAATATTTTTATTTTGTATTTAATTTGAACAAAGGTTTTTTTTGTTTCTCAATTTAAGACACAATTAAATTGTAAATGACTGATTTTGAAACCAGAATAGTTCAATAATATTAATCTGAATGTACCTGTTGCACTCCCTGGACCACCTTCCTAATCCCCAGGGGGTGGGGGCAACCCACACTAAGAAACCCTGCTCAAGAAACAAAAAATTCATTATGCCAGCCTGAATGACTAATCTTAACACTTTTGTATCAGAATACATAATTTATATGGAGTTAGATTGAACAGTGAAGATTTGTATAGTGAATACACACACCCACACAAATGTTTTAGTATGTTATACAGAGTGTCTGACAAATAATGGCATGGTTTCAGGAAGTCCTGTCCCCAAATACACAAAAGGCATCACATTGGCTATTGTACCTGTACATTTCCCCACTCAAACAGTTTCATGACACAAAAGGACATGATGTACTAAAATTACATTGCCACAATGTTAATGCCCCTGTGTAGTATCATGCAATCGTTCAATATGTGTGGTCTAATCGTATTTACTCCAAAGAAAAGGGTGCAGTGTGTTTTGTTGTAGAACCAAGCATTAATCAGTTATTACTGTTCAGTGTGCATTTGGACATTACTTAAGAAGTATCCTCCACAGGAGAATAACATCAGACAATGATTTTATCAGTTTATAGAAACTGGTAATGCTATAAAGGAAACAAAAATGGGACCACCAACAACATCAGATGAAGTTGTGAAAGGGATTAGACATTCTTGCTTGCATAGCCCCATAAAATCCAATTGTCGCAGTTTGTAATCCCAAGTTCCAAAATCACTCCATAACATGGTACATAAATGAATTTGGATGTGCACATACAAAATCCAGTTTGGCAACAAATTAAGCCTGATAACAAACCAAAACAGAATTTGCCAGTTTCATTTGAAATCCCAGCAATGATGAAGAAACATTTTTAAACACCACCATATTTAAGTGATGAAGCCATGTTTCACATCAGTGGACATGTAAATCATAATTGTCAAATACCTGGAGCATAAAATCCACATGTGGTTCAAGAACACATGTGATAGCTCTGAGGTGAATGTTTGGTGCAGCTTAATGCTTGATCATATCTTTGGGCCTATTTTTTTTGGAAAAAATCGTAATGACAAATTTACTTGGGAAAATTTTCTCTTTCCGCTCGTAATACTGACCTCGCAAATGCCATATTTTTTGAGCAAGATGATGCACCACATATCTCAATAGATGTTACCTAAGTTCATAGAGTAACATTTCTTGATAGATGGATTGGTAAGGATGGTCCACTTCTCTGGCCACAATGAGCCCTGATTTGGCACTGTTTTTTGTGGAGCTATGTAAAGAATTATGTTTACATGGACCTGAATCCATCTGAATTTGAGACCTGAATCATTTGAAAGCCAAAATAAAAGAAGCAACTGAGTAATGACAAGAGATATGTTGCAGCATATATGGTAGGAAATGGAATACCAATTGGACATATGCAAGGTCACAAATGATACACAAGTGGAAATTTACTAATTATGTTCAAAACTATTTAAGGTATACTTTCAATTAAAATATTACTTTCCTGAATATGTATATTATTTTCCTACATATTGATTCCTGAAACCCCATTATATTTTAGACAACCTGTATAAGAGATAATACCAACTCAATACGAATGAATTTTACAGGACATCTGAAGGTTGGTGGGTGATTCAAGACAAATTGAAATTGATGCTCTGTGGGAAATCCTGCATATTCCAGGATATCTGGCATTCCTGTCTGAGACTGGCCACTGTTTACAAATTCTGCTCTATCATGTGGCTATAATTAAATTACAGGCTACTACTTAGGCACTGGCATTTAATGTGTCATGTTAAAAATAGTATTTCTCCTTATACTTTAAATGGTCATAAATCTTTTCAAAAAGTTTCAACTCCTAATATTTAGTTAATAATTGTGTGTCTTATTGTGTACTACTATTTATGTCCAATTTCATTAGAATTTGTAGTGGGTGGTGAACTGATCTGGTTGAATTGACAATTAATTGTCTTGTAATTGTCAATATTTTCTTGTAATTGATTATATCTGCATGTTAATATTTTAAAGATACTGATGTCATTAGTATTTTATACTAATTTTTCATGTTTCTTTCAATGAAGGTTATTGTGAGATTATAGAAATGACCAAATGTGAAGGAGAAGCAGTTGTTAATAATAGGAAAGCAAAGTTGATATTTCTGTATGAGTGGTCACTGATTCTAAAATGGAAAGGTAAGCTTTATGCAACTTAGAGGTAGGATGAGTGGTAAGCATTTAAAGTATATTTTAATGAAATAGAACAGTTTTTGCAATGTACAGTAAAAAAATAAATTGCACATGTTAAAGAGTATGAAAAAATAATTAAAATGGGAAGTGTTGCACAATAAGTTGTTTCTTTAGTGAATTAGTGGTTACTCTAGATTAATCTGCAAGTTTGTTAAGATAAAAATACTTCAGTTTAGCTGAGAAATGTGAAAGACTTACAGATCAGCTTTAAAATATGCAGAAAATGGTACAAATTATGTACATGATAATATTTTAGCTTTCAAGTATAATTTTTCATTTCTGGACCCACAATAGATTTAATATATGAAATAGGTGTGATGAAATACATTATGAAGCTCTTTAGTCAAAGACCTCACTTATGAAAAGTCAGTAATCTCTGTTGTCTTCAAAATATTTGAAGTCACGGTATCAGTTCCTTTAAAGTTTGAATTACACTATTAGCAGAACACTTTACTCATGCACACAAAAGCTTCTGTCCCAGATATTTAGAACTGTATCATATATTTCAATATTCTACTATTTCATTGTCACTCTTATATTGGTTGTTAGCTTTGGATAAAAAAAAATTTTAGGCCTCCACTTGATGTAAAAGTCAGACTGAAATTTATTATAATAAAGATGTGAGGATTGTAAGACAAAGATGCATTTACAGAATACCTTGCCTATTACAGAATACTTGCCTATTGCAGATACCCTTGCCTATTACAGAATTCGAATCCATATCAATTTGCTCTAAAGTTAAGTATACTAACCACTTGGATGGTTTGTTCATTCAGGATGTTACTTCATTTATCACAGTGAACATAGTCTTGAAAGAAGACAATGTGATTGAGACACTGAATGCAGTTATCTCATTCTATCTATAATATGTAAATCAGTATCAATATTATTTTCTGAAGTGATCTCTAACCAGAATTGTCCTTCCTGCTTCAATAGTCCCATTTTGTACAAATCGTACACTGTATGACATTGAAATTGCCCCACCCAGAAGGAGTGAGGGGATAGGGATGAAATGTAACACACATAGCAGTACATACTGGCATACCATGATTTAATTTGCAGCCACTTACAGCAGTTAGAAGCTGAGATAATGCACCACAATGCGACTGCCTCAGTAGGTGTTTGCACTGCTGTGAACGGCAATATGGCGTGGCATGGAGTCATACAGTCGATGGAGGAATTGCACACCAAGCAGTGTTGACTTGCTCCCATAATTCATCGAGATTCCATGCTGGCCGGTGAGAGGATTACACATGTCGTCCAATATGGTCCCACAGATTTTCTATTGGGGATAAATCTGGAGATCATGCTATCCATGGCTATACTTGAACCTGTTGCAAACATTGTCTGGAGACCCTAGCAGTGTGTACGCGGGCATTGTCTTGCTGGAAAATGGGCTGCTGCATTCCTTCGAGGAATGGTAACAAAATGGGCTGCTGCATTCTTCCGAGGAATAGTAACAAAATGGGCTGCAGAACCGTGCTAATGTATCGTGATTCTAATGTATCAAATGTATCGTGTTCCCATGATGTGGACAAGAGGTGACCTGCTGTCATATTCAATAACACCCCATACCATTAGGCCTGGCTGAAGGGTGGTGTGCCAGTCATGAACAAAAGCTGGATCCGTCCTCTCGCCAAGTTGCCATACACAGACCCATCGATTGTCAGCACTCAAAAATGGGATTCATCACTAAACACAACAGTGTTCCATTCATGACTCTAGTTCACACGACTTTGGCACCAAGCCAGATGAGCACTGTGAAGGTTTGCAGTCAATGGCAGTTGATGTAATGGTTGCCTAGAGTACAGGTATGCCTCATCCAACCTTCGGTTTACCATTCGGGTCATTATAAATATTCGGTCCATGACCGCTGACACAGCCCATCGAATGTCGCCTGTAAGTGCTCTGTGGTGACAAACGAGCATGTCGAACAATGCACATATCAAGCTGTGCTGATGTCTGTCAGATGACACCACTCCCTCTGCGATGCATGCTAAAACCTTCATTTCTCCACTGTTGCCAACAGCATCCAACAGTTTGTGCATCCCGATGAACATGGGCAGCGACATGACGTGTAGTCCATCCAGCTTCATATAGGCCTATAATTCTTCTCTCAAAAGCATCCAAATGGTGATAAACCTGCCAATGACATGTACCAGACATTTTTGGCCTTCACTTAACAATTTCCAAGTGGAACCACCTAATCTCAACCATTCGCACAACTTCCACCTGTATAAACGATACCATCCCTGTTCCTTCTTGCACCTTTTATCTCTTGAGCCACATAAGTCATTGGTTCCGGATTATCATCACTTGCATATCTCAACTGCACACACCATCCCTTCTATTTGCACGTTTCTACAACATGTCCTTCTGGATGGGGCACTTTCAGTGTCGAGCAGTGTATTATTTTACAGCAGGTTTTAATCTCCAAAATCATATAACCATTTTAGCCACTTACCTGGTGGGGTTTGCCTCAGTCAGTAGCATGCCAGACTCATAATCTTTAGTTCTCAGGTTCCAGTTCCAACTGTGCCAGTGTTGAGAGTTATCTCTGCAAGACTCCCCACCCTCGATCAGTAGGGAACACCGATGGGCTTGTAAAGGCTGCTGTCCAATGGATGGGACATTAAGCCATGGTCGCATGTGTGGGAGAGCCATAACCTGTGTACAGTAAAGAATATGCTGGATGGCCCTGATGGGAGGCTACCATCTGTCTTCTTACAGCTTTTCATTTGGTCCCTTTCCCCCAACTTTCTCTGAGCCCTTGGGGTCCTTGTGACCTGACCATTTAGCCCATTGTGAGCAAAACAGGCACTGCTCAGAAGTAAAACAATGCTACCCTGTGTTGAATTGTTGATGGAAAAGCAATGGCTGCCTCGCTCACATTAGGCCTTATAATGCTTTGTCAATAGTCACTTGAATGAAGTGGCATCAACTTTTGATAGTTGTCCCAGGGTCAAGTTGCATTTTTAAATGATCAAAAATGAAACTGCTAGTGATCTCTAATATTGGATTTAGGGAGAGCCATAGGATTAAGCAATTAGCCTCAAAGCATGATTTTCATAAGGTAAGACTTATTTTACCAATACTTTAATTATATTTCAACCAAATAAACTAATTGAGATTAAGAAATTGAGATTTTTGCAACTGCAAGGACAGATCATCAAATTATTACAGTTAACTGAATTTGCACTGATGGTAGTTGTGTTAATGACTGCATACACTGATTATTAACATCTGATGATAATTACATCCTTCATAGTAGCAAACAAATAAAAAAGGGACTACTTTTAAAAATAATTTTTATTGAAATCCAAAGTGAATGCACAGTATTCCCTGTTAAGAAACAATAATTAATAGATTCTGAAAAAAATTCATCGCCGCCACGGCGGGAATCGAACCTCTGGCATGAATCTCTCCAGATTCATGCCAGAGCGCGCTACCATTGCACCACGCGTCGGACAACGAATATTTTCAGAATATGACCTTTTAAGTTTTTCTTCTTGAGATGTGACTGAGACAGCGCCATTTTTTCAGAATCTATTAATTATTGTTTCTTAACAGGGAATACTGTGCATTCACTATGGATTTCAATTATATATTTAACGCGGTAGCGTTAGCGACCTTCTCATTAACATCTGATAATCAAATGCAACGACTGTAAAACGTTGCATCTCCTTGAGTATAGATGGCGCTGTCTCAGTCACGTCTCAAGAAGAAAAACTTAAAAGGTCATATTCTGAAAATATTCGTTGTCCGACGCGTGGTGCAATGGTAGCGCGCTCTGGCATGAATCTGGAGAGATGCGGGTTCGATTCCCGCCGTGGCGGCGATGAATTTTTTTCAGAATCTATTAATAATTTTTAAAAGATGCAATTAAAATAGTTATAAAAAGTTTAATAACTAAAATAATTACAGTTTAAAATTATTCAATTTTAATGGTGCAATTCCTAGTACATATTGTTATTCTGGTATTCCATTCTCAGTAAAATAAGGCAATTATTCATAGGAAATATTCAGGTGGGGACGTTTTAAAGAGTACTGGCTACTACCACACCATGAGAAGAAATTTGTATATTTAGCAGTCCTTGAGAGGAGGGATTTTGACAGCATTGCTGTAAAGAAGCCTAGCAACAGAATAAATTAAAGTTAAGAGGTAATTGCAGCATGTTAGCAGCTACATCTAGTATTTTGTGAATCATTTTGTCCAGCTAACTATATTTACAATAGAGCCAACTCTTCAAATATACTTGAATGATACTTGTTTGAATGATACTTGTCAAATATACTTGAATGATACTGCTGAATGAACAAGTATCATTGAATGATACTTGTTCATTCAGCAGCAATGATACTTGTTCATTCAGCAGCATCTTGAACATGACAAGAGCAGATATTGACAATTGTAAGTAACCAAATTTTTCTTCATATTCATTAAAGAATGTGTGAACTTAAGAAATGAATCTTATGCCATCGAAAATATTGTACAAGTGAAGATGAGACAACAGTACATCAGAGATGACATTACAATAATTCCTGTGATCTGAAGGTCAACATTCCTGAAAAGTTAGCTATAACTTGATGTTGTATAGCTCAAATGTATTTTTCCATAGATTTCCATTAATCCTCCCAGGTCCACGTTGTCTGTATATGTTCAGAGAATCTGAATTGAGAGGCCAGGGATGTATGTATCTGTTTTTAATACAACAAAAAAAAAAACATTTTTTGAAAAATAAAAATTTGTTGTAATTTTTTTTAAATATAACTTATAAAAATATATAATTCAGGCTTCAAAAATAATATTTTGTTTTTTAATTTGATGCATATTATATGATTATTGAGATGATTTTGATGCATATATGATAAAGCCATCTGATTGACATTTCTTAGAAGCACTAAACGGTATTGCCGATTTGCTTGTTAACATTCCTATTTGCTGAAGCAACCTTCTGATTTAAGCTTACAAGTTTGATTTAAACTATTATCAACAATTTTTTTCCTTAAATTTTTGAAAATCTCCAAAAATTAACAAAAAAAAAACTAATTTTTAAAAATGGTAGATTCTGGAACTAATTACAAATTATGTACCCCTTTTTTTTCTGTTTCACATTCTTTTCTGCCATAGACCTATTTCAGTATTCCCAAGTTATTTTTATCATTATTCCCAGCATTCTATGCATCTTTCCCACCTTAAAATCGAAACTGGAAGTAAAAACATCCTTAGAAATTCTGGTTGCAGCTGCATTTAATTAGTTATGCTTCACTGAAGCAAACAAGATGCAGATGGCTAACACATGCAATCTCCTTTGTGTGTGCTATAAGTGTTGTTTACAGTTTTCATCCAGCATATTGGATACCCTTTGTAAAGTTAGTATTTCCTTTTTTTTATTTAAACCTTAATTTTCATTTCAGTAGTTTATTTTTGAAAATTAGCAATCTTTTGGCTGATCGATAAGTATTGATTTTTTCGTAGTTATGCTACATCATAGGCCAGCCTACAACTTGTTACTGTGGATATTTTAACATCGCATTACGCTATGTGTTGATTTTTTATTTTATTATTTATTACTTTTCCAGTAAAACTTTGATCTAGTGTCATTTTCTGAAAATAAATGAGGTCTTAGATATGGAAGCAAATTAATTTCTGTAGATTTACTTCTGCTAGTACCTTCAGTCGGCTGATTTATTGATCTTTCCAAGTTATGCTAGATCAGAGGCCAGCTTAAGAGTTGTTGTGAATATTTTATTTAACATCCCATTAGGTTATATGTAATTTTTCTTTCATTATTTCTTGTTTTTTTTTTTTTGTAAAAAAATTCGAGCTTCTACTGCTTTCTGAAAATGAATGTTTTGGATACAGAAGCAAAATAGACTTCCTTGCTACGGAAAACGGCTGTCATGTGGGAAGGCAATTTCGGGAAGGTGTCCCCTTTGCTAAACTCACTTAGAAAGTTTCACCCCCCTTCTAGAAAAATATATATTTTTTAAAATTAAGAGTTTTATGTTTATATTAAATAATTTTAAAGGCAACCCCCCCCCCCCCCCCCCCCCTCAATACCTTGGCTGTGCCACACAGACAATATAACGCAGTTTATTTTTTTATTTATTTGGTGCACAAACCTTTCTGCACTTAGCCAAGATCTCCAAACTTCAACACCCAAAGAAAAAAATTCATAACATTCAGTAAAAAAAAAGCCAAGAAATCTTTTTCTATTTCATAGTCAGTTCAGAAAATCCCATGAATGTGAGAAGTCCAAGTCACGTGGTGGTATAACTGGTGCCTACATAATGGGAATGCCTGCCGTTTTCCGCGATTCTCTGTGTTAGCAAGCACTCACATGAGGGCATCACCGTTCCACGGTAAGCTAGCCTATGCTAATGGTAAGCATATAGCGATCTGGTCGAAGTCATATGGTAAATCTAAGGACAAGTCGGGGAGAAAGAAAGAATCAGAGATGGCTAAACAAGTACAATAAACTGGAATCTTTCTCAGAGATACGAACGGGAATAATGAATCCTTAAATACTAGACGAATGCTGTTGAAAATCGAGATTTGAATAGATAAAATTATGATCTTGAATTTATAGTAAGATTCCCATTCACATAAACAGAAATTCTCTAATATTTTGTTAGGGCAGTGTAACTCAGTTCCATATATTGGAAAGGTTTCTGCGATTCCAAAATATTATTTATTCAAAAGTGATCTCAGAAATTTTTTCCAATTACTCATGTCATCGTTACATTGTCGACATATATGATGCAGCCACCTGTCTTGCAGATCCAGTTTGGAATAGATTCGATAGAAACCGAGATTCGCTTCTGCAAAACATCACACAATACTGCATCATCGTTCAGACTTCTAGTTAAAAACAGCAGAAGTAGACAGAATAATAAATAATTGCTTATGAACAAATCCATATCAGAATCCAATTTTGAAACAAGTGATAAACAGCGTAATAACCTATACTGCTACGAAGCAAGTAACAGGCAAAACAGCAGATCGCCAGTGCCAAATAGTACAGTAATAAATAGTAGACAAAAATGTAACTAGTGCTGCTATTGCTTCACTCTTGAAATCGGCAGGCATTCCCATTACTTAGGCACTGGTATAACATTGGCTGTGTTTAAATATGCAATACTGAAAAGAATCATTAAAAGAAATAAAAATCATATTTCAAGTTGAATGTTATATTATTCGGGAGGAAATTTCCTTTTGATAAATGTATAATTTAACTAAAATAATTTAATGCATGATTATGCTGTTTAAAAGGATGTGAGCTCAAAAACTGCTATCTCACAAACACTGAGACTATATCATATAGTCTAGGTATAAGTTGTTAGAACATGGCAAGACTTTAACTTAAGGTTATTTGAAGAAGAATCACAGAAGAATGTTATAAACACACACACAACCAGCTGAAGCTAGCAGGACTTTTCTTCAAATGGTAATATTTTACAACCTTACTTGGGAACTTCTACTGATGTTAAAACTACCTTAAGTTAGGTCTTGCCATGTTTTAACAACTTATACCTAGACTATATGATATAGTCTCAGTGTATTGTGAGATAGCAGCTTTTGAGCTCACATCCTTTTAAACAGCATAATCGTGCATTAAATTATTTTAATCAAATTGCTGTGTAATTACAATTAATATATAATTTAACTATTTTTATTCATCAGGTTTTCCAAAATGAAGCCTTAATTGTATAGTACAATCTTTTTTTTCACCATTTCATATTGAAAAAGGTATATTAAAATCAATATGCTTGCAAATTTGCTTATATTATTTATTTTCATAAAATTCGTAATTAAATTATGTTTAATTTGGTATATAACATGACCTATTTCGATTGATTGGTTATTTTTTTTTAAATTCTAAAGTTGACTTGTTTATGTAACTCAGCACAATTGGGTAAAAGCCTGGAATTTTCTCAATGTGTGGTGGTACCAAGAAAAAAATTGCAAAACGAGAAAAATATTTACTTAAAACCAAAAAAAAAATTTTTTTTGTTTTTCAGAAATATATGGTCATTCTATTCATGTGCATTGTAATCATTTCTGTCTATTATTATTTTTTTAAATTAATTTTTATTTGTGTTGCCAGATGCATTTCTTTTACTACATGACTCTAAAAAAGTCCTATTAAAATAAAACATGTCTTTTTTGTTAAATTCTTTATTTTCAGAAAATTATAAATAAATGATGATTAATTTGGCATAGAATATGCCATAATTGCTTTCATTAGTTATTTGGCAAAAAAAGTTCTAAAGTTGAAATTTTTTTTTTGGCTGAGCATAAGGAGAAAATCGCTTGACCTCTGGATAGAAACCTGTTTTTCCGGCTGGACACTGGAAGGGTTAAGGAAATCACTTCAGATCCAATATAATAACTACACTATGTTGAAAAAAGTGTCCAGACACTTCCATGTTATGTCAATGGAAAGTCGCTTTCAGAGCTGCCTAACATTCAAAATAAATCTTTTACACAAAAACTATTATTGGCAATAAATTGTAGATGCCACTCAAATCTCTCTAAATATATTTCCTGCAACATTCATTTAATATTTGAAGAATGAATGGAAGCTGAAGCATTTTGAACTTTTGACACTTGTGAAAAAAATACTTCAACAGATAAAAGACAACTCTTGTAACAATTTGTTCACTAGCATAAATATCTGAAGTTTGTATGATGATTTTTTAAGATTTCATCAGTTTGGAGGCAATGTGACAGTGTCATCTGCTATTAAATGGTCCCGCTTCAATGACTCTTTAAATATTGATTGAAGATTGTTGAAAATTGACACTGTCTCATGCCTCCAAATTGATAAATCTTAAAAAATCGTCACACAAACTTCAGATATTTAATTTATGTTAGTGAACATATTGTTACGAGAGTTGTGTTTTATCTATTGAAGTATTTTTTTTACAAGTGGCAAAAGTTGAAGATAAATGCTTCAGCTTCCATTCATTCTTTAAATATTAAATGAATATTGTGGGAAATATATTTAGAGAGATTTGAGTGACATCTACAATTTATCGCCAATAACAGTTTTTGCATAAAAGGTTTATTTTCAATGTTAGGAAGCTTTGAAAATGGCTTTCCATTCACATAACGATGGAGTGTCTGGACACTTTTTTTCAACATAGTGTATAACTGAAAGTGTATGAAAACATTATAGTGCATCTGAAAAATTTGAAAGAGACAGTTGAAGGGATAATTCCTACTGAGCAAATAAATGAGGTTTGGGTACAAAACCATTTTCATATTGAGTTAGAAAAAATCAAAAAGACAAGCTAATTGATCTCCGCAATAGCCAGAAACTCCAACTTGATTTCCAGTTAGTGAAGTACAAAATTTTTGGTGTACCCTTGGAGAAGCATATCCCATTCTTACTAAACATGTTGTTATTAACTAAACGTTAATGTTGACCCTTGAACTTTATTTTACAATATTCTAGAAACACTATTGGATCCTGTAATTCTTCACTCTTGGCAAGATTACCAACTGTTTGTGATTTAAATAATAATAATGAAAATAAATATCCCGAAGAGATTTTTTTTTAAGTTTGAAAGGAATTTGATTAATTCTGATAAGAAATTAACAGTTTATTAAAAACAGATTTTTTGTCAATAGAAAGTGAGATTTAGAGATCTGTAACTTTTTATATTAGCTTTCATGGAAAAAGAGTAGTAAAAGCAAATTTAATTACTACTAAATTTATGGATTGAGAATTAGAGTCTATTTAAAGTCTGTTTTCAGTAATAAAAAATAAAACCTCTGTAGCAAATGCCTTGCTACAGAGGTCTGACAGGAGCCTATCAGTTTATATGCTATAGAGAAGGCCTGTGAGAAAGGCAGGACCTCAGGAGAAAGACAATGCAAGCACCCATGCCTTACCTGGGGCTCTAACCCATGTCCTTTGATCACTAGTAAAGAATACTAACCATCAGCCACAGGAGGCTGCTTGATGATAATATATCCTACTATATAAATCAAAAGCTTTAGTTTCATTATTATTTAGTTTACTAGATAACATTGGTGTATTTATTCATCGAAATGGTTTTGTTATTGTTCATATTATAGATATTATTTTGCTGTTATCACAGGTTTTTTGGAAAACAGCAATATACAAGTTAATGGAACTGTTGAAATCCCAAACCTGAGTGAAGAACAAGAACTTAATGATATTGATGTAAGTTATAAATATATAAGGTAGATTCAAGTAGTAAAACTTTTATTTTCTGATAACTGATTAATAAAAAAGATTAATTTACAGTTTTCTTAAGCATGCCCTGCCTGCCACTGAAATGGTAGGAGTTCAGAAGCATTAGAAAGATTCAGCAGCACAGTATATATGGTTTAGAACAATAAAAGTCTCTTATTACTTTTTGATTCTTAGTATTCAATTGAAACTTGCAGTTGATGAAATTGTAAACAGATTGAAGAAATTTGTAGTAACCAATAATTTATATAATTGTGACATCTGTCTATAACAAACAATAGTAGCATCTGTTGTTTAAAAAACAAGTACAATTATTAAAAATTGGTGTACTTTCCAATCTGGCATAAAGATGGTTTAACATGGCAAGTATTTAACCAATGAAACCCCAGGTGAATTAAGAAACAGATGAATCACCTGGACTTCATGATGGAACTTGCATACACGTATTTTCAAATTCCCTCAGTTATATAATAACTTTAAAAGTTAATTTATAGTACACTAAGCTATTAATGCATTTTAAAACTAAAATGCTGACTTTAAACATTAGTTACAAAATAATGTACAAACAGGTCACAATTTTGGAAGATATTTGTGAATTAGAAAGTTTTAAAAATAAATTATGAACTAGAAATAGATCATTTTATTCTCAGCTAAAGCAAATCTACTGTAGTTACTTCAAAAAGCCATTATGTTTTGTCAGTGCAGTAACACTGGATGCAACTGTCTAATTGAGACAGTAACCCACACACCATTCAAACTACATCACACTTCCCTGCCTGTTTAGTTAGAGAAAGCTAAAGGCAGTATTGCAGATGCTGCCTGTAGCTTTCACAGTATTTATCAAAAGTTTACATCTGTTTCATATAGAAATACATGTAATTTATCATTTGAGGAAGTTTATACAAAGCCATAATACAAATGGCTTTGTACTATGGCTGTTACATGCCTTCAATGCATTCATATAAGTGGAATCATATTCTAGTAGAATTGTTGAATTCATATATTTTCTTTCAGGAGAGAAGGGATGCATGTTTCCCTAAAGTTATTCTGTACTACTATGGGATTATGAGAAATCGGAAGGGTTTTTTTTTTGTTATCAGGTACTTTTCCACCTTCAAGATATTTTGCCCCCCTTGTCAACAAAAAAAAAAATTGTTTTTAGGTCTGTCCTGTATAGAGACTTTTGAAGATTATACACTGAAATCTATAATGGGCAGAGAAAAGGTTCAATGTTCCTGAATGCATGAATTTCTGTAGTGTTTTCCATATAGTGCACCATAAGCTGGTTATGGTAAAAGAAAAATATTAATAATTGAATAATATAAAAAGTTCCAATTTTGTGTTTACCATAATCCAAGAGAGGAAATATTCTAGTGCTACCTTAGGTCAAGGTTCAAGGTGTTGTGTAAGAACATGGTGAAATTAGCTTCCAATGAGAGGCTCCCTACACCAGTTGCAACAGAAGGGCAAGATAGCAGAAGCAGAAAATGCTACATCTCTGCTATATCACTTAGGTCCGTAGAAAAATGTGATAGGGAAAAAAGGAGAGACAAAGACATTAGACTTTGCAGAAAAGGCCAATGTTCTGAAAGAAATCAGTGAAAAGTCGCATGCATATTCGCAGTAGCAGCTTGTTCTGGTGAGTGCCAAAAAGGGGGGTAATCGAGTAATCCATGGTTCCGATAGCATGAAGATCCCAAAACGAAACTTCTTTGCTTGGTGAATTTCTCTCTCTGTAAAGTCTTTCAGGTAATAGAAGAATGAGAAAAATAATGTTTTGTATACATTTGAATTAGGAGCAAAAATTAGTATGAAGTGGGTGCTGCATTGTCAGTATGAAGATAAATTTGATGTGCACATGCTAAGATATGTGGTAAACATTTTTCAGATGCTTGTTAGAGTTATGAAGCTAATGATAATATAAACTAAATGATAATGCTATTCCAGATTTTAAAAAAAAGTGTCATATAAAAAATTCAGTCTTGTTAGGATGACCCCTTCCACTCCCACCAGATGATTGTCATCACAGGAAGCAATGAAATGATTGGTAGATAAGAAACCAGTCATTTTGAAAACTACGACAGTGTACCCAGTAAAAAAGTAGCATTATCTCAGGTAATTGATGATTAAAATACATTGACTTATACTGTACTGATTCATGGAAATAAAAGTTATGTCAGTGCGTCATAGTCTGTGCATTAGAAAATTATAGCAGTAGTTTCAAATTGCTGTTAAAAACTAAATAAGCTGAGGAGAAAATCTGATTTGCAAACAAGATTATGAACAAAGCAAAAGCTGTGGAATAAACATAAAAATTGATACAGCAGAATAAAAATTTCAGAATTAATCAAAACAAGAGATAAAAAAAAGGCAGACTTTTCGTTGAATAACTGCAAGGGAAATTTTCGTAGTAAATTGAAAACTATTTATGCCACATCACATTAAATATTTTTGCAAGGGATAAAATTTGAACCACTACTTACGGCAAAAAAATTATATTTTTATTATTTTCATTATGATTATTAACATAGTTGGTAAAAAGTAGTTGAAATAAATATTTGGTGTTTTAATTCGATCAAATTCAATTTTAAAGCAAGATTATAATAATTTCTCAAATCATCTAATAGAAATTCTATAGTAATTCAATGTAAATCATCATAGAATTTCGTTATTATTTTTGATTCATATCTTTTATTAACTTTTGCGAGCAATTACTTAAATTGGAATTATTGCTGTTAAATAGTCAATTTCCTTAACTATAAATAGAGAACGAATGTTGTTAAAGAGTCATTCTCTATTTAGAGTTATTTTATTTAGGTTTATTTGTTAGAATAAACCTAAAATATTTAGGTTGAAATAGATTTCAGCTCTTTAAATTGTCTTCAGTCACCTTTTTCAAGAAAGATCATTTAAGATGTTCCGAGTTCTGTATCAGTTACTACTGATATAACACAGAACTGTACCTAATAAAGTGGCTGCTGATTGTGTATCTATAACAATAAATAATTCCCTGATAACTAAATAGACCTCAAACACTTGAAAAAAAAACTGAAATTGTAATTTTACACTTTTTCTACTAACAGAAATCTATCTTGTCGTAGGCTTCTTATACACTTTGTTTACCTTTGTCTCCCCACTGTGATGCCTAGCCAATGACCACCAAGAAACACTACCTCGCAGAGTAGCACCACCCTTCCTTCATTTACCCTGCAATAGATCCCTCTTCCGATGCAGTCAGAAAGGCATGTCATCAGCATCAGCGATGACAGTCACATTAGATTAAGGCAGAGTCCAAGACAGAGGTGCAGGGACATGGTGTGAACAGTGGCGAGCTTGCTCAGAAGCGAAGGAGAAGCATTGCTCAGAAGGTAACCACTGTTCTTGATGCAGGAGAGGATCAAGTGTCAGTACAAGACCAGGAGGGTCTTGCACAAACTTCCCCAGTTGGTGCCAGCAAGGAAAGACTATATTTTACTGCGCAGTGGCAATGTCTTAAGATGCTGGATGTGGGGACCCCACATCAGACTGTTTTCCAGGACGACACCAAGGAACTTATGCTGTTTGACGACCTTGATATGGTAAGGTCCAAACATGATGCCAGGGAAGGTGGACAACGAAGTATATCGTGACAACCCCGGTGCACTGCAGTACATTGACTGCATATCACCATGTGGGAGAAGTCACAGAAACCACTATCAACTAAAAAGGCACCTAACATTTTAAACTTGCCTTACATTGATCCTGCCTACAGCAAGAGAAGACCTTTGTGAAGAGAAAAGCACTGCTTGGGTTTTAATAGCCTGCTTGAAGATATAATCATTGAGGTGCAGTGAGAGTGGGATCTTTTTGAAATTTTGAGTGCTGCCTAGGAATATGCCCAACACTCACTGAATTTAGTCCAGAAACTTGCCAATATATAAATAAAAAGATCTTGTCTTTTGAATTTTGAGCCAGAAAAATAAACAGAAG
The DNA here is from genome assembly GCA_038380435.1 of Ryuthela nishihirai. Taxonomy (NCBI): domain Eukaryota; kingdom Metazoa; phylum Arthropoda; class Arachnida; order Araneae; family Heptathelidae; genus Ryuthela; species Ryuthela nishihirai. The sequence goes on from JAWZYU010000027.1 coordinate 10,290,205, forward strand.
TCCTAACTTTTAGAGTCGTCTGCAGCAGAGGTTCCTAGGTACTTCCGTTGATAAGCTACACCTAATCAGGTGCCCCCACACCCTTTTGGCATGACCCCCAACTTAGTCCTCTCCATCGAGCCGGGCAACCACAGCCCCGCTTTGCCGTCTCGGCCTTGAAAATGCCGAAGCCACGTCGGGGAACGCTGGACCAGCATAGCCCAAACTGGTCCGCGACCCTCCGGCGACGACAAAGATGTCAGCCTACCGGGGCTAACAAGACCACAGCAACATGGACCCCACTTCGCAGAGGAACCCAAGTTCCTCCACTGCAAAAGCTACAGAGTCCAAATCTCATTCATGTGGGACTCTTAGTTTGGCTGTTCCATCGATAAGCCCGCTGGCCACGGCGCCCAACCTAGGCCATGAGCCTCCAACTTCTACCTCTCCATTGTGAACGGGCCGAAGCACCCGCTGAACATCTGTCCACCTCGATATCACAGAGACCGCATCAGGGAGCCCACGGACGAGTGTACGAAGAGGTGCACAACTCAGTCCGCAGAGCTCCCCAATAAGCCTGCAGAAGACAGGGTTTTCCCAGGCCCTATCTGAGGCCCTTAGAACGGCTCCTCAACCAAGGCTGCAACCCCCAGCTTCGCTGGAGGATGAGTCAAAAAGTCGACAGGAACGCCTCAGTCATACAGTCCGCCAACCTTCAACAGGCCCCCCTCCACTGGGGGCCACCAGACATCAAGAACCCAAGAGTGCCAGCGATCTGAGCCCAACTTCTCAGAGGCACCATAACCCCCACCCCTCGTCAAGGAGGTCCCACTCCGGGGGGGGGGGGGGGAGGTGGACAGAAGGCATCTCTTCATGAGAACCATGGCCGCAGTCTTATTGGTGGAAAGAGAGACAAGGTTGCTGAAGAGCTTGATGACTGTGGCCACAGCTCATTTCATCATGAGCTGAGCATAGGAGGGGTCCTGGTTAGGGAATCGGACACAGATGCCATCCACAGATAGAAATATGCACTCTATTCTCTAGTTGAGAGAGTAGGCCTGACAGCAAGATGTTCAGAAGGCTGAGGACACCCCTTGAGGTACCCCATGGTTGATAGTGTGGGAAGCACTGAGTGTGTTGCCCAGCTTGACACAAACCATCCTTTGGAGAGGTATGCCATGATCCAGTGCATGATTTCAGTGAGAAAGGGAATTGAAAGCCTTTTGGATGTCAAAGAGCTGACTGTGGTTAGTCCTTTAGACATTGCCTGGTGTCAGCAGTGGAGGTGAAGTCGATAAGATTATCAGACGTGCACCTCCCTTTACAGAAGGCTGTCGGGGAGAAGACCCTTGGTCTTTAGGTACCATTTTAGGCATCCAAGGACCAGTCTCTCCAGGATCTTGCAGAGACAAGATGATAGTGCAATGGACCTATAAGAGGACAGCTCAGTGGGTTTTCCCCATCTTCAAGATAGGCACAATGTGTAGCCTTCCAGGAATCAGACAGAGTAGGTGGCCCAAGAGTGGTTGAAAGCCTTGAGAAGAACAAGCAGAGCTTCCAGCGACAGGTTAGCTAACAGAGTGTAGCTAATGCTATCAGGTCCAGGAGCAGAAGAGCACTTGGAAGCCTCAATGGCAGAAATGAGTGCAGGGTGAAAGGGTCATTGCAGCTGGGCTTACTCTCAGGGCAGGACTGCAGAATCGTAGGCTGAGCAGTCACAGGTGGGGCAGGTAGGTTGGTGGTGTAAAGCTGCAAGAAGGCATTAGCAGTTGCGGCTAAGTCCTTCCCACCTGATAAGGCCAGATTGGGGAAAGGGAGGGCAGGCTGCGACTTCCCCGTCAGGTTTCAGATGAATTTCCAGACTTTCCCAGAAAGGGTGGAAACATTGATGCTGGAGCAGAAGGATTCCCACCTGAACCTTTCATGGCAGTTTAGGTACCTTCTGATGGTAGCATGTAACCTTGCATGAAGGATGTCTGTAAAATTACCAGAGTGGTAGGTGCGACTTTCTGGTGTGAAATTTGCATATAGTTGCTTTATGCAAAAGGGTTAGCAAAGCCCTATGTTTAAAATACAGGGCTATGACAAAAGAATTGAAAACTTCAAAAAATTTATTGTAAGTAAACTAAATGAGATACAAAAGCTAAAGTTGCATTTCTTGAAAGAGTAACTGGAAAAATTTCTTTCCTAAGCTATAAATGTTCAATGTGGGCTTCATGTTTAACACTGACCCCATTAAAATAATAGTAGAACTAATCCCACACTTTGCATAACCTTATGCATTAGTTTACATCACTGGATTCTACTGCTTGATGAATATTGTTTTTGAATTCCTGCAGATAGTTTAGCAGAGGAAGGACGTACATGTGATTTTTTATGCAACCTCATAAAAAAAAAAGTTCAAAGGTATCAGATCAAGCAATACCAGAGGCAATATGCATTCTTCTAGTTTTAATTAAATTTCATATGTGCACTGTCAAAATGTATTACAAGCACATGCACTTGTATAGTTTATTAGTACCTATAATTTTCACCTATCTTTCTATTGCTTTTGGCTTTGACATTTGCTAGTTTGTCCTTTTGTCAAAACATTCCACCATGTCTTTCAAACCCAATGTAGAAACTTAATGATTTATATGTCAAATGAAAGTTTGTGATATGGAGAGTGTCATAGCTCTAAAAAATTGACCCTAATGCATTCTTCCCCCCCCCCCTAAAAAGTGGAAATAAGAAAACAATTATTCCACTATAGCTCCACAAACTGAATACAAAAAGCAACAATCTATATGTCAAATGAATGCTTCTGACATAGGGAATGTGATAGGCTATGAAAAATTGACCCCTGATGCATTCTTCCTCCTAAAAAATGTGAGGAAATATGAAAATGATTGTTTCCCTATATCTCCTGAATGTAAGTGTGGAAAGTAAAAAGCGAGTACCAAATGAAACATTGTGATAACTGGGAGTGCCATAGGCTATAAAAATTTGACACCTCATGCTTTCGTTCCTCCCTAAATAATGGAAAAAGTGAAAGTCATTAGTTCTATAAATTTGTAACTATGGGAGATCCTATAGTTACAAGTTAAAATGAAAGCTATAATGACTGTTATAAACTATTTCAGCTTTTACCACCAATATTCTTCCCCCCCCCCCCCTCTGATAAAAGAAGGGAAGATTTTCCCTGGGTTAGACTTTAATGAGTCATATCTCAAATTAAAGCTTCTGATATCTCCAATGTCATGGACTACCTCAAACATGACCCCAAAAGGGAGGAAAGATGTGGTCGATGTTTATCAGCTGTATATCAAATGAAAGTTTTTGAAGATAGGTGTTTTTAGTAACAAAAAAATTGTATATAAATTGGTATTTTTTAAATTTTATATCTTCCTATATGGTCCCTTAAAAGCAGAAAATAAACCTAAAGTATATTATGGTACAATCAGTCACTAATTCATATTGACTTCAAAGGAAGATCATCATCATCATCATCATCATCCTCCTCAAGCAGCCATGGGCTACGGAGGTCCAACCAGACCGCGCAGTTTAATTCTCCAAGCATATCTGTCCTGAGCTACATCAGCTGCATCCGGCCACTGTACACCAATTCTAACAAGGTCCTGTTTGACATTGTCAGCCCACCGCATCCTAGGTCTCCCCCTCCTTCTGAGGCCTCCAGGCACACTGTTCATAACCCTATTAGCCAATCTATAATTATCCATACGGGCAACATGGCCAAACCAGCGAAGTCTCTCTCTGCACAATATGCTGCTTAAAGGAGGTTGCAGACTCCTTTGCCTAACCTCATCATTAGTTACAAAGTTAAACCACCTAATACCCAAGATACTGCGTAAGCATCTAGAATCAAAAGCATCTAGTTTCCTGTTATCTTGCTTACACAGCGTCCAAGTTTCACTACCATAATTAACTCTAGAAAGAACCAAACTATTATACAGTCTAATTTTAGTCTTTAGTTTTTAGTTTTAATTTTTTTTTAGTTTTTATACGCCTATTTCTCCACAATCTCCAGAGATTCTTAAAAGTCCCAGCAGCAATACCTATTCGTCTGTTAATCTCATGCCGCACATCACCAGTATCAGTTACGTAGCTCCCAGGGTAATTAAACTGTGACACCTACTCAAGACTGCAACCATTCAGATTAACTGAATCACAACCTGCCTGACCAATTTTCTTCACTTTAGTTTTCTCTCTGTTTATAACCAAACCTACTGTACTACCAGTCTCATCAACAGTTCGAATGAAAGAGTTCATCTCATCAACATCATTTGCCAAAAGGGCTAAATCATCAGCATAATCTAAATCAGAAATTTTCGTATCTCCAGCCCATTTAAGGCCAAAAGCTTTCCCTTGAAGTGAATTTCGCATAACATAATCAACAACCAAACTAAAGAGAAAAGGAGACAAAATGCACCCTTGTCGAACACCAGAAGTAATGCTAAACCAATTGCTACAAGACTTACCAACTCTCACACATGACTCAGTGTTATTATAGAGAGCTTTCATTATGTTAACTAACTTGTCTGGTATACCATATGATCTCACAATCAACCACAAATTATGACGATCAACAGAGTCGAAAGCCTTTTTGAAATCAACAAAGCTAGCAACCAAAGGTTTCTGAAACTCTAAACATTTCTCAAGAATCTGCCTAAGTGAAAATATCTGATCTACACATCCCCTATCACTTCTGAATCCACATTGCTCATCACGCAATTGCCTGTCAACCAGATTCTTAATTCTATTAAGCACAATCATGGAAAGAACTTTACCTAGAACGGAGAGTAGGCTGATACCCCTATAGTTATCACAAGAACTGCGATCACCTTTTTTGAAAATAGGGATAATAATAGCTCTGGTAAAATCTTTAGGAACCATGCCTTTATCATAAAAGTTATTCAAAATTTCAGTCATCCAAATGGTATCAGAAACATTCCCAGCTCTAAGCATTTCCGTAGTAATTTCATCCACCCCTGGGGATTTATGAAGTTTAAGTTTAGAAATAGCCAAACTAACTTCAGATTGTGTTATAGGGCCAACATTAAAGCCAACAATGCATCTATCATCATTGCAAACAATGGGAGTAGAACTAACCACATTGTTTAGAACATCACTGAAATGCTCAGCCCACCTAGCCATGACAGAATCCTCCCCTTCTACAACCTTACCTTGTTTATCCTTCAATCCTTGTATGCCCGTCCGTTTTCTACCACACAAAACATTAACTATCTGGTACAGCTCTCTGCTGTTGTGCTGTCTAACTGCTTCCTCAGCTTTGTCAGCAAGGCCATCAAGCCAAAGATTCTTATCAGTAGCTAACTGATCCTTTACACGTTTATTAAGTTCTTTGTAATGCTTTCTATTAGGACTAGTAGGGTACTGATTAAGGACATTCCTGCAGTTCCTTCTTTCTGAAATAAGCTCAAGTGCCTTATCACTTAAATAATTCTGCCTCCTCTGCTCCTTTTTCCCTAAAAGAGTACTGTTAGTTTCCAAAAAAGCCTGTTTAAAATGGCCCCATTCTTCCTCAACTTCAGTATTAAGCAAACCATGACTGTCATAATGACTAAGTAACCTATCATGGTAAGCTTTAGCTATAACTGGGTCTTTCAGAGCTTCAGTATTAAAGGTAAATTTTTTAACCCTAGCACAACACTTTTTAAGTTCAAGTTGCAAGACACTTTTAACAAGGTAATGGTCAGATCCAATTTCAGCTCCCCTATATGCCCTGGTATTTCTAACAGAACTAGCCCATTTGCTGTTAATTAATATATAATCAATCATATTCTTATGCAGCCCATCAGGTGAAACCCACGTGTATTTATGTATGTCGCGGTGTTTGTAATATGTGTTAGTTATTCTGAAACCATTTAGTTTACTTACCTGTAGGAGACGTTGCCCATTGCACCTACCAATACCAAAAGGGCCTATTACTCCTCCCCAAAGGTCAGAGTCGGTACCAACTTTGGCATTGAAGTCACCAAGAACAAGGGTAATATCTCCTTTCTTGACAGAATTCAAAATATCCTGAAGTTGTCTGTAAAACCTATCCTTCTCATCCTCATCAGAATCCTCAGTGGGGGCATAACAGCAGATAACATTCAAGTCTTTAATGCTTGTCTGAAATTTTGCTGTAAGAAACCTTTCATTAATGCACTCATATCCTAGAAGAGCATCACTAGCATGTCTGCTGAGCAGCAGACCCACGCCTTGGTGATGCTTTCCATCCTCCCTCCCTGTAAAGAGAAATTTAAAGTTATTTTTAAGTATCTCACCTTTACCTGTCCATCTGGTCTCTTGCAACCCTAGAATATCTAGGTTATAGCGCTGGAATTCCTGCATGAGGACATCAAGAGAATAATCTCTATGTAATGTCCTTACGTTCCACGTTCCTGCAGAGAGAAAATGATTAGTAGGATTTTTAAAGAAATTAGGTTTATTGAGATTGGTAGGGCCAACAATATCAAACAGCCCCCTGATCGCAGGCATGGGGCAAAGACCTGTTCCTCCTCCGCTAAAGGCTGAAGTCACCGATGCTGGTAGGAACTTCAGGCACCACCTTTTCAAGTGGACTTTTTCAAGAACCATATGGCCTGCCTGAGACACATTACTCCAGTTTAGGCTTGACGATGCCCAACTAGCTAAGTAAGGTTCAGGTACCTGTGATGGCCTCTGATTAGGATTATCCACCTGCTGATATAAGGTATCCCATGCCTCTGTTCACTTAGAGCTGGCAACCCAGAAGCAAACAGAAAACACAGCGGCAGACTCTCCCTCAACAGAGGCCCACCAGTGCAGCAAGTCCAGGATCCATAATCAAGCTCAAATCCATAAACAAGTCCAGTCTAGTAGGTATAAATGGTCAGCACCAGGACCCTGTGAAGTTGACCACTCCTCAGCAGGGTTGAAAAAAAAGAAAAAAGTGGCCATAGATGACCAGATCAGTAGGCCATACTGAACTGGCAGCCCTCCCCTTCCGTTCACTTCCACAAGAGAATATCTCTTTTGAAAGGTACTAACGGCCTGCACCACGAGAAGGCGGGGTCGGACATTAGGTGCTAGACCTGGCCGGTTCTGTGCATCATCACTGGGGATTGGTACACAGCTCTCCTTCCAGTTTACGCCTAGCTACATTTACAAGCAAAGGAAGATAGGGTGCTGATTTACCTATACGATGAGATTGCTGGCACCCTATCTTCCTTTGAAGTGAATGCATACTCATTGACTGATTGCACCATCGATATGCTTTAGGTTTATTTTTAGGGCCCATATAGGAAGATATTTTTTTTTAATTTTTTAATTTATTTTTATCTATCTTCCTATTGCTTTTTGCTTGATATTTGTCGGTTTGTCAGTTTGTTGGTTTGTGGATTTGTCAAAACAGTGGTTCCACCGTATCTTGTAAATGCAATGGAGAAATTTAATGATTTATGTGTAAAATGAAAGCTATAAAAAATTGACTCCCCATGCTCCCCCCCCCCCCCTCTAAAAATAGGAAATATAAAAATTATGCTATATGTGCAGAACGTGAGTGCCGAAAGAAGTTATATGTCAAATGAAAGCTTTTGATGCAGGGAATATCATAGGCTATGAAAAATTGACCCCCCATGCTTTCTTCCCCTCCCCCTAAAAAAGGGGGGAATATGAAAACAATTGTTTCCCTATATCTCCTGAATGCAAGTGTGAAAAGTAACAAGCTATTTCTCAAATGAGAGCTTGTAACAGGGAGTGTCATAAGCTATAAAAAGTTTAGCCCGTGCTTTCTTCCCCTCTAAAAAAAGGAGAAATATGTGAAATATTGTGCTATATCTCCATAATGCGAATGCTGTAAGTACGGGAGTCATAGGCTATAAAAATTTGATACCCATGTTTTCTTCCCTCCCTAAAAAGGGACAAATATGAAATCAATTGTTCCCCTATATCTCCAAATCCAAGTGTGGAAAGTAACAAGTTCTGCATGAAATGAAAGCTTCTGAAGCAGAGAGTGTCATAAGCTATAAAAAAAATTAAACCCCATTTTTCTTTCCCCCTAAACAAGGGGAAATATGAAAACGATTGTTCACATACATCTTCAAAATGTGAATGCTGAAAGTAACAAATTATGTATCAAATAAAAGCTTTTGACAAGGGAATATCATAAGCTATTAAAAATGGGAAATATTAGTCTATCTTCTGAACATGAGGGCTGACAGTTACAAGTTAGCTGTCAAATGAAAACTCATAATTATATGAGCTTTGACTGTCATAAACTATTTTTAAATTTGCCTCCCCCCGACAAAGGGGGGGCAGATTTTTCGTGGGGTTAAACTTTAATGAGTTATATCGCAATCCTTGTGATGTGTCCAATGTCATATGGGCTATCTCAAGCACAACTCCAAAAGGAAGGATAAATGTGATCAATGTTTTATCAAATGAAAGTTTTTGTAGGTAGGTGTATAATGACAAAAAATATAAATAAATTTAAAAAATTGAAAAATGCATGTCTTTCTATATGGGAACTAAAAAGTAGAAAATAAACCTAAAGAATATCAATGGTGCAACCAGTCACTGAGTTCGTATTCACTTCAAATAAAGTATGGTTTGGCAATCTTTTTGTGTAGGTCAATTGGTACCCTATCTTCCTTTGAAGTGAATACAAACTCAGTGATTATTGCACCATCAATATGTTTTAGGTGTATTTTCAACTTTTTAGGGCCCATATAGGAAGATAAGTATTTTTTAATTTTTAATTTATTTATATTATATCCACAGAACTTCACAAGTTGACTAAGTATTTGACCACTATTATGCTGTGCAAATATCATGGGTTTAAAGAGAAAATTGTCTTGAGCTGCATGTGATCTCAGACCACAACTTCCCCGATATGTCATAGGAGGTTGTGGGTTCAGATCTCACCTAGTTCAAGAGAATTTTTCCTCTATACCATGATATTTGTGTAGCGTTTCTGAAATCTGCTATGAAGGATATGCACACTTATCTACCTACATATATAATACACACATATAAAGTTTAAAATAATTTGTGATATTCATGTTTATATTACATGTACTTCCTTTACAGTTAGTTACAACTGTATAGTTTTGCAAAATATCTAGATTTTTGATTGTCCAGATAATTAGAGTTCAGCTCCATATATATAATTGTTTTGTAAGAAAATGCATTTTATCCCAGTTGTATGGTTTTTGTGGATATTAAGAGCAGAAAAGCAAGTATCTAATAAAGTATGTTTAAATTAGTTTCATCAAATATATGAGACAAAAGAAATATACCTTTAAAAAAAATATTTTTATATCCTATTGCTTTTCACTTGTCATTTGTTAGTTTGGGCTTTTGTCAAAATGGATGTTCTACCATATCTACTTAATCCATTGACCAATGCTAAGGTTAAGAAAATTACCTACAACACTGAAGATCTGAAAGATCCATATATAGCCAAAGCATACCATGATAGGCTATTTAGTCATTATGACAATCATGGTTTGCTTACTACTGACATTAATAAAGAATGGGATCAGTTTAAGCAGGCTTTTCTTGAAACAAAGAGTACTCTTTTAGGTAAAAGGGAACAGAGGAAACAAAATTATTTGAATGATAAAGCTATGGAACTTTTTTCTGAAAGAAGGAAGTGCAGAATTAATATGAATCAACACCCTGCTAGTCCTAACAAAAGGCATTACATCAAGCTTAATAAATGTGTAAAGAATCCTTTAACAGCTGATAAGAATCTTTGGCATGATAGCTTGGCTGACAAAGCTGAGGAAGCAGTTAGACAGCACAACAGCAGAGAGTTGTACCAGATAGTTAATAATGTTTCGTGTGGTAGAAAACGGACAGGTATACAGGGATTGGAGGATAAACTAGGTAAGGTTATAGAAGGTGAGGATTTCATCATGGCTAGGTGGACTGAGTATTTCAGTGATGTTCTGAACAATGTGGTTAGTTCTACTTCCATTGTTTGTAATGATGATAGATGCATTACTGGCTTTCATGTTGACCCTATTTATCAGTTATTATAAACTAATAGCTTATTATTATTTTATTATATATAATTATATACTTATTAGTTTATAAGTTAGTTTGGCTATTTCTAAACTTAAACTACATAAATCCCCAGGGGTAGATGAAATTACTACGAAATGTTATAGCTTGGAATGTTTTGGTTACCATGTGGATGACTGAAATTTTGAATATCTTTTATGATAAAGGCATTGTTCCTAAGGATTTTACCAGAGCTATTGTTATCCCTATTTTTAGAAAAGGTGGTTGCAGTTCTTATGATAACTATAGGGGTATCAGCCTACTTTCCGTTCCAGGTAAAGTTCTTTGCATGATTGTGCTTAATAGAATTAAGAATCTGGTTGACAGTCAATTGCATGATGAGCAGTGTGGATTCAGAAGTGGTTGGGGATGTGTAGATCAGATATTTTCACTCAGGCAGATTCTTGATAAATGTTTAGAGTTTCAAAAACCTTTGGTTGCTAGCTTTGTTGATTTCAAAAAGGCTTTCTGTTGATCATCATAATTTGTGGTTCATTGTGTGATCGTGTGGCATACCAGAGAAAGATAGCTTTATGTAATTAAAGCTCTCTATAATAACTCTGAGTCATGTGTGAGAGTTGGTAAGACTTGTAGCAATTGGTTTAGCATTGCTTCTGGTGTTCGACAGTTTGGTTATTGATTATGTTATGCAAAATTCTTTGCAAGGGAAAGATTTTGGCCTTAAATGGTCTAGAGATTTCAAAATTTCTGATTTAGATTATGCAGATGATTTGGTCTTGATGTTGATGAGATGAATTCTTTCATTAGGGCTGTTAATGAGACTGGTAATAGAGTTGGTTTGGTGATGAACAGAGATAAAACTAAAGTGATGAAAATTGGTCAGGCAGTTGGTGTTTCAGTCACTGAATGGTTGCACCCTTGAGCAAGTGTCTTAGTTTATTATTTTGGGAGCTATGTAACAGATACTGATGATGTGCAGTATGAGATTAACAGGCAAATACGGATTGCCTCTGCGACTTTTGGAGAAATGGAATCTATGGAGAGTGTGAAGAAATAGGCGTGTACACCTAAAGACTAAAATTAGACTATAATAGTTTGGTTCTTTCTAGGGTTAGTTATGATAAGGAAACTTGGACACTTTGTAAACAAGTTAACAAGAAACTTGATGCTTACACAGTATCTTGGGTATTAAGTGGTTCAATTTTGTAAGTAATGAAGAGGTTAGGCAAAGGAGTCGGCAACCTCCTCTGAGCAGTATATTGTGCAGATAGACTCTGTTGGTGTGGCCATGGTGCCCGTATGGATAATTATAGATTAGCGAATAGGGTTATGAACAGTGTGCCTAAGGGTTTTCAGAGAAAAACCTAGGATGTGATGGGCAGACAATGTCAAACAGGACCTTACTAGAATTGGCCTTGAATGGCCAAATGCAGCAGCTGTAGCTCAGAAGAGACACTTCTGGAGAGGAAAATTGCACAGTCTAGTTGGACCTCTGTAGCCCATAGTTGCATGAGGATTTTGTATATACGTATCATGAAGAGTTCATCTTTGTACTATATAAAGCACAAAGTTTATTGTTGTGGCCCAAAATTCTAAGGCACTTCCAGGAAAGTCTTCCTTGTCATGTATGTCGGATGATCCCTTAAAACTAATGGGAAAAAAAATGCAAAATTTTGGATATTTTAGAAGAGGGCTTCCAGAGTAAGTCTCAAAAAAAGAAAATAACAAAAGAAACTAAAAAAAACCCCTAACTTCTAGTTTCTCATCTAGATTCTAGATGAGAGCATGAGTTCCTGATCAACTTCTGTTGATCAGGAACTTTAGCCAATTGATTCTTTGGGATCAGTTTTTAAATAGAAATGTGAGGAAAAAAATGGATGTCACTGATTTAGATCCTGAGATAATCAAGCTCAAAGTTCAGCCTACAAAGGGGCATTGTGGTGGGTGTTTTGCGTACATGCGTGTACTATGACTATATATAAAAGGAAGTTCCAAGCAGCAGACAAATTTGCTAACATGCTATTGCAAGTTGGTGATGATAATAGTTTTGAAATAAGCAGCAAAAATTGATATTCTTGTTGGGAAATTGGTAACATCAATTGAAGAATTAGTAAATAAAGTTTTACTCATATGTCTCAGAATTGAAAGAAAATTTTGAAACGTGGCTGTGTGAAAGAGCAATCCTAACACCAAAGAATGACATTACAACTTCAATCAATGACTATCTTTCAAGTCAATCCAGCATTGAAGAAAAGGTCTATAGTTTGGTTGATAAGTTGTAGATGAAGAAAATGCAATACATTGCCATTTGGAGTTTCTCAATAACTGGCTTTGAAAGTGGACATTGTGATGCCCCATCGTTCACTTTTGCTTTACCTTAACCAGTTTTTGTTTAATTTACGTTATATTTATCATTTTGGGGATTTTTATTTCCTTTTCGGCATCACAGCACTCGTTTTCAAGTTTCTAGGAGTTGCGTACGCGCAACTCCGAATTTCCGACCGTAACCGTTAAAGCGCGTGCCAAGGACACGCCCCCTCTTGCGTCATAGCTTGTGTCCTTCGTCATTGTATGCAAATGTCTTTCCCGGCATGCGCCGGCCCATTGTCAAAACCGTGACCTGCGAGGCACTTGAAAGTAGTAGAGGACTTGAGAGAAGCACTTGAGCACTTGAGAGCAGAGTTGTAGAGAGAGCAGAGAGATGTAGTAGGGTGCGTAGCACCGTGCGTGTAGCACAGAATTTAGTTTCTTCATTGATGTCTTGGTGAGTTAGTTATTTTGGAAATAAATCTATTTTGTTTTGTTACAAACTTTTGAGTCTATAGTTTTTTATCTTGAGCAACGCTAATTTAGGATCTTTTTTACATTAACTCTTATTTTGTTAAGAATCATTTTTGACTCTTACTTATGAACGCTCGCTGGCATTTGAACCCTAAATCAACTTATTCTACATTTTGGCAATTTGTTAATGATTGCCTGGCGCCCGTCTAAGCTATCCGTCTAAGCTATCCGGAGCATAAAACTTAAAGTATTTTGCATTGTTTGGAGCGTTACAACATGTGGATTATATTGTTGAGGAATTTAAATGCTCCTAAACTTTCCAGTGGAGCACAACTAAAAGTTTGTGATTTGAAACCTCATGTAATCAAGTAAGTGATACAGGATGTGCTATGGGTAAAAGCATTTCCATCTCACAAATTCCCATGATTCCAAGTGACTACTCTTTCAAGTTTAAAAGATTTCAATTTCCAGTAAAAGTACATGAAGCAGGTTACCTTATATAAAACACAAGGAGAGTCCATGAAAGTTGCTGAAATTGATATATGCTATTCATGTTTTTCACACAGTCGATTCTATGCAGTTTGCTCCAGAATAAGTGGTGGAAATAATTTATACATATTTGCATACAACGATATTTTGTAATGCTTATTTCAACTGAATCATAGGTGGGAAAATTCCACCCTTATGCAGGAGTCAGGAAAAAATGTGCATTCTTCCCAAATAAACGATTGTACATAAATGTAAATCTTTTCCTAAAGCTGTTTCTTATTCACTGTCTTATGGCATTCTGCTTTTTATAATGCAAGAAAATTGCTCAAAGAGACCGATGTGAAGAATGGGTATACATGATTCAAAGGAAAGCCCTAAAAACACCCAAATAACTTTTTAATGAATGGTCCTGGAGTTGAAAAACGGCTGTGCCCAATCAAGTGGGCATGGTCACTTTTCATCTTCTTTTCATTCCTAGTGGCAAATTTAGGAAATTAACAAACCTAGCTCAGCAACAAAGAGAAATAGGGAAAAAATATAAATTGCAATGTTGTAGAGCATCTTCTATTTAATAGGAAGCAGTATATGACATGCACGAAATTAGTGGATGGACACATTATAAGTGCTAATCTTTGAAATCAATGCACAATGCTTAGCCATTGCAAAATGTTGTGACAATCTGCAGACTATAGAAAAGGGCACATACAACAGAAAGAGAATGATGAAACCATTTATTACCAAATTAAGGATTCCAGGATGATTACATTCCAATTCATGAATGGTATAAACAAAACTTACTGGCATGCAAGTTGTAACATAGAGCCTTTTTGGACTCACTTCCAACTACAATTCACATCTGAATGCAAAAAAGAATATCATATTTTACAGCAATTAGCATTGCAGGTGGCACACAGGCATTGATGATCTGATGTCATAGATCTTGCAGTCTTGCAAGTTCTCTGAGTTAGGTATCTCGTATGCATATTCTTTCAGGTATCCCCAGAGAAAGAATCCATTGGAGTCATTCCACAGGAGCAACTTACTCGATGATTTAGTGTCCGAATGTGTCAGACAGGAAAGAGTGTATGTTTGGTGGGTATGGTGGTGCACCATCATGTTGTACATCCCTAAGGGAAAGAACATCCAACCAGTCAGGTATTGTGTTCTGTAGCAGTTGGAGATACCTCTGACTCATTAATGTTTCCTTATAGAATACCACTCCAACTAGTGTGTTATTCCAAATACTGTACCCCTCAGTGCAAGCTCCTGTTTGTGGTGAGGGGACCACTCTGTGAAGGTTCCACTGGCTCAGTTACCTTCACAGGGTTCCTGAACACTTGCCCGCTTGTTTACCATGCGTGGAGACCCGTGTCCCTGGAAAGTAGGATCCTGGCAGTTGCTCAGGGGTCCCCATCTCCTCTCCCCAGCTCATGACTGGTGGGGTCCCCTTTGTCTGTTTTGCCATTGGGAAGCCTGTCAGTGAATTCGGGGTCTTCTGCTATACATTGCTTTGGCCTCTGCTTCAGGTAAATGGGAGGTCATGTGATGGCCCCCTCAGGATCAATTGGCTAGTGAGCAGGTCCTGCTAGGGTCAGTCGTGCTGATCGGTGAGTAGCCTTGCCCACATCCAGGTAACAGTTTGTGAGTTTCCCCACACGTTTACCAATTTTATAATTTTCTTTCTTTTGGGAGGCCAGTTCTTTCCTCACACTTTATTAATTTTTTGCTTATTTTCTTTTGTGGTAACTCAGATGAGTTTCTCACCATTTCTCTTCTTCTTTTCCTTTTCATTCGTTGAGGGCTTTGCTCACTGGCTGTGGCAAGTGATGTATGGTGCCCGGGCAGCCCTGGCACCCGATTGGGCTTCCCTTGTTGGACTCCGTGGTGGGTGGGGACAATGGGCACCGACTCCCAAAAAACAACCAAGAGTTCTACAATTCAAAATTCACCGGCCAATGCTGCCAAGAGGGCTCACCATGAACCCCCATTGTCTTCGTGTGTGTCTCCATCTCTGAGTGTCCGTCTCCATCCACTCTACTGGTGATCAGGTGCTTGGAGACATGTCCCCATTTTTTATTAACTAGGGTATCAAAGGTCTTGAGAGAGAACCAAAATCTGTCAAGCGCCTAAGATCTGGTGACTTGCAAGTGGAAACTGCCTGCTCCAAAGATTCGGAGCTACTCTTAAATGTCACAGCGATTGGTGGAGTGGCAGTAACCATCACTCCACACAAGACGCTCAATTCCTCCCTTGGTGTGATCTCCAAGTGGGACCTCCTCAAGGTTTCTGAGGAGGAAATCTTCTCAAAGCTTTCAGCCCAGGGAGTGATAGCAGTCCACCGGGTTTTGATATGCCATGATGGAAAGCTATTACCCACCCAGGTACTAATAATAACTTTCAACATGCCACACCTGCCTACTTCCATCAAGGCAGAGTATTTACATTGTGAGGTACGGCCATTTGTACCAAACCCTTTGTGTTGTTTTCAATCCCAGAAGTTTGGTCATACCCACACTGCATGCTGTGGCAAGCCCATCTGTGCTCGTTGTGGCAGTCAGGACCATCTTGAACCTGACTGCACAGCAGAAAAGGCATGCTGTGTAAACTGCCATGGCGAACATCCAGCGTACTCCTGTGACTGTCCAAAGTGGTTGGAGGAGAAAAAGGTACAGTGCCTAAAGACCCTCCATAAAATCAGTTATATAGAGCCGATCAAGCTCGCTGCACCACCTGCTCCACCTGGCAAGGTCTCCTATGCCGGTGTAGTCATTGGAAAGCCCATCGTTAAGATGGCTTCTGCAGCAATGCAAACTGACATCAACCTACCACCTGCTGAATCTTTCTTTCCTGCTGCCAAGTTCCTCTTCACCCAGACGAAGCTGCAGTCGGTGTCAATCTCGACATCGACTCCGATTTCTATTCCTGCGTCCGTGTCTTTCACTTCCACCTCTGAAAGGCCCACTCCTTTCCACCCACAGACAGCAAGACCTTCCAAGCCCAAGGGGCCCCCACCGGAGCATAAAAAGAAAAGTTTAACACCTCATTTGGTGGTCTCTGATCCATGTCACTCGGATGACTCTGAGGACAATAGACACAGACCATCCCATTCAATAGGGAGTGATGGATCCCCCTCCTGGATCCATCACTCCCTATTGAACACCGGTGTCAGTACATACTTCCACACCCTAACCCACACATTCACTGCCATTGATCTCACTATCTGCTCCTCCTTGATCCTTCAACTCTTTCATGGGAGTCGAGGACAATCCATATGGAAGTGATCACCTCCCCATGATGTGCCCCATCTCCCGTGGGGGCCTTGCAGCCCTTCACGTGTATCCTGGTGGAGGCTTGATCAGGCTGACTGGAGTGGCTTCGAGCTCTTGTCTGAGCTCGAAGAGCACTCTGTCAGCCAGGAGCCAATCAATGTTGCAGTGGAAGAGATGATGCACTGCATCATCCATGCAGCTGCCTCTATTTTTCCTCAGACCTCAACTCGGTTTCCATGGTTCCCAAAACTGGTGGAATCCCAACTGCATCACAGCTCGTAAGGCTCAGAACGAGGCTTGGGGGGTATTTAAGAGATATCCGACATCCCCTAACCTTGCAGCATTGAAACATGCCAGGGCGAAAGCCCTTTCGTCTGGCGTCAGAGCCAGAAGGAATCTTGGATCAAATATATACGTCTTTTATCACTCGCACGACCAGTTCTAAGGTTGTGTGGGATAAGGCCCGGAAGATGGGTGGGAAATACATGTGCCACTCATTATTGATCCTGGAGCACAATGGACAGGCAATTGCTGATCCCAAAGCAATTGCTGAACTCTGGGGAAGTTATTCTCCTCCATCTCTTCTTTATCCTCCTACTCCCCTGAGTTTCTGGCCCAGAAGAGCAAGGCAGAAAGCTCTCCGCTGTCCTGCCATTCAAATGGCCTGGAGTCTTACAACAGGCCATTCACAGCGGAGGAGCTTCGCCTTGCTCTTCACACTTCTCGTGCATCCACCATCGGGCCAGAACATAAAAAAAAAAGCATACAGTGTGGTTTGGAGATTTAGCATTCTTTGTGACCTCCATGCCATCAGCTTGAGAGGTTACATGCTGAACTTCATCTCCAACTTTTTATCTTCTCGTGCCTTTCGTGTTTGTGTCAGCAACACTCTTTTGCAGCGTTTCCCCCAAGAACAGAGGGTGCTACAAAACTGCATCCCAAGTGTTGCTCTTTTTGCTCCCAAGATTAATTCCATCACATGACAACTTCCTCCCACTGTAGGCAATGGCCTCTATGTTGATGATTTTAGTGTCTTTTAATCATTTGTCCAGCAGAGGTGACAACCCCAAACTGCCCTGAACAATCTTTCAGTTTGGGTGACGAGGTAGACACAGAAATTTTTTTTTTTTCACTTTGGCTGACACAGAAGACTGCTTGTATGCACTTTTGCTGCAAATGTAATCTTCATCTGGATCCTGAGCTGCAGTCAGGGGTAACCTCATTCCAGTTGTGGTGGAGACCAAGTTTCTTGGCCTGATTTTTGACAGTAAATTAACCTTTTTGCCACATATTCGACATCTCAGGTCCAAGTGTACACGGGCATTGAACATTCTCAAGGTTCTCTCCTCCTTTTCTTGGGAGGCCAACCGATGTTCTTTGCTCTGCCTCTACCGTGCACTTGTCTGGTTGAAACTGGACTACCGATCCCAAGTGTACTACTCTGCCTGGGATTCGGTGATGAAGGTGCTGGACCCCCTCCATCATCAGGCCCTCCATGTTTGCATAGGGGCTTTCTGTATTTCACTGGTCCAGAGTCTTTACATTGAGGCAGACGAACCTTCCTTATCTATTCACCATCAGCAGTTGTCCCTGCAGTATGCTACAAAATTGCGATCCCTGCCTGGCCAGGGGCGGGGGTGGCTCAGTCGGTAGCGCGCCAGGCTCGTAATCTGTAGTTCCCGGGTTCGAGTCCCAGCTGGGTCAGCGTTGAGATTTATCTCCGCAAAATTCCCCGCCCTGCCCACGGTCAGTAGGGGACACCGATGGGCTTGGAAAGGCCGCCGTCCGTCGGATGGGACGTTAATCCGTGGCCCCGTGTGCGGGAGAGCCATACCCTGTGCACGTTAAAGAACACGCTGGATGGCCTTGACGGGAGGCTACCATCTGTCTCCCAACAGCTGTTCCAGTGGGTCCCCTCCCCCAACCTTCTCTGAGCCTTCGGGGTCCATGTGACCTGGCCATTTAGCCCATGGTGCGCAAAAAAGTGCCGCTCAGAGGTAAAACAACAACCCAACCCTGCCTGGCCATTCCACTTAGGACTGCGTTTTCAGTCCCCGGTGGGAAATTTTATACCAGAATCGTCCAACTGCCATTCATCCTTTCGGTTTGCATGTCTGAGGTTTCCTGCAAGACATTAACACCAGTCTCGATAGCATCGCACAGTCGACAGCCGAGCCACTTCCATCTTGGCTCACTGTTTCCCCTTCCTGTGATTTTTCTCTTTGCATAACGGGGAAGGCCTTTACAAACGATTGTGTATATCAGCAACTCTTTGCCAGGTATCGTGCTGAGCACCCGGACTTCTTGACTGTCTTCACAGATGGCTCGAAGTCCAGTACATCTGTGGGATCAGCCATGGTCAGCTGTGATGTTGCAGACCAGATCCCACAGCAGTGTTCCATCTTCACTGCATAGTTGCATGCTATCAGTCTTGCCTTGGACCACATAGCAACTAAGTGTCATCGTCGATGTGTCCTCTACACCGACTCGCTTAGTTCACTACAGACTTTTACCTTGGTGAGGCATCGTCCTCACCTTGTTCTCTCCAGGATCCACCAGCAGCTCCATCATCTGGCAGCCACCACCACCTTTTTTTCTGTTGGGTGACCGGTCACGTCGTAATCAGGGGCAATGACTTGGCAGATGCTGCTGCTAGGTCAGCCACACCCCTCTCCGACTATCCGTTGCCGGTTCCACATTTGGACTTCTAGCAGCGTTTTTCCATCGAGCTCCGGGCACAGTGGCAGAGATCTTGGTCTGAACAGGTTGGTAACAAGCTTTTCGAGATCAAGCCCATTGTCCAACCGTGGCAGTCTTGTTTTCACAGGAGTCATAAGGAGGAAGTTGTACTTGCTCAGCTCGCTTAGGTCATTCGTATGTTACACATTCCTTTCTTCTTCAGGTGGATGACGAACCTAAGTGTGAGTTTTGTGACACCATTTTATCCATTAAACATATTTTAATCTATTGTAGTGCTTTTAATCTTGAATGCCGATTATATTTTAACTTCCACGATTTTAAGTCCGAGCCCCTTACACTCAGCCATCTTTTATCTGATGACTCTTTTAACACCTTTTTTTGAGTTTTTATTCTTTACCAGATATTTTAGCCATATATGAGCTTTTACTTTTCGATGTTTAGACTTGTTGCCACTTACTATGGGTCCTTTACACCCTTTTTTGTTTTTTACTTCTGTTATTGTGTTATAGATGTTTTTATGCCTTTTGCTCTTTTACATTTTACACCATGTATTTGTTTTTTGTGGGTATTTATTGTTTGATTTTAACTTTGGTTGTGGGTTTGCTTGATTTTTAGGTTTTCTATTTATATTTTACACCTTGTTTGGTGCATCGTGGCCTTAGTTGCCTTTGCGCCTTAAAACCCCAACCAACCAACCAAATACTGTACCAGACATTAGTTGACCAGTGTACTTGATGCCTCACCACTTGTTCAAGGGATTGGTTGTTAAGAGCCCAGTAATGAGCATTCTGCCTGTTAATGATTCCTGCCCTTGTAAATTGCATCACATCTATCTAAAGTATCTCCAGAGAAAAGTATTAGTTATCCTGTAAGGTATTTATACCAGAGTGCAGAAATCTAAACATCTCTGATTCCTACTAACCTACAAGGTTTATATCACATAATGCCAAGCATGAGTTTTATCTTGCTGGGCAGGTGCTACATCAGTGTCATCTTGCACTTAACATTTATGAATCTTTTTTTGCAGCATTTCATAGTATTTTGTGGTGACTAAACATACAGCATCTGATTTCAAATGATCGATGTTTATACCCTTCCTCCACTCATTTTCATGCATACCATATGTTGTTTGCTACTAATTAGAAGATGCTGTACAACTTTGTAATTTACATTTTTTCTCTATTTTTCTTTGTTGCCAAGTTAAGTTTAAAAACTTCTTAACACTTACAGTGTCTGGTTTCTGAACTGAACTTACTGTGGTGGCCGGATTTATTTCAAGGTGTTTTCAGAAAATAAAATAAACAGCTTTAGAACTAATGAATGTGTCATGTTACATATCAAAAGAAAGAGCATCGTGCTTAATAAAATGACAAAAATTCGAAGAAAGTAATGGTAGGTTAAAATTTTTAAGCATTTTTTAAAACTCGCAAATATTTACTGTATTTTTTCCACTTTAGTAAAATTTCAAAAATATATGTATTTTCCCCATTTTTGCTATATTATTTTATTATTCTAATACAGTGTCTCGCAAACTGTGTGCCGCGAGAGATTTTCAAATTGACACTAGATATTCCAAAGATTTCATTTTGACTTGACTTGTGTTATCGACGTGCTTTAATAAAAATCTTTCAGATTTTATCAACTGGGATCTTGTAAGTATTTATCAAGCTTTTTCCAAATTTTGGTATTAATTTTTGATTATTTCAAGCCATAGAATGGACAAATATTTAAAACAAACACCGAGTTATGAATTAAAGAACGAGAGCAAATCTTCAAGTAAAACCAGGCTGATGACTTCAACAAAGCACAAATATAATGTTGATTATATAGAGTTTGCTTTTATTCTTTTTTAGGTGTGCCGTGGAAAAAAAAATTAGATTCAGTGTGCCGCAGAGTAAAAAAGTTTGCGAGACACTGTTCTAATATAACAGTTCATAGTATTTCTATTATTACTTAAATCTATAATATAATTTTTTTTTTTTTTTTTTTTTTTTTAATTATTTACTCATGCATATGACTTATAATTCATATTCTTAGACTTTTGACATTTCTAAGCCTAGAAAAAGCAGTGTCAAAAATAATTTCGCTTTAAAAAACAAGATAATTTAAACTAAAATTGAAAAATATATCAGAAAAGTGATAAAGAACTCTGAAAAAATTCAATAAAATGAAAATAAACTGAAGCACTGAATTTGAGAATAAGTCGCTTTATTATGAAGCTGCAGAATTATTATGGAAATTTTTATTTTAAAATTATAGCAAAAATTTTGGTAAAAAATTGCAATTTCCTGATCTTAATTAGTTTATTTGGTTTAAAAGTAATTAGAAGTATTGATAAACTACCTTTTAAAAATCGCATTTTGAGTAATCCTAAATGTTCTTCCGATATCCGCCATTATAGATCTCTAGCAGTTTTGTTTTCTATAATTTCAAATTAATTATTGTTTATAATCGCAGTATCCATTTGAGAAGCAATAAAAATAATTTAGAAACATTATAGAGTGCAAAAAAAACTTTAAAATTGAAAGTCTGATAAATTATTGATTAAAAGCCAATGTGCATAGTTCCCAGATAATGTAATTTCTGGTAGTAATAAAATCAATATCTCTATGTTTAAAGTTTAGAAACATTACAACTCTAGTAGAGCTACAAATAGTGCAAAATATGGGGAAACACAACCCATTGATAATCTAAGCAAAGTACAGCGGAATAAAGACATAAACTAAATCATCGTTATTTGATGCTATTTATGGTGACTGAACATCTCATATGTTTACTGCACATCCAATAGATTTGTTTTTAAACTTTATCATAATTTTTTCAAGTGGAATCAACAGGCAAAAAATATATATCATAGATTTAAATGTTATTTTCGATATTTGATTAGCAACAGTTGAAAAAAAAAATTGGATTTTTTTTTTTCCCCGAATTTTTTTTTTTTACAACCTTGTTCTACAGGAGCGAAACTTGCATCTCCAATCATTAGATATGGAAAGATGAAAGCGTTTTTTCAGGCTCCAACATTGAAAGAGTTAAATGTGCTTCTACGGGTGCTACAGTCATTGTCATTTGATTGGGCATAGTCACTTTCCTTTGGGTAGACCTAACATTTGCACCTCAGGAACCCTTCATTAAAAATAGATGTTTTAGGACTTTTCTTTGAACCCTGTATATGCTAGTAGGCTATAAAACATTTTACTCCATGCTTTCCACACAAAAAGCCCCCCCCCCCCCCCTAAAAAGCCAATGAAAAGGAGAAATGTGTAAATGATTATTTCATTATATGTTTAGAAATGTGCAGTCCAAGAGCAATGAGTTATGTTATCAAATGAAAACATATGATATGGGGAGTGTTACAGGTTATGGAAAATTTACCCCCCCCCCATGCTTTTTCCCCCTCCCCATAAAAGGAAGCATATAAATATAAATGATTGCTCTGCTACACCTTTTAAATGCAAGGGCCCAGAATAACAAGTATGTGTCAAATGAAAGCTTGTAAAATGCTGGAGTATGATGGCTATAAAAAGTATCCCCCTCCCAAAAAAAAAGGAAAACGAGTAAAAGATTGTTCCACTTATCTGTTGAACATATGAGGTCCAGCTGTAATGAGTTATGTTTTGCAAATTAAAAAGTAAATTTAGCTTCTCGACACTCAGGAAAGAGAGAATCTAGAAGCTTTAATTTGTGTTCTGGTTTCTCATACAGCCACCAAATACTTTTGCAAAGGACATACTTGCAAACTTAAAAGTCGGGTATGTTAACCAGTAATCAAGTAGAGTCGTATGACAATGAAAACTAACATGGGAAGTGTCATAGGCTATAAATAAGAATTATCCGGTAAACAAAAAAGTGTAAAGAATTATACCATTGTGACTTTAGAGGTGATACCAGTTGTAATGTATTATGTGCCAAACTAAAGCTAGTAATGTGGCGAGTGCCTTAGGCCATTGCAAGCCCCCCCCCCCCCCCCCCCCCCCCCCCCCCCCCCGCTTCTTTTCCTGAAAAAATGTGTGTATGTGTGTGTGGATTTTGCAACAGTCCACAGTGAGTTATATCTCAAAAGTTGGGATGTCAAGAATGTCGTGGGCTACCATAAATTATTCCTCCTTTTTCTTCTCCCCCAAAAGAGGAAAGGAACTTTAAGGAGATTGATTGTAACATGTCATATGCCAAATGAAAGTTCAAGGCATGGAGAATAACATTGGGTATGTAACAATTTTCTCCTCTGAAACAGTGAAAAGGCAGGAATTTTTCGTGACAGAGTTTTCTGTGAAGTTGCCACTAATAATATGTAAATCGAAAGGTTTAAAACATACCTTCTTCCTATATTTACTCTAAAAATTGAAAAATGAAAGTAAAACTTATCACTCATAAAATCCCTTACTGAATTCATATTGACTTCAAAAGAAGATGAACACCAAAACTAATGAAGTTTCATTATGATTCATGAAGCAGAATATTTGATCAATTTGCTTTTATTTTATACTTTTTAGAGCTCTTATTGGAAGATGGTACTTTTAAAGAATATTTTTTCCTAAAAAACTGTGTAGCAAATTTAAATACTGAGAATTTTGGAAAACTAAGTGTTGTGTAGAAATTAACCCTCTCCTTGGTAATGCAAGATATTTGTTAATAGTCATAGTAAATTCTTCCACATAATGATTGCCAGAATAAAATAATGACTACATAGGACAATGTTAAATAATCATTAGTAGTAAAAATTATTATTATTATTAATAGTAAAAATTATTAGTATAAAATGCAACTGTTTATACCATAACTATATGATTTCTGTACCTGCTACTTTTTTAAAATAATTTTGCATAACAATCTTATGTTATTTTGCTTACACGTGGTCTCCAGTTTATAAATGAATTTGCACAGTAAGAGTCAGTCTCATATACCATCTTGATAGCCTTACATTTGCAACTATCTACTGACAGGTATTACTTTGCATCAAGATATTGCACTCTTTTGTTCTGAAATTTCATATTTGGTATTTAAAATTCATTAATATTAAGCAAATTTTGGATCATTTTTAAATTAATGTTAATTTAACTATTAAGCCATCTACATCATTATCACAAAAGTTACTGTAATTTTTGCCTTTTACATTCAGTTGACAAAAATCATCAATGTAAATGATGTACAATATTGGTCCAATATAGAGTCCAGTTACACACAATACACCATATTTTTCCTGCAACTCCAAATTATGTGCAACTTTTTTTTGTTCTTTAATTAACTTTCAAGCCATGGTACTGCTGTTTTTTCAATACAAATATGCTTAATTTTATCTAACAGATCTTATGAGCAACACTACACTATAAAATACTTTTTACATACTCTAGAATAGTTATGACATTGAATTATTACAATCCAGGGAATTGTATACATGTACACCTTTTTTTTTTAATATGAATCTGATTCCTCATCTTTTGACACATTTTTTTCATAATGATTCCCAAAACTTAAATGATATTAGCACATAATTGGATATTGTGTTACTGTTTCCCTTTCTGAGGCAGGGATGGCTCAGTTGGTAACATCCAGGCTCATAATCTGCAGTTCTCAGATTCGAATCCCACTTGGGCCAGCATAGAGATTTATCTCCACAAAACTCCCTACCTTACCCTGGTCAGTAGGGGACAGTGATGGACTTTGAAAGGCCACTGTCTGTCAAATGGGACATTAAGCTGTGACCCAGTGTGTGGGAGAGCCATACCCTGTGCACATTAAAGAACATGCTGGATGGCCTTGATGGGAGGCTACCATTTGTATCCCAGTAGCTGTCCAGGAAGTCTCCTCCCCCAACCTTCTCTGAGCCTTTGTGGTCCTTGTGACCTGGCCATTTAGCCCATTGTGTGCAAAAAAGTGCCACTCAGAGGTAAAACAACCCAACCCTGTTTCCCTTTCTAATAATAGAGATACAACTGTTTCTTTTTAAATCATTTTAGAAGAGACCATTTTAGAACGATATTCCACCATAATCCCTTAAGAGGATTAATAAAATATTTTATATATTTGTTTAATATTGTTGCACTAAATCCTTGCAAACTAGGGCTTTTATTGCTATCTAACCCCAAATATTTTTAAGCCTTATTCAATGGTTGTAAGAACATGTGGAGTTGTTTATTCTGACACCTTGGCTGTTTTACTGTGTTTTTTAATACTTTCAGATTTATTAATACTTTCAGCAACTGATAAAATAAGTATTGCTATATTTATTGCATCTATATCATCTGTTTGTGTATATTTATCAGAATATTTAAGCATTACTTTTTATTATTATTAGTTATCATTTATTAATTTTGATTTTTTTAATATGCATAATTTGATTGTTGCATGAAAATGCAATAGAAGTATTTTTCTTTTACTTAATTACATCATTACAAATTCAGATAGTTCCATTCTTTACTAATTGCTGAGAAAAGATGAAACTTTTTATTAAAACTCACCCTTTTGAAATATTCAATTTGATGTCCATTATTTTAGATAAGTGTTTATGTGGAAACGAAAGGTCCAGAATCAGAATTACTTAAAGAAATGATGAGAAAAAATGGAGCAGATAAAATCAGACAATGTTTGGTTAATTATATAAAATGTCTCAAAGAAGGTAAGATGAAAATGATTATTTTTAATTTTAAAAATTGGAAACTTTAAAATGTGTAGTTACAAAAATGCAAAATATCAGCATTTAAGTATTAAAAATTTGGGTTTACATTGCCCTTAATTAGTTAATAAGTAGTTATATTGCACCTAAATTGAAAATAATATGTCTACAGGTATTATTAACAAAAATCAAGTTTACCAAATTGATAAAAAGTCAAAATATACAGATATTCAGTTTCTCTTGTATTACAGAGGATAAATTCCTGTAATATTATAGGGGCAGGGTGGATCAGCCAATAGTGCATCAGGCTTATAATCTGCAGTCCTACCTGGGTCAGTGTTGAGATTTATCTCCACAATATTCCCTGCCCTACCTTCAGTCAGTAGAGGACACCAAAGGGCTTGAAAATAATGCTGTCCATCAGATGGGACGTTAACCCATGATGCCCTGTGCAGGAGAGCCGTACTCTGTGCACATTAAAGAACACACTGGGTGACTACCAGTTGTCTCCTGGGGCGGGGGTGGCTCAGTCGGTAGCGCGTCAGGCTCGTAATCTGTAGTTCCCAGGTTCGAGTCCCAGCTGGGTCAGCGTTGAGATTTATCTCCGCAAAATTCCCTGCCCTGCCCACGGTCAGTAGGGGACACCGATGGGCTTGGAAAGGCCGCTGTCCGTCGGATGGGACGTTAAGCCGTGGCCCTGTGTGTGGGAGAGCCATACCCTGTGCACGTTGGATGGCCTTGACGGGAGGCTACCATCTGTCTCCCAACAGCTGTTCCAGTGGGTCCCCTCCCCCAACCTTCTCTGAGCCTTCGGGGTCCATGTGACCTGGCCATTTAGCCCATGGTGTGCAAAAAAGTGCCGCTCAGAGGTAAAACAACCCAACCCAGTTGTCTCCTAACAGCAGTCTCTTTCCCCAACCTTCTCTGAGAACTTGGGGTCCTTGTGACCTGGCCATTTAGCCCATTTTGTGTGCAAAAAAAGTGCCACTCAGAAGTAAAACAGCACAACCTATAACACTGTAAAAATCCCAACATATATTTATCATTTAAAGCAAGAGTGTCAGAAGTGTGTGTGGGTCACTAATCACAGATGGGTCATTCCATGTCAGATCAACCAGGCTTTTCCACTACTCATCACAGATATCAATAATATTTGTTAGTATGCATAAGATATGCAGTTGCCCAAAACATTTTGAGCTAAAACTTTTTCTTCAAAGAGTTATTCATTTAAACTAAGAGGGAAATGTACAAATTGCAATTGTGAAAATTGTGCAATTTTCCATATTTTTTTTTTAGCATAATATCTAAGAAGTTGATTATGTTTTCTTATCCTATTTCTGTTGTAAATTTTAAGTCATTTTCCAATGAGTTAATTTTGTTTAAAAAAATCTATTGGGAGGTTTCTGTTGGTTGTGTTGATGATACAGAGGATGTCATCCATGTATCTTTGATAGAATTTCATTTCTGGTCGAGAAATGAAATTTTTTTCCCACTTACAGAGGTAAAAATTCACTAGATACGGAGCTAATGGTGATCCCATATATAGTCCTTGATTTTATTTTTGGAATTTATCTTGAAATTGGAAAAAATAGTTATCCAGTGAAAGTAGTCTGTAAATGGTAGCTAGGTAGTCACTGGAAGGAGAGCTATGCACCAATCCCCTGTGATGATACATAAAACTGTCCAGGCCTAGCACCTAATATTCGACACTGCCTTCTCATGGTGCAGGCCATTAGTACCTTTCAAAAGAGATACTATACTTTCTTGAAAAGAAGGAAATGAAAGGGGAAGGCTGCCAGATCAGTGTGGCCTACTGATCTGGACAACTATGGCTACTTTTTTTTTTTCCTACCCTGCTAAGGAGTGGTCAACCACAAAGGGTCCTGATGCTAACCATTTATACCAACCTGAACTGAATAATGGCTCTGACCTTGATTATGGATCCTGAATTTGCTGCACTGGTAGACCTCTGTTGGGGGAAAATCTACTGTTTTCTGTTTGTGGGTTTACAGCCCCAAAAGAATAGATTCACAGGATACATTTTATCAGCCAATGGATAATATTGAGCAGAGGTCATTGGAGGTACCTGTACTCTTGCTTCAACAGGCATCCTCAATTCAGTCATTCTACGGACATCCTCAATTCTCATCCTTCTTTAATGCAATGAAATTTTACATTGGAGGAAGTCTTCCAGTGTTGATGACTTCAGCCTCTAGTAGTTGGAGAACGGGTCTTTGACTGATGCCTTCGATTAGGGGGCTGTTTGATATTGTCAACATTCCCTCTCTCAATAAACATAGTTTTTGTAAACATCCCATTAACCATATTCTCTGCATAGGTAGTTGGAATGTGGGGACTCTGCACAGATTATTCTCTTGATGTTCACACACACAAGAATTCCACCATTATAATATTGATTTCTCGACTTGCAAGAGACCAGATGGACAGATAAAGGTCAAATTTCAGGGAGGGAAGATAAAAAGCATCTCCAAGTGTAGGTTTGCTTCTCAGCAGACATGCTAGTGATGCTCTTCTAGGATATGATTGCATTAATGAAAGGTTTCTTACAGCAAAATTTCAGACAGGCATTAAAGACTTAAATGTTATCTGCTGTTATGCCCCCACTGAGGATGCCGATGAGGATGAGAAGGATAGGTTTTACGGACAACTTCAGGATATTTTGAATTCTGTCAAGAAAGAAGATATTACCCTTTTTCTGACTTCAAATCCAAAGTTGGTACTGACTCTGACCTTTGGGGAGGGGGTGATAGGCTCTTTTGGTATTGGTAGCTGCAATGGCAATGGGCAACATCTCCTACAGGTGGTTTGAGAATAACTGACACTTGTTACAAACACCGCGACACACATAAGTACACTTGGGTTTCACTAGATGGGCTGCATAAGAATATAATTGATTATATATTAATTAGCAGCAAATGGACTAGTTCTGTTAGGAATACCAGGTCATATAGGGAGCTGAAATTGGATCTGACCATTACCTTGTTAAAAGTGTCTTGCAACTTAAAACTTAAATTTTTTAACCTTGGAACAACACTTTTTATCTTTAATTCTGAAGCTCTGAAAGATCCAGTTACAGCTAAAGCTTACCATGATTCATTATGGTACTTAATAATTATGACAGTCAAGGTTTGTTTGCTACTGAAGTTGAAGAAGAATGGGACCATTTTAAACAGGCTTTTCTTGAAACTAGCAATATCTTTTGGGTAAAAAGGGGCAGAGGATGCAAAATTATTTAAGTGATAAGGCATTGGAGCATTTTTCAGAAAGAAAGAATGCAGAAATGTTCTTAATCAATACACCACTAGTCCTAACAGAAAATGTTAGAGTCTAATAAACATGTAAAGGATCAGTCAGATCTAGACAGCATAACAGCAGAGAGCTGTACCAGATAGGTAATGTTTTGTGTGGCAGAAAATGGACAGGTATACAAGAATTGAAGGATAAACAAGGTAAGGCTATAGAAGGTGAGGATTCTGTCATGGCTAGGTGGGCTGAGTATTTTAATGGTGTTCTAAACAATGTGGTTGGTTTTACGCTTATTGTTTGTAATGACAGATGCATTACTGGCTTTAACGTTGGCCCTATAACACAGACTGAAGTCATTTTGGCTATTTATAAACCTAAACTACATCAATCCCCAGGGGTAGATGAAATTACGTTGGGAATGCTTTGGTTACCACATGGATGACTGAAATTTTGAATGTCTTTTATGACAAAGGCATTGTTCCTAAAAATTTTACCAGAGCTATTATTATCCCTATTTTTAAAAAAAGGTGATTGCAGTTCTTACAATAACTATAGGGATATCAGCCTACTTTCTGTTCCAGGTAAAGTTCTTTGTATGATGTGCTTAACAGAATTAAGAATCTTGCTGACAGTCAATTGTGTGATGAGCAATGTGGATTCAGAAGTGGTAGGGGATGTGGAGATCAGATATTTTCACTTAGGCAGATTCTTACGAAATGTTTAGAGTTTCAGAAACCTTTGGTTGCTAGCTTTGTTGATTTCGAAAAGGCTTTCAACTCTGTTGATCGTCATAATTTGTGGTTGATTGTGAGATCATATGGTATAACAGACAAGTTAGTTAACATAATGAAAGCTCTCTATAATAACACTGAATCATGTGTGAGAGTTGGTAAGTCTTGTGGCAATTGGTTTAGCATTGCTTCTGGTGTTCAACAAAGGTACATTTTGTCCCCTTTTCTCTTTAGTTTGGTTATTGATTATGTTAATACAAAATTCTTTGCAAGGGAAAGATTTTGGCCTTAAATGGTCTAGAGATTTCAAAATTTCTGATTTAGATTATGCAGATGATTTGGTCTTGTTGGCTAATGATGTTGAATTCTTTTATTCGGTCTGTTGATGAGACTGGTAATAGAGTTGGTTTGGTGATAAACAGAGATAAAACTAAAGTGATGAAAATTGGTCAAGCAGTTGGTGCTTCAGTCGCTCTGAATGATTGCATCCTTGAGCAAGTGTACTCAGTTTAATTATCTTGGGAGTTATTTAACAGGTACTGGTGATGTGTGGCATGAGATTAACAGGTGAATAGGGATTGCCTCTGGGACTTTTAAGAATTTATAGAGAGTGTGGAGAAATAGGTATATACACCTAAAGACTAATATTAGACACTAATAGTTTGGTTCTTTCTAGGGTTAGTTATGGTAGTGAAACTCGGACACTTTGTAAAAAAGATAACAAGAAACTTGATGCTTTTGATTCTAGATGCTTATGCAGTATCTTGGGTATTAAGTGGTTCAACTTTGTAAGTAATGAAGAGGTTAGGCAAAGGAGTCGGCAGACCTTGTTAGAATTGGTGTGCAGTGGAGAGATGCAGCAGATATAGCTCAGGACAGATGTGCTTGGAGAACTAAATTGCACAGTCTGGTTGGACTTCAGTAGCTCGTGGCTGCTTGAGAAGGAGGATGATGATGTTCTACATGCTCACTTAATCTCTCCAAAAATTTACTGATTGCATCATTTGCTATTATGGGTATTATTTGGTATTATATATTGATTTATATCAGTATAAATTTCTTTCACTGTGATCAATTCCATATCTGGGGGGAGGGGGCTTTGTAAATTTGTAAAGTAACTGGATTGCCTGGGAACCCATTTCAATGTATAATTTTTCTCACCATTTTAGTGGTCTATAAAACAGTTTCTTGCAAAAATATGTGCAATATATTTATATATACTGTTTATTTCACCCCTGCTTCTGATGTGGTTATTAGCATTCTCAGCAGGGATTGGGTGGGGGGGCCATGCCCTCTCCTTATATTTCACTGATGAATTTGACTGTTTGTTTCATAGTAGTCTATATTAGTAACGAAGTAGTCTATAAAAATTTCTTTCAGAGAATATTAACTTTTTCCAGTGGTTTTTTTTTTTTTGCTTTTTCATAGCATTTTCCAAGATGCATTTGAAATATCACAGAAAAAAAAACAAAAAAACAAGTGCTTCTTATATATTTTTTTAAAAAAACACTGTTGTTATTCTTATTGCATATTATTTCCCAGTTTCGTTTTGCTTGTGTTACATGCAGCTGGCTTCAATTTGTTTGATATATTTCTTTAGCTTAACTGAAGATTAATTTTCTTCAATGATGTCACTTGTGGTAAGGCAGAGTATGGGGATTCTCATTATACTGATTGCTATGGTAACTATTTTTTTTCCAGATTCTACTTCATGAGTAATGGTCAGACAGCAGTCTTTATTTTACATTCCTGTAACTCAGAGAAACTGACATCGGGGCCTGAAGGCCCAATATCAGTTATCGGTCCACGATCTAATAACAGTGGTAAAAGTTTGAATTTGCTGGAAAAATGAAAAAACTGAAATTGAAAAAGCTTGAAAAAGCTGGAAAATGATTTCAAATTTGGTACAAACTTTTTATAGAGTATAATATACAACATTAGAGTTTTATTTTTTATATATGGCCATAAAAATTTAAAATTTTCATTTTTTTTCTTTAAAATTTTTTTTAAACTGTAATACATTTTAGAATTTATTTTATTATTCACAGTCTAAAATTACAGTAGAACCCAAAGAAGTTTTTAAAACTCCTAAATCACAATCATGGTTTGTATATTTTCCCCTTAATATATTTTAATGTATACTAAAGTTTATGCCAAGTAATGTTAAGATTTCAGTAGCTAATCAATTTATGTTAACAAAAACAACAAATTTTTCTAATACTTCCTCTTTTGAACATTTTGGTTAATCTTGCTACACCACTGAATATCACCATTTCATCACAATTGAATGTTTTGAGCACTATTAGCATGATCTGAATGAACCTTGTGTCATTTTGATTAATGGTTTGCAGCTCATAGTTCCTTTGTTAAATCAAAAGCATTAACTGACAATCAACATCAGGGTCAATTTATTATGGAAAAACAAGGAAGGTCATCATAAACCACCAATTTCAATTTTTTTTATTCCTAATTAATTCCTATTAATATGCAATCTCTATGTTAGTTTTCTATCAATCACTATACAAAGTATTTATAATTTTCTCTACCTCTAATGACAGGACAACCACAATTTTTTGAGTACATAATTCAGTGTGATAAATAATTTTATCTATAACATATCAGGATTGTTTTCCCTTAATCTAAAATTAATATATATAATTTTCTGCACATTTAAAAACAACTGATATGACGTAAAGCATTTTCTAATAACTCACATTGTTGCTGTAAAATCATTTGAGAAATATTCCTGTCAATCCCTTCATGCAAGGGGCGGGGGTGGCTCAGTCGGTAGCGTGCCAGGCTCGTAATCTGTAGTTCCCAGGTTCGAGTCCCAGCTGGGTCAGCGTTGAGATTTATCTCCGCAAAATTCCCCGCCCTGCCCACGGTCAGTAGGGGACACCGATGGGCTTGGAAAGGCCGCCGTCCGTCGGATGGGACGTTAAGCCGTGGTCCCGTGTGCGGGAGAGCCATACCCTGTGCACGTTAAAGAACACGCTGGATGGCCTTGACGGGAGGCTACCATCTGTCTCCCAACAACTGTTCCAGTGGGTCCCCTCCCCCAACCTTCTCTGAGCCTTCGGGGTCCATGTGACCTGGCCATTTAGCCCATGGTGTGCAAAAAAGTGCCGCTCAGAGGTAAAACAACCCAACCCTTCATGCAAATTGCAGAGTCATCAGCAAATACAACCAACTTACCACAGAGCTTTAAAGCACAAAAATCATTAATAAATATTAAACTAGAAGGACACATATTGCCTCTGGCACATATGAGAATCTTGTTTGTAAAGAGAAAGAAGTTTTTCCTTTACCTACTGTTTCATTCCTTAAAAGTTTTAATTTGAGCTAGCGGATGATGGGAAAAATGCAAATAGTATTTCATTAGTAATTATACAACATAAAAGTATTTGTGTTTTAATTCTTAAATCTAAAAAGTTGCATTTTCTGCAACTCTCTCAGATAAGTGGGTATATTATTGCTATCAGTGGAATCTCTCTTAAAAACTACCACTAATTTTTCAAATTTCTATTCAATACATATCATTTGTAAAACTTGATAACAGCTCTGCTTGTTTCATCATTTCAGTGATCTGACTTAAACCATTTTACAATATATATACTGAACCAACTAAGGACCCCCCCCCCCCCTTGGTTCTAACAGGTCAATTTATTGTTGCCAATGGAAACATCATGGAATTCAATTCTACTACCAAAATTTAAAATTTCTAGCTTAAATACATCATTTGCAATATTTGTTTAAAATTTTGGAATATGCAAATTTTTTCACTGTTAGAGGGCACAATTATAGTTTTCAGAAGATTTAAAAAGTGTGAATCATAATATTTTATCAATTCCTATCTAACCCAAAAGGAATATTTCATTTATCTATAAAAACAAACAATTATCTGCTGAAACTGAAAAGGTGTGTTTTCCACCCCCTCTGGGTCTAAGAGGTCAACTCATTATTAGCAATGGAAACTTCGTGACCTTTACATTCCATCACCGAAATTTGAAATTTCTAGCATAAATGCATCATTTTCAATATTCGTGTGAAATTTTAGAATTTTCAACTTTTTCCACTGCTAGAGGGCATAATTATAGCTTTAGAGAGATTCAGAAAGTGCATATCATAATATTCCATCAATGCCTATCCAACATAAAAAGAATTTTTAATTTATCTCTGCAAACAAAAACATTCAATGTCTACAGACAGATCGACAGACAGAGATGAAAAAGTGAAACTATTATCTTTTTTTCTTTGAAAACAAGATAATAATATAAAAAGCAAAGGTCCCAAAACTGAACCTTGCAGTACACCATAATTAACACTAATTTCTGTACTAATGACATTGCCAATTCTGACACATCGTTTCCTGCCAGTTATATAACTTCTCAACCACTTCAACGTGATGTCTCTAATTCCATATAACTTCAATTTTTTCAACATGATTTTATGTGGTACTGAATCAAATGCCTCTTTTATATCTAAAAAAGAACCACAGATTTGTGTCTATTATTAATACTTCAAAAACCTTTGGATGTTAATTCCAAGATTGCTTCTTCCTGGAATGGGTTTATAACCTTTTCCTAAACCCAAATTGGTTGCTTGAAAAAAATTTATCCAAAAGCAGGATTACTTTTTTGATTTTAAAAAAGATAGAAAACAAGGAAATTGGATGATAATTATTCAATGAATTCCTATCTCCATGCTTGTGTATTGGAATAACAATTGCTGTTTTTAAAGCATCTGGAAAGATACCTGATTGTAATGAGAGATTCACTAAATAAACTAAAATATCTTTAAATCTCATGGTAAAGATTTTTTATGATATAAGATTTACTCATTCTGATGGTGCAGTTTAAGTGGACTTGTATAGTAGGTAGAGATTGGGGGGAATCGGACTCTAAAAGTTATTTTCATTTAGAATTTGCTAGCAAGGAGGAAATAGTTTATAGTTTTGTCTGTGCATTTTTCTAATATGCAACCAGTTTAGATGTTCACATTGTTACATATCTTGTTTTAAATGTCCTGTTAACTCAATGTTTGGATTGTTGTAAAAAATGTTGTGTTTTTGAGTACATCAGTTTTACGATTTTTAATTTATGAATAATGTTTCCAGAGTTCTCAAAGGGTTTAATTCTTCCTACTAAGGATAACAAAGTGGGATCTTCATATGAAGCAAAAAATATTACTAACCTTCCAAAGAAAACTGTAAGTAATTCTTTTAATCCTGTGTAAGTAAAGAAAGAAATGGGGGTTATGGAACAGAATCTGTGTTTTGTTTTACATATGCTGTTAACATTATTTGCAACAGTGAGAAATTAGTAAATATTTTTCACTGTTGCAAATAATATTTTTGTATATAATATATTTATGTAAACAAAAAATATTTTTGATCCATGTAAGACTTGAAAACCTTGAACCCATTAATTACAAACCAGATTTTCTATCATCTGAACTTCTGGGTCCACCAATTTTAGCCCTTTGCACTCACCTTTCATCTGTCCTGTGCTTCTCTGCCAGCTGTAAGTGAATTTTAACAAAATTACGTATTTACACAGTGTTGTATGTCATACATATGGCATGAACTAGAAGAACATATTGTTACTGGTGAATACAAGATACTCATCAGGGCAAACTGAAATTTTATTTTACCAGGCTCTGATGCAACTAGTTTTACACATCTCCAGCCTCATATAAACATCTACCTCCTTCCACTTTCTACTCATTTCCATACCCTTCAGTTATTTTTCATCATATTAATTATGAAGTGATTTTTTAGAAATATTATTTTAAACCAAATGTTATCTCTAACTATAATAGAATCTGATTTCTGTTATAGATTTGAAGACTGGAGGCAAAATTTGTTTCGAGATATTTTTAAAATAGCAGATGTAAATGAGAATTACTAATAAACTGACATATATCATTCAGATATATCTACTAAATTACAACAATATATGTGGCCCATAGAATTCAGCCCAAGGATCAGTTAGATGCTAATAAGAATCTTTGGCTTGATGGCTTGGCTGACAAAGCTGAGGAAGCAGTTAGACAGCACAACAGCAGAGAGCTGTACCAGATAGTTAATGTTTTGTGTGGTAAAAAACGAACAGGTATACAGGGATTAAAGGATAAACAAGGTAAGGTTATAGAAGGTGAGGATTCTGTCATGGCTAGGTGGGCTGAGCATTTCAGTGATGTTCTGAACAATGTGGTTCATTCTACTCCCATTGTTTGCAATGATGATAGATGCATTGGTAGCTTTAATATTGGCTCTATAACACAATCTGAAGTTATTTTGGCTGTTTCTAAACTTAAACTTCATAAATCCCCAGTAGTAGATGAAATTACTATGGAAATGCTTAGAACTGGGAATGTTTCGGTTACCACTTGGAGGACTGAAATTTTGAATATCTTTCATGATAAAGGCATGGTTCCTAAGGATTTTACCAGAGCTATTGCTATCCCTGTTTTCAAAAAAGGTGATTGCAGTTCTTGTGATAACTATAGGGGTATCAGCCTACTCTTTGTTCCAACTAAAGTTATTTCCATGATTGTGCTTATTAGAATTAAGAATCTGGTTGACAGTGAATTGCGTGATGAGCAATGTGGATTCAGAAGTGGTAGGGGATGTGTGGATCAGATATTTTCACTTAGGCAGATTTTTGAGAAATGTTTGGACTTTCAGAAACCTTTGATTGCTAGCTTTGTTGATTTCAAAAAGGCTTTTGACTCTGTTGATCGTCATAATTTGTGGTTGATTGTGAGATCATATGGTATACCAGACAAGTAAGTTAACATAATGAAAGCTCTCTATAATAACACTGAGTTGGTAAGAGTTGGTAAGGCCTGTAGCAATTGGTTTAGCATTATTTCTGGTGTTCGACAAGGGTGCATTTTGTCTCCTTTTCTCTTTAGCTTGGTTATTGATTATGTTATGCGAAATTCACTTCAAGGGAAAGATTTTGGCCTTAAATGGGCTGGAGATACCGAAATTTCTGATTTAAATTATGCTGATGATTTAGCCCTTTTGGCAAATGATGTTGATGAGATGAACTCTTTCATTCGAGCTGTTGATGAGACTGGTAGTAGAGTAGGTTTGGTTATAAACAGAGAGAAAACTAAAGTGATGAAAATTGGTCAGACAGGCTGTGATTCAGTTAATCTGAATGGTTGCAATCTTGAGCAGGTGTAACAGTTGAATTATCTTGGGAGCTATGTAACAGATACTGGTGATGTGCAGCATGAGATTAACAGATGGATAGGGATTGCTGCCGGGACTTTTAAAGATCTCTGGAGAGTGTGGAGAAATAGACGTATACACCTAAAGACTAAAATTATACTGTATAATAGTTTGGCTCTTTCTATGGTTAGTTATGGTAGTGAAACTTGAACACTTTGTAAACAAGACAACAGGAAACTAGATGCTTTTGATTCCAGATGCTTATGCAATATCTTGGGCATTAGGTGGTTCAACTTTGTAACTAATGATGAGGTTAGGCAAAGGAGTTTGCAACCTCCTTTAAGCAGCATATTGTGCAGAGAGAGACTCCGTTGGTTTGGCCATGTTGCCCTTATGGATAATTGTAGATTAGCGAATAGGGTTATGAACAGTGTGCCTAAAGGCTTCAGAAAGAGGGGGAGACCTAGGATGCAGTGGGGCAGACAATGTCAAACAGGACCTTGTTAGAATTGGTGTGCAGTGACCAGATGCAGCTGATGTAGCTCAGAACCGACTTTCTTGGAGAGCTAAATTGCATGGTCTGGTTGAACCTCCGTAGCCCATGGCTGCTTGAGGAGGAGGATAATGATGATGATAGAATTCATATTAGATTGCTGTGAAACTGTGTGCATGCATAAAAGCATATATGGTACATTAGTATGTATAAACTGCAGCTCACAGCAGTTTTATTTCTATGATGTTGCTTTTAACCCTTTCACTACCAAAATGGCCAAACCTGCAAGTAGGGGATAGTGAAGTGGAAGAACTAGCATTGATTAGATGAGTCCATTTAAATTGCTTCCGTTTTGATCCAGTATGGTAGTGAAAGGGTTAAATTTTGCTAAGTTTGTTTCCTTCAATCAGTCAGCTGACTTGCCCTTATGGGGCAATGGTGCCTTATGAAACTTATGAACAGTCATCCCTAATACTTGTTTTCAAAGATAATGAAATTTCCTATTTTCTGCCTTTATCACTGAAAGTTGAAATTTGAACTAATGGATAATTGGGAAAATGCACACAACATTTTATTAGCACCTATACAATACAAAAGTAATGTTTCACTTATCTCATAAAACAAATGGTTGTATTTTACCACCCCCCTGAAGCTAAGTGATCAAATTGGGCTGCCAATTTAAATCTCAATCATCGCACTCTTAAAATTATAGGCTATATCACAATGTTTCATTTTAATACTTAGTAAGTTTTTACAGTTTACATTGTCTAGTGTCAGGAGAAATATCATCTCATATGAGGGGTCAAATATTTGGACATGGGTCAGCTGCATTAACAACTTACTATTATATCTTCAGCATTATGTATTTCAGATACTCGTATACTATGTATAACACTGAAATCATAATAACAGTAAGCTAACTTAAGTTATTATTCAGATTTAATAGTGACTATATTACATTATCTTTCTATATTAAACAACAAAGTTCAGCCTACAGATCTATCTATTAGTTTACATTTATATTATGTTTATTGTTTACCTTATTTTTATATAAAGCAGCAACTTGGTATTGAAGTCCATTCTTCTGATCTCATTGAAGTTGTTATTACATCACTATCATTGTTCTGTCCATGCTGGTAGTTGTTATCTAGTTAAAGGTAAATGTCCTGTTGAGATTAACTTATAGTTTGCTGAAGGTACATCCTGTTGTGCATTTTGGTCATAATTGTCATAGCTTGCAGATCTGCAATCTACTTGCCATCTGCCAGGCACTCTTCAATTAATTTACAGGTTAACTAGATGATCTTATTACATTACACATAACTTTCTGCACCCAACAAATGGAAAGACTTTTCAACTTTATGATTTCACTGTGAGCTGACACCGTGTGAAGGATTTAGGCATGATGTAAACCTGTCTCCCAACTACTTTGCTGTTTTGACATTACATGAATGTACATTAAAATCTTAACCCTTCCAGGGTCCAGCCTGAAAAACAGGTTTCTATCCTAAATTAAAAAGGTGTTGTATTTTAAACACCTATAAAATATAAGTTTTATGGGCGTATATATTAAAATTTTTAAATTTCGATATTTCTATATTTTTTTTAAAATAAAGTTTGGTGTGTTGTACTGAGACTGTATGCATATGTCATTGGCTGTTGCAATTCAGATTCTCTGGACATATACATACGGGTTGGGTCTTGGAAGGGTTGAAAGTCAAACATCTAAAACAATGTTTCCCAAAGTAGGCAATACCTCCCGCTGGGGGGTACTGGAACGATCCAGGGGGTTGGTAATAGCCTCGGGTGCAATTGGGTGGTGGTGGAAGCATAAAAAAAGAAGAAGATAAGAAAATTTTGAAAAACTGTTCGAAAATATTTCATCTGTTGTGTAACATAGATTTAAAGTCGAATGTTACTATGGTTGATTTTAATGAATAATTTTATAATTTCAAGCTTCAAGGTGTCTTATTTACAACAACATCTTTCTTTACTAGTTTATACATACTAATGTACCATATATGCTTTTATGCATGCACACAGTTTCACATAGTAAAGAAACATATGTAAATAAAGTATTATAGTAACAAATAATAAAATATTAAAGTAATAAAGTATTATGTAAAGTTTTATATGTTATATAGTTTCTTTACATAGTTTTTACGTAGGTAGAAATATAGATACATAAAAGAATGGAAATTTGTCACTGCATCTTTCTGTTTGTTCGCTTAAAGAAGGTAGATTTCCAGGGGATGCTGAGAAATTGTTTTCTGGAAAGGGGGCGGTAGAACGAATAAGTTTGGGAACCTCTGATCTAAAAGATAAAAAAAGTTTTTTTGCCAACCTCTTATTGGCTTCGTCAAGTGTAGTGAGCTAGGGGAACGTTCTACTTAAATGGCATTATCAGTAGAATGGAAAAGTGTATGCAAATGATAGCTCAGCAGCAGCAGATTCCATGCAGAGAGGAGAGGTGATGCTTCAGTATTGCATATCGCATATGCATTTATAATGATATTTTCTGTGTAGTTAAGCTGAAATTTAGTGGATGGTGACATTAAAATTTTAGTCTTATTTTCTTTAATAGTTAATTGATTATTTATACTATTTCTGCTTATGTGGTTTTTGGTTCCTTATTTTTAATATTGATGTTTTTACAGCCTTTGGGAGAATATTCTATATGTGTGTCCAGCATATTTATATAATTCTAGTGGTACAGTGCATTCACACTCTACTACTAGAATTTGTAGTTTCTTGCATAATGAATCATTTGCAATTGGCATTTTCCAATGCTGTCAACTATTAGAATAATATTTCATCATTGGCTATCCAACCCAAGAAGGATTTTTAATCGATCTCTAAAAGCAAAAAAAAAGCTTGAATGTATACAGATGGACAGATACCAAAGCAAA
Source organism: Ryuthela nishihirai (assembly GCA_038380435.1). Taxonomy (NCBI): domain Eukaryota; kingdom Metazoa; phylum Arthropoda; class Arachnida; order Araneae; family Heptathelidae; genus Ryuthela; species Ryuthela nishihirai. The sequence goes on from JAWZYU010000027.1 coordinate 10,330,633, forward strand.
AACATTAGCTCATTTTCTTTTTTGAAAACTAACTAAAAATGATCACTATTTGCAAAGAATATCAAGAAATGAATATAAAACCACTCTAAAATTTTCTGTGTTTTTTCTTCAATACTGTATCAAATGATTAATACAAATCCAATTCCAATTACATCATCTCATAATACAATGTTAAAATAACTATATCAAATGTCTATCTGGTTTAGAATTCTGAATTATTAGTGGTTAAACTTTGTAACTTTTAATGTTTTTCTTTGTCTCCCACTTAGTTCCATTATCTTGAATCATGTGTTGTCTTTAAGATGCAAAATAAATGTTTCACTGTAATCCTAATTTTAAGGGCAATCAAATGCAAGCAATCCATTGGAAGGTATTTGCCTATTATAGGAAGATTAGTAAGACTTTGTGGGTTTAGGACTTCATAGTTTTTTTAGCCATATCTAATGAAAATTCATGTGTAATAGTTAAAATGGTTAAGTAGCTGACATATATCTCGGGCATAGTGTGATTTTCACCTAATCAGAAACAAATTTCTCATTGTTTGCTACCATATTACCCAATTTTAAATGAACATTTAGAAGATATTTGCCAGCTTAAAGGCTGAAATGTTTCGAATCGGTGAAAATAAATGATGTGTTTGCAAGGAAAATTTCCTCTTGTGTGTTTAACAAAATGTTGTTTTGTCTTAAAAATAGAAGAAATTAATATAAGTAATAATTTAGATCAGTGGTTCTCAACCTTTTGTTTCACATACCCCCTGGAAATGTGTGTGTAACTGGCGTACCCCTTATATAGATAGATAAAACTATAGTTATAGTATAACAATGGGAATAAAATAAAAAAAATATGTATAACATATATCTAACAACTTTTGAGCTCTCACAGCGTACCCCAAAAAATTTTACAGCATACCCCAAAAAATTTTACAGCATACATGGGGTACGTTTGAGAACTCCTAATTTAGGTAAAAGTGCAAAAAGTAATTCTTATAATATTACAAGTAACCTTTGAATTTCCCCTCTTAATATCAATAGATATTGCAATGTAAATTCTTCAACATTTGAACTGATTTAGTATTTGCAAGTGATTAATTTCGTATGACTAATATGCATATACAAGGTAACCAATAAGAAAAGACATCCTAGTGTCAATTGTCTATATTGCAGTATTTCTTTTACAGCATTGCTTATATTATTGCAATATTCATTAAGTATAAGAAATTTTATTCATGTGGAAGCAGTTCATTATGTAGTTTCTCTTCTTCCCATACCGTTTGATAATGTTTACTGAAATTGGCTGTGACTGCATGTAACATTTCTTCAGTGATGTTCTCCACAATATCTATTATTACTGCTTTCAGTTGCTCAATTGTATATGGATTATTTCTGTACACAATGTCTTTAAAAAACACCATAAAAAATGTTACATTGAATTTAAAATCTGGTGAGTAATGGTGGCCAGGATCATTCAGTTTCAAAATGAATATTGATTCAAAATGAGTCATTAAAACGTTTACTAAGAAAATCGAGAACTGGATTAACTATAAGTGGTCTTGCCCCATCTTGTTAGTAAAATGTTTCTCATATATTAACTCCCATACCTACAACAGTTGAAATAAGTGGTCTTAAAGAACTATCTGGTAACTGGCAGTAGTCATGCCACTCAGAGGTGAAACAACCCAAGTGATTCCTCTCTGGTCAGGAAGGACTGCAAGTCCAAAACATGAGAATAGCTTTTTCTGCTGGTGATATAACATTTAATCCATGGCCATGGGGTAAGGGGGCACAATTTAAAGATGACTAAAATTCATAAAAATCTAAAAAAAAATATCGAATATGAAAATTAGCTTTTATAAGGCAATTATAGGGTGTGCAAAAGAAACTTTAAAATGCAACCACCTACTATTGTATGTCCACTTAGGATACCACCAAAACCACAAATAAGACACAAACTTGATATTACAGACTCTTAATAAGTAGATTTTTGTACCTAGAAATATAGGATTGCTAAACAAATGTCCTTCAACATTATATCAGGACACTTCATGTTGTGGAAAGCTGTAACTTTCAAAACAAGCTATATGAGAAAATTGTTATGAAAAGAATGCCCCTTAAGCAGCTGCTTGTCAGAGAGGTCTAGCAGGAAACTGTCAGATTAATATGTCATAGAAAAGATATGTGAGGAAGTAGACTTCAGCAGAAAGAAAACACAATTAAAATCCTTGCATTATCCAAGGCTAAAATTCATGAATTTTAATCTGCAACCAAGCACACTAATCTCTCAGTTACCAAGATGGTTCCTATATCAGGGACTGAGCAAATGTTTTATTTGTGCTACATGGGCTATTTTTTGTGGCCATGTATATGTATATCAAATGTTTATTGTGGGCTACATGGAGAGTTGTTAATCTTTCATCAGGCCACTAGAAATTGTAACTAAAATAAAACTCATTTAGTTATTGTAGACTTCCTTTTGCGACTATTTCCAGGAATAGTCAAAAAAGGAAGTCTACAACAACTATAATGAGTTTTATTTTAGTATAATGAGTATTATTTATTAATTCTACCTATGTACATGTACTGTATGTATATATGCAATTTTTGCCTACATATGCATTGGCACCACATGTAGACAAAAATTACACAAGTGATCACATTGATGTACTACAGCTGAAATAAATGTTCAAGTTTGTCAGAAGGAGTGTAAAATTATATTCATAAAACCCAAATATAGCACATCCAACAGAGAGTATGGATCTTACTTTTCATCTAAAAGATCAGCACTTCTATCATTTCATTTTTCAATGAAAAACACCACCTATTATCTGTAATTGGATTGCAAGAATGATCTCATTAATGCAAAGCCTATTAAACACTGAGAAAACAATTGATACATGGATAGAAAATTGATTGGACAGTATTTGGAATTGTATAAGACAGATATGTAATACTAAAATATAGAAACAAAATTCTTCTCAATCATCATAAAGTTCCTGAAATTATATGAATCTGAACTGTCAATTATAGGAATGTAATGTATATTACCATTTATAATGAGTTTACCGTATTAAATATTACTTGAGAATCATCTAAAGAAAACTGTTTTACTATACAGAAAAAAATTTTTTATTGCTTACTGTGCTTCTGCTTAGTATATCAATTTCAATCTCACAAGAGCCTTATAGCCATATTAAATAACCCAGTGGGCCCTAATTTGCCAACCCTTGAGTTATGAAACACCAAAACCCAGGCCAATAATGGCAGATTAAATAATCTTACTATATACAAATTCGGCAAATATCTCAAGGACTTTTCGATAGACATCCATTAAGAACCGAGCAGAAAAGCTAAATTTAATTGGAAAATGTTTGAACAATGCAAAGATACCATGTGCTATGTGATTGAAGACATCATCATCATCCTCAAGTAGCCATGGGCTACGGAGGTTCAACCAGACTGTGCAATTTAGTTCTCCAAGCAAGTCTGTCCTGAGCTACATCTACTGCATCTTGCCACTGCACACCAATTCTAACAAGGTCCTGTTTGACATTGTCTGCCTACCGCATCCTACGTCTCCCCCTCTTTCTGAGGCCTTTAGGCACACTGTTCATAACCCTATTTGCCAATCTATAATTATTCATACAGGCAACATGGCCAAACCAACAGTCTCTCTCTGCACGATATGCTGCTTAAAGGAGGTTGCAAACTCCTTTGCCTAACCTCATCATTAGTTACAAAGTTGAACCACCTAATGCCCAAGATATTGCATAAGCATCTGGAATCAAAAGCATCTAGTTTCCTGTTGTCTTGTTTACAAATTGTTCAAGTTTCACTACCATAACTAACCATAGAAAGAGCCAAACTATTATACAGTCTAATTTCAGTCTTTAGGTGTATACGCCTATTTCTCCATACTCTCCATAGATTCTTAAAAGTCCCGGCAACAATCCCTATCCGTCTGTTAATCTCATGCCACACATCACCATTATCTGTTACATAGCTCCCAAGATAATTAAATTGTGACACCTGCTGAAGACTGCAACCATTCAGATTAACTGAATCACAGCCTGCCTGACCAATTTTCATCACTTTAGTTTTCTCTCTGTTTATAACCAAACCTACTCTACTACCAGTCTCATCAACAGCTCGAATGAAAGAGTTCATCTCATCAACATCATTTGCCAAAAGGGCTAAATCATCAGCATAATCTAAATCAGAAATTTCAGTATCTCCAGCCCATTTAAGGCCAAAATCTTTCCCTTGAAGTGAATTTCGCATAACATAATCAATAACCAAGCTAAAGAGAAAAGGAGACAAAATGCACCCTTGTCGAACACCAGAAATAATGCTAAACCAATTGCTACAGGCCTTACCAACTCTTACCAACTCAGTGTTATTATAGAGAGCTTTCATTATGTTAACTTACTTGTCTGGTATACCATATGATTTCACAATCAACCACAAATTATGACGATCAACAGAGTCAAAAGCCTTTTTGAAATCAACAAAGGTTTCTGAAAGTCTAAACATTTCTCAAGAATCTGCCTAAGTGAAAATATCTGATCCACACATCCTCTACCACTTCTGAATCCACATTGCTCATCACGCAATTCACTGTCAACCAGATCCTTAATTCTAATAAGCACAATCATGGAAATAACTTTAGTTGGAACAAAGAGTAGGCTGATACCGCTATAGTTATCACAAAAACTGCGATCACCTTTTTTGAAAATAGGGATAACAATAGCTCTGGTAAAATCCTTAGGAACCATGCCTTTATCATGAAAGATATTCAGAATTTCAGTCATCCAAGTGGTAACCGAAACATTCCCAGCTGTAAGAATTTCCGTAGTAATTTCATCTACCCCTGGGGATTTATGTAGTTTATGTTTAGAAACAGCCAAAATAACTTCAGATTGTGTTATAGGGCCAACATTAAAGCCACCAATGCATCTATCATCATTGCAAACAATGGGAGTAGAACTAACTACATTGTTTAGAACATCACTGAAATGCTCAGCCCACCTAGCCATGACAGAATCCTCACCTTCTATAACCTTGTTTATCCTTCAATCCCTGTATACCTGTTCGTTTTCTACCACACAAAACATTATCTGGTACAGCTTTCTGCTGTTGTGCTGTCTGCTTCCTTGGCTTTGTCAGCCAAACCATCAAGCCAAAGATTCTTATCAGCAGCTAACTGATCTTTTACACGTTTATTAAGTTCTCTGCAATGCTTTCTATTAGGACTAGTAGGATATTAAGGACATTCCTGTAGTTCTTTCTTTCCGAAATAATCTCAAGTGCCTTATCACTCAAATAATTCTGTTTCCTCTGCTTCTTTTTTCCTAAAAGAGTACTGTTACTGTCCAAAAAAGCCTGTTTAAAATGATCCCATTCTTCCTCAACTTCAGTAGTAAGCATACCATGACTGTCATAATGACTAAGTAACCTATCATGGTAAGCTTTGGCTATAACTAGGTCTTTCAGAGCTTCAGTATTAAAAGTAAATTTTTTAATCCTAGCACAACACTTTTTAAGTTTAAGTTGCAAGACACTTTTAACAAGGTAATGGTCAGATCCAATTTCAGCTCCCCCATATAACCTGGTATTCCTAACAGAACTAGCCCATTTGCTGTTAATTAAAATATAATCAATCATATTCTTATGCAGCCCATCGGGTGAAACCCATGTGTACTTATGTATGTCACGGTGTTTGTAATATGTGTTAGTTATTCTGAAACCATTGAGTTTACTTACCTGCAGGAGACATTGCCCATTGCCATTGCAGCTACCAATACCAAAAGGGTCTATCACCCCTCCCCAAAGGTCAGAGTCAGTACCAACTTTGGCATTGAAGTCACCTAGAACAAGAGTAATATCTCCTTTTTTGACAGAATTCAAAATATCCTGAAGTTGTTCATAAAACCTATCCTTCTCATCCTCATCGGCATCCTCAGTGGGGGCATAACAGCAGATAACATTCAAGTCTTTAACGCTTGTCTGAAATTTTGCTGTAAGAAACCTTTCATTAATGCATTCATATCCTAGAAGAGCATCACTAGCGTATCTGCTGAGAAGCAGACCCACGCCTTGGTGATGCTTATTGTTGTCCTTCCTTGAAAAGAGAAATTTAAGATTACTTTTAAGAATCTGACCTTTATCTGTCCATCTGGTCTCTTGCAAACGGAGAATATCTAAATTATAATGGTGGAATTCTTGTGAGAGGACATCAAGCAAAAAAGCTCTATGCAGAGTCCTCACATTCCAACTACCTATGGAGAGAAAATGGTTAATGGGATGTTTAAAGAAACTATGCATATTGAGAGAGGGAATGGCGACAATATCAAACAGACTCCTAATCGCAGACATGAGGCAAAGACTTGTTCTCCCACCACTAAAGGCTGAAGCCATTTGCGCTGTAAGACCCTGCAATGTAGAATTTGACGATGCCAATAGAAGCAAAGAGTTCAGGTGCCTGCGATGACCTCTGCTCAGGATTATCCTCCAGCTGATAAATATATCCTGTGAATCTATTCACTTGGGGCTGTCAACCCACAAATAGAAAACACAGCGGAAGATTTTCCCTCCACAGAAGCCCACCAGTGCAGCAAAATCAGGATCCATAATCAAGCTCAGAGCCATATATCTGTCCAGTGAGTTTATATGGTCAGCACCAGGACCCTGTGTGGTTGACCACTCCTCAGCAGGGTAGAAAAAAAAACAAAAGTAGCCATAGTTGTCCAGATCAGTATGCCACACCAATCTGGCAGCCCTCTCCTTCCGTTCACTTCCACAAGAGAGTACCTCTTTTGAAAAGTACTAACGGTCTGCACCACAAGAAGGTGGGGTCGAACATTAGGTGCTAGGCCTGGCAGTTTTATGCATCATCACAGGGGATTGGTGCATAGCTCTCCTTCCAGCGACTACCTTGCTACATTTACAGACTCGATAGACAAGGAAAAGTTAAACAACGTTACAATATTTTTCAACGGGAAAAAAACTATTTTAGTGTTACATATCTGACATCAGTGACCTCTGCAACTGATCTGCAGCCTTTATTTCTGTTCTTCTCTAGAAGGCTGTCAGCTTCCTCCAGAAGAGAGCATCTCCTTTGAAAGGCAATAAACGCCTGCATCACAAGAAGGTGGAGTCAAACTTGCTATGCCTGTCTGTTCTGTATATCTCAATAGATTGGTTCATAACTCTCTTTCCAGTGCATGCCCACATGGCTGTTAAGAAACTATTAATGATGTGTGTCTCTTATGATAAATTGTCATCTACAACTATAATCTGGCACATTATAGCCTTAGTAGCTCATGCGCCATAAAACTCCAAACAACCAACAACTATAATTAATCATTTAGGAGTGAAGGAAAAACACCTTAAGTGAATCTGAATTCTGTAGGAAAACATTTTTACATCATGTCAGATACTAAAGTGGTTCCTTTTAAATCATGTTTATATATTGTGGTAAATCAATTGCTATTGATAGCCATTTTGCAGGTATTTGAGGATTACAAATGAACTCTACCTATGTACATATACTATATATATTATATGCAATTCTCACAAACTGCTTTCTGCTGACAACTTATCTATCACAGCACCAATCTCTTCAAACTTTGATACTGATCTATTAAAAGATGATCTTGGACCTCTTCTGCTGGCAAAACTTGAAGTGTGTGCTGCACTAAAAGTATTTTGCTATTCACTTTATTTTTTCTTTGTATCATTTAGTTCTGTATACCAGTAGTCAAATCCCATGTGATAATTTGTTCTATCCATATAATAAAAACAAATGCTGTAAGTAAAACTTTAAATAATATTGGAAATTTAAACTTTTTTTTTTACCGTGTAGCTCTTAATTTAATATTTATATAGTCATGTATATATATTGCATAGGCATTTGTAACATATTAGTCTTTCAATTTAATTTTGCAGAGTGCTGTGAATGAATTTGAGGGAAATAGAAATAGTACTGCAAAAAATCAAGTAGAAACTTCTCAAGCAGAAATGACTGCAACATTCAAGTGTACTGCAGAAGAATTTTACAAAGCATTGACTGTCAAAGAGGTAAATATTAAATTTAAAATGTAAATAATAGGTAATAGTATTGTGTAAATCATAAAAGCTAAATCATAAAGCTAATCATAAAGCTATATAATAGGTAATAGTATTGTGTAAATCATAAAAGCTAAATCATGAAGCTAATCATAAAGCAATAATTAATATTTCTTTTGATTATACTGTAAGCCAAAATTTTGACTCAGGATTTGAAGTCCACTGAAATAAATCTGAAACACTAAAAGCACTTATTTAGCGTTCAATGCACATAACCTTCAGAAAAATGGACAGATAGGCATATTACATGCCAAAAGGAAGAATAATTCTAAGCAATAAAATAATAGAAATTCAAAGATAGTGAAAATTTTAAAAAAATTTATGATGAAGGTAAATAATCAATCAATAGTAAATACACAGAGTTAATGTTGATACAGAAGTCTATAAATCACTAAATAGTTTTTGTGGAGAAAATTAGTTTTGTTGATCTGTGGGATTCAAGTCCATGTCTCTCCAGATTCATGCCAGAGTGTTCTAACACTAAACTAGGACCAGCTCCATCATTCATTTATAAGTCACATTATAGTGGATGAATGCTGGAGCTGGACCAAGTTTAGTGATTAGAACATTCTAGCAGGAATCTGGAAAGATGTGGGTTTGAATCCTGCAAATTGGCAAAACTTATTTTTTTCCAAAAAAAAAAACTATTGATAAAAATAAAAAATTTTCAACTGTTTTTTTTTTAATTATTTTTCAAATATAAATATTGCATATATCCTTGGTAATCCATTATTTCTGTTAATTACACTGGACTTTAGTGAGATCATTTAAGTCCAATTATATAAAGGCTGCAAAAAAATCTGTTTTGCTCTAAAGGAGTATTTTAAAATTTGTAAATCTGAATCTAAAAAAAATGCTAAAAACTGAAGAAAATTTTAAGTGTAAATATTCTATATCATAACTTTAACTGAAGTTGAAATTAAAACTGTTTATCATTTGCATTGTTATTATGAAATTTTTATTTCAAAATTAAAAATTTTAATTAACAGTCACAATGAACAGTGGTAAACCAGTATATGTGTTAACATTACATTATATTGAAAAGTGTTAAAAACTAATCTCTGTAGGTGTGTTTGGATGATGAATGGTTATATTGTGATATCAATTCACATTAAAGAAGAGAAAGTTTGACATGCTAAATTTATGAAAAATTGTATTACTGCAAAATCAGAGATTTGTTTATTCAGGAGATAAATATTAATCTACATGAATAGCAAAGCAATTTAGGAGAAAAAAATATGGTAACATATGAACAAAAACCAATGTATGTACTTTTTGAAATATGAGAACCAAAAATATTCCAAATAAACTTAATCTTTTTTTTTTGTGCTGATATTTTTTTAAAAATTTCTGAATTGATTTAAAATTAAGGGACAGCAACAGTCCAAATAATATTCTTGGGCAATCATTCTGAAACTTGGTCATTTGCATCCTGTGGAAGATCATAATAACAGTGGTCCATTGCTGCACTGAGTTTCTGATCAGATTATGAGCTCAACAGGAAGTTTTCTATTTTGAAATTCTGTTTGTGTGAGATTAAAAAAAAGGCAAGAATGATGTTTTACTCAAAAAAAAAAAAAGCAACAGTGCTGTATAATATTCTGGTTTTGGTTCAAATGAAGAACTGGTTCCTCCATAATGTGTTAAAGGTAAATATTATTTTGACCCAATTTCAAATTTATGCATTCCAGATATTTTCATTTAGGCAGATTCTTGAGAAACGTTTAGAGTTTCAGAAACCTTTGGTTGCTCGCTTTGTTGATTTCAAAAAGGCTTTCGACTCTGTTGATCGTCATAATTTGTGGTTGATTGTGAGATCATATGGTATACCAGACAAGTTAGTTAACATAATGAAAGCTCTCTATAATAACACTGAGTCATGTGTGAGAGTTGGTAAGTCTTGTAGCAATTGGTTTAGCATTACTTCTGGTGTTCGACAAGGGTGCATTTTGTCTCCTTTTCTCTTTAGTTTGGTTGTTGATTATGTTATGCAAAATTCACTTCAAGGGAAAGCTTTTGGCCTTAAATAGGCTGGAGATACGAAAATTTCTGATTTAGATTATGCTGATGATTTAGCCCTTTTGGCAAATGATGTTGATGAGATGAACTCTTTCATTCGAGCTGTTGATGAGACTGGTAGTAGAGTAGGTTTGGTTATAAACAGAGAGAAAACTAAAGTGATGAAAATTGGTCAGGCAGGTTGTGATTCAGTTAATCTGAATGGTTGCAGTCTTGAGCAGGTGTCACAGTTTAATTACCTTGGGAGCTACTTAACTGATACTGGTGATGTGCGGCACGAGATTAACAGACGAATAGGTATTGCTGCCGGGACTTTTAAGAATCTATGGAGATTGTGGAGAAATAGGCATATACACCTAAAGACTAAAATTAGACTGTATAATAGTTTGGTTCTTTCTAGGGTTAGTTATGGTAGTGAAACTTGGACGCTGTGTAAACAAGATAACAGGAAACTAGATGCTTTTGATTCTAGATGCTTACGCAGTATCTTGGGTATTAGGTGGTTTAACTTTGTAACTAATGATGAGGTTAGGCAAAGGAGTCTGCAACCTCCTTTAAGCAGCATATTGTGCAGAGAGAGACTCCGCTGGTTTGGCCATGTTGCCCGTATGGATAATTATAGATTGGCGAATAGGGTTATGAACAGTGTGCCTAGAGGCCTCAGAAGGAGGGGGAGACCTAGGATGCGGTGGGCAGACAATGTCAAACAAGACCTTGTTAGAATTGGTGTACAGTGGCCGGATGCAGCAGATGTAGCTCAGGACAGATATGCTTGGAGAATTAAACTGCGGGGTCTGGTTGGACCTCCGTAGCCCATGGCTGCTTGAGGATGATGATGATGACTTCCATACCAAGAAAGATTTGGTGTTGTTGCTATTATGTTTGATTAAATTTACTATTTTCGACAGCTACAAAATCTGATCAAGTTACAATTTGAGAGACTATATTGTATTTATTTGTATTCCATACAGAATCTGCTATTAACATTTACTGTACTTTTACAGTATCTTATTTACATAAAATATCTTGATGTTTGATACCCAGAGTGTTCTCTTCTGAGAAGAGTCATGTATCATGATTTGCATGCTTAAATGCATTTTTCATGTAACATGTAGGTTAGAAGTTGTTTTAAAGGCTTAAAGAGGTTCAACAAGATATTAAAATTGTTCGTATTTTTAATTTTACTAAATGTTTTTTCTCTTATTAAATAATTATACAAAATAACTATGAAAGCCATAGAAGGGAAATTGGTGAATAAGCGTCCCACTGATAATTGTAAAATACTTCAAAAGTGGACAATATATTATGTATTATGTAATAAAAGTGAGATATCTTCTCTATATTTTATACACATAAATCAGTCAGACCACCTATTTCTCACTGCCAGTTTAGAGTTTGTGTAAGGATTCAAACAATTAAAAAAGTCTCAAAATTATGAGATTTTTTATCACCATGTAGATTTGAAATTAAGTTTCATATAATTCTATAACATAGTTAAAGAAAATTGAGACAACCAGTAGATTTTTTTATAATAAAAAACACTATGATTGAGATAATGTGACTAATGTGTATTAAGACACTTTTACATAGTTGGATCATTTAATTTGTGGGCTGCCATTGCCAACAATTAGCAGCATTTTGTACAAGATAATACATGATATGTGGAACACAATGACTCTTCAAATGCATGGAGCAGTGTGTGCCAGTTGAAACATGTTGAAACACGATCACAGTAACAGCAGAGCAATATGCAGTCAGTATATGTCATTTTCTCACTTTGAAAATATATTCGTTTTTGTGTGTGGGATTTTTGCAGACTGTCAAGTTCAGTATTCCCTCCTCCCATCTATCTATGTATATTTATATGTGTGTGTGTGTATTCTTATAAATGCAAATGTAAGTGGCCTCCCACAATTCCTTGACTAGACGCTAAGGTGCCCAATGTGGAAGCATAGATATTACTGGTCTGCGTGAAAATCATCCCTCAAAAAAAAAGGTGTACTTTATAGATTTGAGGGTGCTGAATTCAAATCTGGCACCAAATGTAATATCAGGTATTATTTTATTAATTTATATTTTATTTTTATTATTTTATTATTTATTTAGTAAAAATAATATCAGGCATTATTTTTGTGGGAGGGTGTTTTTTGAGAAAATGACACTTTTTTGTGAATTGTTATGCACCCCCTGTGCTAGGATAGTGTGATAACTCTGAAAACACATGATTCAATGTGTTGTGTAACCTACCTGCTTTATCAGCAGCTCCCTGTAATTTCGTCTAACGATGTCTGGTAGCTCTCTTCTTGCAGTGGGGTTTTGCCATACCTGTTGAAGCAATCCTATCCCTCTGGTCGGCACTGGTACGGAATCGTCGAGGTCTCCAACCTATGATTCGCTCTCGGCATTGTCGTTTGACTGTTTGGGGTTATGGTCAGGCTGCCTTTCCTTTCACTCCCGTCCTGTTGTGGGGTCGGTGTGCTTCCTTCTGGTTCATACACTGGTCTCCCTCTGTGTGTGTGTGTGTGTGTGTCAAGTGTCCTCTGTATCTTTCCCCTTATATTTGGTTTTTATCCTTTTGTCATGGCAGGTTCCTTTCGCTCCGAACTGGGATGTAAGTGTAATGCTCCAAAGATTATTAACTTTTCAAATTGGGCCTTTTGTCTGATCCAAATTTATTCAAATTCCAGATAGCTTTGTCGGGCACCAGCAATTTTAACGTACCAAATAAAGTTGAAATAGGGTTCATTAGGTATTTGTCAAGTGTTGCTTATCGAGAAGAATTCAAAAAAAGATTTGTCAAGCTTAATTAAAGTTTAAATCAAAAATCAGTTAACATTGCTCAAGGGAAAAATAGCGAAAATTCAAAAGTTTCTGAAACAAACAAAGATTTCCAAAAAATTCAAACACTCACCGATTCATTGATGATTACAAAAGTTGGAGTACTAGCAACTCACATCTATCTAAATCTCTACTACATCTCTCTCCACTACAATACTACATCTTCACTTTTCACAATCTCATTCTATCTCTCTACTAACTCATTCTAATGACAATGTGACCCAATGTCACTTAGTTATAACATGCTGCATACAAATCCAGAACGTGTGTGTTGCATGCCAGGAAAACATTTGAATAATCTGACAATCACACTAGCTGTGACACAAGAGGGGTCATGTCCTACAGCACACATTAGCGGCTGACAATCAAAAGGTTGGGGTTGCACATGTGCAACTCCTATGCTCAGAAACGAGAATTGCGATATATAAAAGTAAAATAATAATCCCCAAAATGATAAATATAATGTAAATAATGCAAAACTGGTTAAGGAAAAGTAAAAGTGAATGGGTGGACCATCACAACTCCCCCTCCCAAAGGGAGTCAAAATTTTGACTTAACGGATTTTTATGAGCAAATTTAGAATAATAGGATACTTCTCACGTCATTTACACATTATTGAACATAAAAAAAGTAAAAGTATGCTTACTCAAATTTCGATAAGATGAGCTAACCTCTGACACAATTTTCCATCACAACCAAAGGTACCTCCTCCCTTTCCTCCTACCAAAAGTGTACATTACCTATATTGTAAATATATACTAATTGCTGTGGCAGTTACCTGCATACTAGTGTTATCGGACTACCTAGTATCACATTCTGATACAAACTTCAAAAGTTGCATACAATAACCTGTACAAAATGCTGGTTAATGTTACTCCTGTCCTGCTTAACTTCTAAAAAGGTTAAGGAAAAAATTCAGTTACATCAAATTCTGTTCTCTCACAGAATGTAATTACATATGTATCAAGTGGGGTAAATAACTTCCACTTATTCCCCTAACCACAATCAAAATATGTGAAATCTAAATCTTCTGTGCCTATCATGCATAAAAACGGGTATTGGAACACCGTTAAATTCTCCTAACTATGTAGATCAAAATATGCGAATCTAAGAAATTCCAAATTTTACAAACAAGTAGGAGTGTAATCATTCACTAAATCTTCACCTAGACACAATAATTGCGAGCTAGCTGAAATGGGGAGGTAACTAATGCATTTTTTAATTTCAGCTAGCTCACGATTATTGTGTCTAGGTGAAGATTTAGCGAATGATTACACTCCTGCTTGATTGTAAAATTTGTAATTTCTTAGATTTGCGCATTTGATGTAGTTGGGAGGATTTAACAGTTTGATGTAATTAGGTAGATTTAATGGTTTGATGTAATTAGTAAGATTTAATGGTTTGATGTATTTAGGAAGATTTAATGGTTGATGTAGTTAGGAGGACATAGAGCTTTACTTCCCCCTCCCAAAGAAGTTATGCTGGTGATTATCTTGGTCATCAGACTGTGTCATTGGGGACAGCCCCAAAAGGGTACCAGACATCATGGTCAGCTCACAAATGCTGCTAATGTCATCCCAATAATTACGCATCATTAATGCACCAATATCACTGATGACACCGGACAGATTTAAACACATATACATACATCGTATCTAAGAGTAAAGGAAAACTGTATCAATAATTTGACGCTAACATTTCATCTAATTCGATTCCATTAACTTTTTACATGAAAATACATTTTGCATATGAAAAATTCATTTCAAAATACAAAAATATAACTCAAAATATTTAATCACTATACTAAATTTTTTTTCATTCTCATCATTTGTATCCATAAACATTTTACAATTTCTAAATTTCTTAATGTAAACTTACACTCAGTTCAGCTTTGAGTCAGCTGAAACGAAAAAATCTACAAAAAGTAAACTTTAAATCACATTAATGCAATATAACAACTAGAACTTCAGATGAACAAGAATACATAAAAAATTCTATTCACAACACATTATAAACTCAAACTATAAACCTTGAATAGTAAATTCACTTTTCAAAAATAAATATCGAAACTCCAAAGTTTCAACAAGAAATTAAACATTTCAAAATCTTTAAGTATAAAATTGCAATAACTATTGCTTCTTAACTTCCTCTTCATCTATTCAAAAGAAAACATTATAAATCATTAGTGCCACAGTGGAAGAATAATAATATGCTTAAATTTTCATTGTTGGCCCTCCATTGTGATAAATCGTCATCCAGTCATTTCCCGGTGACATCCTTCCCATGTCGATTGATAGCTAGGTGTATGCACTTCTGCAGATCTCATTAGTGATGTCATCAAGTCTATGTTGACTATTTCATTGCCAATTGTTGCTCTGCAGGCTGTGATCATTTCGTTGACATCTCATCACTACATGCTTGTCTTTGAAGAGCCTGGTTTGTGCTTTCCAGGTTTATTGCTGCCTGTTACTAAATGATACTCCAACAGTTGAAAACTTCTAAACATGTTAGATTCATCAGAATTATTTGCACTCAAAATAATTTCTGGGTTTCTTGGCATAGTTACATCTAATAGTTCTTTATTAACATTATTTTCCTTTAAAACCTCTAATTCAAAACTTTTCTCATCAACAATTTCAGCACTATTTTCGTTTAAAACTTCTACTTCAAACACTTTCATCAACTAATTTTGCACTATTTCTTTCAAAAATTGTACTATTTCTTTCAAAAATTGTACTTCAGAAACCTTTTCATCAACAAATTTTTTCAACTATTTTCCTCTACAACTATATCAATACATTTCTCACTATCTGTTTGCTTTGCATCATCAGCTTGTTTCTCTAAATTTACATTAATTACACTAATTGGACATTTTATAGGTTCTTCTTGACTGTTTTGGACTACAAGGTAACTCAGAAAGTCCCAATTGACAACTGTCATAAATATCAATTGGAACAGCTCAGTCGGTAGCGCACCAGGCTCGTAATCTGCAGTTCCCAGGTTCGAGTCCCAGCTGGGTCAGCATTGAGATTTATCTCCGCAAAACTCCCACCCTGCCCATGGTCAGAAGAGGACACCGATGGGCTTGGAAAGGCCGCCATCTGTCAGATGTAACGTTAAGCCGTGGCCCCATGTGCGGGAGAGCCATACCCTGTGCATGTTAAAGAACACGCTGGATGGCCTTGACGGAGGCTACCATCTGTCTCCCAACAGCTGTTCCAGTGGGTCCCGTCCCCCAACTTTCCCTGAGCCTTCGGGGTCCTTGTGACCTGGCCATTTGCCCATGGTGTGCAAAAAGGTGCCGCTCAGAGGTAAAACAACCTAACCCATAAATATCACATAAAACTTGCTCATTTGAACATGAAAGATCTGTATCATTGAAATCTTTTAATTCAGTTTTTTTGTGACAAGGTATAACAAAAGGTAAAACAACAGTGGCAAGACTTAACTTGTGAGAGGCCTTTTCTTGAGGAACTTTGGCCTCTCGCTTCTAAGATCCTAATTTAAGTTTCCTGAATTGCTGTTTAGTCTATAGCAATATTGCTCCATGTGCCCTAGTCGGCCACAAAAATTACATCTCAAAGTTTCTCTATTATTCATAGCAAAAGTTTTAGTTCTAGTGTCATTGTTCGAAGCTTGGCGTGGAAGAAATTCTCCGCTTTGTTCGTTCTGCATTGTTGTAGACGCGTTCGATGTAAATTGTTGGGACCGTGTAACTTCTAGTCATGCAGGAGTCATTTTTCGAGACGACCTGATAGTGCTTCTTTGGCAAGGATTGCATCCATTGTTGGTTTAATGCAGTTTCTGCGCATTCTCTTCTTGCAGTGTACTGCCGAGCCAATTTGACTAATGTTTAAATTTAATTTATGTTTCGACTTCTAAGAATTCCCTAATGGGCAAAATTAATTGGGACAATATACAGTTTATAATGTCAATTTTGGTGGTATCTGCATCATACAGCTAGTATAACTCTACTGTACCCCAGATGAATTTATCAATATCTTCTTCTTCCCTTTGTCTTCGTGAAAACAGTTCTGTAGCTAACTGTGTGAAATCATTATAAGCTGGATAGATTTCCAAGTGTTTGCTTTTAAAATCTTCCCAATTTTCTATGCCATGATGACATCTACGTTATTCTACCATTGCTTAGCACATCCAATTAGACAAGATACTGCTAAAACCACCTTTTTGTTGCTGGGCACTTCATATAAACAGAAATGCTCTTCCATGAACTTGACAAATGTTCACTATGACGGACATTTTGAACCATTAACATAAGGACTATGGTTAATAAATGGATTGACAATTCGTCGTTTATGCGGTTGATAATACTCTGTTCTATCACTTGTCAGTAACTTCTGACGGAACAAAAAATGGACTGATGTAGCATTGTCAGCTGGTGGTGGTGTTATTGTTCCCCTTTTCTCCCGAGATTCTTTAAAGCAGATTCATTAACACTTCTGCTTCTTTCCTCATATCCTGTAACCTATCTTTTATTTTTTCTAAGTTGGGAGTCATTATGGTGGAATCGGCCATATTTACTAACAGACATGTTTAGCGGTGTGCAAAAGTTTTGAATTTTGGAAATTTTGAAACTTTTATCTTGAGGAGCACTCAAAGGTTCTGCTCTACAACAATACAGTACTAAAGCTATACTAAGTCTGCAAATAAACTTGCTTATCAGAAAGTTTATATATCATGTGTCTGGACACTTCTTAATCTTTACATACATACAATCAAGATCTTAACTATCAGCAATAATTGCACTGAAACTTCAGTACCTTTGACTAATACACAAAAGTTAAGCTTCTTGCTCAACAAAAATTTTGACTTAAGCTGCCGTTAAATCTATGAATATTACATATAACTAATGAGCTCAAAAATTTGTTATCTTTGACAGTCACATTAAATAATATACAATTTATACACATATATATACAGTCCCTGTGTTTGGTGTGCCACTTTCTTTACTGGCCACTTTCTTTACTGACTCTGTAATGCTCCAAAGATTATTAACTTTTGAAGTTGAACCTTTTGTCTGATCGAAATTTATTCAAAATTCCAGATAGCTTTTTGTTGGGTGTCATTCAGGCAATTTTAACTTGCCAAATAAAGTTGAAATAGGGTTAATTAGGTATTTGTCAGGCATTACTTATGAAGTAAGAATTCAAAAAAAGTTTTGTCAAATTTAATTAAAGTTTAAATCTAAATCAAAAGTCAATTAACGTTGCTCAAGAGAAAAAATAGCAAAAATTCAAAAGTTTCTAAAACAAAGTTAATTTCCAAAAAAATTCAAACATTCACCAATTCATTGATGAATACAAAAGTTGGAGTACTAGCAACTCACATCTATCTAAATCTCTACTACATCTCTCTCCACTACAATACTACATCTCCACTATTCACAATCTCATTCTATCTCTCTACTAACTCATTCTACTGACAATGTGACCCAATGTCACTTAGTTATAACATGATGCATACAAATCTGGCATGTGTCTGTTGCACACCGGGAAAACATTTGAATAATCTGAATCGCGCTAGCTGTGACGCAAGAGAGGTCATATCCTAAACATGCACATTAGCGACTGACAATCAAAAGGTTGGAGTTGCAACTCCTATGCTGGGAAACAAGAATTGTGATATCCAAAAGTAAAATAATAATCCCTAAAATGATAAATATAACATAAATAAAGCAAAACTGGTTAAGGAAAAGGAAAAATGACTTGGTGGACCATCACATAAGGGTTGAGACTCTCACGTCTGCCAGCATTTTCAGTGGCTCACATTGTCCCTCGAGTCTGGGTTTGTTGTGGGCCTTTCTTGTCTGTGATATTTATGGCTCTCATGTCTTTTGAGTTCTGATTGTGCGTCTGAGGAAGCTGTTTAAAGGGTGTACAGCTGTGCCTTTTCATCTGCACTTTCGCTGCACGTTATTTTTCTTACCTGTATTCATTTCTACCATTTTTTATGGAATTTCTACTACCTTTGGACATTTCCCTTATCTGAAAGAAAGTGTTGGCCTGTGTAGGTGCATTCAATTGTAGAGAATAACTGAAAGGAAGGTTATTATGTGGACATCATTGTTGAACTGCCAAAAGTCACTGGCAAAATGCTTTTACACTTTCGATGTATATGTTCCTTACATAATGCATTCCTACTCCAGTTGCTCTTTCTGTTTGGTCCAGGTGGTCATCATATCTTTCTAAGAAAAACATGCCTATTGTGGTATTCATGGGAGTGGGAATGTTGCTTCTGTTGGTCACGTTTTGTGCATTTGCGTGAATAAGGAATTTCTCTTGTGTTGGTCGTGCTTTGAATCTAAAAGTGGAATTCTTAGGTTGAGCCTTGTTATGTTAAATGCTAATGAAAGCATAGCATAGCTTCCCACCCAAGGCAATTATAAGGATTCTACCTCTTTCTGGTTTCATAATGAATTATCATGTTTACATACTACAGTACTACAGGAGCAGTCAAGCATCATGGACGTTAATCTGCCATTGTGGTCTATTTTCGATTGATGTAATGCAATGACCTTTGGTAAATCATTAACCTTACTGTGAACCATAGTTTTCAGGTATGACTCCCTTTTTAGGCACAATATTCTCTCTTCATAGAAGGTGCATTCAAAGATCTGTTCACTGGATATCTCCAATGCTGATCTGGGGCATGACCTTTCTGGTGCAGTGTCTGTGTAAGCTTCTATTGGGTCAATGCCTCAAAGTGTTGATCTGGTTTACACCATTTTCCCCAATTACAATAAGCATTTTGTGAGCAAGCCACGTGAGAAATATATTTCATGTCCACAAAAAATGTGTAGTAGAGTATGTTTGCCAGATACATGAAACCTATGAATGTCGCTTTTATTGAGAATTAGTTTTGTTCTTCTTGATTCACAATCCAGATGCATTGTTGGTAATCTAGATTCATCAATGTGATCTGCTCATTAGTATAAATCTTACATGACTCTTCTTCCTCTGCATTCAAGCATTCCTTTGCTTCAGAGGTCAGCACCATATGGTTAGTGCACTCTGCTGAAACAAGTCCACATTGCACAATTATTAATAGAGCCAATACTGCTAACTGAATTGAAAGCAGATTCATTCCTTGTCTATTTTCTTGTTCTGCCACACGTTTTTCTGCATATTCTCCAACTTGGTTTGAGAGCTGTCTAATTCTGTCACCAATTAATGCACCAGTCAATATGGTGGCTCTTGCCATATTTTTGCCTAAGCTATATGCTTTCTTAATTACTTGATATATCCTCTTAACTGTGAACCAGATTAACAAAATTTAATTCTGAAGCTCTGAAAGACCAGTTATAGCTAAAGCTTACCATGATAGGTTACTTAGTCATTATGACAGTCAAGGTTTGCTTACTACTAAAGTGGAGGAAGAATGGGACTGTTTTAAACAGGCTTTTTTTTTTTGGAAATTAACGGTACTCTTTTAGGAAAAAAGGAGCAGAGGAGGCAGGATTATTTGAGTGATAAGGCACTTGAGCTTATTTCGGAAAGAAAAAACTGCAGAAATGTCCTTAATCAATACCCTACTAGTCCTAATAGAAAGCATTACAGAGAGTAAAGGTGTAAAGGATCAGTTAGTTGCTGATAAGATTCTTTGGCTTGATGGCTTGGCTGACAAAGCTGAGGAAACAGACAGCACAACAGCAGAAAGTTGTACAGATAGATAACCCTTCCAGTGTCCAGCCTGAAAAACAGGTTTCCATCCAGGGCCCAAGCTATTTTCTGCCTGTTCTCAGCCAAAAAAACTTTAACTTTAGAACTATTTTGCCAAATAACTAATGAAAGGAATTATGGCATGTTGTATGCCAAATTAATCAGCATTTAATTCTGGATTTTCTGAAATTATAATATTTAACAAAAAAGACCATGTGTTTCATTTTAATAGGACTTTTTTTTAGAGTCGTGTAGTAAAAAAATGCATCTGGGAATGCAAATAAAAATTTATTTAAAAAAAAGTAATAGACAGATATGATTACAATGCACATGAATAGAATGACTATATATTTCTGAATAACAAAAAAAATACTTTTTTGGTTTTAAGTAAATATTTTTCTCGTTTTGTAATTTTTTTCTTGGTACCATACTTTGAGAAAATTTCAGACTTTTAGCCAACTGTGCTGAGTCAGATAAACAAGTCAACTTTAGAATTTTTTTAAAAAATAACCAATCAATAGAAAGAGGTCATATTACATACCAAATTAAACAGAATTTAATTGCGAATTTTATGAAAAAAATAATATAGACAAATTTGCAAGCATGTTTATTTTAATAAGCCTTTTTCAATGTGATGTGGGGGAAAAAAGATTTCACTATACAATTAAGGCTTCATTTTGGAAAACCTGTCGAATAAAAATAGTTAAATTATATATTTATGGAAAGGAAATTTCCTCCCGAATAATATAATATTCAACATGAAATATGGCTTTCATTTCTTTAAATGATACTTTTCAGTATTTTATATTTTAAACACGGCCAGTGTTATACATTGTGACTTGGCCTTCTCATCTTCATGGGATTTTCTGAACTGGTTATGAAATAGAAAAAAACCTTCCTTGGCTGCTTTTTTTTTTACTAAACATGATGAATTTTTTCTTTGGGTATTGAAGTTTGATGATCTTGGCTAAGTGCAGAAAAGTTTGTGCACCATGGACCAGACCTTCCTGAAATTGTCACTCCCAAATGATGGCCAATTTCCATAGCAAGGAAGTATATTTTACTTCCGTATCCAAGACATTCAATTTCAGAAAACAGTACAAACTCAAATAATTTTTTTTAAAAAAACAAGAAATAATAAAAGAAAAATTGCATATAACCTAATGGGATGTTTAATAAAATATCCGCAATAACTTTTAAGCCGGCCTCCTATCTAGCATGGGGCGGGGTGGCTCAGTCGGTAGCGCGCCAGGCTCTTAATCTGTAGTTCCCAGGTTCGAGTCCCAGCTGCGTCAGTGTTGAGATTTATCTCCGCAAAATTCCCCGCCCTGCCCACGGTCAGTAGGGGACACCAATGGGCTAGAAAAGGCCGCTGTCCGTCGGATGGGACTTTAAGCCGTGGCCCCGTGTGCGGGAGAGCCATACCCTGTGCATGTTAAAGAACACGCTGGATGGCCTTGACGGGAGGCGACCATCTGTCTCAAAACAGCTGTTCCAGTGGGTCCCCTCCCCCAACCTTCTCTGAGCCTTCGGGGTCCATGTGACCTGGCCATTTAGCCCATGGTGTGCAAAAAAGTGCCGCTCAGAGGTAAAACAACCCAAACAACCCAACCTATCTAGCATAACTCAGAAAGATCAATATTCAGCCAATTAAAGATTGCTAACTAGTGGAAGTAAATATACAGAAATGAATTTGCTTTCATGTCCAAGACCTCATTTATTTTCAGAAAATGATACTATATCAAAGTTTTACTGGAAAAGTAATAAATAATAAAATTAAAATTAACATGTAGCCTAATACGATGTTAAAATATCCACAGCAGCAAGTTGTAGGCTGGCCATATGAAAAAAAATCAATACTTATCAATCGGCCAAAGATTGCTAATTTCCGAAAATAAATATACTGAAATGAAAACTAAGGTTTAAATATAAAAAAAAATACTAACTTTAGGAAGAGTATCCAATATGCTGCACCAAAACTGTAAAAAACACTTATAGCACACTGAATGGAGATAGCATTGTCAGCCACCTGCGTCTTGTTTGACTCAGTGAAGCATAACTAATTAAATGCAGGTGCAAACAGAATTTCTAAGAAGGATGTGTTTACTTTCAGTTTCAGTTTGAAGGATGCTAGGAAAAATGATAAAAATAACTTGGGAATACTGAAATAGGTTTGACAGAAAAGAGTGTGAAATGGAAAAAAAAAAAAAATTGGCAATACGTGTTTTGTTAATTACTTTCAAAATCTATCATTTTTAAAAATAGCAGTTTTTTTTTTGTTATTTTTAGATTTTCGAAAATTTAAGGAAATATTTGTTGATAATAGTTCAAATCAAACTTGTGAGCTTAAATCAGAAGGTTGCTTCAGCGAATAGGAACGTTAACAAGCAAATCGGCAATACCGTTTAGTGCTTCTAAGAATCAATCAGCAGACACTTTTACGTCGATTTTAGTTTTTGAGGAAAAATTGTCTTGAGCCGGGTGGGATACGAACCCACGACCTCCTGATAACATGTCAGGTGCTCTGGACCACTGAGCTACCGGCCGCCGATCAAGATTTCCTCTAACTAGCGCTATGAACATTCCTTCTATGTTTCCCGTTGGCGCTTTTGCCGACAATATTTCTAGCCACAAGCAGCACTTATATTGCCCAATAGATGAAAGCATATACGATAAGTATGCAGATATAATTAATTAATGAAATGACTCATTAATGAAATAACTCATCAGAGTTAACTCGACAGATATTCAAATCAATCAGCAGACACTTTTACGTCGATTTTAGTTTTTGAGGAAAAATTGTCTTGAGCCGGGTGGGATACGAACCCACGACCTCCTGAAAAACCGATGTAAAAGTGTCTGCTGATTGATTTGAATATCTGTCGAGTTAACTCTGATGAGTTATTTCATTAATGAGTCATTTCATTAATTAATTATATCTGCATACTTATCGTATATGCTTTCATCTATTGGGCAATATAAGTGCCGCTTGTGGCTGGAAATATTGTCGGCAAAAGCGCCAACGGGAAACATAGAAGGAATGTTCATAGCGCTAGTTAGAGGAAATCTTGATCGGCGGCCGGTAGCTCAGTGGTCCAGAGCACCTGACATGTTATCAGGAGGTCATGGGTTCGTATCCCACCCGGCTCAAGACAATTTTTCCTCAAAAACTAAAATCGACGTAAAAGTGTCTGCTGATTGATTTGAATATCTGTCGAGTTAACTCTGATGAGTTATTTCATTAATGAGTCATTTCATTAATTAATTATATGCTTCTAAGAAATGGCAATCAGATGGCTTTATAAAATTATTTATATTGTAGTTTGGTAAAATATGCATCAAATTAAAAAAAAAAAAAATTATTTTTGAAGCCTGAATTGTTATATATATTAAATTACAAAGGCAATTTTTATTTTTAAAAAATCGATATTTGTTTGTTATGCTAAAAGCGTATACATACGTCCTTGGCCTCTCAATTCAGATTCTACAAACATATACAGACGATGAGCTTTCTATTATTATATCTCTCTCGACTGCTTCGTCAAATGTTTTAGGATTGTGTGAAAGGAAAAATCTTTTAAGTTTGGGCAGTAAGCCTGCCACAAATTGTGATAACCTCACTTGATCCTACACTGTAGTAAGATCATCTGAAGTGGAATTGTTGCCTTTTAAAATTTTATAAGCCAGCACTCTAACTCTAGCTGCATATTCTCTCACACTTTCACCTATATTTTGTTTACATGTAGCGAATTTTTGCAATTTTACTGCTAATGGTTCCACTACATCAAATATGTCGATTACAATCTTTTTAAATTTATCATAATCTGTTTTGGTTTTTAACTCTTGCAATTTGTTTAAAAATTCTGCCACTATTCCCTTAAATTTTGACTTAGTTATCACTATCATATCTTGTTTCTTCCATCCTCTAATTGTGCAAAAAATGCTGCAGGGATGTTACTTTTGTTGGTCATGTTTTGTGCATTTGCTTGAATAAGGAATTTCTCTTGTGTTGGTCGTGCTTTGAATCTAAAAGTGGAATTTGTAGGTTGAACCTTGTTATGCTAAATGCTAATGAAAACATAACAGAATATACAGGGTGATTGTAAACTCTTTCAACAAAAAAAGAGAGGTGATAGTACACATCAAGACAAACAATTTTTGCAATGGAACCTAAGGTCGCATTCCACTCCTTCCACCTGCCACGCATGCACAAGTATTTACAACCGGTGCATGAAAAACACAAGATGTAAATCAGGTGTGCTGAGCAAGTGCATAGACGATTAAGAACAAACATTTAAAAATGCAGCCGAACCCGTTCGTTGACATTACCGTGATAACGTCACATGATAAGTGATGTATTCGTGAAGGACATGGAAACTACACATATGAGGAATTGGTGGATATGCGTCTGATGTATGGCCAAGCAGGTGGTAATGGATGTGAAACACAAAGATTGTACCGTGAGAGATTTCCGAATCGTTGTATTCCTTACCATTCGACCTTCATGTAACGCTCCAAAGAAATTAATTACTTTTAAAGTTTGGACCCTTTGTCTGATCCAATTATTTTTATGCTCCAGATAGCTGAGTCGGGCGCCAGGCAATAACTGACAAATTGCCAAAAATAAAGTTTAATTAGGGTTTGAAATACCAGCGAGCGTTAATGAGTAAAAATTCAAAAATATTAAATGATTGTCAAAATGTAAAGGTTAATTCTAATCAAAACAATTAACATTATTCAAGAGAAAAAAATTAGTGAAGATTCAAAAAGGTTTAAATAACAAAACAATATATTTCCAAAAAAGCTCACCAAAACTTCATTGAAGAAGATACTACATCATCCAAAAACTCTGACTACACACACTGCACTAACTGTGCTACTCCTTGCTCACTACCACACTGTGACTAACATGTCACCAGGTTATAACAAGAGGCATCAAAGCCGTCACGTGTCATGTTGCACACCGGGAAAGAAATTTGCATAAATCGGCGCAAGCTATGACGCAAGAGGTGGCGTGTCCTTTTACATGCGCTTTAGCGGGTGACAATCGAAAGTTCAGAGTTGCGCAACTCCTATGCTCTTGGAAACGAGCGCTGTGATGCCAAAAATGAAATAAAAATCCCCAAAATGATAAATATAATGTAAATTAAGCAAAACTGGTTAAGGTAAAGTAAAAGTGAATGAGGGGACATCACATTCGCCAGTGTTGATTGAAAACTGCGTGAAACTGGCTCGTTGGCTATCTCAATGAGTGATACTGGACGTTCGCGAAGTGTGCGGACACCAGAAACAAAAGAATGTGTCTTGCAGCGATTTGCAGAAGTTCCTTCCACAAGTATGCAAGTGGTGTCATCCGAAATGGGAGTTTTCCAAACCTCGGTATGGAATGTTCTACATGAGGCACGGATACCTTCCGCATGCAGAAGGTCCAAGCTTTGAACAAAGATTACTATCCCTGCTGGGTAGAGTTTGTTAGGTGGATGCTCCAGATGAACAATGTTAATCCTCAATTTCTCACATTAGTGTTCTTTAGTGATGAGGCCACGTTTACTCGGAAACGCATTTTCAACAATCACAACCAGCATGCTTGGGCTCAAGAAAATCCACACGTCACTGACCCTCGTAAACACTAGCAGAAATTTGGCAACAACGTCTGGGCAGGTATCCTGGGTGATTGTCTGGTGGGACCTTACCTCTTGCCAGAACGACTGACCGGCGCAGTGTACCATGTGTTTCTGGAGCAAGTGCTTCCCATTCTGTTGCAGGGTGTTCCGCTCACCACGCAGAGGGACATGTGATTTATGCATGATGGGGGGGCCCCAGTACTTTTCCATTGAGGTCCGATACTTCCTAAATGCAACATATCCCGTGCGGTGGATTGGATGTGGTGGACCTGTGGCTTGGCCTCCACGCTCCCTGGACCTCAATCCACTAGACTTCTTCTTCTGAGGGCACATGAAAACACTTGTGTACGAGACAACTGTGGACTCCCTAGAAGATCTCGTCTTGAGAATCGGTGTTGAAGCGGACAAGACCAACACCACACCAGGAGTCTATGAGAGGGTGCAACAGTCCTTCATTCACCGGTGTGGGCTGTGCAACAATGCCCTCAGATGCCACTTTGAGCAGCTACTTTGAGTCTTTCTCTGACACGAATGTAATTAAGCAACTCATAAATTAGTTAAGTGCATTTGTTTTCACTGTTGAAGGATCAGCGTGGATATGTAACTTTACACTTATCTGGCGGAAGGAGTGGAATGCGGCCCTAGGTTCCATTGAAACAATTGTTCGTCTTGATTATCACCCCTCTTTTTTGGTTGAAAGAGTTTACAATCACCCTGTATATGATTTTATTCATTTTCAAACTAGT
The DNA here is from genome assembly GCA_038380435.1 of Ryuthela nishihirai. NCBI lineage: Eukaryota > Metazoa > Arthropoda > Arachnida > Araneae > Heptathelidae > Ryuthela > Ryuthela nishihirai. Next base: position 10,357,662 of record JAWZYU010000027.1, read on the forward strand.
GGAAGCCTCAGTTTCATTATGTGAGACATATCTCAAAACCATCAAGGCATATTCGAAATGAAAAAACGATATAGCTGCAAATGGAACGAGAGTATGTTGGTGGACTACTGTTGGGCCCTGCAGTGAGAGACTCCAGAGATAAAATGTAAATGACAGAAGACAACAAAGTAATTTTTTGTGTAAATATGTATCAGGATTTATTACTGTCAGCTTTTAACTTTTTATAATGTAAATAAATATTGGTAAAATATATTTATCTTCTCTGAGTAAAATAGTATTTTTTTTTTTTTAAAAACCCATATCTCTACAAAACTGTAGATGATAAAACAAATTGGCTGTCAGATTCAGATTCAGCAGCCTCAAATTTTTGGAAGGGAGGGGAAAAATTTTTTTTTTCTGACCAATCAGCTTCCGGTCTATACAGGCATCAATACCACTAAAGGTGAGGTGGGAGTTATACAGGGTGAATCTGAAAAAGTGGGCAAAACTTTACGGGGTGGTAGAACACAGATATACGAGCAATATTTGTCATAGAATGTATGGTCGGAACGCAAACGGCGAGCCGCTAGGTGGCGTTGGAAATGGTATAAATGGGTCGGTCCTCGCACCCAACGGCATTTCTACCGTGGATTGCCGAGAGGATGGCTGGTTATAGTAACCACGAAATGGTGGATATGCACTTTGTGTACGGTGTGGCGGACGGGAATTCAAGTGAGGCACAGAGACGTTACCTCGACCGGTTTCCAATGAGATGCACTCCAGATCGGAAAACCTTCGAGCGTTTGCATCGGCGGCTATGTGAAACGGGATCCTTCGCTGCGGCCAAGCAAGACGCAGGGCGTGAAAGGAGTGTCAGGACGCCACAACTTGCAGAGGACATTCATCGTAGGGTGGAAGAGCGACCGGGATGTAGCACCCGAGTGGTTTCCCGTGCAGTACACGTGTCCCAAATGTCAGTTTGCCATGTGCTACAGGAGGAAGGAATGCACCTCTATTGTACGCAGAAGGTACAAGCGTTGTCACCGGTGGACTATCAGCCACGTGTCGATTCGCACATTGGTACCTCAGCAGAATGCAGCACAGCCGGATTTTGGTGCACATGTTCTGTTTACGGACGAGTGCACTTTCACCCGTGAGGGCGTTTTGAATACCCACAATTCACAGACATGGGCATCTACGAACCCGCATGCCACACGTCCTCATTCGTTCCAGCAGCGGTTCTCCGTAAATGTTTGGGGATCCTCCTTGACCATTTGGTTGGCCCATACCTCCTGCCATACTGTCTGGACGGCAAATCGTATAACACATTCCTACGAGAGGTGTTGCCGGAGCTGCTGCGTCCGATTCCAACCCCCAGCAGGTCGAGAATGTGGTTCCAGCATGACGGTGCGCCTGCACACTTCAGCTTAGATGTGCGGAACACTTTACATGCAACGTTCCCAGGGCGATGGATTGGTCGAGGTGGTCCCATAGCTTGGCCACCAAGATCGCCGGATCTCTCGTGTTTGGACTTTTTCCTGTGGGGCCATATTAAAAGCCTAATCTACGAATGCCCCATTGAAACCGATATGGATCTAGTCGCCAGGATCGCCGTTGTTGCCGGCGATATTCGGGAAATGCCTGGTGTCTTCGCAAATGTGCGTCGGTCCCTATCCCGCAGGTGTGAAGCCTGCATTACAGCTGGCAGCAGCTCTTTTGAGCAGTTTCTTTGAGCATGTACCTCAATTACATTCCTGTTAATAAAATGTTTTCTGAAGTATCTCCTCTTCTTCTTGTGTTCATTCTTTAAATGTGACAGTGGAAAACTACCTTTTAACTTCTCACCGCTTGCGTTCCGACCATACATTCTATGACGAATATTGCTCGTATAGCTGCGTTCTACCACCCCGTAAAGTTTTGCCCACTTTTTCAGATTCACCCTGTATAATGAGTGGGGCTGTCTGGGGCAATCAGAGGATTAAACTGCAGATTGATTCAAAGTGCTAGGCTACTCTGTTTGAACCCAGGTGGCCTGAGCCAGTGCCACAAGGAGATGAGGATGAGAAGCGCTTACCTAGATTGCTAGACAGCTCAGTATTCTAACTGGAGCTCTGAAGCAATAAGATTGTCAGTGGAGGTCATCTGTGAGTGAGTATTGAACAAAGGCAGTTTGAGCCTGGGTGGTATCAGTTATTCGCTTTGGATTACTCCCTTGGAAACTGAAGTGGGAGTTCCGATTCATAATGATCATATTCATATATGTATTCATTATATATATTCTGATCATATTCATATGGTTTATGCATCCTCTATGGCTAGTACAGAATGATTAGCCTTTTAAGCCTTGTCAAACATGGTAACATATCAATTCTTAGTTTCCAGATCAGCCATAGATTGCAAAAAAAAAAAAATCACGTACACAAAAATTAACACCTTTTCAAAATGGGAAAATAACAGAGACTAACTGCATACTGTTCTTCTGTTACTTGGTAGTGTAACTATGTCATTATTACAGATTTAATTTCTCTAAATTATTCCATTGAAATAACATATCCAGCATATAAGATTTTCCACATAATTTAGTTGGAATTTTGTAGGTGAAGTAATACTTTAATATCAGTAAAATTTGGTCAAATTGAATTAAAAAAATCAAATTGTAAATAATAGCAGTGAGTTCAGGTTTTTTTTTTTAGATAATCTTTTCAAAGTCATTTTGACTCTCAGCTAATTGAACAGTAAATTGTAAACGTTTTACCAATATAGTTATTCTCTTGCTCTAAATCATCATTACAGTTATTAGTATAGATACCACAAGAAGGGTGTGCAAAAAAGTGCCGCTCAGAGGTAAAACAACCCAACCACAAGAAGGTATAAGTAGATCATGATCTTTTTTAATTGCATTTGAGATGGTGTTTTTAACAGTTATTGCCACTGTTTAATTGAATTGTTTCATAATTTTTTTTAAGGAAACCAAGATGTAGAATGAACAAAAATTGATATTACAGTGTGTCTGAAAAGTAATGGGACAATAATTCTAAAACTAAGGTGAATGAGCAGAAAAAAAAAATAATCCTTCAGAATTATCACCAATGGGACTCTGTACACTTGTTACACCTCTATTTTGGTAATTGAAAGCATTCTTGATATTCCTACTAAATTGTCCTTGAGATGGTTGGTCCAGTTCTTTTGGATGTGTTAACAGTTCAAAGATTTCTTTATCGGAAAGGGATACTGAGATCAACCACCCCAGATATGCCAGTTTTGGCTCTAACCAACTTCTTTATCTTTCCGAAGTTAAAAATGAAGGGGAAATTCTTTATACCACCAAAAAGAATGTGACTGACCATTTTAAGGAAATAGCTTTGGATGAATTTTAAGAATGCTTTGAGTGATTCAAAGAAAGGTGTAAAAAGTGTATAGATTCCCATCCCCCCTACACACTTTGGTATTTTGAGCGATTTTTCATAATGAATTCTTTTTACTGAAGATTTGCTTTTGCTTTAGAATTTTTGCCTTATTTTCAGACACGCTGTGTGTATCAAAAAACAGTGTTGGGGTGTGGTACTCATAAGGATACATTACCTCTGTACCAGACGTATGGAACATGAGCTATAAAATTATAGATCATGTCTGTAGTGACAGTTATTTGAGTAGGAGAACTTAATAGTATCTCTCGTATTGCAATCCTGCTACTAGAGAGTGACTTTCAGTATTGCATATAATGTTTAACTTATTATCATGAAAGTTATTTTTGTGTTCATTCATATATTTAATGTGCTCTTCTCTTTTGTCTAAAAGTAAAAAGAAAATTGTTTCAGTAAGTTTTTAAAATTTGTTACAAGCTAATGGAATTAATAATATTCACTAATGTAATGAGGATGAATATCAGAATGCAGCCTTCATGTCTTGTTGCAGAAGACAAAATTAACACTACCTCATTTTGCTACTGACAATCTTACCAAAAGTTTGAAATTATGTGTATATAATTATTAAAAACTCTTAAAAATTCCACAATATTCAAACCAAACATGAATTATTATACCAAACATGAATTATTATTATTAATCCATTTGCTAAGTGATTCTCTGTGTAGCAGACATATCTAGAAATTTGCATTTTAATCAAAATGCAAATTACACCTAATTCAATTGTTCACTGATTTTCAAAAGTAGTTTAAACTGCTTTTAAAATCCTACAGCATGCAAAATATTAATCCCCTTTCATATTAATGGGGAAAGGAACTTTCCAAATTGTATTTAACTTATCTCATGATAATTAGTTAAACTTGACCTTAAAATAGTATAACTGTAATGTAACTATACTTTTTATATTTCTTAAAATACCATCCTATATGCTTTTCATTCACTGTTGCATATCATATTCCCTTTCTACAATAGAGAATGGGTTTTATATATAGTATTTATTTGCTTAGCCGTCTCGTGGCCGAGTGGTTAGCACGCTTGGCTACTGATCTAAGGGACCTGGGTTCGAGCCCCGGATTAGGCATGGATGTGTGTGTCGTTTTTCTGCTGAGGTCCTGCCAACCTCTCAGATCTCCTATTGTGGCATATAAACTGACAGGCTCCTATCAGACCTCTGTGGCAAGCAGCTGCTTGAGGGGGTATTTATTATTATTATTTATTTATTTGCTTAAAAGTTTTGGAAAAATTAAAAGTATCTGAGCTGGTGTTGATTTAAATGGAAAAAGTTGCAAATAACTTTAAAAATTTATAACCCAAAATTTATATTTTTTTTTAAATAAAATTTGTACTTGAATATTATTTATAGATTTTAATTTAATATTATAGTAATGAAAAGGTAATAATTTATGCTAATGGAATGTACAACCTACATGGCTTAATGTTTGAAGCACCCATTAACACCTCTCTATGATTGTATTTGAATAATTTGAAGTTTCACTAACTGAATGATAGTATTGATTTTTTTTTTAATATTTTGCTGCAGAAGTAAAAAGCATTTATAAACATGCCTGATATAATTAAGAGTTAAATACATTTAACTTATTTGATTTTTGCATTAGATGGTGGAAGCATTTACCCAAGGAACCTGTGTGCTAATGCCTGAAAAGGATGGAAAATTTCAATTCTTTGGTGGCAATATACATGGATATTTCACTGAATTGGTAATGTACAATCAATATTCAATCAAAACTAAACATTTATAAAATTAATCTCTTAGTGATTTTAAGTTTGTTGGGTTTGGAAACTTAAAGCCATACAGATCATTACAGTTAGATAAAACTATATTGAAACATTGGCAATTAGGGATTTTTCTATTGTCACATGGCTTTAGGATAATGATGTACCAAGTATGGCACATCTTAGGGTCATAATAGTGGATTAGGTATCTTAGGGTCATGTGACCCTAAGAATATCACATGAATACTTTTCAAGACAAAAATTTTTTAATTGAAATATTAAGTTGTTGCAAATGAAATGGCTGAATTGTTAGTGAAATATTCAACAGGTATAACTTTGTTTAAAAGAACTTTAGTTAATCAAAATACTCACCAACAGATTCAATACACTTCTGTCACTATGAAACAAGTGCATTTATGTAGTTGGAAAAAAAATACAATTTCCTGGAAGTGATGAATTCTTTAAAGGTGTTTTTAACTGCTATCCCATTGCTGAATTTATCTCTGATGAATATGCTGGATGAGCAAAAGTCTCATACTGCAACTAATGGAGTTTCCTGACTGTTATTTGTGAGATGTGAGATTGAGCTTTATCATGGAGCAGTAGGATGCCATGTCTGTTGACCAATGCAGGTTGCTTCTTGCATAATTTGTCATGCATTTTTTGGAGTTCTAAGCAATATTTCTCTGTATTTATTGTTTCACCCAGTTTTAGTAATGAATATTGGATAACACCAGCTGCAAAACCACCAAATGCTCACATAACCTTTTTCACATGAAGATTAGTCTTGGGCATATGGTTGGATGGTTCCACAACGTCCAGCCATTGAGCAGAACATTGACAATTATTGCATATGATCCATTTTCCATCACACACCCTTTACAAAAATGAATCCCTTTGGTTTCATGTGAGAAGGGAAGTGCATACTTCAAGTCGACATGCCTTATAAGTGTGTGTTAATTCATGCAGAACATATTTATCCAACTTCTTCACTTTTCCAATGGCTTCCAGGTGCCATGAAATTGTTGACTGATGCACACCTGATTTACCTGCGATGTCTCCTACAGTTTGGCATGTCGGATTCAATTAAAATCTTCAATCAATCGTTATAAATTGCTTCTTTGGGTTGACCATGTGGCTTATTTTGAAGGCTGATGTTGCCCAATTGAAAATTTTCTGACCAACATTGTGTTGTGTCCTTTTACTACCTGTGCCTTCCCCAAATGCTGCATTAATGTTGCGAGTTGCCTCCACAGCATTGTGTCCCAGTTTAAGCTTGTATGAGAAAAAAAAACATGAATTTCACTCTGATCTATTGTTCTCTTTAAGCTCTTACAATCAACTTATCACAAAATCTACCATCAAAATGGTTACTGTGTTTTAATCAATAATAAATATCCCGCATATCACCAGAACTTTTTCCCACAAAATTATTTATTGGCTATTGTATTTTCGTAAGCAGTTTATGATTTAATATAATGTATCACAAGTGCCATCTGGTAATATTTTCAGTCCTCAAAATGTCAAAAACTTCATGCATCTGTGAAATTGGCTATTTTTATGCAACAACTTAATAATTGACACATACTTTTAGTTTATTTCACAGAAATATAATCATAGTAAAATAATTATAATTTTACTAAATGGAATACTTTGCAACAAGCTTATTTTAAGAAGGCATTTGAAATGAAAATTATAAGTTACACTCTCATGATTAAACTGCTAAAATTATAAATACGAATGCAATCAACTCTCATTATATGCAGGATTTGTGTTCCTCCTATATCAAAAGTGGAAAATGTATAAAACAATGCCCTATAATAGATTTACATGAACTTCTAAATTATTTAGACTATTATTACACCTGCTTTTCATACATTCATGTTAAGTAGAAAAAAATGCTAACAAATATTATATTCATTTGATTGAAATATTTTATACAAAAAATTTAGCATTTCAATAGAAATTACAATGCAGAAGATTTTAAAGTAATAAACCTTATTTATCAGTGGACTGGATCATTGCTTAAAATGCCTGACTGGAGTTGGGAAATTTGGGTTATCTATATCTGATGACTTGGGTGAGGATGTAGGTGTCCACACCAGTCAGTCTTTCCATCTGAATTGGAAGGATAAGATGAATTGGAATACTCAGATGTAGAAACTGATATGAAGGTTGAAGATTGTTTCTTCTAAAACTTTCTGACGGATACCTGTTGACGTCTTCATCTTCTGTTTGTACACTTCCTTCAGAGCATTTTCACAACTTCGGCTCACACTTAGATTTTCTAGTCAGATCTGGGTCATCAGTGTCACCTAACTGCAGGTGGAAAACAAGCTTTGACTGTATTGCCAAAAATACTAATAGAAGGATTAAATAAAAGGGAAGTTTGAAGAACTACCTGTAATTCCTACAGCAGATGATGCTATCTAATTCGGGAAGTTACTGCCTTATGAAAATTTTCTGAATCTGGTAAAAAAAGAGTACCTTTAACACTGAAACTTTGAAAGATCCAAATATAGCAAAAGCTTTCTATGATTTGTTACTTAATCATTATGCAATCATACTTTGTTTACAACAATTTACAAGAATTACATTTCTAAATCTCTTGTTGCCTTACACAACATGGAATAGAAATCATTTAATGATCAAAATAACATATTTCTTTAAATGAACAAAGCAGTATATGCCAGATGGTACCAGAGAAATTGGGTGAAAATTTCAAGAATCTTGAATGTACTCATTAGCTGGATGTATAAATAATGAAATAAACTTAACGTATTCCATATCAATTAATAAATCAGCACTTTATCGTCGATTTAAATTTTAGAGGAAAAGTTGTCTTGAGCCGGGTGGAATACGAACCCACGACCTCCTGATAACATGTTAGTGGTAGCTCAGTGGCCCAGAGCACCTGACATGTTATCAGGAGATCATGGGTTCGTATCCCACCCGGCTCAAGACAATTTTTCCTCTAAAATTTAAATCGACGATAAAGTGCTGATTTATTAATTGATAGCTGGATGTAGTATAGCAGAAACATGCCATGGAATACCACATAGAGTTTTCACTATTATGATTGCAGGACTCTTTGATATAGTTGAATTCCAACATGTTGGAGAGCTGTTCATGTTGTTAATAGCTGAGATGTTATTAGCAGTTCACTTTGTAGTAGTAGAAAGTCAAGTCCTGGTGTAGGGTGCCTCTCTTTGGAGGCTAATTTCACCATGATCTTACAACACCTTAAACCTTGATAGTAAAGTGGTTATTTTTCTGTAGTATGGAACATGGACAAAAATATTTCTGATATTTATCATTTTCAAAGTAGTTGTGAAACCAGTCTTGTATTCAATGGCTGCACAGGGAGGCATCTACTGATGGTAAGATGTTACTTTAACCCAAGATAGAATTATTCTCTGGAAGACTTCAAATAAAGTAGTGTTGAACTTTCAACATAAAATAATTTAAATGCATTAAAGTTTAAATGAAATACGTCAAAACTGTAAATTATAAGTTTATAAAATTTTTCAAGGATGTGCTATGCATTTCAACATTGTATATCAGATGTTATCATCAGTTATCTTCAGTGATAACAGTGATTTTTATTCAGCTGTCTTCTGGTGATGCTCTATAGTTTATGATAATCTTGTAATAGGAGCTTCCATGTGGATGATAGGGCACTATATCAGTATTAAGAGAGTTTGTTGATAACATGTAGATGGGGATGTGATAATTCTATATTATAGTTTGGTAATGTGTAAATTGTTTTGCAAAATTAACTGTGCTAATGCAGTTTGTTTATTTGTTTTCTTACCTGTGTGCTTACAGATACTTATTTCATGCTCAGTTATGCATTCTTGTATTCTTCTGTATATTCGCCCTATGTATTGATTCTTGTTATTTAATAATTTAAATTTTAATTACATAATGATTTAAATGGATCATCTAACAAAATATATCTCCCCAGTTTGATGGACTCTTATTTCTGTCATTTATAGCAAATTGCTTTGCATAAATTTAATTATGCAAAAAAATTTTTGCATAAATTTAATTATAAATCTCCTAGCAAAGTGCTAGGCGATTGATAATTAAATTTCTGTAGAGTGATATTTAAAGTGCGAAAATCCACTTATTTATGGAAAACATATGGTAAATTTTTAATTGATTATTAGTGATTCATTGCAGTGGAATTATTTGAGTGTCTGTCCTGTGTTTAAATTTAATACGTCTGTGAATTCTATGGCCTCCCTGTGGACCATTGAAAACAGGAGGTTTATCTCGTAATCAGCCTGCAGTCCAAGGTCATAAATAAATTTAAGTTCTTAACAGATATGAGGGGGGGGGGGAGCAATTGCAGTAGGCTCTTAAAACATAAGATTTAAAAACTGATGTTTTATACAATATTGGATGTTCTGAATTAAAGGGAATTAGATGTGGTGTATAAGTTGGTTTTCTATAAACAGTTGTTTGACATCGATTATGGAAGCAGGTTATGAGAATGTCAAGGTAGATTAAAGTGTCCTGAAACTCAGCTTCATGGTAAGCATGACACTATTAAAAATATTGATCAAGTGGTTTCAGCCTGCAATGTCATAATCCCAGAAAAGTGTCACTTCGCTTAGGTAATGAATTTACAATGCTGGTTTTAGGGGACATTCTCTAACTTCAACCATGAGTCCAGTGAATAGTGATCCCATTGGAACCCCATTGCCCTGGACCCATGTCTGATATGCAACTCTAAACCAATTTGAGGATGCTGGGTTCAGGGCCTTATATACACTATATTGTAAAAAGTGTCTGGGCACTTTCATGTTAAGTGAACGAATAGCCACATTCAAATCTACCTAACTTTGAAAATAAGCTTTTTACAGGAAAAAGTCACTAGACATAAATTGAAGGTCTCGGTCAGAGCTCTCTAAATCTCTATTTTCTGTAATATTAATCTAATATTTAAAGAGTTATGGAAGCTATAATATATAACAATAGATGTTATCAAACACCACACTTACAAAACATCCCCCCCCCCCAAATTGATGAAAACTTCAAAAATCCTTACACAAAATTCAAATATTGCATTTATATTGTGAACAACTTGTTATAACAGTTGTGATTTAACTTTTTTGAAGTAAATTTTCAAAACTAGCAAAAGTTTTGCTTAAATATTTCAGCTTCCATAACTCTTTAAATATTAGATTAATATTGTAGAAAATAGAGATTTAGAGAACTCTGACCAAGACCTTCAATTTATGTCTAGTGATGTTTTTCCATAAAAAGCTTATTTTCAAAGTTAGGTAGATTTCAATATGGCTATTCGTTCACTTAACAAGAAAGTGTCTGGACACTTTTTGCAATATAGTGTATTCCAAAGTATTCTTAGTCCATGGGCATGACAATCTTGAATCTTTGTGTCATGAGATGCATTGCTGCATCTATCACTGGTGTGTTTAAGATAGTGACTCAACATCAAATGAGTGGATAGTAGTGGAACTGGTTATATGTAGGTGTGTGCTGTATGATGTGGACAGCATCATGACACACTTTAGCACTATATTGATATGGGGGAAAATATGGGCTAAAGAAATCATGAAGTGCCCTGTCCAATAGGTTGGAGATGTTAAGTTTTGAAATTAACAGGTGAAATGGATGGGTTTATGAAGCTTAATTTTAATGAACATTTGAGTGATACTGGGATTTAAAATACCTTTAATAATTGAAAGTTCAGGACTGCTTCATTGATGTTTCCAGAGAATAATTATATCTTGGGCTAATGTGACATCTTACCATCAATAAATGCCTCCCTGTACAGCTATTGAATACAGGACTGGTTTCACAACTATTTCGAAAATGACAATTGTCAGTAACCTTTTTGTGTGTTTCAGCCACTTTACTCTCAGCTGCTACAATGTGGACTGCTAATAACATCTCAGCTGGTAACAACGACTCTCCATCATTTTGGCATTCAATTGTATCGAGTCCTACAGTCACAATAGTGAAAATTCTGCATGTCATCATTCTGCTGTACTGCATCCAAAACTCTTGCAATTTTCATGCAGTTTCTCTTGTACCATGTGGCATATTCTGCTTTGTTCATTTAAAGTAATGTTATGCTATTTTGATTATCAAACTACTTCTATTCCATGTTGCTTATGATCACTGTCTTTTTATCTAATTTAAATGGAGTTGAGGCAGAATGGGACTTTTTTTAAACAGGCTTTGCTCTGTTGTGTAAAAAGGAACAGAGGAGACAATGCCATTTGAGTGATAAGGCTAAGGAGTTTCTGCTTGAAAGAAAGAAATGAAAGGATAAATTGAATCAATGTTCTTAACCCTTCCAATGTCCAGACTGAAGTCTTACCCTTCCATTGTCATGCTGAAAAACAGGTTTCAATCCAGAGGCCAAGCTATTTTCTCACTATGCTCAGCCAAAAAAAACTTTAACTTTAGAACTTTTTTTGCCAAATAATTAATGAAAGGAATTATGGCATGTTGTATACCAAATTAATCAGCATTTTTTTTTTTATTTTATTTATTTGCAACATATAGGAGAGAGAAGAATCCTAGAAGCTACTCCTAGCTTTTACAGGCCTTCTCATACAAGGACATGCTCTACTAAGACCGAAGTCACTGCTGACTAATGCCTCAGTTCGAGTTAACACAGCACACAAAGTTTGCCTTGCTGGAACAGTGACTAGCTCTCTAACCACTATGCCAGTTCTGGATTTTCTGAAAATCAAGTATTTAACAAAAAAGACAATGTTTTATTTTAATAGGACTATTATAGAGTCATGTACTAAAAAAATGCATCTGGCAATGCAAATAAAAATTTATTTAAAAACAACTAACAGACAGAAATGATTACAATGAACATGAATAATATGGCTATATATTTCTGAATAACAAAAGAATTTTTTTTTTTTTTATTTTAAGTAAATATTTCTCTTATTTTGGAATTTTTTTCTCAATACCATACTTTGAGAAAATTCCAGGCTTTTAGCCAATTGTTCTGAGTCAAACAAGTCAACTTTAGAATTTTTTTAAAAAATAACCAATCAACAGAAATAGGTCATGTTATATATCAAATTAAACAGAATTTAATTGCAAATTTTATAAAAAAATAATATAAATAAATTTCCAAGCATATTGATTTTAATGAGCCTTTTCCAATGTGATAAGGTGAAAAAAAGATCGCACTATACAATTAAGGCTTCACTTTGGAAAACCTGTTGAATAAAAATAGTTAAATTATATATTTATGGAAAGGAAATTTCTTCCCGAATAATATAATATTCAATCTGAAATATGATTTTCATTTCTTTTAATGATTCTTTTCAGTATCGTATATTTTAAACACTGCCAGTGTTATACAATGTGACTTGGACTTCTCACATTCATGGGATTTTCTGAACTGGTTATGAAATAGAAAAAAACTTCCTTGGCTGCATTTTTTGCTAAACATTTTGAATTTTTTCTTCGGGTGTTGAAGTTCGGTCATCTTGGCTAAGTGTAGAAAGGTTTGTGCACAAAGCACCAGCTCTTCCCGAAATTGCCCTCGCACATGACTGCGATTTCCATAGCAAGGGGGGGGGGGAGCTCAGTCGGTAGCGCGCCAGGCTCATAATCTGTAGTTCCCAGGTTCGAGTCACAGCTGGGTCAGCGTTGAGATTTATCTCCTCAAAATTCCCCGCCCTGCCCACAGTCTAGGGGACACCGATGGGCTTGGAAAGGCCGTCGTCTGTCAGATGGGATGTTAAGCCGTGGCCCCGTGTGTGGGAGAGCCATACCCTGTGCATGTTAAAGAACACACTGCATGGCCTTGATGGGAGGCTACCATCTGTCTCCCAACAGCTGTTCCAGTGGGTCCCCTCCCCCAACCTTCTCTGAGCCTTCGGGATCCATGTGACCTGGTCATTTAGCCCATGGTGTGCAAAAAAGTGCCGCTCAGAGGTAAAACAACCCAACCCATAGCAAGGGAGTCTATTTTACTTCCGTATCCAAGACATTTATTTTAAGAAAACACAACAAGCTTAAAGCTTTTTTTACTAAAAAAACAAGAAATAATAAAATAAAAATTACATATAACCTAACAGGATGTTAAAATATCCGCAACAAATTTTAAGCCGGCCTCCGATTTAGCATAACTCGGAAAGATCGATAAATCAGCCAATCGAAGATCGCTAACTAACAAGAAGTAAATCTACAGAAATAAATTTGCTTCCGTATCCAAGAACTCATTTATTTTCAGAAAATGATACTAGATCAAAGTTTTACTGGAAAAGTAATAAATAATAAAATAAAACTTAACATATATCCTAATGCGATGTTTAAATTTCCACAGCAACAAGTGGTAAGCCAGCCATACAATGCAGCATAACTATGAAAAAAATCAATATTTGTGGATCTGCTAAAAAAAATCGTTAATTTCCAAAAATAAATCTACTGAAATGAAAACTAAGGTTTAAATATAAAAAAATACTAACTTTACAAAGGGTATCCAATATGCTGGACCAAAAATGTAAACAACACATATAGCACACGCAATGGAGATAGCATGTGTCAGCCATCTGTGTCTTTTTGCCTCAGTGAAGCATAACTAATTAAATGCAGCTGCAACAGATTTTCTAAGAGTGATGTGTTTACTTCCAGTTTTGATTTTAAGGTGGGAAAGAGGCATATAGAATGCTGGGAAAAATGATAAAAGTAACTTGGGAATAATGAAATAGGTTTATGACAGAAAAGAATGTGAAACAGAAAAAAAAGGGGTACATACTTTGTAATTAGTTCCAAAATCTACCATTTTTAAAAATAGCAGTTTTTTTTTGTTAATATTTTGGAGATTTTCAAAAATTTAAGGAAAAAAAATTGTTGATAATAGTTTAAATCAAACTTGTGACCTTAAATCAGAAGGTTGCTTCAGCAAATAGGAATGTTAACAAGCAAATCGGCAATACCATTTAGTGCTTCTAAGAAATGGCAATCAGATCATCATCGTCCTCATCCTCAAGCAGCCATGGGCTACGGAGGTCCAACCAGAGCATGCAGTTTAATTCTTCAAGCATATCTGTCCTGAGCTACATCTGCTGCATCCGGCCACTGAACACCAATTTTAACAAGGACCTGTTTACATTGTCTGCCCACCGCTTCCTAGGTCTCCCCCTCTTTCTGAGGCCTTTAGGCACACTATTCAGAACCCTATTCGCCAATCTATAATTATCCATATGGGCAACATGGCCAAACCAGCGGAGTCTCTCTCTGCACAATATGCTGCTTAAAGGAGGTTGCAGACTCCTTTGCCTAACCTCATCATTAGTTACAAAGTTGAACCACCTAATCCCTAAGATACTGCATAAGCATCTAGTTTCCTGTTATCTTGTTTACAAAGCATCCAAGTTTCACTACCATAACTAACCCTAGAAAGAACCAAACTATTATACAGTCTAATTTTAGTCTTTAGGTGTATACGCCTCTTTCTCCACACTCTCCATAGATTCTTCAAAGTCCCAGCAGCAATTTCTATTCGTCTGTTAATCTCATGCGACACATCACCAGTATCTGTTACATAGCTCACATGATAACTAAAGTGTGACACCTGCTCAAGACTGCAACTATTCAGATTAACTGAATCCCAGCCTGCCTGACCAATTTTCATCACTTTAGTTTTCTCTCTGTTTATAACTAAACCTACTCTAGTACCAGCTTCATCAACAGCTCGAATGAAAGAGTTCATCTCATCAACATCATTTGCCAAAAGGGCTAAATCATCAGCATAATCTAAATCAGAAATTTTCGTTATCTCCAGCCCATTTAAGGCCAAAATCTTTCCTTTGCAGTGAATTTCCATAACATAATCAATAACCAAACTAAAGGGAAAAGGAGACAAAATGCACCCTTGTCAAACACCAGATGTAATGCTGAACCAATTGCTACAAACCTTACCAACTCTCACACACGACTCAGTGTTATTATAGAGAGCTTTCATTATGTTAACTAACTTGTCTGTTATACCATATGATCACACAATCAACTACAAATTATGACGATCAACAGAGTCGAAAGCCTTTTTGAAATCAGCATAGCTAGCAACCAAAGGTTTCTGAAACTCTAAACATTTCTCAAGAATCTGCCTAAGTGAAAATATCTGATCCACACATCCCCTACCACTTCTGAATTCACATTGCTCATCATGCAATTGCCTCTCAACCAGATTCTTAATTCTATTAAGCACAATCATGCAAAGAACTTTCCCTGGAACAGAGAGTAGGCTGATACCCCTATAGTTATCACAAGAACTGCGATCAGCTTTTTGAAAAGAGGGATAATAATAGTTCTGGTAAAATCCTTAGGAACCATGCCTTTATCATAAAAGATATTCAAAATTTCAGTCATCCAAGGGGTAACTGAAACATTTCCACCTCTAAGCATTTCCATAGTAATTTCATCTACCCCTGGGGATTTATGAAGTTTAAGTTTAGAAATAGCCAAAATAACTTCAGATTGTATTATAGGGCC
The DNA here is from genome assembly GCA_038380435.1 of Ryuthela nishihirai. Lineage (NCBI taxonomy): Eukaryota > Metazoa > Arthropoda > Arachnida > Araneae > Heptathelidae > Ryuthela > Ryuthela nishihirai. The sequence continues at coordinate 10,373,306 of JAWZYU010000027.1, forward strand.
AACATTAAGGCCACCAATGGATCTATCATCATTGCAAACAATGGGAGTAGAACTACCCATATTGTTTAGAACTTCACTGAAATGCTCAGCCCACCTAGCCATGACAGAATACTCCCCCTTCTATAACCTTACATTGTTTATTCTTCAATCCCTGTGTGCCTGTCCATTTTCTACCACATAAAACATTAACCATCTGGTACAGCTCTCTGCTATTGTGCTGCCTAGCTGCTTCTTTGGCGTTGTCAGCCAAGCCATGAAGCCAAAGATTCTTATCAGCAGCTAACTGATCTTTTACATGTTTATTAAGTACTCTGTAATGCTTTCTATTAGGACTAGTAGGGTATTGATTAAGGACATTCCTGCACTTTCTTCTTTCTGAAATGAACTCAAATGCCTTATCACTCAAATAATTCAGCCTCCTCTGCTCCTTTTTTCCTAAAAGAGTACTTAGTATCCAAAAAAGCATGTTTAAAATGATCACATTCTTCCTCAACTTCAGTAGTAAGCATACCATGACTGTCATAATGACTAAGTAACCTATCATGGTAAGCTTTGGCTATAACTGGGTCTTTCAGAGCTTCAGTATTAAAAGTAAATTTTTTAACCCTAGCACAACACTTTTTAAGTTTAAGTTGCAAGACACTTTTAACGAGGTAAAAATCAGATTCAATTTCAGCTCCCCTATATGTCCTGGTATTCCTAACAGAACTAGCCCATTTGCTGTTAACTAATATATAATCAATCATATTCTTATGCAGCCCATCAGGTGAAACCCATGTGTACTTATGTATGTTGTGGTGTTTGTAATAAGTGTTAGTTATTCTGAAACCATTGAGTTTACTTACCTGCAGGAGACATTGCCCATTGCCATTGCAGCTACCAATACCAAAAGGGTCTATCACCCCTCCCCAAAGGTCAGAGTCAGTACCAACTTTGGTATTGAAGTCACCTAGAACAAGAGTAATATCTCCTTTTTTGACAGAATTCAAAATATCCTGAAGTTGTCCATAAAACCTATCCTTCTCATCCTCATTGGCATCCTCAGTGGTGGCATAACAGCAGATAACATTCAAGTCTTTAATGCTTGTCTGAAATTTTGCAGTAAGAAACCTTTCGTTAATGCACTCATATCCTAGAAGAGCATCACTAGCATGTCTGCTGAGCAGCAGACCCACGCCTTGGTGATGCTTTCCATCTTCCCTCCCTGTAAAGAGAAATTTAAAGTTATTTTTAAGTATCTCATCTTTACCTGTCCATCTGGTCTCTTGCAAGCCTAGAATATCTAGGTTATAGGGCTGGAATTCCTGCGTGAGGACATCAAGAGAATAATCTCTATATAATGTCCTCACGTTCCACGTTCCTGCAGAGAAAAAATGATTAGTAGGATTTTTAAAGAAACTAGGTTGTTTGAGATAGGTAGGGCCAACAATATTAAACAGCCCCCTGATCGCAGGCATGGGAAAAAGACCTGTTCGCCCTCCGTTAAAGGCTGAAATCACCAATGCAGGTAGGAACTTCAGGCACCACCTTTTCAAGTGGACTTTTTAGGCCTGCCTGAGACACATTACTCCAGTTTAGGCTTGACGATGTCCAACTAGCTAAGTGAGGTTCAGGTACCTGCGATGGCCTCTGATTAGGATTATCCACCAGCTGATATAAGGTATCCCATGCCTCTGTTCACTTAGGGCTGGCAACCCAGAAGCAAACAGAAAACACAGCAGCAGATTCTCCCTCAACAGAGGCCCACCAGTGCAGCAAGTCCAGGATCCATAATCAAGCTCAAATCCATAAACAAGTCCAGTCTAGTAGGTATAAATGGTCAGCACCAGGACCCTGTGAAGTTGACCACTCCTCAACAAGGTTGAAAAAAAAGAAAAAAGTACCCATAAATGACCAGATCAGTAGGCCATACTGAACTGGCAGCCCTCCCCTTCCAATGGCTTTATAAAATTATTTATACTGTAGTTTAGTAAAATATTCATCAAATTAAAAAACAAAATATTATTTTTGAAGTCTGAATTACATATTTATATAAGTTATATATAAAAAAAATTGCAATGGCAATTTTTATGGGTACTAGAAGAGTTAATAGACACCATTGTGGATAGAGTTTAATAAACATGAAAGGATCAGTTAATAGCAAGTAGAAATATTTGGTAAGATAGCTTGGCTGACAAAGCTGAGGAAGGAACTAGACAATGCAGCAACAGAGAGCTGCACCAAATAGTTAATATTTTGTGTGGAAAGAACAGAGTGGCACACAGGGATTGAGGGATGAACATGGTAAGGTTATTGAAAAGCAGGATTCAGACATGTGTAGGTGGACTGGAGATTTCACAGATGTTCTAAACAATATGGTTAATTCTGATTCCATTGTTTGCAATGAGGATAAATGCAGTACTTGGTCTAATGTTGGGCCTATATCACAATATGTAGTTATTGTGGCTATCTATAAATTATAGCTACACAAATCCTCAGGGGAGATGAAATACTATAGAAATGTTCTAGGTTGGCACCTAACATAAACAAAGGCTTTCAAAGAAATATACTACTGAATGGCATTAATGTGTTTGACTTATAGTTATCCTCATTTTGAAGATAAAGTAATAAAACTCTTGAAGATATGAGGGCCACAAATGATAACAGCATATTTGTTTAAGTTCATTTAAATGATTTTTTTTCTCTCTTTTTAATTACTAAGAAACTAATCTATAGAGTCTCATTCATTGCCCAATATTAAGTGTTTTGAGCATAGTAGTATGTGAAAGGATAATACCTGGAATAACTGCATGCTGTTGGCATTTTTTTTTTGCAGGTAAGCTACAAATAATTAGTAATTTGGCAATTGTGAAAAAAGAACACCTGGAGATCCCAAGTTCGAGTCTGGGAGGCTTTTTTCCCACTTGCCTAATTACTACAAATGAATAGCACTGTAATGAGCTTTATTCCTTCTTAACGTACAACTAGTTTTACAGGGAAGTTTATGAATTATAATATTATGTGCTCTATTTGTATTTACTAATTTGTAAAACAAACTATTGAAGTCTTAGCAATATTATCACAGTTTGGGAATTGCTGATATACATCAAAATGGTACTATGTCATAAAAATTATAGTTTTACAGACTTATTAGAATCTGAATTTGCTTGCTGTACTTTAAAAAATTATGTTTTTTGTTTTTATAGATACCTAACAAACGAATTAAACAGAAGTGGAGATTTAAGTCCTGGCCAAATGAGCATTTTTCAGATGTTGTTATTGAGATAGATGAAAAGGATGACTACACTGAAGTTTGTGTTTCACAGTCAAACATACCAAAAAATGATATAGAAAGGACAAGAGAAGGGTGGCAAAGGTATTATTTCCAAAGCATGAAAAAAACATTTGGATTTGGAGCAATGCTATTGTAGCCCCTTCTATTTAAAATTGTAAAGAAATATATCTGGGAATACTTCTCTGTATGAGCCCGATAGCAGTTAATTAACTTATATTCCATAGATTCAGCTGTCATTCACAACAAGTTTTTTTTATTAATATTTTCTTCACCAATAAATCTCCACTATAATAATTAAATATTTTTCTTTTGCTTTTATAGTGAAACTTTTGTGAAAAAGTGGAAAGTGCTTCAAAATTCATATCATTTAATTTTTCTTATTTTACATAATACAAATGTTCTTATTTTTTATAGAGTAAAATAATTAGTTTCAAAGTGTTAAAATTCAAGTGCATCAAATATAGCAAAACAGTAACTTCTAATTAGTGTACATGTAATGCATTCCTATATTGTAATTTTATAAAATTAGGTGATTTGATGATAGCAGAAAATCAATGAGATAAAAATTTCTTTTTTTGCCAAAACCCTGTTGCTGCTGAAACTAATTTTCTCACTGGTAATGGAGAATTGTATTTCTGGTTTTGTGATGAATCTGCTAAGAACGTGAATACAGCTAAAGCAAAATAATATATTCTTCTCTCTGCCATTAGCATGTTAAAAAAGTACCATTCTTCCTATTTTGCATAAAAATATTAGAATACTTTACGATATCAAATTGCTAATATCATCTTACATATAATAATATAAATTACTTCTTACATATAATAAGAAAAATTTGTTAGTAAGAGAAGCCATTGAAATTGACTGATCTTGCCATTAGCATGTTAAAAAAGTACCATTCTTCCTATTTTGCATAAAAATATTAGAATACTTTACGATATCAAATTGCTAATATCATCTTACATATAATAATATAAATTACTTCTTACATATAATAAGAAAAATTTGTTAGTAAGAGAAGCCATTGAAATTGACTGATCTTGCCATTAGCATGTTAAAAAAGTACCATTCTTCCTATTTTGCATAAAAATATTAGAATACTTTACGATATCAAATTGCTAATATCATCTTACATATAATAATATAAATTACTTCTTACATATAATAAGAAAAATTTGTTAGTAAGAGAAGCCATTGAAATTGACTGATCTTACTCCTATAAATTCCTTTACTAATAATTCTGATCAGCCTTTTAGAATTTACCTTATTCTGCTTCTACTTTTTCTTTTACTGCATTGACTTTAGTAATTACTTTTTGTACTGGATACCTACATAATGCATGAATTTTTATAAATTATGTTAGCTTATTATTGTTAATAATTTTCTTAAATGCATAATTTATTATACCATAGGTGCTTTTAGACAAAGATACCACTGCTATAATTCTTCCATCTTGCTAACACAGGCTATATATCTTGTTTTCTCTATCTCACAAATTGCTTATAATAAAGTATAACAAAACAAGCTCTATAAGTCACATTAACTATTGAAAAAGTATGCTGGTAATGGTATAGTGGTTATCACACCTAGCTTGCTACTGGGAGACAGGTTTGAATCCCACTAATTGGAAAACCAATTTTTTTCCGCATTTCACAAGTCCCGTGTTTGCAGGATATCTCCTGTGATACTTTGCTACTGAAGCTTATATGCAGTTTATTTGAATTCCAATTCATATTGCATGATTGTATTATGATAGATTCCAAGAAACAGATTAGAAATGTGCTTTAACAATGTAGTTCCATATATTAAGATTGATATGTAAACTGATGAGAAAAGGGGACTCTGTATATACCTGGCATTTTACTGTGAGACAGGTTTGATTCCCACTCATGACAAACCCAATTTTTTTTTTTTTACAGCTCTTTCATCAGTACTTAAGTAAACTATATCACATGGTAATGGACAAATATTATAAAGTGTTGTAGGCTTTAATAATTGGTTAAAAAGCACCATTTATAATATTAAGGTCTAAATATTTATTTCCTATTTTTCTGTAGAGATTTTAACTTTCTGAGAAAGGAATTTTTTTATGGTTTGCAAACATGCAAGTTCATAATCTTCAAAGAGTTTAAGGTATGTAAATGTATTAATTAAGCACGTTTAGTGAATATTGCCAATCCAAGTGATGCTGCTCAGAGTTAAAACAACTCAATCCTAATACAAGTGACCTTGATAAGGTCACTTGTATTAGGTGAATGAATTGGGAAACTATTTCAAAGTTGTGACAAATTCCACAAGCTAGGTACAAAAAAAGACAGCCACATAGGTAATGTTGATCATAAGATCCATTTGAAAAGATATGAATAACATCCTACTTGAAAAGGCTTCCATTTGTCTCCTAACAGCTATCCAGTTTAGTCCCTTTCCATACTTAATTCTGAGCTCTTTTGGGGTCCTTGTGACCTGGCTATTAATCCAGTTGTGTATAAAAAAAAAGTGCCTCTTAGAGGTACCACAATCATAATCCAAGTCCTCAGAACAAGTGTCCACATACAGTGTATAAATTTGTAAAATCAACTGATTTATATTGTGTACACAATGTTTCTTTGAGGAGGCCTGAATTATGGCAACATTCACTACATATGCTAAAGGTATTTACAGAGTTTATGCTTAATTAGTGAATTTGTATACATTTAACAAACTATAGTTAAATAGTAAAAAAAAAATCAGTGTAAATACTATCAAAGGATTTGTGTTCTGGATATAATGCAAGATCATATCCCATTTTTATTTGGTATTTCATATTTCTAGAGTTGTAAATGAATTATATGATTAATACAGGCCTGGTCAACCTACAGTTCATTGCAAAAGAATTTGCAGCTCATAGAACAAATCATCAATATATTGAATCTGACTTGTTTGTTTCAAATTTTTTGACCAAACATTTTTAGGTGTATAACTAGATGATTTTACCAATTCATAGTATTCTTTAAAAATGTATATTCTTGTTTTTTTTATTCAATATATTTTCATGATTACTTAAAAATATAGTTTTCCAATTCATTACTCATTAAAAATATATTTTTTTTTAAATAGAAAAAAAAATTTTTTGGTGCTCTTTAACAATAATGTATCAAAGTTATTCATAGTGGCTTTTCCCTAAATTTGGGTTGGTGGACTTTATTTTTATTACTATATTTTTACCGTATTTTGCATACTGAAAAAACAAATGTTGCATTTTTCATACTTGGCATTGCTAGCCAGTTTGTATTTATATATCTTAAGTTGACAGATCCAATATTTAGTCTTTTGATATTGATTATTTCTACTCAGATTTTAGAGGGAAAGAGTAATACAGTTATTGTCAGTATTGTATCAAAAGAGATTCTTGTGAAAGAAAATCTCGGGTGCTTTCTGAGTTACTTCCATACCCAGTAAATTGCTTTTATAATTTCTTGTAGATATATGTCTTTTATAGAGAGGTCATACATTTTCATTACCATAGATTATATGAATCTCCTAGTGGACGAGGATTGAGGTAGTCATAATATATTTATTATTTTAAAATTTTTGTTACTGAGAATAATTTCTTGTTTAATGCTGAAGTACTTCCACTTATCTGGATTTGTTTTAGTAACTGTACAGGGCATTGTAAAAAATTCACTGATTCTTACAATGTTATGTTTTGATTTCATAAGTTACCTATAACTCATAGTATGTGCTAGAATCTATTTCAAAGTTGTGACAAAATCTGCAAGCTGGGTACAAAAAAAGGCACAGCCACATAGGTAATGTTGATCATATCCATCTGAAAAGATATGAATAACATTTTCAACTAAATAGTATTGATGGGAATATCTGAAATAATTTTGATTTCTTCTGAGTTCAAATTCCTTTTGTTAAAGAGAATAATATTGCACTGAAATTCAGGAAATTTTAAATTCAATATTGTAGAGGGATTTTATCTGGAACTATTGTTTTTCCAAAGGGGCGGGGGTGGCTCAGTCAGTAGCGCGCCAGGCTCGTAATCTGTAGTTCCCAGGTTCGAGTCCCAGCTGGGTCAGCGTTGAGATTTATCTCCGCAAAATTTCCCCGCCCTGCCCACGGTCAGTAGGGGACACCGATGGGCTTGAAAAGGCCGCCGTCCGTCGGATGGGACGTTAAGCCGTGGCCCCGTGTGCGGGAGAGCCATACCCTGTGCACGTTAAAGAACACGCTGGATGGCCTTGACGGGAGGCTACCATATGTCTCCCAACAGCTGTTCCAGTGGGTCCCCTCCCCCAACCTTCTCTGAGCCTTCGGGGTCCTTGTGGCCTGGCCATTTAGCCCATGGTGTGCAAAAAAGCGCCGCTCAGAGGTAAAACAATCCAATCCAATGTTTTTCCAAATATACTTTAAATACTTGAGGCCAGATAATGTGGTTGCTGAAATAGCGTACCACTTATTAATTTGCAGATACTCAAAAGTGTTGGTAGTGACGAATTATTGTATTATACTTATGTCAGCTTGAAAAGATGTTGGAATAAATCTCAGAAATTATATTTGGTAAATATGGAGTTATAACTTACTTAGTTTTCAATTATTAGTTCACAGGAACACACACATAATAATAGCAATTTTGGAATATATTAAATTCTATTTTTAAATTAGTTTTTCAATGATCAAATTACATCAAGAACAAATATTGTAATATTTTTTAGCTTTATATAAAGAACTTTTAGCTAAAAAAGGCTATAATCTTCATTCTTGAAGTAATTTGATCGTTGAAAAACTAATCTGAAAACAAATAGTACATTTCAAAATTGTGATCATTATTATGATGTATTGGTCTTTGTAGAGGTGAGGTATGAATGAAAATATAAGTGTATTAAAGTTTATTTTCATCTTGAATATCTTCCTCCCATGCGAACCAAGAAAATTTGTCTTCATAGTAACTTCATAAACCAATAATTGAAGATCCAATGAATAAAGCAATAGTTTCGCATCATTTTTTTAAATTGTGAAGAAGGTACACTTCTACACAAAGGGTTGAGATAACCTAGATGTTCTATTGAGCTTATCCTGGTTTCTCATATAAACACATACACCGGGACATGCCCACTGATTTAGGGACTAGCCACTTGATTAGATGTGGGCTTACAATCATCAAGGATAATTTTTCCATTTCCTGCATCTTTTTAAGCTGATATATATAAACATTCAAATTTTCTGAATATATATCTTTGATTTTTTGTGAATTTCATTCAGTCTTATATTTGATGTTTTCATCTGCTCCAAATTGTGCAATTTTTAATGGTTCTTTTTATGAAGTTAATAAAGTGTGTTCTTTATTGTTTTGAAGTATTGATTTCATAAAATTTTTGGCAGCTTCCTCTTAATTGATTAATTTATGATTGATTACCATGTGACAATGGATTGGGGTATTTTTTTTTTGTATTTTATCTTTTAATGGCCAGAATAAATATTGGTGTCAAAATCATATCATTACAAAATTTAGCCCATGATTTCTCCTGTTTTTTTTTTAATTATTTAATTTTTAAGCTTAGCAGTGATCTTTTTAAATGATGTAATCAAGTTTTTCCTTTTCTAAGCAAGCAACTGATAAATAGGAGGGAAGTAAATAAATAAGGTGAATTTAAGCACAGCATCAAAACAGTACCTTAGTATTATCCTTAGTATAATTCCCCTTAGTATTATTGCAAAGTAATGAGTAGGTTCTCCTGAACAAGTTCATTAACATGTTGCACTGTATCAGGTGTTGTTGCTTTGACTAGTCTACCAGATCAAAGCAGCAATCGATGTAAATATATTCCCTTATGCAACCTTCTTTGAAAAGTTTGCATACTCGTACAATTTTTTTTTATTATAACTGTCCCCATATTGTGCACATATTCTACTGTAAATTTCATTTGTTTTGGCTCCTGACTGTAAGAAAAAAGGAATGACACTTCACTGTTCAACTTCAGTGCAATCTGACAAGGGGGGGGGGGGCATTATTTTAACAACTGACTGTCTGGTTAAGTATTGCCAATTTTATATGGACACTACGAGTAACTACATGTTCAGATGTGCAGTAATGAGGGTATGTAAAGATTGTATAAAGGGTACATATGTCTGTGAAAAATGAAAATTCACATTATTTATTGATTTATCCTCATAAGTATTACATTTTTTTAAACTTGGAGTTAATGACATAATGAAGTGTAGGTTTGAAGTTTATTTAGGGAGATATTCAGTAGTAAAGTATCTTATGTAATGTCCTGTAGATATGAAATAGCTGGAATGTTTTTTTTTTTCAACTATTTCATTAGTGAGATATTTTAACATTCCAGTTGATAAATGTCTTAACAGAATGGTATTGTCATTCCTTCCTTTATTAACCCTTTGCACTTGAAGGTTTTTTTTTTTTGCAATAGGGAGGTTTTTGCTGAAAAGTTGATGAAATTTTTTACAACTAACAAAAATAAATCATTATACATAAACAATGTAAAATCAAACTCATCTTCACTGCTATTAATTTCATCATTTGGCTACATTTTTATAAACACTTCCCACACAACCGCAATCTCCACAGAATATCCATAAGATATCTTATGTATATTATGTAGAGATTGTGGTTGTGTGGGTCAAAAGAAAAGTTAAATAATTTTAACTAAACACACTGCTGTATATCTGTTTATAAAACAGTTAGTCTCCTCTCAGTCGCCATTCGAGTTGCTGCATCAAATCAATTGGCAACCCGCCCTGCCCACAGTCAGTAGGGGACACCAATGGGTTTGGGAAGGCCACTATCTGTCAAAAAAAAATCTAAAGTTTTGTAGTTTGGACCTCATGTTCTGCTGTAGAATGCTTTGCATTGGGAGAAGATGCTAAGGTTAACATCAAAGTAAGAAGTTTAAAATAGATGAAATAAGATACATAAAAAATAACCAATTATTTTCTTTTTATTTTAAAAAATCCCCTTCGTTAATATTTATTGCAATGAAAGTAATATTCACAGTGGCAGTCTCTTTGTTGGAAGAATTAATTCATTAAACAATTTGTGTTCTCTATCATCATGAAATTTATTAAGCTGTAACCTGATGTATTTGGGGGGGTAGTTTCTAATGCTTTTCTTTTTCCAGAAAAAATTATTGGTAGTGTCGAGACTAATAGAGTTGCAAATTTTCTCATTCATTTCTTTTGTGATTTTAATTGCTTTTGAAGCAAACAGAATTTAAAGACAACTTATTCTATAAATAAATTATTCGACATATTTCAAAGTTCAAGAAGTTTGCTCTCTAGCATTTTTTTTTTTGTAGATATTATTTTTGGGAACTTATCTTAGATATGTTATTTCATTTTTTGAGAGCTCAAGTGAAATGTATGTGCATCAGAAAAATACTTTTTTATTTAATCTCAGTATTGCTACTTAAAGACCTTTCCAGAATTTCTTAATCATTTATTTTCTTGTATTTTGCTTTGTGTTGTTTACCTGAATGATTAGCTGATGCTGAGTGGTAGTAAGCATTTAGTGAATTTGTTTCAGGGCATCGACTCTACTCTTTCCTTCATAAAGCCGCCTTGAATTCAGTGTTGTGTGTCCATGAGTAAAACATTTACATAAGAAGGGGCGGGGGTGGCTCAGTTGGTAGCGCTCCAGGCTTGTAATCTGTAGTTCCCAGGTTCGAGTCCCAGCTGGGTCAGCGTTGAGATTTATCTCCGCAAAAATCTCCGCCCTGCCCATGGTCAGTAGGGGACACCGATGGGCTTGGAAAGGCCACCGTCAGATGGGACGTTAAGCCGTGTCGGAAGAGCCGTACCCTGTGCACGTTAATGGTCTTGATGGGAGGCTACCATCTGTCTCCCAACAGCTGTCCCAGTGGGTCCCCTCCCCCCAACCTCCTCTGAGCCTTCGGGGTCCTTGTGACCTGGCCATTTAACCCATTGTGTGCAAAAAAGTGCCGCTCAGAGATAAAACAACCCTGCAATTGTGAGTAGTCACTTTCTCACTTATGTACACTTATCGCTAAAAGTTACGGACTACTTCACCGTCTTTAATCCTCTAACAGGTTAATGCGAAATTCTTTACTGTTGTGATAGCTTGAAACATCGATAATTTGTGTGGCTTTAAATGCAGTCGTTTTTGTAACACTGTTGTAAAAGGATATTAAATTCCCTAGACCAGGGGTTCTCAGCGTGGGGTACGTACGCCGTGAGAGCTCAAAAGTCGGTAGATCTAGTAACAAAGTCGCTTAGTTGGCAACACTGCTGTGCAAAAATTTCATTTTTTTGTGTTCATCGATATACATAATTTATGAATACAAAATTTAATGTGTATATATATATGTTTTATTCCCATTGTTATACTATTACTATAGTTTTATCTATCTACACAAGGGGTACGCCAGTTACATACACATTTCCAGGGGGTACGTGAAGCATAAAAGGTTGAGAACCACTTCCCTAGACGAAAGAGGCATTGATTTGTTTGAACTTCGTGCGAAACTATAATCTGTTTGTAACACTCGTAGATTATTTTCGTATAACCTACAAAACATCGAGGGTGACAAAAATTATTGTATATAGATGGTCTATTGGAAGGATTCTTATGATACTTCGTACAAAAGTTACTCGTGTAGCCAATTTCTTCAAACCAAAATACTCCTGTCACCAGTCAAGTTTGTCACTTTGGGCTCTATTGGGTTGGGTTGTTTTACCTCTGAGCGGCACTTTTTTGCACACCATGGGCTAAATGGCCAGGTCACATGGACCCCGAAGGCTCAGAGAAGGTTGGGTGAAGGGACCCACTGGAACAGCTGTTGGGAGACAGATGATAGCCTCCCGTCAATGCCATCCAGCGTGTTCTTTAACGTGCACAGGGTATGGCTCTCTCGCACACGGGGCCACGGCTTAACGTCCCATCCGACGGAAGGCGGCTTTCCAAGCCCATTGGTGTCCCGTACTGACCGTGGGCAGGGCGGGGAATATTGCGGAGATAAATCTCAACGCTGACCCAGCTGGGACTCGAACCTGGGAACTACAGATTACGAGCCTGGCGCGCTACCGACTGAGCCACCCCCGCCCCAGGGCTCTATTGTGTTGCCAGATTGTGGGTTTTCTCCCTAGATCTAGGAGTTTTTAGAATCTGGTGAAATATATGGGAATATTTGTGTATGGGGGAGTGGCAGCGGCGAAGCTTACCGGGATTATTCGTTGGTGGGTTTATTGCATATTTCATGTAACAAATTATAATAATTATGTGGGAATAAAAGAGAAAACTCGAATAACGGTAAACTGCAGTTGTAAAATTGCACTTTAAGTGCGACTACCTTTTGATCATTGTTCGGCCGTTCAACATATATGAAGCTCAGTTGCAGGAAATAGACGTCAGTTATTTGGCTTTGAGTGATTCCACTGCATAGCATTTATTGGGGATATTCATTTAATCAAGCTTCAACTGGTATTACAAGTACCGACTTGTAAGCTATTAACAAACGATGAGTTATTTTTTGAGAATTACGGAAAGAATTCAACGTGCGAGAAAAGATATGAAGTATTAGAAAAATTGACCTATAGTGCAGCCTGCCTGGTAAAAAGCCATATATCCTAAAAGCTAATATCCTTGTTAAAATCAAATATAAGAAAATAGAGATGTTGCATTAAAAGAATGGAAGTTTCTGGGTTGAAGTGGGTGGCTAATTAGAGGCTGGGGACAGCAAGAAATGCTGAAATGTCTCCAGGCTGACGTTAATATTGCTCAGCTTAGTTTCAAATTCATCCGTGGAGGAAACATTCCGTTGTAAATACGTCAAAAATGAGAAATACTGTACAATGGCTGTGAATACAGTTGACGCATGGTTCCAGTAAAGTACACTTAAAAAAAAAGATAATTTTTCCCTGACTGTGCTAAAAGTCTTCAATTTAGAAACAATGTGCACTATATTGCAAAAAAGTGTGACACTTTATTGTTAAGTGAACGAATAGCCACATTCAAATCTACCTAACTTTGAAAATAAGCTTTTTAGGGAAAAAAAAGTCATTAGACATAAATTGAAGATCTCGGTCAGAATTCTCAATCTCTATTTTCTATAATATTAATCTAATATTTAAGGAGTTACGAAAGCCCGAGAACAAGCTACAGCCTTTAATATTCCTTCAATATTAAGATATGGCAACTCATGTAAAATTAAATAAGATTCCAGTTCACAATTCCTTAATTAGTTATTGAAACCATCGCTGACCAAGTTCTCGCCTAGAACTTGTTCCCCACTAATACTTCTTCATTCCTGTCTCTTTCTTGGGTCATCGTCGTCTGTCTAACTCAGTGTCTCGCAAACCTTTTTACTCTGCGGCACACTGAATCTAATTTTTTTTCCCGCGGCACACTGAATCTAATTTTTTTTTCCCGCGGCACACCTAAAAAAGAATAAAAGCAAACTCTATATAATCGTCATTATATTTGCGCTTTGTTGAAGTCAGCCTGGTTTTACTTGAAGATTTTCTCTCGTTCTTTCTTTAATTCATAACTCGGTGTTTGTTTTAAATATTTGTCCATTCTATGGCTTGAAATAATCAAAAATTAATACCAAAATTTGGAAAAAGCTTGATAAATACAAGATCCCAGTTGATAGAATCTGAAAGTTTATTAAAGCACGTCGATAACACAAGTCAAAATGAAATCTTTGGAATATCTAGTGTCAATTTGAAATTCTCTCGCGCAGACTACTGTGTCGCGGCACACAGTTTGCGAGACACTGGCCTAACTCATAGTCCCACCAAAGAATATGGTCCCACTTCGCTCTAGCTCCAGCTGGATTTCTGTCGGATCCTATATTCCCCAAATTACGTCAGCAGACTTGATATCACATGACTAAAACCGTTGCAAAGTTTTTGCACCTGGTTCAAGCTAATTCATAGTAATCCTTTTTCTGGATAATAAAGTTTGTGCCGAAATCGCTCAGCTTCATCATCAAAGCGAAGCAATCTTTCCTCTGTAGCAGAATCAAAATGCAAAGGTCGCCAAAAAAAAAAGTCTGCTTCCGTTTCTGCTCTGAGAGAGAAATTCTAACTGCTCAAATACTGTTGCTTTTGATGGTTCATACGACGACGTCATATCTAAAGCAGCATTTTTCAAACTGGTTCGTGAAATCAATTTAGTGGGCTGCAACCAGCATTTTCTTAAATCAAATAGAATAGAAAATATCAGAGTCTGGGTCACCATGTAAAATGTATTTCTTATTGTGGGTCTAAGTCAAAAAATTTTCAAAAACACTGATCTAAATCAACAAGTGTCAATAAATCATAACACCCTAATATCTTACACATGTTACAGTTATGGACAAAGTCGTCTAAAATTTTATTATTGAATTTTCGAAATTCATGTGTGCGTTAAGAGAACATATCGTTTAATTTCAATATCATTTTTTATAATTTAAAAAACAGTAAACCAATACAGAATATTATTTAAATTTCGTAAATGCCGTCCCGTGGCCGAGTGGTTAGCGCGCTTGGCTACTGATCTAAGGGACCTGGGTTTGAGCCCCCAGGTAAGGCATGGTTGTGTGTGTTGTTTTTCTGCTGAGGTCCTGCCATCCTCAGATTTACTGTGGCATATAAACTGACAGGCTCCTGTCAGACCTCTGTGGCAAGCAGCTGCTTGAGGGGATTTTTTTTTTTATTTAATGTTTACAAAACGCAATCTACAGTAAATATATATAATTATTCAAACTGCTTAATTGTTACATTGGAAACACAAGTATGTAAAAACTCAATTTATGGTTATTGATGGCTGAATTTTTGTACAGTGGAGAAGGGGATATCTGCTTCCCCTTGAAGAATTTATTAATCGAAGTGGCAGTGAACAGAAACAGCAAACCTGCATGCTACCTATATTAGAGAAGATTTTTTTAAAAACACTAAATCAAAGGGAAAATATAATTTGGAGAGAAAATTTTTCAAAAAGTGATATACTTGGAACAATGTGCTATTTCCATTCAATCACTTTCCTCCACCACCACAGGGCTTCAAACACTCGGTCAGTAGCTCGCCAGGCTCGTAATATGCAGTTCTCAGGTTCGAGTCCCAGCTGGGCCAGTGTTGAGATTTATCTTCACAAAATTCACTGCCCTGACCACAGTCAGTAGGGGACACCAATGGGCCTGGAAAGGCAGCAATTTGTCGGATGGGATGTTAAGCCGTGACCCCATGTGCAGGAGAGCTGTACTCTATGTAAGTTGAAGAACACAATGGATAGCCTAAGCGGGAGGCTACTGTCTGTCACCCAATAGTGGGTCCCCTCCCAACTATTGGGAGACAGACGGTAGCCTCCTTTCTCTGAGCTTTTGGGGTCCTTGTGACCTAGCTATTTAGTCTATTGTGTGCAAAAAAAGTGCTGCTCAGAAGTAAAACCCAACTTCCACCCCCCCCACCCCCCCCCCCCCACCCCCATCATTTCTAATTTTTTCTTGATCCATACCTGCTAAGACAGTCATTAAGACAAGCTTGGAACAGAGGGTATTTATTAAAATCCTGAAGAATTTGAATAACTGGAAACAAAACTATAATTTTACGTTTTTCAAGTTCTTTTTTTTTAATTCCTTGAACACTGGGAAAAACATCTTTCAGCTGGTAATTTTCGAGAATAATAGAAAACAAATAAACCTAAAATTAATTGAATCGATTACTCTTCAAACACATAAACACCCAAAATAAGATATATTGGATTCTATATTACTGAATTACGAGATAGATGAAAATGAGAACTGAGAGTGTGAACTTTGTCATATAGCAATGAAAATAAAAATTTTCATTTATTATAAATAGCTGCTTAGTTAAAAAAATTCCATGAAATTAATCATAAAATAACACCTTGGAATTATTAACTTTCATGTATGAATATGGCTATATTTATAAACTATATCTATGATCTTGTACAAATTTGGGAAGTACAGTAAACTGAAAAATTAAAAAACAAATAAGCATCACATACATTTTTAGGCTCTTGATGTATTGTTTCAAATTTAAGTATACCCGTGTGGAACGTAATTTTTTTTCCATAGCGTCTCGGTGTGCTCCAAAATTACAACGGCTCTTTTTGCTTTCTTACCGAGTAGGCTTAGAATTTATGGTGGACAATGGCCAGTGTGGTCTCTAGTAATATTTTCCTGTTTTTTTCCTGAGATTTGATCTTTTATATAGGAGAAAAATAAGGCACCCATATGGCAACACTGTCTAGGACTGCCGTTCTAACCACAGAATTCACAAGGCTAGTTTACAGACACCACCAATAAATTCCACATCAATAAGTCGCACGCTTAATAAGTTGTAGGTGCATGCATATATGCTTAATAAGTCATACTTGCATAGTCTGGTTTGATATTTACTTCAAACCAGTCTATGCAATTAGATTAGTTTGCTTAGATTCTAAGTAGACCAATCTAAATTTGGTTTAGCTAGTAGTTTGCCAGTTGGTCCATGGCAGTTTAAACTAACCTATAGACAGCTTATATCACTGCTGTCTAAGGTGTCACTAAGCATCCTTGACACTGTAAGGCCACTCGTTTACAATCGCGTTTGAGCGCAATGGGATAACATGTTTCTTTCACTTTAATATCTCATTTTGTTTTGGTTTATAAAATACTTCAAACTCTGAAAATATTTAATATTTCCTGTGCAATTTAATATTCAAATATATATAAAAAAGGAAATGAAATTATATTTTATCAATGTGTAAAAAGCTATCAGAATTAGCTTGAAGAACACGTGAGAATCAGTTTGCTATTTTTAAACAATATTTCTGCTCATCAATTTAGTTTTTTTTTAGATTTCTGTTGCAAAATGAGCTATGTCCAAAATGGATGCAAGCAGTAACGAAAAAATTACATCCCCTCCAACAAAAAATACAAAAATTTCTTACCTCCATTTCAAATCAGAATGCTTTACTATCATCAATAAATCCATAAACACGACATTGGCAGAACTTTTGAATGTTTAATCAAAAAATTGGAAATGCAAAATTTAAAATTCGAAATATATTTTATTATTTAGAATAACATAGAAATATATAAAATGAAAATGCAATATTTTTGGTAGGTTTAATTAATTAAATAGCATACAAAGTTCATTTCTCCTATAGTTTAATGCCTCTAATTAGTAGAAATTAACATTTAAGAATTTATCAGCGGTAGATTCCGAAAAGGAAAAAAAATATAAGACGGGAAAAGGAATGCTAAATGACTGATTTTCTTTTCTCGGTTGTCTTTGGAAAAAATCGTGTTACATGTTTATCTTTTTTTTTTCCCACTAGCGTTCTAGTTGTTAAAATTCACTGGTGTATGTGTCTAACACAAGAGCTTTGTGTTTATTTTTCCAAATGATTTTATTTTTTTAACGAACGAAGCAAAATTTAAGTTTTAAAAATATTTTGATATCTGTTTATATGGTATTCTTCAAATGCAAAGTTTTTGCTTTTCACAGTCTAATTATGAAATAAAAATATGTATGTAAAAATGTATATATTTAACATTTAGAATAATCTTAAAACCACTAGAACAATGGCTATCTAACTTTCAGGCACTCACTGTCAAAGTAATGGCTTCTTTAAACAGTAGATAGCTCCTCGTGATAGTTTGCCATTCACTTTTAGGTTCCCTAACCAGTTTAATTTTTTTTACGTTATAATTATTATTTTGGAACATTAATTTCTTCCAACCATTGCCTCTCTCCGTCCGTTAATAAAGTTACCGATTATGTAACTCCTTTTCAGTGATGGCCACTAACCGCCAACATCAATGTCATAGAGACTCTTACGAATGACTGTGTAATTATAGAAAACTTTCATTATGCTAACTAACTTATCTGGTATGCTATACGATCTCACGATCAACCAAAAATTATGACTGCCAATAGAATTAAAAGCCTTTTTGAAATCAAAGCTAGTAACCAAAAGTTTCTGAAATTCATTTCTCGAGAATCTGCCTAGTTGAAAAAATCTGATCTACACATCCCCTACCACTTCTGAATCCACACTGCTCATCGCACAATAGTCCGTCAACCAGATTCTTAATTCTATTAAGCGCAATTATACAAAGAACTTTACCTGGAACAGAAAGTAGGCTGATACCCCTGTAGTTATCACAAGGACTGCAATCACCTTTTTTAAAAATAGGGATAATAATAGCTCTGGTAAAATCCTTAGAAACCATGCCTTTATCATAAAAAATATTAAAAATTTCAGTCATCGATGTGGTAACCAAAACATTCCCAGCTCTAAACATTTCAGTAGTAATTTCATCTACCCTTGGGAAATTTATGTAGTTTAAGTTTGGAAACAGCCAAAATAATTTCAGACTGATATAGAGGCAATGTTAAAGCCAGTAATGCATCCATCATCATTGCAAACAGTGGGAGTAGAACTAACCACTTGTTTACAACATCTACGAAATGACAAGTAATTCCAGTCATGACAGAATCCTCACCTTAAATAATCTTGCCTTGTTTATCCTTTAATCCCTATATACCTAACGATTTTGACCCATAAAAAAACAACCACCTGGTACAGCTCTCTGCTGTTATGCTGTCTACCTACTTCCTCGGCTTTGTCAGTCGCGCCAAAGATTCCTATCAACTGCTAACTGATCTTTTAAACGTCTATTAAGCTCTTTGTAACGCTTTCTGCACTCACTTGTAGGGTATTGATAATTCCTTCGGAAAAAACCTCCAGTGCCTTATTTCTCAAATAATTTTGTGTTCTCTGCTCCCATTTAGTCAAAAGAGTACTGTTAGTTTTTTTAAAAAAAAGCTTGTTTAAAACTGTCCCATTCTACTTTTAGTAAGTAGTAAGCAGACCATGGATGTCATAATGACTACATAACCTATCATGGTAAGCTTTAGCTATTACTGGGTCCTTCAGTGTTAAAGGTAGCTTTTTTATCTTTATCACATTTCTAAAGTTGGAAGTAACAATTCTATCTTTCTTAGTTTTCAGTTCGGTTTTCCGCTCCAATTCGTTGGTTACGTAATTCTCACGCAGAAGAATATGCGAGCGTTCGTG
Source organism: Ryuthela nishihirai (assembly GCA_038380435.1). Taxonomy (NCBI): domain Eukaryota; kingdom Metazoa; phylum Arthropoda; class Arachnida; order Araneae; family Heptathelidae; genus Ryuthela; species Ryuthela nishihirai. The sequence continues at coordinate 10,392,613 of JAWZYU010000027.1, forward strand.
ACACATTTATCATAAATTCATTGTAGCACGTTCATCTATCGTAACAATATTTATGCTGGTAACCAATATCTCAGAATGCATCATGCTGTTCTTTTTATCTTTGAGATCGTCTTCCATACCTTTGAAAGCAACAAGCTCCCCACCCTCTTCTTCCAACACCATGAACCGTATGCTAATCAGAACACCATGAACCATATGCTAATCAGTTCTTTCTTGATATCTAAAATGGGTGTCTGCTTCGGCATCTAATGCGGCAAGCGACCCAAATGCTCCCTTCCAGGAGCATAGCAAAGGGACTATGATTGGGGAAGCGGGGGGGGGGGGGAGAACGAAAATTTTCCAACTCGGAGATCGAATTTTGCCAACTGAGAAATAAGTACATAAATTTAATTCTGTCTCTGCCAGGAACGTTCCCGGAATTAATTCAGTGGTGGGTGAGTGGGAGGTCGTAATTCCCCACGATTTTGCCAAATCGCCATAATTCTGTTGAAAAATTAATCATTTTTACCTGTAACCATAATTTTGCCAAGTCATTTTCAATTTTGACAACTCCCCAAGATTTTGCCCAGTTGCGCCGATTTTGCCAAGTTCCTTTGATTTTGTCATCATCATCCTCAAGCAGCCATAGGCTACGAAGCTCCAACTACACCGTGCAATTTAGTTCTCCAAACAAGTCTGTCCTGAGCTACATCTGCTTCATCTGGCCACTGCACACCAATTCTAATAAGGTCCTGTGTGACATTGTCTGCCCACCGCATCCTAGGTCACCCCTCTTTCAGAAGCCTTTAGGCACACTGTTCATAACCCTATTCGCCAATCTAAAACTATCCATACGGGCAAAATGGCCAAACCAAAGGAGTCTCTCTCTGCACAATATGCTGCTGGAATTCCTGCGTGAGGACATCAAGAGAATAATCTCTATATAATGTCCTCACGTTTCTGCAGAGAGAAAATGATTAGTAGGTTTTTTGAGATAGGTAGGGCCAACAATATCAAACAGCCCTCTGATCGCAGGCATGGGGCAAAGACCTGTTCCTCCTCCGCTAAAGGCTGAAGTCACCGATGTTGGTAGGAACTTCAGGCACCACCTTTTCAAGTGGACTTTTTCAAGAGCCATATGGCCTGCCTGAGACACATTACTCCAGTTTAGGCTTGACGATGCCCAACTAGCTAAGTAACGTTCAGGTACCTGCGATGGCCTCTGATTAGGATTATCCACCAGCTGATATAAGGTATCCCATGCCTCTGTTCACTTAGGGCTGGCAACCCAGAAGCAAACAGAAAACACAGCGGCAGATTCTCCCTCAGCAGAGGCCCACCAGCACAGCAAGTCCTGTGGGGCCTCTGCTGAGGATCCATAATCAAGCTCAAATCCATAAACGAGTCCAGTCTAGTAGGTATATATATATATAATTACACTGATTAATAATAACAATTAATAATCACTAATTAATAATAACACTTCAAGATTTGGGGTGCTTAAAATTTTGTTTTATCCGTAATAATATTTCACGCCATCATCGCCATACTAACGAAAATTTCAGATATAGTGAATAAATTCTTAGAGTTTATGAGTTATATAATTTTTTCTAATATTTCTAAATAATATTAGAAAAAAATTCATTTCTAATATTTTTAACGGTTCATTTCCATTCTACTTTAAATACAATATTTTAAAAAAATACTTAATCTTAAAAATTCAAGTTGTGTTTAGAATACAAGATGGGGTGCTATCTGGATTTAGGAAACTATCAAAGACATATTAGTATTATGGAAATATTATATTTCCCTGCACCATAGGCAAGAACGGAAATTGGATCTTTCTTTACTTACACTCGCTTTAATCGTTATCTATTAAGTTATGGTAAATAACTTTTAGTGGTTAAATTTTTCATAATATAAAGCGTGTGTTAGTGAAAAAATAGGTTTAGAGAGATCACAAAGCTATATTACATATCGGAGAATGATAGAACATCACAGTATTAACAATTAAAATTCATTCGCTATTAATGTTAAACTTCTATTTCAAAAGTAATGATTAGTTTCTATAGTGAGAAAGATATTGCGAATATGACAGGGTAAAGAGCTGGTAGAAGGCATGGGACAATATAAGTAGTAACAACTGGCGGTGGAGGGCATCAATCGGTGTTGCCAAATCTTAGAAAAAGTCGCTTATCTCATACGAAACTGATTCAAAATTTTCTTTTTTGGCACATTTTGAAATCCATGGGTAAATGATCGTTTTTAATAAAACTGAGATAAAGAATAAATAATGCTTAAATCAGTTTTGCGGTATCACCATAAGAATATTGAATGGTGAGATATAGGATGGATAGGGTAAGTAAGTAGATAAGCAGATAGAAAGGGAAGATGAAGAAGAGAGTGTAGATATAATCCAGATAGCACTCTTTAAATTCCAAATTTTATTCTTCACGTGTTAACTTTTTTAGTTCAATGTTACTACCTCCGACCCTGTTATTTTACTTCTTTAAAGTAATGTTTATTTATTATTGCATCATTCAACGATTTCACATATAAAAAAAATAAATAAATACCTCCTCAAGCAGCTGCTTCTCACAGAGGTCTGACAGGAGCCTGTCAGTTTAATTCGCCATAGTAGAAGATCTGTGAGGATTCCATTAGTCATATAGAAGACTGGATTAAGGAGAGGGGATTAGGGGACAAGAATGACCAGGCCTCAAAAATGTAAGGGACACTTTTGCTACTATACCTAATATTTTTTTTTAATTAACGTATATATAAACTAGGGGAAAATTTAAAATTAGTAACGACAATATTACGTTCAACGGGGTCATTTTTTTTTTCATTTCTTTTAACGTAAGGAAGAGTTCGATACGCAAATGATGTCAAGTTCGATAGCTGAAATATTTATTTTTTGAGCATTTTTCTTGAGAAGGGTTTACACTTCTTCAATAGAAGGATTCTACAGCTTCTTCAATACATTTACTGCCATAACTTGTTAAAAATGGTTTTAAAAATTTAACTGTTATTATTTAGAAAATAGTTTCACATGGTTTTGACTATTAAAAGAACAATGAAATATTTTGTTTTTTCATGACCTTGGCAGAAATGTAGATGGTAACAGGGTTAATAGTTTTCTTTTCAAGCTCAAAATTGGCAACTCTTTTCTAAAGCTAAAAAAAACATTAGCAAATTTATGTTTTTGATATTTCAAACCACCGCAATCTAGATTTTGAATAATGTCATTTGACGGTGGCAATATTTTATAGGTCAGAGTAGCTACAGTATTATCATTCCATGTTATGTCGACGAGAATCTAACTTCGAAGCTCTGTAAGTTCCAAAGATGCATTAGGCGAAAAAATGTGACTGATTAAAGATCATAATCATATATGTATTTAAATCTCTATTTTTTTTCATCAATATTCGTTCACTCTTTAAATACTTATGGAAACTGTAATATTTAAGATAAATTCGGTAATTTTATAAAAACCATTATCTAATATCGAAATAATTATTACACAAACTTTAAAAATGTAAATTTCATTAAATGGTTTGAAACAATATTTGTTGTTTAAGTTCTAATTAATATCTGATATAAATTCTTATGACCCATTACTGTTGTGAAATATTCTAGCTTCCATAACTGTTTAAATTCTGAAAGAATATTGTTGAAAAATCGAGATATCAATACATTACATTACAAATTACTCCTTAAGCAACTGCTTACGACGATCGAAATTTCGAAACCAACATCGTGTTGTCCGTTCACTAGCTGTCCCTTCCCCAAATACTGTATTAATGTTATTGATGTCCATTTTAAATTCGTATAAAGAAAAAAAAACTCGAAATCTGCTCTGATCATTACTCCTTTTAAGCTCTTACAATCCACTTACTACAAATCTACTGGCAAAATCGCTACTGTATATCGTAAGCAGGCTTCATGATTTAATATATTGTTGCAAATTTTAAATGGATGACACTGAGCGTGAGTATAATAAGTATATTTACAATACAAATTACAATACAATGCAAATTATTACAAAAATATGGATGAAATAACTTATGAACAAAATAACTACTATACCCTTTTTCTACAGAGCATACAAGACCAGCTCTATCTGTTCCACTACATTACTACCTTTTCATTTTGTTTGCCGTATCTCTTGAATACCTTCACTTCAGGCATAAACAATCCTTTGTCTTTGGTTAGCTCACTAGATTTATCATACTAGTAAAAAAAAGTCCCGTGGCAGAGTGGTTAGCGCGCTTGGCTACTGACCTAAGGGACCTAGGTTCGAGCCCTGGGTAAGGCATGGATGTTTGCGCTGTTTTCTGCTGAGGTCCTGCCATCCTCTCAGACCTTCTACTATGGCATATAAACTGACAGCTCCTATCAAACCTCTGTGGCAAGCAGCTGCTTGAGGGGGTATTATATTTTTATTTTATTAAAATAAAACAACCACCCGTGCACACAGCATATAAAATATATGGCATAGTCCCGTTTTCAAAAATGAAATTTTTCGTTTAACTAGGTTTTCACTCCTTAAAATTTTTACTTCGAACTAAATGGATGATGGGGAAAATGCAAATACAGTAGACTCCCTCTTATTCGGCCCTTACGGGACCGGACCCATGGCCGGATGAACGAAAGACCGGTTAATATGAAAATTGTGTTTAGAAAATAAATAAAAATGGCAAATGACAAAAATAATAACTGTACTGTATTTTAATTAATAATTTGTTGTACAATATTAACAATTTACTCACACTCACTTGAAAAAGTCCGTGATTTTCTTTGTTTCTTTGAACTTGACACTTTTTTACTTGCAAAATCTTACCATTTTTTAATAAACATCATATATCGCAGACATATCAATCGCAGATGAGGCCTGTTGCTGTTCAACGTATCTTACTGCAACATCAAAAGCTTCCTTTCCTTCAATATGGCTAACTTTATCTTCATCCTCTTCTTTTTCATTCTTCGCTTCATTTGTTTAAATCCAGACGCTGAGGTTTCTTGCGCTGTCACAAACGTTTTCTTTGGAAGAAGTTTAAAATTTAACCCAGTTTCATCTACATTGAAGATTTGTTCTGCGCATAAGAATTCTTCTTCAATAATCACTAAAAGGTTTTCTGAAAATTCCTTTGCTGCTAAAGGATCAGCTGACAATTTCCCATCACAAACACCAAGGTAGTGAACACCATGCCTTTTTTTTCCAGCGTGTGAAAGTCAAGCGAGAGAAAAGCCATCTCTCGCTTGCTGAAAAATCTCCTCCCATTATCGATTTTACAATGAAGGATTAATGCTTTTTCTTTCAAGATTGGCCCACTGATTGGGGATCCTTTTCGACGCTCTTGCATGAACCATAATCAAAGAGCATCATCGACAATTTCATTTTTCGGCTTTTTAAGAGTGCACCGATAAGAAAGCGTTTTTTCAGACTCGACTTGAATGCAAAAATCTTGTAAAGATTTTTTGTTCCTTCTCCAGTCATTTATCGTGCTTTTACCAACACCTAGTTCATCGCAAATGTGCTTTACTGGATCACCTTTGTGAATACGATCTAACGCTTTTAATTTCATCTCCATCGTAACGACATTATGCTTACGTTTGCACCCACTCATTTTGTACCACACAATAATTAACAGATCACAACACACACTCCTGTACACACACAGTACACTCTATACTAATATTCACAAAGAGGAACTGAAGCAAATATGTATTGTACTATAAACAAAACACGCGGCGACTTGCTTCCACTTCTTGACACAAGCAAATAAACAAAACAAGCGGCGACTTCCTTCCGCTTCTTGGAATGACCGGTTAAAGCGGAGGTCGGTTGAGCCGAGACCAGATAAGAGAGAGTGTACTGTAGTAGTATTTTATTAGTACACCTATCCCTCGATTTACACGGTACTCAGTTCACACAATTTTGGCTTTGCACGGTCAAAAAATGCAACCAGTTTCGATTTACACGGTACTGACTGAGACGTACATAGAAAGGAAATCTCAGTCAGTACCGTGTAAATCGAAACTGGTTGCATTTTTTGACCGTGCAAAGCCAAAATTGTGTGAACTGAGTGCCGTGTAAATCGACGGATAGGTGTAATTGCAAAATACAAAATTACTTTTCTTTCTTTCCTTCAATTTGCTTTCCTCACACCCCTCTGAGGAAAGGGAGCAGTATGTTGCTGTCAGTGGAATAGTTGTTGACAGTCTACTACCAAAATTTCAAGTTTCTACCATAAACAAATCACTTGCAACATTCGTTAAAAGTTTCGCCGTTTTCATGTTTAGTGATCTCTAGCAATATATATTAAAACTAAATAAAAGAAAAATTAATAAATCCCCCCTCAAGCAGCTGCTTGCCACAGAGGTCTGACAGGAGCCTGTCAGTTTATATGCCATAGTAGAAGGTCTGTCAGGATGGCAGGACCTAGACAGAAAAACAACACAAACGTCCATGCCTTATCCGGGGCTCGAACCCAGGTCCCTGAGAACAGTATGCCACGGGACCCCTTAATATAATTGAATAATAGAATTTATTAATGCTTTTCTTGCAGCGTGTATTATTTTCGGCATTTTGCTCGTGGGGTAATGTTCCGATGCCATTTTTGTTCTCGTCGATTTTATAATGAACCCGGCTTTGTTTTTGGCGATTTCGTTACGACGTATTTTTTGTTTTCGACGATTTTGTAATGAAACCATTTTTGTTTTCGACGATTTTGTAATGAAACCATTTTTGTTTTCGACGATTTTGTAATGAAATCATTTTTGTTTTCGACGATTTTGCAATGACGCCATTTTTGTTTTCGGCGTTATATTGTGACGACGTTTTTCTCTTCGGCTTTATTTCTGTTGTCAGCGTTTTCCATTGGAAAAAATGAGCATTTAATTTGGCGTAGAAGAATTGGCAATTCATTTGTTGTGTTTAGTATGATGTAGCGGCATCGAGTAGGTTAATGTGACTTGGAATATGGGTCGTTAAAGGAAAATATTTTTATCTATGGGTGTTTAATTTCATATTTTGGATATATATATCGTATGGTAATATTGATAAGTCGATCATATATGATGATACGCCCAGTTATTTATTACGGAAAACGTCACATTTGGGGATGGCTTAACAGTGTTTTTAACAAGTAAGCTTTTATAAGTGTTTTCTTGTTATTTAGTCTTAATTCTGTTTAGTATAACAATAAACCGCATTATACTAAAGCAATATAATACTGTAATATGGAACAGTAATTCATATGACAATTCAAGATTTTGAAAAAACTAGAAAACGCATATCGCCTCTGGCGCATATGAGAATCTCGTTTGCAAAGAGAATGAAATTTTTCCTTTACCTACTGTTTCATTCCTTAAAAGTTTTAATTTGAGCTACCGGATGATGGGTAAAGTGCAAATAGTATTTTATTAGTAATTATACAACATAAAAGTATTCGTCTTTTAATTCTTAAATCTAAAATGTTGCATTTCTCACACCTCAGAAAAGTGGGTAGATTATTGCTCAATGGAATATCTCTTAAAAACTACCACTAATTTTTCAAATTTCTATTTTATACATAGTATTTGTAAAACTCAATAACAGCTCTGCTGTTTCATATTTAGTATTTCATTAGTACCAATCAAAAGCCATCCCATGGCCAAGTGGTTAGCACCCTTGGCTACTGATCTAAGGGACCTGGGTTCTGAGCCCTGGGTAAGGCATGGTTGTGTATGTTGTTTTTCTGCTAAGGTCCTGCCATCCTCACAGACCTTCTACTATGGAATATACACTGACATGCTCCTGTCAGATCTCTATAGCAAGCAGTTGTTTGAGGGGGCATTTATTTTATTTATTTACCAATCAAATTAAAAAAAAGAGTTTTCTAATTATCATTTTCATTGTTTCCAATCGAAACTTCGTGATGTTCACATTCCACCACCAAAATTTCATATTTATATCATTAATATTCATTTGGAATTTTCAACTGTTTCCACTGCTAGAGGGGGTAATTATAGCCTTAGAGAGATTTGTAAAGTGCATATATTGTAATATTCATCGTTACCTATCCAACACAAAAGGAATTTTTAATTTATCTCTGTAAACTAAAAAGTTTGATGTCAACAGACGGACAGACCACAAAGTGAAACTATTATCTCATTTTCAACGAAAATGAGATAAAAAGGCCCCTGTTGTTACATTCAGGTCATGCCTTTGGCAAGAGAAGGGGTGGCTCAGATGATAGTATGCCAGGGCCATAAACTCCAATTCCCAGGTTCGAATCCCAGATGGGCCAGTATTGAGATTTATTTCTGTAAAACTCACTGTTCTGCCCATGGTTATTAGGGACACCGATAGGCTTGGAAAGGCTGTCATCTGTTGGATGGGTGGTGAAACTGTGTCCCCTTATGTGGAAGAACCTTATTTTGTGCATTTTAAAGAACACATGGATAGCCTTGATGGGAGGCTATCCATGTGTTCTGTCTCCCAAAAGCAGTCCAATGGGTTAAGGTTTTCATAGGTTTCTTTAAAGTGCCCTGAATAGGTCACAGGAATGGATGCATACTTGTTTCCATCATGAAACAGAATTTCTTTGAGGCTTCCTATTCATGATGTCTATAATGTAAAAAAAAAAACTTCCTGTAGAAAGAAGATTCCTGGCCTTTAGTCTTAATTCTAACATAATTAGCAGACTCTTTTAGAAAGTTTAAACACCTCCCATATAACACTGCCTGTCCATTCACCTTGGTAATACGAAAAAAGTACATTCTGCTTAGTTTGAGCATTGGCAACTAGATGGCAGTGTTTGTCTAGAATACATTTCAATGTGGGAAATGGTGATATAATATTTGTTAAAAATTTAGATAGTTGTGGAAGCTGGAATATTTAATAATTAAGTACACAATTAAAAGGACCTTGCTCAGAAATTAAACAACAGAGAATTTTAAGTTATTTTTAATATTAAATTATCTAGTTTTGTAAAAAATCATTCATAATTGTTTAATATCACTGGGCAACACACAAAAAGGTTTTGAAATGAAAATAGCCAATCTTTACAAAATTTGAGGTGCTGAACTCGAAAATGACAATAAAATTTGTCGATTGGCTCTTGTTTAGGAGAGAGAGAGAGATGGTCATGTATAAACGACTCAGTCCGCATTGAATACATAAATAACCATTTTGCAACACTGTATTTTAAACTCCAGATTGCAACACATTGCATAGTATTGCATCAGTCCACCATATACACAACCTCCGGAGGTATTGCATCACTGTCTGATGCAATGTAGTTCAGTCATAGCGTCGGTGCTCTGCGATCGCTGACAAAAGAAGATGCAATAGTTAGTTCTAAGTGATGTCTGGTAGGATGAGCAAGTCTTTTGAGCAACTCCCATTTACCCCTGAATCATAAGTACAACAAAAGCGATCCTTGCAGTCTTTTTCCAGCAGTAGTGATGTCTTGTAACTGTGTTAATAGTGCAGATACATTGCGTTACATTTGTGGGAAGGGATGTTTGCAAGCCAGAAAAGGGCCATCACTCCAATAGTGAAAGCAGTGTATGAGTTTTATTTTGGATGCAAGATCGGGGAACAGGACAAGGCCTGGGCCCCACACACGCTGCAGTACGTATGCAAGAAATCTTCCAAAGTGGCTGAAAGACGAAAAAGTGGGGATGCTGTTTGCCGTTCCTATGGTTTGGAAAGAGCCAACAATCACACAAGTGACTGCTACTTCTGCATGGTTCCACCTGTTTCTGGAGGCATCACAAGGAAAAAAGAAGTGGACAACAGCATACCCAAATATAAATCCGTTTTGCGACCGGTTCTGCACAGTGAAGGCCAAACCTCCAAAATAATTTTCGATTGATTCAGACGATGAGGGAGGTGAACCGATGTCGAGTTCTCTGCAGCCTTTGGTGTCTAATGATGATACATACATCTGCCACTGTGTGTCATCTGTGCCACACATTCTCACTGAAGAAGAAATGAACGATCTTGTTTGCAATCTAGAGATGTCCAAGGCCAAAGCAGAGTTACTTGGATCAAGACTTAAACAATGGAATCTTCTCAAGGAAAATGTCCAAGTGACTTTGTTTTGAACTCGTCATGAGCAGTTTGCACCTTACTTCAGAAAGGAAGATGACCTTGTGTTCTGCTCCGATGTAGATGGCCTGACGAATGCCCTCAGAATCAAATATGACCCTGAAGAATGGCAACTATTCAAAGACTCCTCGAAATTGAGTCTCAAGGCAGTGTTGCTGCATAATGGAAATCGACTTCCATTCCAGTTGGACATACTGTCTACATGAAAGAAACCTACGACAACCTGAAACAGCTGTTGAACTGCCTTCAATACAGCAAGTATGGCTGGTATCTCTGATGTGACTTGAAGGTAGTGGCTCTGTTGATGGGTCTGCAGCTGGGATATATGAAGTACTGCTGTTTCTTATGTGAATTGGGACAGCTGAGCAAAGACTTTGCACTACATGAAGAGAAACTGGCCTCAGAGGAAATCTCTGAAGGTCAGAGAGAAGAATGTGGAACACCCAGCACTGGCAGAAATGCACAAAATCCTGCTACACATCAAACTCGTTGTGATGAAAAACTTCATAAAAGCCATGGATAGGACTGCATCAAATTTTAAGTACTTGGCTGACAAATTCCCTTGACTCAGTGAAGCGAAAATCAAAGGGGGAAGTTTTGTGGGTCCTCAGATCCACAAGCTGTTCAGAGACTAGATGTTCAACAACCTGCTTTAGGGTGATGAGAAAAAGGCTTGGGACACGTTTCATCTGGTGTCAACTAAATTCCTCAGGAAGGGCAGGTAACTACAAGAAACTAGTTAAGGACATGTCTCTGTATCACAAATTTGGCTGCAGTATGTCCTTAAAGATCCACTTTCTCCATTCCCACTTAGATTTCTTCCCCAACTGCAGCATGGTTAGTGATGAGCATGGTGAACATTTTCACAGGGCAGTGCAATGGTAGAGAAATGATACCAGGGAAACTGGTCCACTTCAATGTTGGCTGACTACTGTTGGGCACCCACCAGAGATGATCCTGAGCAGCTGTACAAGCGATGGGCAAAGTGATATCGGAAGTAGAAACAGAGTTTTACTGATACATTTCATATGTATGTATTACTCTATTATATAAGAAACTATTGCAGATTTCTCAGAAATTGTAGCCAATTTTGCATATTTATTGTCATAGTCGTGTTCAGCACCTTGAAATCTTTAAGAAATAGCTCCTTTTATTTCAGAGGCATGACTTTTATGAAAATTTGTTGCCCAGTGTATTTAAATAACCATTATGCAAACTTCTAAAATATGTATATTTTATTAAATGGTTTGAAACAATACTTATGTAAGTTTTAATTTCTGAGGTAAATGCTTATGATGCATTACAGTTGTGAAATATTCCAACTTTCATACTCTTTAGACATTAAATGAATATCATTGAAAATCAAGGTTTAAATGGATTTGATTATTATCTTTCATTTATCTTTCATCACATTTTTCCATTATATGCATATTTTAGAAGTGACAGCATTTTAAAGTTAATTATCATTGAGAAATTCTGTAATATTTTGATAGGACAGTATATATACAATTGATATTTACATTAATAACTATGCAATTTACAGTGAAAACCTAAAACTTACTTAATTACTCATCAGGCATGAATCTAGACAAAAAATTTAGTGGGAGGTAGAATATCCAAATGATTAGATTTAACCAGAACAGAATGGTGCTGTTTGCAGGAGAGCCATACTCTGCACATTAAAGAACAAACTGGATGGCCTTGATAGGAGACTACCACCTGCCTCCTAACAGCTGTGCAGTGGGTCCCCTTTCCACAATCAGCCTTCTGTGTCCTTACGATCTGGCCATTTAGCCCATTGTATGCAAAAAAGTACCGCTTAGAGTAAAACAACTCAACAGAGAATGGTGTCTCTCTTTTTTTCTCTGAATATTGCAACATCCTTTTTTCTCTCATTATAGTGGTATTTTAAAATAGTTTTTTTTTCTTCTCTAATTAATATAAACTTGATGATTTATATATATATCCAATAAAGTCACAAAAAATGACCAAAGAAAGCATTACACTGCTATGGTAGCCATTTGCTCTGACTTTTTTTTCACACTGGAGCATTTTGGATGTTTTTCTCTTCCTTTTTTTTAATGCTCCCACACTGAAGTTTTATAGAGTGTTCTTTGAACTCTTTCCATTAAATGTTATCTTGAATGTTTGAAATTCCCGCAAAAATAACCTGTATAATGATTTAGTGGTAAGTGCCAATATCGACAGTGAAAAGTACACAATACACTGAACCTGGTGAAACTTTCATCAGTAAAAAAAAAACCTCAATCAGCTGCTTGCCACAGAGGTCTGACAGGAGCCTGTCAGTTTATATGACATAGTAGAAATGTCTGTGAGGATGGTGAGATCTCAGTAGAAAGACAACTCAAACATCCATGCCTAAACCAGGCCCTTCTGATCAGTAGCCAAGCTTGCTAACTACTCGGCCACGAGAAACTCTAAAATAAATATAAAACCAATCTTCTGAGCTGATAGAGCTAGGAGTGTATAAAATTTCCCTTCACTGCTACTGCATATGCATCGTATCACATACTGGAAATCCAAGTTTCCATCCTCAAACATTAATTAATAGATTCTGAAAAAAATTCATTGCCAACACGGCGGGAAATGAACCCGCATCTCTCCAGATTCATTCCAGAGCGCGCTACCATTGTGCCACGCATCAGACAATGAAATTTTTCAGAATAAGACCTTATAAATCTTCTTCACTGAGATGTGGCCGAGATAGCACCATCTATACTCAAGGAGATGCAACTTTTTCAATCATTGCTATTGATTATCAGATGTTAATGAGAAGATCACTAACACTAATGCATTAATATATAATTAAAAATCAATCCAAAGTGAATGCACAGTATTCCCTGTTAAGATAGACATCAAACATTAATTAATAGATTCTGAAAAAAATTCATCGCTGACACGACTGCCGTGTCAGTGAAAAATTTTTTTCAGAATCTATTAATTAATGTTTGATGTCTATCTTACAGGGAATATTGTTTATTCACTTTGGATTAATTTCCATCCTCAAGCAAGCAGAAATCGATGAAGACAAACCCAGCCTTATTTTTTTGCACAATACCAGCTTTAACACTCAGAGTTCTGTTATAGATATGAAGTGCATGCTCTAGACCTAGCTTGAAACAACCAATCAGCATTCTGCTGCAAATCCAATTGAATGCTAAAATCGCCATCTCGACGATGATGAACACATTGGCAAAGATAAGTTGGATTTTGTTATCTTTTATCATAGTTTGTATTTTTTGTGTGTTGCTGAATTTTATAATTTAAACTGAGAGGGATTATTATTGCCAAATCCCAGATATTTGTCGTGTTTTAGAAATTATTGTTTTGATAATGCCTTGATCAGGGATGGGGAAACTCCATCTCACTAGATGGGTTTTTTTTTGTGGCCTTTCGAAGAACCCCAAGAACCATAGGAATTAAATCTGTTTCCAACCTTATTGTGTGACTGTAACCTGAAGTGCAAAATAACTAGTAGGATTTCACACTTTACTAATTCACTCCCTCTGTACCTTATATTATTTGTGGTGGTGGCTTTTTAGAATTGCAGCCAATGAAAATGTGCGAAATGGGAATTTGCAACTCTGTGATTAAATATTTATTATAAAATAATTATAAAACTTTAATATAAATTTATTGACATAAATATTTTATTTGATTTATTTAATGCTACCATAAGTTAAGCTTATCATTTAAATTTTATTGCTAAATCACCCACAGAGGTGTTTGCAGAACTTAGATCAAATTTTATTTTTAAAAAACCACAAATTTTATTAGAGACAGTTTGTTCAGTGTGAACAGTATACAAACCAAATGTGTTAAAATTGTTATTGCCAGTGTTGCCAAACAGGTAGTCCTCAGAAATCCTTCGCACTTTCAAAACGAATCAGCTGATTTGATACATTGGCCAAAATGTTTTATTATTGTTTAATTCTTTGACTGATTTAAATTGATAAAGGACAATTTGTAGCATAAATAAAACATACAATAAGTACAGCATAAAATTAAAATGCAATTTAGAAAAAATAAAGTGGCCTCTACCAGAATTTCATGTTTGATTGCTTTTATTGAATTTCGATACAATCAGTATTAAATCTTGTGATTATTGGTATACTCTTAATATACTTTAACCATCTGTCTTCATGATACTGTTTGAAAATCCATACTTTTATTTTAGTGTGTGCTGCTGGCAGAAGGTTTGTATCATTAATAGCAGAAATCACGATTTGCAACCAATAACTCAGTGGCCAGGGCACCTAAAATGTTATTTAGAGGTCATGCATTTGTATCTAAGCTCACTCAAAACAATTTGTCCACTAACTTTGAGTTTGATGTTCAAGTGCTTTCATTGAATTTGAACCTGAGGCTGAACTGTACTTCAGTTTTGATATATTGCTATACTTATATCATGGCCAAAGATCTATTAGAGTAATACATTAAAAATTACATTTGATTTGGGAGCAAATGTCAGATGAATAATAAAAATATAAATTAAAAAGGAATATTTCTCAACAGCAGTAAAATGTAATTTCCTATGTACGGAAAATATTGAACAAATTTACTTTTTTTTTATTTCAGTGGCATTAATCCATTCTTGCTAATAAACTAGTTCGAACATTTTTACCATGTCACTCTGGCTAAATTAAATATCCAAGTTGCACTTTTTTTATACACAATTTCAATAGTAAAATGTAAATTGTTTTGATAGGGTCGATCCTCAAAGAATACAAGATGTTGGTCCTGATCGTGCAGCTGCTGAATGGCTAATACGCTGTGGTGCATCTGTAAAGTGGAAAGATAAAAATAAGTGGGATAATGATTATAATAATTTACCTGCTTCAAATTTCAAATCTTACTTTATTGAAGAAATAGATGCTACTGACTCATGTATAATGTCTCAAGGTTTCCCTCATTTAAGTAAGTGTAAGCTTTGGATTTACTTTGTTAATGTAGATCAGTGCAGTCCAACTGGTGTCCTATATTATCATTTATTTATTATTGTAGGGAGAGAAATGTAATTTTCTTTAATATCCAACATATGAACATCATTAAAACAAAAGCATTCTGGAAGTCTTTCTGTTTTGCTTTTGCACATCTAATGTATAAAGGCATGAATGCCTGATTGCAGGAAAAAATGTTTTTTAATGGCAGTTGAATAATAAAAATATAAATTAAAAAGGAATATTTCTCAACAGCAATAAAATGTACAGCAAATATTGAGTTGCAAGATGCATTCAGCAAACATTCAAGTTGGATAAAATATGCAGAGTTTAATGAAAACTACATTACAGGCATTGTATGATTGTAGTGGTTTTAGATCCTGGTGGCTGAGTGGTTACCATCCTTAGCTGTGGTGCAAAGGACTTGGATTTAGCCCTTCATAATAAACATGGTGTTTCTTGTGCTACTTTCCTCACAGGCCTCTATGGTGAATTATATTGACAAGTTCCTGTCAGACCTCTGTGGCACACAGTTGTTTAAGAGTAATATATTTTTTATTTTCAGAAAGGAAAACCAGTCTTTTGGTATGTGAAGTAAATTAAAAGTTGAAATATTGTAAACGATTAATATTCTGAAAGAGGCATTGCACCATTAGGTGCTGTTTGTACAGTTATTACAGAAATAAAATTTGGTGAAAATCAGTTTCTAAGATTTAGTGCAATCAATTTCTTAAATTTGGTGTAATCAGTTTCTAATTCTCAATCTTCATTACTCAAAAATCATCTATACATAACATGTATTAAAATAATACTACATTTTGTCATTTTTTGATTATGTTTTTATCATGATTTCTTTAAAAATGAGTTTGCTTATATGAAATATACCAAAACGAATGATAATTGCAAAGCATCAACCAAAGTATAGTCATAATGAAGAAATAAAATTAAAATTTGTCAATCAGATTAGGATTTGGAAATACATCTCTCCTTGTTTACATTATTTCTTATTAGAAATTCTTATCTGGCTAACACAATTTCACCTTACACAAATATTTTGTAGAACACATTTGTTGTGTTAGTTGGAGACTGATTGTATAGTTTTAACCCTTCCAGTGTACCAAAAACTAAAACTTGTACTAAAAATGGATATATACATCCTAGACACTGGAAGGGTTAAGCAGTGGCATAACCTGGACTTTTGTGAGTTGGATTGAAGAATTTTGTTAATATAAATTGATGAATTAATGATTTTTTAAAAAAAATTTCCTAAGTGGGTAAGTGATATGGGGGTTAGTGGCCCTTTTTTTCTTTATCTTGTTTTACTTACATTCTAAATACAAATTAAATATCCACATAATGCATATGGCTCATTTATTTATTTTTCTAGTAGGACTCCCTTTCTTTTTTTCCACCACTGGTCACAAATAATAAGCATTGCTTTATAACATGCTTTGTTCCAAAGCCAAACTAAACTTCCAGCTTGAGAAAAGAATTTTTGTTTAGCCCAAATAAAAAGCTGGCGTTTTCACATTTGATGAACAAAAAGAAAATTATGGCTTTAAATGTAATCTTTTGAATTAACAGCTCGCATAGCACATTTCATTGTATATAAATTGTGTCAGTTGTCTGTTTACACACTGGCACCAATGTTCACCTCTATTACTCTCATAGTACATATCGCACTTTTGGTGCCGAGGGATGCTATCACTTCACATTGGTCATATAGTGTCAAGGTTCATGTCTTGCATTCAGTGTCTAGACACAATAATGGCCCTTGTCATTCTCTTTTATAATAATGAATATTGCAGGAATCCCCAAATTTTATATAATACTTTGCCATTCCATGGCCAAGTATTTAGTGTGCTTGGCTACTGGCTCAAAGGGACCTGGACTCAAGCCCTGGGTAAAGCATGAATATTTGTGTTGTCTTTCTGCTGAAAGGAACCAAAAAGCCTGAAAGAGGTCCCACCATCCTCACAGACCTTCTACTATGGCATATAAACTGGCAGGCTCCTGTCAGACCTCTGTGGCAAGAAGCTGCTTGAGGAGGTATTTTTTTTAACATAATTCTTTACATATAGAATGCCACTGAAATGCAGATGAATCTTTTTGCAAAAATACCATTATAACCACATATCCAGGAAAGAGCAAATATGCAAAGTTTACCATGTGATATAAAGGACAAATAAAAATATTCAGGTGATATTGAATTGACAACTTCATTGTCTTTTACAGAAGAAAGAACAATGAAATTATGGTGTCAGGTATGTGGACACAAAAGAATAAGTGGACAACAAAATGAATGAAATATCAAATTTTTATTCAAATTTCATTCACTGTTAAAAAAAAAATTTGCACATGTGAATGAAATTTTTATTCAAATTTCATTCACTGTTTAAAAAACATTTGCACATGTGAATGTTGATTATCATTATTATGATTTTCAGATTTTTTTTCTTTAGAGTATGTAATAAATCTTATCATACAATTTAAAAATAATAAAAATAACTTCACATTTTTCTTTATCTTGTTCTTTTACTTACATTCTAAATACAAATTAAATATTCACATAATGCATATGGCTCATTTATTTATTATGCATTTATGCAATATTAAATGGTAGCTAGGTAGTCACTGGAAGGAGAGCTATGCACCAATCCTCTGTGATGATGCATAGAACCGGCCAGGCCTAGCACCTAATGTCCGACCCCGCCTTCTCGTGGTGCGGACCGTTAGTAACTTTCAAAAGAGATACTCTCTTGTGGAAGTGAACGGAAGGGGAGGGCTGCCAGATTAGTATGGCCTACTGATCTGGACAACTATGGCTACTTTTCTTTTTTTTTTCTACCCTGCTGAGGAGTGGTCAACCACACAGGGTCCTGATGCTGACCATATAAACCTACTTGACTGGACAGATATATGGCTCTGAGCTTGATTATGAATCCTGATTTTGCTACTGATTTGCTGATTACCTACTCTGAGCTATAGGGGCTTTGTGACGTGCTCATTGTGTATAAAACGAATGCCACTCAGAAGTAAAACAACCCTCTAAAGTATGACCCCGTCTTATGATGCAGGCCATTAAAATAATAATAAAAAAAACTCAAGCAGCTGCTTGCTACATAAGTCTGACAGGAGCCTGTTTAATGCACCATACGTCTGTGAGGATGGTGGGAATTCAGTAGAAAAATAATATATATGCCTTTCTAAGTCCATCCTTCTTTTCAAAAGAGATCTTTTCTGGAAAGGAATGGAAGGGGAGGGCTACCAGATCACTGTAGCCTACTGATCTCATTACCTATGACCATGTGTTCTTTTTTTCTGCCTTGCCAAGGAGTGATCAATTTCACAGGGTCTTGGTGCTGACCATTTAAACCCACTGGACTGGCTTATGGTTTTGAGCTAGATTACGGATCCTGAACTTGCTGCATTGGTAGGTCTCTGTTGAGAAAAAATCTACAGCTGAGTTTTCTATTTGCTTGTGGATTGTAAATGGTAGCTAGGTAGTCAGTGGAAGGAGAGCTATGCACCAATCCCCTGTGATGATGCATAGAACCTAGCACCTAATGTCCAGGCCTAGCACCTAATGTCTGACCCCGCCTTCTCGTTGTGCAGACCGTTAGTAACTTTCAAAAGAGATGCTCTCTTGTGGAAGTGAACAGAAGGGGAGAGCTGCCAGATTAGTGTGGCCTACTGATCTGGACAACTATGGCTACTTTTCTTTTTTTTTCTACCCTGCTGAGGAGTGGTCAACCACACAGGGTCCTGGTGCTGACCATATAAACCCACTGTACTGGACAGATATATGGCTCTGAGCTTGATTATGGATCCTGATTTTGCTGCGCTGGTGGGCTTCTGTGGAGGGAAAATCTTCCGCTGTGTTTTCTGTTTGTTTGTGGGTTGACAGCCCCAAGTGAATAGATTCACAGGATATGTTTATCAGCTGGTGGATAATCCTGAGCAGAGGTCATCGCAGGCACCTGAACTCTTTGCTTCTATTGGCATCGTCAAATTCTACATTGGAGGAAGTCTTCCAGTGTAGATGGCTTCAGCCTTTAGTAGTGGGGGAACGGGTCTTTGCCCCATGTCTGCGATTAAGGGGCTGTTTGATATTGTCGGCGTTCCCTCTCTCAATAAACATAGTTTCTTTAAACATCCCGCTAACCATTTTCTCTCCATAGGTAGTTGGAATGTGAGGACTCTGCACAGAGCTTTTTCTCTTGATGTCCTCACAAAGGAATTCCACAGTTATAATTTAGATATTCTCGGCTTGCAAGAGACCAGATGGACAGATAAAGGTCAGATTCTTAAAAATAATCTTAAATTTCTCTTTTCAGGGAGGGACAACAATAAACATCACCAAGGCGTTTGTCTGCTTCTCAGCAGACACGCTAGCGATGCTCTTCTAGGATATGAGTGCATTAATGAAAGGTTTCTTACAGCAAAATTTCAGACAAGTGTTAAAGACTTGAATGTTATCTGCTGTTATGCCCCCACTGAGGATGCCGATGAGGATGAGAAGGATAGGTTTTATGAACAACTTCAGGATATTTTGAATTCTGTCAAGAAAGGAGATATTACCCTTGTTCTTGGTGACTTCAATGCCAAAGTTGGTACTGACTCTGACCTTTTAGGGAGGAGTAATAGGCTCTTTTGGTATTGGTAGCTGCAATGGCAATGTCTGCTACAGGTAAGTAAACTCAATGGATTCAGAATAACTAACACTAATTACAAACACCGCTACATACTTAAGTACACATGGGTTTCACCTGATGGGCTGCATAAGAATATGATTGATTACATATTAATTAACAGCAAATGGGCTAGTTCTGTTAGGAATACCAGGGCATATAGGGGAGCTGAAATTGGATCTGACCATTACCTTGTTGAAAGTGTTTTGCAACTTAAACTTAAAAAGTGTTGTGCTAGGGTTAAAAAATTTACTTTTAATACTGAAGCTCTGAAAGACCCAGTTATAGCCAAAGCTTACCATGATAGGTTACTTAGTCATTATGACAGTCATGGTTTGCTTACTACTGAAGTTGAGGAAGAATGGGATCATTTTAAACTTGCTTTTTTGGACACTAACAGTACTCGTTTAGGAAAAGAGGAGGAGAAGAGGTAGAATTATTTGAGTGATAAGGCACTTGAGCTTATTTCGGAAAGAAAGAACTGCAGGAATGTCCTTAATCAATACCCTACTAGTCCTGATAGAAAGCGTTACAGAGAACTTAATAAATGTGTAAAAGATCAGTTAGCTGCTGATAAGAATCTTTGACTTGATGGTTTAGCTGACAAAGCCGAGGAAGCAGTTAGAGAGCACAACAGCAGAGAGCTGTACCAGATAGTTAATATTTTGTGGTATAAAACGGACAGTTATACAAGGATTGAAGGATAAACAAGGTAAGGTTATAGTTGGGGAGGATTCTGTCATGGCTAGGTGGGCTGAGCATTTCAGTGATGTTCTAAACAATGTAGTTAGTTCTACTCCCATTGTTTGCAATGATGATAGATGCATTGGTGGCTTTAATGTTGGCCCTATAACACAATCTGAAGTTATTTTGGCTGTTTCTAAACATAAACTTCATAAATCCCCAGGGGTAGATGAAATTACTACGGAAATGCTTAGAGCTGGGAATGTTTCGGTTACCACTTGGATGACTGAAATTCTGAATATATTTCATGATAAAGGCATGGTTCCTAAGGATTTTACCAGAGCTATTGTTATCCCTATTTTCAAAAAAGGTGATCGCAGTTCTTGTGATAACTATAGGGGTATCAGTCTACTCTCTGTTCCAGGTAAAGTTCTTTCCATGATTGTGCTTAATAGAATTAAGAATCTGGTTGACAGTCAATTGTATGATAAGCAGTGTGGATTCAGAAGTGGTAGGGGATGTGTGGATCAGATATTTTCACTTAGGCAGATTCTTGAGAAATGTTTAGAGTTTCAGAAACCTTTGCTTGCTAGCTTTGTTGATTTCAAAAAGGCTTTCGACTCTGTTGATCGTCATAATTTGTGGTTGATTGTGAAATCATATGGTATAACAGACAAGTTAGTTAACATAATGAAAGCTCTCTATAATAACACTGAGTCATGTGTGAGAGTTGGTAAGGCTTTTAGCAATTGGTTTAGCATTACTTCTGGTATTCGACAAGGGTGTATTTTGTCTCCTTTTCTCATTAGCTTGGTTATTGATTATGTTATGTGAAATTCACTTCAAGGGAAAGATCTTGGCCTTAAGTGGACTGGAGATACGAAAATTTCTGATCTAGATTATGCTGATGATTTAGCCCTTTTGGCAAATGATGTTGATGAGATGAACTGTTTCATTCGAGCTGTTGATGAGACTGGTAGTAGAGTAGGTTTAGTTATAAACAGAGAGAAAACTAAAGTGATGAAAATTGGTCAGGCAGGCTGTGATTCAGTTAATCTGAATGGTTGCAGTCTTGAGCAGGTGTCACAGTTTAGTTATCTTGGGAGCTATGTAACAGATAATGGTGATGTGCAGCATGAGATTAACAGACGAATAGGGATTGCTGCCGGGACTTTTAAGAATCTATGGAGAGTGTGGAGAAATAGGCGTATACACCTAAAGACTAAAATTAGACT
Organism: Ryuthela nishihirai; assembly: GCA_038380435.1. Taxonomy (NCBI): domain Eukaryota; kingdom Metazoa; phylum Arthropoda; class Arachnida; order Araneae; family Heptathelidae; genus Ryuthela; species Ryuthela nishihirai. The sequence goes on from JAWZYU010000027.1 coordinate 10,414,265, forward strand.
GTATAATGGTTTGGTTCTTTCTAGGGTTAGTTATGGTAGTGAAACTTGGACACTTTGTAAACAAGATAACAGGAAACTAGATGCTTTTGATTCCAGATGCTTATAGAGTATCTTGGGCATTAGGTGGTTCAACTTTGTAACTAACGATGAGGTTAGGCAAAGGAGTCGGCAACCTCCTTTAAGCAGCATATTGTGTAGAGAGACACTCCGTTGGTTTGGCCATGTTGCCCATATGAATAATTATAGATTGGCGAATAGGGTTATGAACAGTTTGCCTAAAGGCCTCAGAAAGAAGGGGAGACCTAGGATACGGTGGGCAGACAATGTCAAACAGGACCTTGTTAGAATTGCTGTGCAGTTGCCAGATGCAGTAGATGTAGCTCAGGATAGACTTGCTTGGAGAATTAAATTGCACGGTCTGGTTGGACCTCCGTAGCCCACAGTTTCTTGAGGATGATGATGATGTGGGTTGCCAGCACCAAATGAACAGTTGCACATGATACGATTTATCATTTAAATCACACGAATCTTAGCTGTTACGTTTAACATGTTGTTTACATTAGGACATAATACTTTATATCAAATGGTGAATAATCCTGATCAGAGGCCATTGCAGATACCTGAACCCTTACATCTACAGGCATTGCCAACATATCTTGTAGTTTGTATTTCAGTAAGTATCCAGGAGTAATGTGTCTCATTTTGATTCTGGTTCTTGAATAGATCCATTTTTAAAAATGTTGCCTACAGTTGCTACCAACATTAGTGTCGTAAAGTTTTGCTGGCGGGGAATGATTCCTTCCCTCTCTTAAAAAACCCAGTTTCTGTAGTAGAGTTGTTAATCATTTTCTCTCCGCCGATACATGAAATGTGCGGACATTGTATAGAGAATATTCTCTTGATGTCCTCACCAAGGAATTCCAGTGTTATAAACCAGATATTCTGGGCTTGCAAGAGACCAGATGGACAGGTAAAGGTGGTTAATTAACCTTTACTGTGCTAGGCCTGAAAAACTGATTTGTTACCCTGTGGTTTTTTTCCAACTGTGTTCAAGAAAAAAAGTGCACTTTAGAACTTTTTTTGCCAAATAACTACTGAAAGCAATTATCACGTTGCACACCAAATTAATCAGCATTTAATTCTGGATTTTCTGAAAATAAAATATTTATCAAAGAAAAAGATGACTAGTTTTGATAAATCAATAAATATTTAACGGAAAAAATTTTCGCTGTATGTCGGCGAAAATTTTTTTCTGCTAAATATTGATTTATCAATGCCAAAAGAGCATCAGGTCATGCTGTGATTATCATCTATGTTTAAATGACTAATTTTGTTTAATAGAGCTTTTGTAGAGGCTTGTAGTAAAAAAAAATGCATCTGGCAATGCAAATAAAAATTTATTGAAAATAAAAGAAACCAATAGACAAAAATTACTATAATGCATATTAATAGAAAGACTATTTCTTTATGTATAAGAAGAAAATAAATTTTTTCTTAAATGAAAATTAATCTTTTCGAATTTTTTCACAGTGCTATACTTTGAGAAAAGTTCAGGCTTTTCACCAGCTGTGACCAGTCAAATTAACAAGTCAACTTCACAATTTTTCTTAAAAATAACACGAACAGAAATAGGTCATGTTATATACCAAAAGAAAAAACATTTAATTGGGATTAAGAAATGACAAAAAAGGTAATATTTTATAAGCATTTTTTAAAGAAAATTTCAAGGGTTTATAGTACTTTTCTGTATTTCAAATTCAGTAAAAAAATTTTAAAATTAATTTTTCCATATTTTGACGTATTTCACAATGTTAATATATATGATTTAGAATTCCACCATTATAATTTAGATATTCTCAGCTTGCAAGAGACCAGATGGACAGATAAGTGTCAGATTCTTAAAAATAATCTTAAATTTCTCTTTTCAGAGAAAAAAGATAATAAACATCTCCAAGGCGTAGGTCTGCTTCTTAACAGACATGATAGTGATGCTCTTCTAGGATATGAGTGTATTAAAGAAAGGTTTCTTAGAGCAAAATTTCAGACAAGCAATAAAGACTTGAATGTTATCTGCTGTTATGCCCCCACTGAGGATGAGAAGGATAGGTTTTATGGACAACTTCAGGATATTTTGATTTCTGTCAAGAAAGGTGATATTACCCTTGTTCTAGGTGACTTGAATGCCAAAGTTGGTACTGACTCTGACCTTTGGGTAGGGGTGATAGGTACTGTTGATATTTGTAGCTGCAATGGTAACGGGCAACATTTCCTACAGGTAAGTAAACTTAATGTTTCAGAATCACTAACACTTATTACAAACACCATGACATACATAAGTACACATGGGCTTCACCAGATGGGCTGCATAAGAATATGATTGTTTATACACTGAAGTGCCATTGAATTAGGGATAGGAGACGTTATCCAAATTCAATACTGCAAGTCCTGCATTTGCGCACATGCCTGGCTGAAACTCTGGTCATATATAGCTGTCAGCTTCGGCTTCCCCAAGCATTCATCTTGAGAAGCATAATGGGAAAGGCAGAGGATTTATGTGCTTTTGGCAGAGGGCAGATCGTAGGTGCCCGACGGATGAGACACTTGATCTCCGAAATTGTCAGCGAACTTGGATTTTCTTGTACAACAGTTTCAAGAGTGTTCTGGGAATATGAAAATTCTGGCAGAAAAACAAGCAGAAGACAACCAGCCTTGATTGATCGTGGGCTTTGCCATCTGACCCGCATCATACAGACCAATAGGGGCCAGACATTATCTGAAAACACTTCCCATCTGAACACAGGTTCCAGCCAGGAAGTCGGTGCATGGACCCTGAAATGCTCACTTCATTGTCTCGGCTTTGGGAGCTACTGACCTATGAGAGTCCCACTTCTAAAGGCACGACATGGGCCCAATGCCTTGCCTGGGCTAAAGAACATCGAAACTGGACCATTGAAAATTCACAAGGGATATCCTGGAGTGATGAATCCCAATTTAAACTTCACATTGATGGGAGACTGAATGTATGTTGCCAACTCCATGATGATGGTGGCTCAGTGATGGCCTGAGGTGTCTTCAGTTGGACGTCTGTGGGACCTTTGGTATGTGTACTGACGACTCTCAATGCATCCCGGTACGTAGAACTCATGATTGACCATTTACACCCATTTATGGCCATCATTCATCCCAGTGTATGTGGCATCTACCAGCAAGACAATTGTTCATCTCACAGGCCCAGGTTGGCTACTGCATGGTTGCAGGAGTATTCTGCTGACTTTGAAATAATGAATTGGCCATCTAGAAGCCAGATTTAAATCCCATTGAAAATCTTTGGGATACTATTGAGCAGTGTTCAGGCCCATGTCCCATCAGTGACAACTTGAGAGAATTATGGACAGCTCTGGAGGATGCATGGGCTGCCATACCTATGGAACATTTACGCAATCTTATGAAGTCTTTGCCTCGTCGTGTGGCAGCCGTTATCAGGGCCAGGGGGGGTCCAATATGTTATTAGGTTGCTATCCCTAATTCAATGGCACTTCAGTGTTTATTAATTAACAGCAAATGGGCTAGTTTTGTTAGGAATACCAGATCATATAGGGGAAGCTGAAATTGGATCTGACCATTATTTTGTTAAAAGTGTCTTGCAACTCAAACTTCAGAAGTGTTGTGCTAAGGTTGAAAAAATTTACTTTAATTCTGGAGCTCTGAAAGATCCAGTTATAGCTAAAAGCTTACCATGATAGGTTACTTATTTATTATGACAGTCATGGTTTGCTTACTACTGAAGTTGAGGAAGAATGGGACTGTTTTAAAAAGGCTTTTTTGGAAACTAACAGTACCCTTTTAGGAAAAAAAGAGCAGAGGAGGCAGAATTATTTGAGTGATAAGGCACTTGAGCTTATTTCAGAAAGAACTGCAGGAATGTACTAGTCCCAATAGGAAACATTACAGAGAGCTTAATAAACATGTAAAGGATCAGTTAGCTGCTGCTAAGAATCTTTGGCTTGAATCTCTGACAAAGTTGAGGAAGCAGTTAGACAGCACAATAGCAGAAAGCTGAACCAGATAGTTAATGTTTTGAGTGTTAGAAAACCGACAGGTATACAGGGATTGAAGGATGAACAAGGTAAGGTTATAGAAGGTGAGGATTCTGTCATGGCTAGGTGAGCTGAATATTTCAGTGATGTTCTAAACAATGTGGTTAGTTCTATTCCTATTGTTTGTAATGACAGATGCATTACTGGCTTTAATGTTGGCCCTATAACACAGACTAAAGTATTTTCACTATTTATAAACCTAAAAAATACATAAATCCCCTGGGGTAGATGAAATTACTATGGAAATGCTTAGAGCTGACAATGTTTCGGTTACCATAGGGATGACTGAAATTTTGAATATCTTTTATGATAAAGGCATGGTTCCTAAGGATTTTACCAGAGCTATTGTTATCCCTATTTTCAAAAAAAGTGATCGCAATTCTTGTGATAACTATAGGGGTATCAGCCTACTCTCTGTTCCAGGTAAAGTGCTTTGCATGATTGTGCTTAATAGAATTAAGGATCTGGTAGACAGGCAATTGCGTGATGAGCAGATATTATATAAGTGTAGATCAGATATTTTCACTCAGGCAGATTTTTGAGAAATGTTTAGAATTACAGAAACCTTTGGTTACTAGCTTTGTTGATTTCAAAAAGGCTTTTGACTCTCTCAATTGCCATAATTTGTGGTTGATTGTGAAATCATATGGTATACCAGACAAGTTAGTTAACATAATGAAAGCTCTCTATGATAACACTGAGCCATGTGTGAGAGTTGGTAAGGCTTGTAGCAATTGGTTTAGCATTACTTCTGGTGTTCGACAAGGGTGCATTTTGTCTCTTTTTCCCTTTAGTTTGGTTATTGATTATGTTATGCGAAATTCACTGCAAGGGAAAGATTTTGGCCTTAAATGGTCTGGAGATATTAAAATTTCTGATTTAAATTATGCTGATGATTTAGCCCTTTGAGGGCATGTTGAGGAGATGTACTCTTTCATTCGAGCTGTTGATGAGACTGGTACTAGAGTAGGTTTGGTTATAAACAGAGAAAACTAAAGTGATGAAAATTGGTCAGGCAGGCTGTGATTCAGTTAATCTGAATGGTCGCAGTCTTGAGCAGGTGTCACAGTTTAATTACCTTGGGAGCTATGTAACAGACACTGGTAATGTGCGGCATGAGATTAACAGATAAATAGGGATTGCTGCTGGGACTTTTAAGAATCTGTGGAGAGTGTGGAGGAATAGGCATATACACCTAAAGAATAAAATTAGACTGTATAGTAGTTTGGTTCTTTCTAGGATTAATTTTGGTAGTGAAACTTGGACGCTTTGTAAACAAGATAGCAGGAAACTTGATGCTTTTGATTCTAAATGCTTGCACATTTAATTTTAATTACCTTGGGAGCTATGTAACAGACACTGGTGATGTGCGGCATGAGATTAACAGATAAATAGGGATTGCTGCTGGGACTTTTAAGAATCTGTGGAGAGTGTGGAGGAATAGGCATATACACCTAAAGAATAAAATTAGACTGTATAGTAGTTTGGTTCTTTCTAGGATTAATTTTGGTAGTGAAACTTGGACGCTTTGTAAACAAGATAGCAGGAAACTTGATGCTTTTGATTCTAAATGCTTGCACAATATCTTGGGCATTAGGTGGTTCATCTATGTAAGTAATGAGAAAGTTAGACAAGGAGTCTGCAACCTCCTTTAAGCAGCGTATTTTGCAGAGAGACACTCCTTTGGTTTGGCCATGTTGCACCTATGGATAATTGTGGATTAGTGAATAGGGTTTTGAACAGCGTGCCTAAAGGCGTCAGAAAGATGGGAAGACCTAGGATGCGATGGGTAGACAATGTCAAACAGGAACTTGTTAGAATTGGGGTGCAGTGGCCAGATGCATCAGATGTAGCTCAGGCTGCTTGAAGATGATATTTCTCTCATTAAATTTTCCATTTAATTTTTTCAAAATTATTTGTTTGTTTATGCAAACAATGCACAATACGTATTTTTTTTTCTGATTGACAAACTTTAAAACTAAGGTAGCAGTGTTAGAAAAATTCGTTTTGCTTTAAAACAAGATTATTTTTAAAGAAAAACTGAAAAATGAATAACTGAAATTGGATAAGGAACTGTGAAGAAATTAAATAAAAATGTTTCGAAGCAAATATAGTTTATTTTAGTCTCTGAAATTTGAGATAGGACCCTTCCAGATCAATTTGTATTATATAGTGACTACAACGGTGAAGTTGAACTTTACGGCAAAAACTTAGAAATTACAAGTTGTGATTACTAGTTATGAAACTATTTCTACTTAATTAAAAATAGTACTAAAAAGTCTTATTAAAAAATCAATCTTTTGTTATAATATCCTACTAATCAGATGTCTCCTAAAGTAGCTTACCGTTTTAAGTCGTGTAAGACCTGGGTTCGAGCCCCGGGTAAGGCATGGATGTGTGTATCGTTTTTCTGCTGAGGTCCTGCCATCCTCTCAGACCTTCTACTTTGGCATATAAACTGACAGGCTCCTGTCAGACCTCTGTGGCAAGCAGCTGCTTTAGGAGGTATTTATTTATTTATTTATGTGTAATGATTTAATTTTCAGTCAAGCTTCAAATAATTATTCTTTCTAATAGGACCTCTGTAGCCCATGGCTGCATGAGGGTTTTGCATGTATGTATGTATGTATATAATTGCAGTACATATTTGAGAAGCGGTACAGGCTCCTGTTAGACCTCTGTGGCTAGCAGCTGCTTGAGGGGATATTTATTTTTATTGTTTTATACAGTATAGAAATAGTTTAAATTGATATCCCATTTCAGAATCTGAGTCAGAATTCACCTGAATCACTCTGAATCAATGAAATATTGTAGTTTAGAAAAATTCTCGATTTTCCTGTTCATCTAATATCCATTGTAATTAACATCTATATGTTATAAAGTATTTGTTCCTCACTATTTTTTAAACTACACTGGTTTCCATAAATTAAGGAAAGCTCAGAAAACTGATCATAAACAAAAAAAAACCATATGAATGATTTTAATGAAATTTGATGGAAACATAAATTACAATGCTAGTTTCAGAATGGCCTAAACTATTTTACACTAGAAACATTTTTCATCAAAAACCTAACACAGGAACTTGCCCAAAAATGAGGTGTCAGAATGCAATGGGCAAAGTTTTTTAATTAGGAGTGTGGTCACCACTTACAGCAATGCAGGCATGACAGCGATGTGCTATGCTGTTTATGATATTGTGAATCAGCTCAGTAGGGAGTAATGACCGTTGTTCCTTTAAAGCAGTAATAAGATCCCCATTGTTGCAGGTGGTGGGTTGAGGGCAGCAACATGTCTCCCCAGAGCATCCCATAATGCTCAATCGAATTTAGGTCGGGAGATCGAGTTGACCACTCCATGCGCATAATGGTCTCCTCTTGAAGGTATTGTTTCACTAGTTGAGCTCTGTGTGGACAACAAGTATTATCGTCTTCTAAGATGAATGTTTCACCTATTGTACCAGTGTAAGAACGCACATAAGGGTCCAGGATGTCATCTCTATACCTTTGAGCATTGAGGTTCCCACTTGTCAACACATAGAGGTCTGTGCATCCACCTAAGGAAATGCTACCCCAAACACACATGCTACCTCTACAATAACTGTCTCTTTGACGGATGTGATGGGGATATGCAGATGCCTCGTTCTCTCCATATTAATGTCCAGAATCTCTCTGTAAACAATATCTGTACTCGTCTGTGAAGAGTACAGACCTCCAATTGCTCTTCTCTCCAGTTGGTTGGTTGGTTGTTTTACTTCTGAGCGGCACTTTTTTGTACACAATGGGCTAAATGGCCGGGTCACAAGGACTCCGAAGGCTCAGAGAAGGTTGGGGGAGGAGACCCACTGAAATGGCTGTTAGGAGACAGATGGTAGCCTCCCGTCAAGGCCATCCAGTGTGTTCTTCAACATGCAGAGGGTATGGCTCTCCCACACGGGGCCATGGCTTAATGTCCCATCCAATGGACGTCGGCCTTTCCAAGCCCATTGTTGTCCCCTTCTGACTGTGGGCAGGACGGGGAGTTTTGCGGTGATAAATCTCAATGCTGATTCAGCTGGGACTCGAACCTGAGAACTGCAGATTACAAGCCTGGCATGCTACCGACTGAGTCACCTCTGCCCCTTCTCTCCAGTTAACATCCATGCGTGCCCAATTCAACTGCTCTCTCCTGTGACATGACATGAGGGGTATACAAATTACTGGCTTTCTAGCATACAGACCTCCTTCATGAAGCTTTCTCTACCAGTAGAAGCTGATATAACCCTCCCAGTGACTGCTGCAAGAGAGATTGTAAGCTGAGAGGGAGTAGATGTCCTGCTCCTTTCAAGCTGTTAATTGCAGTTATCAGTCTTGTACAGCGGTTGTAACCCTTCCTCGGTTAAACCTCTGAGATGCAGAATCCATGCTAAGAAATGTTTCCACAGTCAAAAATCTTTGGTATTTTCTGAAATACCAGATCTGTACAGCCTAACATGCACACTAAGTTTGAAATCAAAACAGATGTTTGTCGATCGATATCAACTCCTACGATGTTGCTGATCACATGATCAAAGAAATATTGATTTTTCTCTTCAGATACCATTTATAAAAGATATCCAATAATAGATAAAAATAATTTAGAAATGCTGAAATGGTTTTTAATTGCGAAATATACTAAAATGATGCAAAAACATATATTGCTTTTTTTTGTGCAAATCACTGAAAACCTCCAATAAAAAAATATTTCCTTAGTATATGACTTCATTTTATTGAGAAACAGATGGTGGGATGTGTACAAAAAAAAACTCAACTACTTGCTGGAACTCAGCCAACTAGTAGGGGATTATTCTAAAGACAAACAGTAGCTACAGCAATGGTGTCACTGGCTGTGCTAATAATAGTTTGAGAAAGTAAAAGGGCTATTTTTTTCCTAAAACATCAAGTTGAGGAATAAATTGAAAAAATCAGCATTTTGTAGGAGTATAATGTTTATTTAATGTCTGTATAATGTCTATAAAAATAAAAAAATACCCCCTCAAGCAGCTGCTTGCCACAGGTCTTACAGGAGCCTGTCAGTTTATATGCCACAGTAGAAGATCTGAGAGGATGGCAGGACCTCAGCATACATATATATAAATGAAAAAAGTTAGATCGAACTTTAATATTTAAAAAAAAATTTTTTTTATGCTACTAAAGACTGAATTTATGGTTAATGGCCATATAAGCAAGCTTCATGAACCTGATTTGTTTGGTTGTAGCAGTGTAAGGGTTAAAATTAGTTTTAAATTTCTCTTTTCAGGGAGAGAGGATGGAGAGCATCTCCAAGGTGTAGATTTGCTTCACAGTATACATATAAATGATGCTGTTCTAGGATATGACTGTATTGCGAAAGCTTTTCTACAGATAAATTTTAAACTAAGATGAAAGACCTAGATGTTATCTTGGAGGACTCTAATGAGAACAAGACAGATAGATTTTACAGACAACTTTAGAATGTTTTGAATTCTGTCAAGAATGGAGATATTTCTCTTGTGCTAGGTGACTTTGGTGCTAACATTGGTACTGACTTTGACCTTTGGGCAGGGGTGATAGGTTCCTTTAGCATTGGTAGTTGTCAATATGGAACATTCCCTACAGATGAATAAACTTAATGGTTTGAGAATAACTAACACTTACTACAAACACTGGCCATTATAAATACATGTAGGTTTCACCTCATGAGTTCCATTGGAATATGAATGATTAAATGGGCTAGTTTGGTTAAGAATGTCAGATTGTAAAAGGGAACTAAAATTGGGTCTGATCATTACTTGGTCAAAAGAGTCTTGCAACAAACTTAAAAAATGTGCCAAGGTTTAGAGTATTAACCTTTAACACTGAGCTCTGAGAGATCTAGATATAGCTAAAGCTTCATGATAGGCTGCTACTTCGATTCAATATGACAATCATGGTTTACTGTTGAAGTAGAGAAAGAATGGGATCAATTTAAACAGGCTTTTCTTGGAATTAGCTTTCTTGGTTAAAAGGAAGCAGAGGAGACAGTCATTTGAGTGATAAAGCTATGAAAATTATTTCTGAAACGAGGAATTTTAGGAATAATTTCAATCAACACCCGTACTAGTCCTAACAAACAGCATTACAAAGAGCTTAATAAGTGTATAAAGAATCAGTTAACAGCTGACAAAAATCTTTGGCTTGTTAGCTTGTCTTACAATACAAAAGCAGCAGCAAGATAACACACAGAAGAGAGTTGTACCAGATATTTAATTTTGTGTGGAAACAGACTGGAACACATGAACTGAGGGATAAACATGGTAAGGTTATTGAAGGTAAGGATTCTGTGGTGGCTAGTTGAGCTGAGCATTTTAGAGATGTTCTAAACAATGTGGTTAGTGCCATTGTTTATAGTGAGAATAGATTCATTACTGGCTTTGATGATGGCCTTATATCACAAACTGAAGTTACACTGGCTATATCTAAATTAAGCTACATATGCCATCCCATGATCATGTGGTTAGCGCTCTTGGCTACTGATCTAAGGGACTTGGGTTCAAGCCCTGGATAAGGCATGGATGTTCGTGTCGTTTTTCCTGCAGAGATCCCGCCATCCTCACAGACCTTCTACTTGGAGTATAAACTGATAGGCTCCTGTCAGACCTCTGTGGCAAACAGCTGCTTGAGGGGGTATTTATTTTATATCCCTTGGGGTAGATATAACTACTGAAATGCCTAGAGCTAGGAATGTTTCTGTTGTCACATGGCTGACTGAAATTTTGAATATCTTATATGGTAAAGGTGTTCCTACGGATTTTACAAGAGCTATTATTATCCCTGTTTTTAAAAATGGTAACAGCAGTTTTTGTGATAATTATAGAGGTATCAGTCTATTTTCTCTTCCAGGTAAAGTTTCTTGTATTGTGCGTGATAGAATTAAGAATTTGGTTGATGGGCAACTGCATTATGAGCAGTGTATATTGAGAAGTGCTCAGGGAGGTATAGTTCCGATTTTTTCGTTTAGGCAGATTATTGAGAAAGGTTTCATGTTTCAGAAACTTGTGGACATCAGCTATGTAGATATCAAAAAGGATTTTGACTCTGCTGATTATCATAATTTGGGGTTGATCATGATATCGTATTGCCTACTGACAAATTAGCATAATGAAGCTCTCTCTAATAATACAAAGTCATGTGTGAGAGTTGGTAAGGCTTGTAACAATTGGTTTAGCATTACTCCTGAAGTCTGACAAGGTTGCATTTCGTTTCTTTATTATGTTATGCAAAATTCACTGCAGAGAAAAGATTTTGGCCCAAAATGGTCTAAAGATTCTCCAACAATGGTATTGCCTTTGTTACCCGCTTTTCATAAAAAAAGGGCTGGCTGGTCAGATATTTCTGAATTTACCAACCCTTGGTGATATGGTATATGGTGGAGATCTGAAGTTGTGTTTTTTTGTACAATGCCATTATGCTATACTTATTTCTGCATGTGATAATTTGTTTCTGCTTTTTGTTGACAAAAAACTGCTAATTTGTTTCATTATACTACAACTTTCATTATATATCAACTACTACAGAACTGTTAATAAACTATATGTATTTATATTATATTTTATATACTATAAAAGTTAATAAACTATATTGTGATGCCCCCCCTCATTCACTTTTACTTTACCTTAACAAGTTTTGCTTAATTTACATTATATTTATCATTTTGGAAATTTTATTTCATTTTTGGCATCACAGCACTCGTTTCCAAGAGCATAGGAGTTGTGCATGCACAACTCCAAACTTTCGATTGTCACCCGCTAAAGCATGCGTGTACAAGGACACGCCCCTTCTTGCATCATAGCTTGCGCTCTCATCATTTTATGCAAATGTCTTTACCGGTGCAACCGGCACATGTTGCCTAGCCTGTACGCCTGTTATAACCATGACATGTAGTCACAGAGAGTCAGAAGTTGTCTGTAGGAGTTGGAAGTAGTCACAGGAGTTAGAAGTTGTCAGTAGCAGTTGGAAGTAGTCACAGGAGTTGGTGTTTGTTAATTGTCAGTTAGTAGTGTCACAGAAGTTGGTGTTAGACACAATAGTGATGATATAGTCAACATCTCATTGAAGTTGGTGAATGTTTAAAAATAATTTTTTGGAAATAAACTTGTTTGTTATAGAAACTTTTTTGAATCTTTGCTATTTTTTCTCTTGAGCAACGTTAGTTGTTTTGATTGTAAGTTAAATTAGAATTGATAATCATTTAATTTTTGAATTCTTACTCGCTAAGTAATGCTCGCTGGTATTCAAACCCTAATTGAACTTGATTTGGCAATTTGTTAATTATTGCCTGGCGCCCAACGTTAGCTATCCGGAGCTTGAATAAATATTGGATCAGACAAAGGGTCCAAAACTCTAATAGTATTTAAATCCTTGGAGCATTACAATATGAAAAGCAATGCTCTCACAAAAATAAGTGTTAAACAATATAGATTGGGGAAGAATTGAGCAAAGCATTATTAGGGGGGTTTGGGTTAAAATTTTTGTGAAGCAGTTACATGATATGTGGATAACTCCAAACATTGCTTAGGTAGGGCTGTCTATATGCAAAGAACATTTGCCACATAATAAACAGGTCATGTATCTGTGTCTGGGAGATGGGAGAATGAATTTATATATTCACTCATTCCTGATTAATCATTTTCACTTTTTTTTTTATGTTTCATATTAATGAACAAAGATAAGTTGAGATTATAATAGCTTTATTGCATAGATGTCAAGGGCATACAGAAACTCTACTTGAGTGTTATAATATGTTTCTCTCAATTTATATAGGACAGTATATAGCACCCCAAAATAAAACACAGAGAATATAGGTAGTATCACCTAAACAAATGTGAGAGATTACTGTCTTAGGTCAACAAATATAGCAACTAACAAATTATCAGGGAACCCCATGTTGAAATCTGAAAGATTGCTGATGTATATTTTGTACTTGTTCACCTATGGTAAATACAATTACTACTTATAAACAGGAACCTCTATTCAAATTCTGGATAAAGCATGAATGTTTTCCTTCTTCTGAAGGGCAGGAGCTGGCTCAATCAGTAACATGTCAGTCCTTAATCTGCATTCCCTAGGTTTAAGTACCATTGAGATTTTTAAGTACCATTGAGATTTATCTCCACAAAGCCTCAACCTGCCATCAGTGAGAAAAGGGACATGAATGGGTTTGGAAAGGCTGTTGTTTATCAGATGGTATGTTAAGTTATGGCCTCATGTGTGGGTTGTTGGTTGTTTTTTCTGTAAGCAGTGCTTTTTTGCACACAATGGGCTAAATGGCCAGATCACAAGAGCTCAGAGAGTGATGGAAAAAGGAATGTATTTGACAGCTGTTAGCAAGACAGGTGGAAGCCTCCTGTCAAAGCCATCCAGCATTTTCTTTATCATGCATAAGTTATGGCTCTCTTGCACATGGGAACATTTTAAATCCCATTCGATGGACAGTGGCCTTTCCAAGCCCATTGGTATCCCCTTTCTGACCAAAGCAAGGTCGGTGTTTAATGAATATAAATTTCAATGCCTGGCACACTACCAACTGGGTCACCCCTCATGTGCAGGAGAGCCATACCATGTAAACATTAAAGAATATGCTGGATGGCCTTGGCAGGTGGCTACAATTTGTCTTTTAATATCTGTCCAGTGAGTTCTCTGCCCCTAACTCTGTCTGAGCTCTTGGGATCCTTGTAACCTGACTTTTTAACCCATTATGTGTGAAATAGTGTCACTCAGAAGTAAAACAACCCAGTTTAGATGGTGAAATTTATATATTGTTAGTTTTAATATAATAACTTTTAATATGTGTATGATAATCTGATTTTTAGTTGCTGTAATTCTTTGTGCAGTATTTTCATCTTGTTATTGATAGGTAAAAATTATATTTATTAGCTTATTATTAGTGTTTATTTGCAACAGTATGAAAGTTACCTAGCCCTTGAGAGTGATTCAGTTGTACAAAAAAAACCTCAAGCAGCTGCTTACCACAGATGTCTGACAGGAGCCATGCATCTGTGTCTGGGCTGTCCCAAGCTGCTGAGGAAGGTGAGACCTCAGCAGATAGACAACACACACCCATGCCTTACTGGGGGCTCGAACCCAGGCCCCATTTATTAGTACACAAGCATGCTAACCACTTGGCCATGGGTTTTATTGTCAAATAGTATCAATTATAGTATTTTTTTTTCTGTTCATGTGATGAAATTATACAGTAAGATAGTGTAGAGATAATTGAATTTACATATACATAAGTGATATTTATTTATAATTCATATATGGTTAGAAGTTACCTAAACTGATTGATCTGCAAGATGCATTTGGACCTAAAATAGACAGATGATTTGTTCACCTGGGTATGCTGCAAAAAGAACCATAGTTACTCTGTAAGCCTGAAAAAAATGTCATTAAATTATTGTGGAGCAGTGAGAAGGATATATAGAAATCATATATAGAAAGTAACAAATTCCCAGTAGGAAATTGAAAAAAATATAAATAAATTAAAAAATTTAAAAATTACCTATCTTCCTATATGTGCTTTAAAAAGTAAAAAAAAAAACCTTAAACATATCGATGGTGCAATCAGTCACTGAATTTGTATTCACTTCAAAGGAAGAGAGGGTGCTCTCAGTCTTGTTGAGTAAGTCAATCGGAACCCTACCTTCCTTTGAAATGAATACAAATTCAGTGACTTGAGTACACCATCGATATATTTTCGGTTTATTTTCTACCTTTTAGGGTGCATATAAGAAGATAGTTATTTTTTTTTATGTTAATTTATTTATATTTTTTCTTTGTCACTAAAAGTCACCTACTTTCAGAAACATTCATTTGATATAAGACTCATAAGTATCAACCATATTTTTCCTCCCCCCCCCCCTTTTTTAGTCATGTTTAAGATAGCTCATGACATTGGAAATGTCACAAGCTTTAATTTGAGATATAACTCATTAAGACCCTCTAAATTTCTGTTCCCCTTTTGGGGGAGGGGTCAATGGTTGGGGGCATTATTTCGAAGTTGTCTATGAAAGTCCTCACACTAGCTTTCATTTGACTCATAACTGTAGGTCCTCACATTCTAAAGATAGTAGAAGAAAGAATTTCACATTTCCCTTTTTAGGGGAAAGAAATCAAGAGGGGATAATTTTATTACCCACAACATACCCCCATTTCACAAGCTTTCATTTAACATACAACTTGTTAAGCCTCACATTCTGAAGATGTAATGAAACAATTTTCAATTTCCCCTTTTGGGGGGAAAACATGGAGAGGAATTTTTATAACCTGTGGCACTCTCCATGTCACAAGATTTCATTTCATGCATAGCATGTTACTTTCAGCCCTTGTATTCTGTAGATATAGAGGAACAATCATTTTCATATTTCCCATTTTAGGGAGCTCCTGTCCGTGACCCTGAAGTATGTCCTGACCCTGAAGTATCGTCTTCCATGAAGACTTTAATTTAGATAGCTCATGACATTGGATATAATGATCTTGTCTCACAGCTGCAATCCCCCTTCCTCATCATGGGAGACTTCAGTGGACACGGTCTACTTTGGGGTTATCATCAATGTGAGGGCTGGAGTCCTGGAGCAGTGGCTCCTGGATCCATCCCTCTCCCTGTTGAATACAAGTGTCGGCACCTACTTCCACTCCCCAATCCACACATTCACAGCTATTGATCTCACCATTTGTTCCTCCTTTATCTTCCACTCTTTTTATGGGAGGTTGAGGACATTGATCACCTCCCCATGATATGCACCATCTCCCATGGTGCACATCATGGGGAGGTGACGTGAGACACATGAAGGGCTTTGCAGCCCTTCATGTGTCTCATGGTGGAGGCTAGATCGGGCTGACAGAGTGGCTTTGAGCTCCTTTCCAAGTTTGATGGACACTTGGTCAGCCATGAGCCAATCAGTGTTGCAGTGGTGGAGATGACAGATATATCATCCATGCAGCTGCCTATACTATTCCTCAGACCTTGACTTGGTTTCCCCAGTTTCCAAAACCATGGTGGAATCCTGACTGCATCACAACTCATAAGGCTCAGAACAAGGCTGGGGGGGTTCATAGATATCCAACTTCCCCAACCTTGAAGCATTCAAACGCAGTAGGGTGAAAGCATGTTTGTCGGCTGTCAGAGCCAGGAAGAATCTTAGATCAAATATACATCATTTATCGCCCACACAACCAGGTTTAAGGTCAGGTGGGATAAAGTCCAGAAGATGGGTGGGAAGTATACATCCCACTCATTATCGATCCTGAAGCACAATGGACAGGCAATTGATGATCCCTGAGAAACTGCCAACACTCTAGGTGAGTCGATCTTCTCCATATCATCTTCCTCTTCATATTCCTCCCAACTTTCTGGTCCTGAAGAGTAGGGCATAACACTCTCTGCTGCCTTTCCACTCGAATTGCCTTGAACTTTACAACAGACCATTCACAGCAGAGAAGCTTTGCCTTGCTCTGCACTCATCTTATGCATCTGCCATTGGGCCAGACAATGTCCATTATGTCATGTTCCAACATCTCTCACCATTGAGTAAGGATCAGTTGCTCTGACTCGTCAACCGATTTTCTCAAGGAGTGGTTTCTGGACTACTAGCAGGAGTTTATTGTCTTGGCCTACCCCAAGCCCAGAAAGTATCACAAGATTCCTTCTAATTATCTTCTGATTGAATTGATGAGCTGCATATGCAAGGTGTTGGAAAGAATTGAAAGAGTGCCAGGCTGGTATTTGGAACACCACAGCCTTCTTTCCATCATCAAGTGTGACTTTTGCAGACAACAGTCTACTTTAGACAACCTGATCCACCAATTCCAATTGATCCACAAATTGGCAATCAAAAATTCATTTTTATGTTAAAAGCACTTGGTGTCAATTTTCTTTGACATTGAAAAAACATACAACATGGCATGGAGATTCGGCATTCTTCATCACCTCTATATTCAGCTTGAGAGGCCACATGCTGAACTTCATCGCATACTTTTTATCATCTTGTATTTTTCGAGTTTGTGTTGGCAGTACTGTCATGACCTTTCCTCCAAGAACAGAGGGTCCAAAAGGCTGCATTCTGAGTGTTATGCTTTTTGCTCTCAAGATAAATTACGTACACAATTTCCAACTGTAGCAATGCCCTCTATGTTGATGATTTTAGCTTCTTTTGCTCATCATTCAGCATGAGGGTCATTGAACAACTGCAAACTGACCTGAACTCTCTCTCTGTTTGGGTGATGGCTAATGGGTTTCTCCCCACAGAAGACTGCTTGCGTGCACTTTTACTGCAAGCGTAATCTTCATCTGGAGCTGTGGCTTGTGGGTACTACCATTCCAGTTGTAGCAGAGACCAAGTTTCTCAGTTTCATCTTTCACCAGAAATTGACCTTTCTACCTCACATCTATCATCTCAGGTCCAAGTGCATGCTGGCACTGAACATCTTCGGGGTCCTCTCTTGGGGGGGCTGATCAATGTTCTTTGCTCTGCCTGTACTCTGTACTTGTTCTGTCAAAACTGGACTACAGATCTGGGGTATATGACCACCTGGGATTCGGTAGTGAAGGTGCTTGGACCCACTTCATCATCAGGCTCTCCGTGTTTGTATGGGGCCTTCTGCACTTCACCAGTCCAGAGTCTTTACATTGAGACTGACAAACTATCGTTATCTGTTTGGCGTCAGCAGTTGTCTTTGCAGTATGCAGCAAAATTGCAACCCCTGTCAGCCATCTCACTTGGGACTACTTTTTTAGTCATCAGTGGGAAATGCTTCACACTAATCGTCCGACTGCTATTTGGCCTTTTGGTTTGCATGACCAAGGCTACCTGCAAGACATTAACACCAGTCTCGATAGCATCTCGCAGTTGACAGCTAAGCCACTACCATCATGGCTTGCTGTTTCCCCTTCCTGCGACTTTTCTCTTTGTAGGATGGAGATGGCCTTTACACCTGACTGTGTGTATCCAGCAGCTCTTTGCCAGCCACCGTGTTGAGCACCAGACTACTTGCCTGTTTTCACAGATGGCTCGAAATCTGGCACATCAGTGGGATCAGCCATGGTCTGTTGTGATGTAATCATTGCAGATCAGATCCCACAGCAGTGCTCCATCTTCTCTGCAGAGTTGCAAGCTTTCAGCATTGCCTTGGACTACATAGCAGCCAAGCATCATTGTCAGTGTGTCTTCTACACTGTCTTGATTAGTCCTTCCTGAACATACAAAAAGATGACACAAACTAATCAGAACACAACTTACTGCAAATATTCATATTATAGTTGACTAATTATCATGATTTCAGATATCTTTATATCTATCATCAGATTTAAGTAGATGTTGAGAATGCTACACAAGAAATTATATCATTTAAGTTGCATAAGAACAGTATGATGCATGCCAAATTTGAAGTATCACAGGATAAATGTAATATTTCAAATCTTGTATTGATAGACAAGATCTTTACAAGAAAACATAAAGAAATTTGAAAATGACTTCAAACCACGTAAACCTTCTACTGCACTTGTCAATGAAATTATAAATAATGAAGCATACCCAACTTCCGTAAAGCTTTCACCATTACTTCACCAAATACAATATTTAAAATATACTGAAAACTTAATAATATATCTTTATAGCAAATATTGTTGCAATACTGACATCCCTAATATTCCTGCAGCATAGCAAATTTTATTAAAATAATTTCCATAATATAATATTTAAAAATCAAGAGTTAAAAATTTAATCGAGGTATATAAATTTAATTACTACCCATTCAAACATATTGGGATCATCTTATTGACAACAATGACAATCAGCATTAAATACACACATCTACTAAGTGATATATTTATCGTGTGTGATACTTTAAATCTTGAATGCTGTGTTTATGCAATTTAAATGTTATAATTTCTTGTGCAGCTTTCTCAACATCTGCTTAAATCTGATGATAGATATGCTTAAATCTGATGATAGATATAAATATATCTGACATCACTATACTTAATCAACTAATATGAAAATATTTACATTAAATAGTGTTCTAATTAAGTTTGTGCCATCCTTTTTTATGTTAAGGAAGTGGTGTTTTCTTCTGTAACCTCTGTGACACCATTGAATAAATTTATCTTATTTTCCTAAGGACATTCTAACTTTCACGATGTATTCTGTTTATCTTAAGGAAGTCATTTTCTTATGAGCATTTAACAATTTCTATTCTAATATCAGCGGAATATATATACAGGGTGTTTGAAAACTCTATAAATTTCAATGGGAGATAGGGAACACCAAGACAAACCTTTTTCGTCTACGAATGTATGTCCGCTAATGTAACTCTTCGGTGCTAGAGGGCACTATTTAGCAGCACTGCAATTGGCTAGAGGGACAAAGTGGGAATAGGGAACGGACTTGTGTTTGCCATTGGCATTCATAAGTCAGACACATTACGTGTAACATGGAGTGTTTCATGACTGCTGAGATGGCTGACATACATATGCGTTTGGGGCTGCCAATGGAAATGGAAGAGCTGCTATGAGGTTGTACTGACAGTGCTTCCCAAATAGACATACCAAACCAAACATTTGCACCAGCAACTGCGGAAACCTGGAACATTCCATGCAAATATGCATGACACTGGTCGGGAGAGAACCATGCACACTCCTGACATAGAAGAAGAGATCCTATGGTGGATTGAGGACAATCCAGGCAAAACACGCTAGCTGTTGCATGTAGCCTCTGTGTGAACCACACCCTCATGTGGAGAGTGTTGCATTAGTAGCAGTTACATCCATTTCATTGTCTCAGAGACCAGACATTGCAATCTCAGGATTACCCTCTTCATGTGGAATTCATGTGCTGGTTTCTGCAGCAGACTGCAGTGCAGCCTGATTTTCTGGCTCATGTGCTCTTCTCAGGTGAGGCCTCTTTCACACTTGAGGGTGTGTTTAATGTACACAATTCTCACATTTGGGCACACGAAAATCTACATACCACAATGGTTCATGGTCATCAGCAACTGTTCGCCGTCAATGTTTGAGCAGGTATTGTCCATGACATTTTGATTGGGCCATACCTGCTGCCTCCCTGACTCAACAGGCAGATTTATTGGGTATTTCTTGAAGAAATGTTGCCGGGATTGCTGGAAGATGTTCCCATAGCTATTCACAGACTAATGTGATTTCAACATGACGGGGTGCCAGCACACTTCAGCAGTGATGTGCAGGATTATCTGAATGGCACTTTTGGGGACCAAGGCGGACCCATCGCCTGGCCACAGAGATTGCCCTATTTGACATGTATCGATTTATTCCTTTGGGGACACATGAACCTCATATACGAGACTCCCATTGACTCAGATAAAGAACTTGTCGCAAGATATATAGCTGTCACTGCTGCAACTGTTCACAAAATTCTGGGAATCTTTCAACATGTACGGCAATCAATGCTTTAATACTGTCATGCATGCAATGTTGTTGCTGGTCGAACTTCGAGCATCTTCTGTAAATAAACATGTTCACACTTTTTTCCATTCATTTATGTACCAGTTCCACTGATATTTCTGTCAGTGCCCTCTAGCACCAAAGGGTTATGTCAGCAGACATATTCATAGAAGAAAAAGGTTTGTCTTGATTTTTCCCTCTCCCACTGAAATTTGTACAGAGAGTTTTGAAACACCCTGTATATATATTTGAATATTGGACACTGAGTTAAGCTATTTATATATATTTGAATACTGGACACTGAGTTAAGTTATTTATATATATAACTTTATAGTTTACTGTATATTTGTTTTATAGATCATTAATTAAGGCTATAATACATGGCTGTAATTCTGAACATCCATCCATTCAATCAATCATTCATTATTTCAGGTTGCTCAATTAGTAAATCATAATTAGTCAAAATTTAAAAACCTTTTGTAATATTTGCCATTATGTTATTATATTTAATATTAAAACTTTGATGAATATCAATGAAAAGAAGAGGAATAACATAGTTTTCTATGGCAAGTTCTAAGAAGTTCCCAAACTTTTTTTAATCCAGCACCCTCTTTACCCTTTCTATTGGTCCCTTAACTCCTAACATCACATTTTCCTTTTCTAATGCCCTCCACCATAGAATTCAAAAAATGTATTTTCCTGTTTAAACTAGTTGAAATAATGTTTTAGTCTTGTGGAAATTCATAAGTATTCTGATATGGTATTCATGAAATTCTCAAGTCTTTCTGTGGAAGCAAAACATGCATAATTAATCTAAGAACTATTCAATATATATTGTTACAGAATTTCAGCAATTATTATTTGACAGTATTGTGTAGTGGGTTTGAAATAACAAAACAGATAAAAAATAAACTTATTTAATAGATAAGGCAGTTTATTTACAAGAAATAAGTTAAATTTGAATTATTTGCTTTATGAACAAATGGACTAATTAAACTAGTGGCTAATTTCTACTGATTGTCTTTTAGTGACAAATAGTAACAGAATATAATGTTTGAACATTCTGTTGCAATGCATTCTATTTAACCAAATTTATGAATTGATTCTTACCAACTATTTTACTTCATGATACAAATATGTTTATTAGGAGTGATATTCCTTTAAACAGTTGTGAAAACTACTTGAGTAATACAATCAACATGATTCAACACTCCTTTTTTTTATTACATACAAAAATTAATCAATAAACCATGGCATTTAAGCCAATAACCCACACACCCACCAAATGCAAAGTAACTTATTATTTATTTCTAATACACTTTTCAAACTAAACTGTCTGATTAAAAATATGATACATTTTCATAGAACATTCTGTATCATGTAATGCAGTAATCACTCTTTTATGAGTTATTGTTGTATGTGAACATGCTGTTTCAGTATATTCAATAGCTCCATAGATAACTATTCAAATAATAATAATTCATATTTCTAATGTGAAACTTGCTGTTGAACTTCATTTATTATAAGACAGCTTGATAAAAATATGCTTAAGTGAATGGAAACAACTGTTACCAAAAAAAAAAATACTCCCAAATTTCTGAAATAACCTAAGAGTTGGTAGCACTCCTTTTGAGAAACACTGGTCTATTGAAAGACAATTGATTATTTCTATTTGAGTTGATGTTGTTTTAGGTTCTTTACCCACATTTAAATATTCACATTATTCATTTATAATTGTTTGCTCAAATTGTAGTGTACCTTCAGTACATCAGAATAGCAATGCTTAAATATTTATATCTTCCCATGGCCAAGTGGTTAGCATGCTTGACTCCTGATCTAAGGGGGGCGGGGATGGCTCAGTCGGTAGCGCGCCAGGCTCGTAATCTGCAGTTCCCAGGTTCGAGTCCCAGCTGGGTCAGCGTTGAGATTTATCTCCGCAAAATTCCCCGCCCTGCCCACGGTCAGTAGGGGACACCGATGGGCTTGGAAAGGCCGCCGTCCGTCGGATGGGACGTTAAGCCGTGGCCCCGTGTGCGGGAGAGCCATACCCTGTGCACGTTAAAGAACACGCTGGATGGCCTTGACGGGAGGCTACCATCTGTCTCCCAACAGCTGTTCCAGTGGGTCCCCTCCCCCAACCTTCTCTGAGCCTTCGGGGTCCATGTGACCTGGCCATTTAGCCCATGGTGTGCAAAAAAGTGCCGCTCAGTGGTAAAACAACAACAACAACCTGATCTAAGGGACCTGATCTAGGGCTCCTGATCTAAGGATCTTCTGGGTTCGAGCCCTGGGTAAGGCATGGTTTGTGTGTTGTTTTTCTGCTGAGGTCTTGCCATCCTCACAGACCTTCTACTACGGCATATAAACTGACAGGCTCCTTTCAGACCTCTGTGGCAAGCAGCTGCTTGAGGAGGTATTTATTTATTATTATTTATTTTATATTAACATAAGATAATACATATGATTTAATGAGTTTCATTTTTATTACAGAGGGCTTGGCATACTTAAAGAGAATTAAGTTGCACAAATGTTATTACTTGGAAGATGCTGCTCTAGGCATGCTTTATGTTACCAAAGATACATTGCAGAACCTTGAAGTAACCAGTTGTGGTAATGTAACAGATAGTGGAATACTTTCATTAACAAAGCTAATGTAAGTTTACATGTGTATAAAAAATATATATTTTTTCTGAATATCTCTTTTCACATATTACTAGTTATTGACTTTTTAGATGAATATTATGTGAATTAATTACAACAAAACTGCTTCAAGTAGCAGCTTATAAGCATAAGTGTACTCACAAATTTTTCTAGGGATGACTAGGTGTTTCTTGGCTAGTTTCCTAGGGATGGCTAGACATTGTACATGGGCAAATTACATGTACAAAAGTATTTTTATAAATTTCAAATTATGTGGTTTATGATTTGTATAAATTGGTTTTGAAGGATGGAGTGGCTTGGATTTGATGTGTCCCATATTAATGTTTGAGAGAATTATAGCCTGATATCAATTTTGTAGAATATGACCAGATATGAATGCTTCACAGAATATGACCTGATATGAATACTATAGAGAATATGACCTGATATGAATGCTTCAGAGAATATGACCTAATATGAATGCTTCAGAGAATATGGCCTGATATGAGTGTTTCAGAGAATTGCATTTTGCTCTTTTTGTTGATTTCAAGGAAACTTGATAGAATGGCAATGATTTGTTTATAATTGGGAGAATTTATGAAAATCTAAATGTTAGTTGATTTGTTTTCCATCATTAAGCCTGAATTGTATGTAGAAAAAATTTGCAGTATTAAAATTTTACAATTTTTTAGCACTTTTTCTAATTAGTTTGGTTATTGTTTATGCAATGAGTAAAACTGTTACAGATGTTAGACTGGAATATTCAAACATGTAGTCTGCAATGGTATTAATTCTTAATGTGCTCAGTCTTCAACAATGTAATAACTGTAAAAGACTAACTATTTTTTTTATTGTGTTCAGAAAAAAAACAAAAAAACTCAAGAACCTTGTCCTGATGTTACTGACAAGCAGATAGGATTATATATCAAAATAAAGGTAGTTTAATACTGAGCAATAAAATAATAGAAATTCTGAAGTAATAAAAAGCAGATTATTTTTTGGCTAATAAAGGAAAGTTCTGCAGGATATTTTCATTCTAGCACATGGAAAAAGCCTTTTTAGAAATTAAACAATTTTATAAATTTTTTCATTATTCTAATGTAATTTTTTGTGATATTGCAATTATTACAAAAATATTTTATATATTTAAAAAAATTTTTTATTTAAAAAAATATATACTCATTTAGTATATGCATCAAATATTTAGTAAACTCTAAAGTATGCCAAAAAACTTAATGCTGGAAAAATTTGCTTTCCAAAGAAGATGATTCTTAAAAGGTATAAATATATTAAAATAAGAACTAAGGAATAAAAAATGAAATATGTGCATATATTAATCATAGCTTATAGGAATTAGAATCGCATTGATATACTGCATGATTTCATCAAATTGCTATTGGCAGATTACTGTGATTTGATGTAATTTCCTCAGAAAAATTCTTTATACTGAAGAGCAGTTTTAGTAAGCTTCTCTCATTAATAATAAGCACCATTTCAAATATTATGTAAAAATTTGCAGCTATTGGGTTAAACCAAAAGTTTGCTCAGATTTTTCCTAAGAGATATTAATGGATGTGATCTGCATAACATGCATTAACAGCTATAAATAGTGTGTGTGTGCTTTTGATGGGACATTTGCTGGTGTGTTCTGAAGAACAAATCGTGCAGTCTGAATGAGTAATATTCACATAGGATCAGTTTGAAAATGGAAGATTTGTGCAGTATATGAAGATATGCTGTAAATGACCGAATTTGTCAGAAGTGCTTTTCAAAGTTCCGAACCAGGAATTTCTCTCCAGAAGATGCCCCACATTTAGTAAGGCCCTCCATAGTTGATAACAACCAAATCACCACATCCAAACTAACCAGTGCAGCACTACAAGAGAGATTGCTGAGATACTGCAAATATTACAAACATCAGTTGTGTGGCATTTGGAGCAGTTGAGATATATGAATCAGTACAATGTGTGGGTGCCACATGGATTGAGTGAAAAACATTTAATGGATTGCATCTCTGCTTATGATTTCCTCCTGGAATGCAACAAAAATGACCCATTTTTGAAGCAGTTAGTGACTGACAATGAAAAATGGATCCTTTACAGCAATGCCCAAAGAAAAAGATCCTGTGCAAGAGAGGTGAGCCTCCATTACTGCAATCCAAGGTCATGCTCTATGTCTGGTGGATTTGGGAGGGAATCCTTCACTATGAGCTGTTGCCAAGCAATCAAATGATTAATTCAGATTAGTATTGCTTGCAATTGAATTGGCTGAAGTCAGTGAACGATAGAAAATGTCCAGAATTGGCAAATTGCATGGAGTTATGTTCCACCATGACAATAGGAGACCACATGTCTTTGACCTCCACAAAAAATATTGCAGTTGGGTTGAGATGTTTTGTGTCCCCCCCCTCCCCCAACACCACCATATTTGCCTGACATTGCACCCTCACATTGTTATTTATTCCCGTCACTTCAAAATTATTTGAATGGTAAAGAGTTCCAATCTGTGGAGGCCATCAAAACCAACCAAGTTCTATATTGACAGAATAGTGTAGCTTCCTGACAGATGGCTTAAGATAATCAAACAAAGTGGTGGATACATTATTGATTAAAAGTATTTATTATTATTTAATATTTGAGTTTGAATTTTTGCCTAAAATCCGAATGAGCTTTTATTTTGAACCCAGTGTTTTGTTCAAGTTATCTCTATTTGAAAGCATTGTGTAACTGATTCCTTTAACTACTAATTCATTATGTTAATTTGCAGTTAATCATGGATATATCTTTCAACTAAGTTCTATTATGGGAACTAAGTATCATGTGGTGGATGATAGATGGATATTCTCATAATATGTTTTCATCCTTATACAATATAATCGTAGAACTTAAGATTCAAGGATTCAAGGGCTGACTAAAAATGTCTGGGACAGCATTTTTTTTTTGTAGGAAAAACTAAAGTACTTGCACATTACTCCAAAATTACCTCCTTCACAGTATTATCCTCTAAATTATAAGCAGTGATTCCAGTTATCCCTTCATTTTTTAGGCATGTCTGATGGGCTTATTTGAGAATGGTCTGTAACTGCCTCAATGTTACTACCAAATTACTCCCAAAATGCTTAGAGCTGGGAATGTTTCGGTTACCACTTGGATGACTGAAATTCTGAATATCTTTTATGATAAAGGATTTCTAAGGATTTTACCAGAGCTATTATTATCCCTCTTTTCAAAAAAGGTAATTGCAGTTCTTGCGATAACTATAGGGGTATCAGCCTACTCTCTGTTCCAGGGAAAGTTCTTTGCATGATTGTGCTAAATAGAATTAAGAATCTGGTTGACATGCAATTGCATTATGAGCAATGTGGATTCAGAAGTGGTAGGGCATGTGTAGATTAGATATTTTTACTTTGGCAGATTCTTGTTAAATGTTTAGAGTTTCAGAAACCTTTGGTTGCTAGCTTTGTTGATTTCGAAAAGGCTTTTGACTCTGTTGATCGTCATAATTTGTGGTTGATTGTGAGATCATATGGTATACCTGACAAGTTAGTTAACATAATGAAAGCTCTCTATAATAACACTGAGTCGTGTGTGAGAGTTGGTAATGCTTGTAGCAAATGGTTTAGCATTACTTCTGGTGTTTGACAAGGGTGCATTTTGTCACCTTTTCTCTTTAGCTTGGTTGTTGATTATGTTATGTGAAATTCACTTCAAGGGAAAGATTTTGGCCTTAAATGGGCTGAAGATACGAAAATTTCTGATTTAGATTATGCTGATGATTTAGCCCTTTTGTCAGATGATGTTGATGAGATGAACCCTTTCATTTGAGCTGTTGATGAAGCTGGTACTAGAGTAGGTTGGTTATAAACAGAGAGAAAACTAAAGTGATGAAAATTGGTCAGCCAGGCTGTGATTCAGTTAATCTGAATGGTTTCAATCTTGAGCAGGTGTCACAGTTTAATTATCTTGGGAGTTATTTAACAGATACTGGTGATGTGTGGCATGAGATTAACAGGTGAATAAGGATTGCTTCTGGGACTTTTAGGAATCTATGGAGAGTGGAGAAATAGGTGTTTACACCTAAAGACTAAAATTAGACTGTATAATAGTTTGGTTCTTTCTAGAGTTAGTTATG
Source organism: Ryuthela nishihirai (assembly GCA_038380435.1). Lineage (NCBI taxonomy): Eukaryota > Metazoa > Arthropoda > Arachnida > Araneae > Heptathelidae > Ryuthela > Ryuthela nishihirai. The sequence goes on from JAWZYU010000027.1 coordinate 10,441,579, forward strand.
GCAGTGAAACTCTGACACTTTGTAAACAAGATAACAGGAAACTAGATGCTTTTGATTCCAGATGCTTACGCAGTATCTTGGGCATTAGGTGGTTCAACTTTGTAACTAATGATGAGGTTAGGCAAAGGAGTTTGCAACCTCATCATTAGCAGCATATTGTGCAGCATATTGTGCAGAGAGAGACTCCGCTGGTTTAAGCAGCATATTGTGCAGAGAGAGACTCCGCTGGTTTGGCCATGTTGCCCGTATGGATAATTATAGATTGGTGAATAGGGTTTTTGAACAATGTGCCTAAAGGCATCAGAAAGAGGGGAGGGGGCCCTAGGATGCAGTTGGCAGACAATGTCAAACAGGACCTTATTAAAATTGGTGTGCAGTGGCCAGATGCAGCAGATGTAGTTCGGGATAGACTTGCTTGGAGAACTAAATTTCACGGTCTGGTTGGACCTCCGTAGCCCATGGCTGCTTGAGGATGATGATGATGAACTTTGTTGGGGAAAAACGAATTTTTCAGAATTTCTATTTCATTGCTATATATTTTATTATTGGAACTTAAAAAAACATTTTTAACACATTATATATATAAATTATTTTTCTTTATGGGGAACGTTCCATATGAAATAGCATTTTTCACTCGATGAAATATTATTTTACACCATTTTCATGAGACTTTACATTTAATCGAATTTTTTATCCACTTACCATCACTTTCTTTCAAAATAGCAAAAACGGAAAAGGCAAAGCACAATGTTAAGGTAATTTGAAAATAAATTACTGTGTTTATTCAGTGACATAATTTATTTGTAATAATCATTTAGGAAATATTTTGATATACATTAAAATTACTGAAGAGATACTTTATTTAAATTATCATTAAAAGAAGAGTTTTCAAATAGCAAAATAATTTTCTGTGCGAGATGAGGACACTTTCACATGAGGCCTATTTCACACGTGAGGGTGTGTTTAATGTGCACAATTCTCACATTTGGGTGCACGAAAATCCGCATGCCACAATGGTGCATGGTCATCAACAATGGTTCACCATCAATGTTTGGGTAGGTATCGTCCATGACATTTTGATTGGGCCATACCTATTGCCTCCGCGACTCAAAGGGCAGAGTTACCGGGTATTTCTTGAAGAAACATTGCCAGCATTGCTGGAAAATGTTCCTGTGGTATTTGCAGACAAATGTGGTTTCAACGTGATGGGATGCCAGCTCACTTCAGCAGTGATGTGCAGGATTATCTGAACACCACCTTTGGGGGCTGATGGATGGACTGGAGTGGACCTGTCACCTGGCCATTATGATTGCCAGATTTGACGTGTATCCTCTGGGAACATATGAAGAACCTTGTATATGAAACTCTATTGACTCAGATAAAGAACTTGTCTCGAGAATCACTGTTACCACTGCAACTGTTTACGAAATTCCGGGAATCTTTCAACATGTATGGCAATCAATGCTTCAATGCTGTCATGCATGCGATGTTGTTGCTGGTCGCAATTTTGAGCATCTTGTGCTCAAGTAATAAACATGTTCTTGTGCTCTGTAAATAAACATGTTCACACTTGTTTACATTCATTTATGTACCAGCTCCACCGATATTTCTGTCAGCACCCTCTAGCACCGAAGGTTTATATCATCAGACATACATTCATAGATGATAAAGGTTTGTCTAGGTGTCCCCTTTCTCCCATTGAAATTTGTACAGAGTTTTGAAATATCCTGTATATAGCTCACCATCATGCACCTTATACACCAACATGTGGCCAAAGATTTATCTTCCAGTAACCCATGTAAAACAGTACTGAGGAAGTACAGGTATTCAGTATCTCTGAGGCTGTCCATAAAATGTGTTGAATTAGGATTGACACCTTCCCATGCTGGTTGTGGTTGAGTTGTCCTACCTCTGAGTGTCATTTTTTTGGCACACAATGTGCTTAATGACCAGTTCACAAAGGACATCAAGGTTTAGAGAAGGTTAGGAGACCCACTTGAGAGATGGAAGCCTCCTGTCAAGGCCATCCAGCGTATTTTAATGTCCACAGGATATGGCTCTACTGCACACAGGTCAATGGATTTACATCCCATTCGACAGATGGTGACCTTTACAAGCACATTGGTGTTCCCTTTTTCACCAAAGACGGATTTAGCAGAGACACTCCTCCAGGTGGGACTCAGACTTGGGAACTACAGATTACGAGTCTGGTGCACTACCAATTGAGCCAACCCCTGCCTCTGTGGTTGTGGTAATTCATGATTCCATTTTAGTCAAAACTTACCTTAAACAATCATTAGTATGTTTTGTGGAAACAGGGTCATGAGCGCACCCACTGTTCACCACTTGTAGAAAGTATTTTGTGGAGGTATGTATGCTGCACCTGTCAGATGTTGTCTACTGCATCTGAACAACACTTGCAACTGTTGGATGTGATATGGGTACATTCTGTTCTCATGCAGTGTTTCCCATGCAAGATTTTGTGATGTTTCCACCAATATGCTATACTTCTGTGGCATGTTGTCAGATCAATGCACACAATGTTGTTAGCAATAGTCATAAGCCCTTGGGCCAATGCATTCATGTTTCTGTAGCCGATTATTAAAATCTAGTATTGTCTGGTGATCAGCATGTGTTCATTGATACTGCTTTCTGTACAGACATGCAGCTGCCACACCATTCCCCAAATATTCTCCCAACCCAACACTGGATGCATATCAGCATTCTCAGTAGATATGTAACCATCTATAGCATCATAATGACTAAACTTGTGATGGAGGATAACCCATGCACTTTTATTCAGGCCATTACATTGCAGTGTGCTAACTGTTGCATGTGCCAACCACTGAGTTGGTTTCTTACAGCTAAATTTGAAACTTGGATTAAAAACGTGAATATTATCTGCTGCTATGCCCAGCTGAGGACTGTGATGAGGACAAGAAAGATAAGTTTTATGAACAGCTTCAATATTTTTTTAATTCTATCAAGAAGGAGCTTTACCCTTGAGCTAGGTGACTTTAATGCTAAATTTGATACTAACTCCTTTGGGCAGTGGTGATAGGTCTTTTTGGCATTGGTAGTTTCAGTGACAATGGGAAATGTCTCCTACAAATAAGTAAACTTAATGGTTCAAGGATAACACTTATTTTAAATACCATGACATTTACAAATACATGTGAGTTTCACCAGATGGGTTGCATAAGAATCTAATCAGTTGTATATTAATTAACAGCAAATGAACTAGTTCTCTTAGGAATAACAGGTATTATAGGAAAGATGAAATTGGATCTGAAATGTAAGAAGTATACTAAGCTTAAGAAAATTGCATTTAAAACTGGAGCTCTGAAAAACCCTGATATAACCAAAGCTTACCATAATAGGTTATGTATTCATGTAATACAGAAATTGAGGAGGAATAAGACCATTTTAAATAGGCTTTTATTGAAACTAATAGCACTTTTTTGTGTAAATAGGAGCAGAGGAGAAAAAAAGTTATTTGAGTGATAAGGCACTTCAGCAATTTCTGAAAGAATTGCAAGAATAACCTGATTCAAAACTCTATTGTTCCTAACAGCAGTACAGAGCTTAATAACGTGTAAAGAATCAATTAACAGCTGACAAGAATCTGGCTTCATAGCTTGGCTGGCAAAGCAGAGGAAGTAGTTAGACAAAACGATGTCATAAAGCTGTACCCGATAGTTAACGTTTTATTTAGGAAGAAACAAACAGGTACACAGGGAATGATGCAGAATTCTGTCATGGTTAGGTGACCTGAGCATTTGAGTGATATTCTAAATATTGTGGTTAATTATACTCCCATTATTTGTAATGAGAAAGATGCATTACTGTCTTTAATAATGGCCCTGTATCACAAACCTAAGTTACTTTGGCTAACTCTGAATTAAAATTGCATATATCCCTGGGGTAGATGAAATTACTGCTGAAATAATTAGTGCTGGGAATGTTTCTATTGTCATATGCTGACTGAAATTTTATATAATAAAGCTATTATTCCTAAGGATTTTAAGAGATTTATTATTCCTATTTTTTTTTTCAAAAAGGGGCAGCAGTTTTTGTGAAAATTATTGGATAATTAATTTATTTTCTTTGCATTATTTTGCTTAATAGAATTAAAAATTTGGATGATGAACAACTACTTGAAATGCAGATTCAGAAGTGATAAGGTATTCTCACTACAGAGACAAAACTATTTTGCCATTTGAACAATGAATGATCACTTAGATATTTTGGAGCGATTCTAATTCAAATGCAGCAGCTGCAGCCAGGACATACATGTTTGGAAAACTAAATTACATGGTTGGATCTCCGTAGACCATGATTGCTTGAAGGTTTTGTACATATATGTATACATGATTTTGTATTTTAGCTTTCCTCACTAACCATAAACTATTTATATTTGTTTTTGCCACTTGTGGTTTTTCACAGTGAACTGACATTTTTGGATTTTTATGCTTTAGGCAGATTCATGACAAATGTTTTGAGTTTCAGAAACCTGTGGTTATAAGCTTTGTAGATTTCAAAAATGGTTTTGACTCTGTTGATTTTCAGAATTTGTTGTTGATTGTGAGATCGCATGGCATATCTGACAAGTTAGCACAATGTAAGTTTTCTATAATAACATCAGTCGTGTGAGAATTGGTAAGGCTTGTAGCAATTGGTTTAGCATTACCACTGAAGTCTGAAAAGGGGCATTTTGTCATCTTTTCTCTCAAGTTTGGTTAATCAGTAACCAAACAATATAAATAATATATATATTATGTGGCATTCACTACAAGGCGAATATTTTGGCCTTAAATGGTCTAGAGACTTAAAAATTTCTGATTTAGTTTATGCTAATGATTTGGCTAGCTATATTAATCAGAAGAACTGTTTCACTAGAGCTATTGGTGAGAGTGATAGTAGAGTAGATTTGGTGATAAACAGAAAAAAACTAAAGTAATAAAAATTGGTCAGGTAGGTTTTGGTTCTGTTAATTTGAATGATTTCAATCTTGGGTAAGTATCTTGTTTTCTTTAATGTGGTTTAATTGGGTACTATGTAACAGATACTGGTGATGTGCACTATGAGATAAACAGAAGGGTAGGGATTGCTGCTGGATTTACTACTCTATTGAGAGTCTAGTAAGTCCCAGCAGCAATCCCTACCCTTCTGTCTATGGAGAGTATGAAAAAAAGGTATATACAGGCACTCCTCTACTTATGCACAACTTGTAGATACGCAAAAAGACAAAGTTTCTCAAAATTATTAAAAACACTATATATCAAAAATAATTAACAGTTTTGAACCATGTGCATGAAGTATTAAAATCAGTTGCCATGTATATTGCGTGGCTTGTAAATGGTAGCTAGGCGTAAACTGGAAGGAGAGCTGTGTACCAATCCCCAGTGATGATGCACAGAACCGGCCAGGTCTAGCACCTAATGTCCGACCCCGCCTTCTCGTGGTGCAGGCCGTTAGTACCTTTCAAAAGAGATATTCTCTTTTGGAAGGGAACTGAAGGGGAGGGCTGCCAGTTCAGTATGGCCTACTGATCTGGTCATCTATGGCCACTTTTTTCTTTTTTTTCAACCCTGCTGAGGAGTGGTCAACTTCACAGGGTCCTGGTGCTGACCATTTATAACTACTAGACTGGACTTGTTTATGGATTTGAGCTTGATTATGGATCCTGGACTTGCTGCACTGGTGGGCCTCTGTTGAGGGAGAGTCTGCTGCTGTGTTTTCTGTTTGCTTCTGGGTTGCCAGCTCTAAGTGAACAGAGGCATGGGATACCTCATATCAGCTGGTGGATAATCCTAATCAGAGGCCATCGCAGGTACCTGAACCTTACTTAGCTAGTTGGGCATCGTCAAGCCTAAACTGGAGAAATGTGTCTCAGGCAGGCCATATGGTTCTTGAAAAAGTCCACTTGAAAAGGTGGTGCCTGAAGTTCCTACCAGCATCGGTGACTTCAGCCTTTAGCGGAGGAGGAACAGGTCTTTGCTCCATGCCTGCGATCAGGGGGCTGTTTGATATTGTTGGCCCTACCAATCTCAATAAACCTAATTTCTTTAAAAATCCTACTAATCATTTTCTCTCAGCAGGAACGTGGAACGTGAGGACATTACATAGAGATTATTCTCTTGATGTCCTCATGCAGGAATTCCAGCGCTATAACCTAGATATTCTAGGCTTGCAAGAGACCAGATGGACAGGTAAAGGTGAGATACTTAAAAATAACTTTAAATTTCTCTTTACAGGGAGGGTGGATGGAAAGCATCACCAAGGCGTGGGTCTGCTGCTCAACAGACATGCTAGTGATGCTCTTCTAGGATATGAGTGCATTAATGAAAGGTTTCTTACAGCAAAATTTCAGACAAGCATTAAAGACTTGAATGTTATCTGCTATTATGCCCCCACTGAGGATTCTGATGAGGATGAGAAGGATAGGTTTTACAGACAACTTCAGGATATTTTGAATTCTGTCAAGAAAGGAAATATTACCCTTGTTCTTGGTGACTTCAATGCCAAAGTTGGTACCGACTCTGACCTTTGGGGAGGAGTAATAGGCCCTTTTGGTATTGGTAGCTGCAATGGCAATGGGCAACGTCTCCTACAGGTAAGTAAACTCAATGGTTTCAGAATAAATAACACATATTACAAACACCGCGACATACATAAATACACATGGGTTTCACCTGATGGGCTGCATAAGAATATGATTGATTATATATTAATTAACAGCAAATGGGCTAGTTCTGTTAGAAATACCAGGGCATATAGGGGAGCTGAAATGGGATCTGACCATTACCTTGTTAAAAGTGTCTTGCAACTTAAACTTAAAAAGTGTTGTGCTAGGGTTAAAAAATTTGCCTTTAATATTGAAGTTCTGAAAGACCCAGTTATAGCTAAAGCTTACAATGATAGGTTACTTGGTCATTATGACAGTAATGGTTTGCTTAATACTGAAGTTGAGGAAGAATGGGGCCATTTTAAACAGGCTTTTTTGGAAACTAACAGTACTCTTTTAGGGAAAAAGGAGCAGAGGAGGCAGAATTATTTAAGTGATAAGGCACTTGAGCTTATTTCAGAAAGAAGGAACTGCAGGAATGTCCTTAATCAGTACCCTACTAGTCCTAATAGAAAGCATTACAAAGAACTTAATAAACGTGTAAAGGATCAGTTAGCTACTGATAAGAATCTTTGGCTTGATGGCATTGCTGACAAAGCTGAGGAAGCAGTTAGACAGCACAATAGCAGAGAGCTGTACCAGATAGTTAATGTTTTGTGTGGTAGAAAACGAACAGGTATACAGGGATTGAAGGATAAACAAGGCAAGGTTATAGAAGGTGAGGATTCTGTCATAGCTAGGTGGGCTGAGCATTTCAGTGATGTTCTAAACAATGTGGTTAGTTCTATTCCCATTGTTTGCAATGATGATAGATGCATTGGTGGCTTTAATGTTGGCCCTATAACACAATCTGAAGTTAGTTTGGCTATTTCTAAACTTAAACTTCATAAATCCCCAGGGGTGGATGAAATTACTACGGAAATGCTTAGAGCTGGGAATGTTTCAGTTACCATTTGGATGACTGAAATTTTGAATAACTTTTATCATAAAGGCATGGTTCCTAAAGATTTTACCAGAGCTATTATTATCCCTATTTTCAAAAAAGGTGATCGCAGTTCTTGTGATAACTATAGGGGTATCAGCCTACTCTCCGTTCCAGGTAAAGTTCTTTCCATGATTGTGCTTAATAGAATTAAGAATCTGGTTGACAGGCAATTGCGTGATGAGCAATGTGGATTCAGAAGTGGTAGGGGATGTGTAGATCAGATATTTTCACTTAGGCAGATTCTTGAGAAATGTTTAGAGTTTCAGAAACCTTTGGTTGCTAGCTTTGTTGATTTCAAAAAAGCTTTCGACTCTGTTGATCGTCATAATTTGTGGTTGATTTTGAGATCATATGGCATACCAGACAAGTAAGTTAACATAATGAAAGCTCTCTATAATAACACTGAGTCATGTGTGAGGGTTGGTAAGTCTTGTAGCAATTGGTTTAGCATTACTTCTGGTGTTCGACAAGGGTGCATTTTGTCTCCTTTTCTCTTTAGTTTGGTTGTTGATTATGTTATGTGAAATTCACTTCAAGAGAAAGCTTTTGGCTTTAAATGGGCTGGAGATTCGAAAATTTCTGATTTAGATTATGCTGATGATTTAGCCCTTTTGGCAAATGATGTTGATGAGATGAACTCTTTCATTCGAACTGTTGATGAGACTGGTAGTACAGTAGGTTTGGTTATAAACAGAGAGAAAACTAAAGTGATGAAAATTGGTCAGGCAGGTTGTGATTCAGTTAATCTGAATGGTTGCAGTCTTGAGCAGGTGTCACAGTTTAATTACCTTGGGAGCTTCGTAACTGATACTGGTGATGTGCGGCATGAGATTAACAGACGAATAGGTATTGCTGCCGGGACTTTTAAGAATCTATGGAGATTGTGGAGAAATAGGCGTATACACCTAAAGACTAAAATTAGACTGTATAATAGTTTGGTTCTTTCTAGGGTTAGTTATGGTAGTGAAACTTGGACGCTGTGTAAGCAAGATAACAGGAAACTAGATGCTTTGATTCTACATGCTTACGCAGTATCTTGGGTATTAGGTGGTTTAACTTTGTAACTAATGATGAGGTTAGGCAAAGGAGTCTGCAACCTCCTTTAAGCAGCATATTGTGCAGAGAGAGACTCCGCTGGTTTGGCCATGTTGCCCGTACGGATAATTATAGATTGGCGAATAGGGTTATGAACAGTGTGCCTAGAGGCCTCAGAAGGAGGGGGAGACCTAGGATGCGGTGGGCAGACAATGTCAAACAGGACCTTGTTAGAATTGGTGTACAGTGGCCGGATGCAGCAGTTGTAGCTCAGGACAGATATGCTTGGAGAATTAAACTGCGCGGTCTGGTTGGACCTCCGTAGCCCATGGCTGCTTGAGGATGATGATGATGATGATGATATTGCGTGCTGGCTACCCATGCATCCCCTGCCTCTGCATGTCTATTCTTGATCCCTCATTTGTTGTTTTTGTTCAGAGTAAAATCATTGGTTTTCCTGTTAAAAAATAAATTGTTCTTTCCCTAACATGGCTTCAAAGTGGAAAAAAATGAGAGCAGTGGTGGTAAATGGCACTCTATTACAAATGGAAATGAAGCTAGAAATTATAAAACGAGTGGAAAAGAGAGAAGCAGGCTGATGTAGCATGTGTGTTGGCATGAATCATTCTACGGTGAACACAATTTTCCAGGACAAAAAGCGAATTCTTGAACATATAAAGCATTCTGTGCCAATGCATCATCATCATCCTCAAGCAGCCATGGACTACGGAGGTGCAAGCAGACCGTGAAATTTAGTTCTCCAAGCAAGTCTATCCCGAGCTTCATCTGCTGCATCTGGCCACTGCACACCAATTCTAATAAGGTCCTGTTTGACATTGTCTGCCAACTGCATCCTTGGTCTCCCCCTCCTTCTGAGGCCTCTAGGCACACTGTTCAAAAACCCTATTCGCCAATCTATACTTATCCATACGGGCAACATGGCCAAACCAGCGGAGTCTCTCTCTGCACAATATGCTGCTTAAAGGAGGTTTTAGACTCCTTTGCCTAACCTTATCATTAGTTACAAAGTTGAACCACCTAATGCCCAAGATACTGCGTAAGCATCTGGAATCAAAAGCATCTAGTTTCCTGTTATCATGTTTGCAAAGGGTCCAAGTTTCACTGCCATAACTAATCCTAGAAAGAACCAAACTATTATACAGTCTAATTTTAGTCTTTAGATGTATACGCCTATTTCTCCACACTCTCCATAGATTCTTAAAAGTCCCGGCAGCAATCCCTATCCATCTGTTAATCTCATGCCGCACATCACCAGTATCTGTTACATAGCTCCCAAGATAATTAAACTGTGACACCTGCTCAAGATTGCAACCATTCAGATTAACTGAATCACAGCCTGCCTGACCAATTTTCATCACTTTAGTTTTCTTTCTGTTTATAACCAAACCTACTCTAGTACCAGTTTCATCAACAGCTTGAATGAAAGAGTTTATCTCATCAACATCATCTGCCAAAAGGGCTAAATCATCAGCATAATCTAAATCAGAAATTTTCGTATCTCCAGCCCATTTAAGGCCAAAATCTTTCCCTTGAAGTGAATTTCGCATAACATAATCAATAATCAAACTAAAGAGAAAAGGAAACAAAATGCACCCTTGTCGAACACCAGAGTAATGCTAAACCAATTGCTACAAGCCTTACCAACTCTCACACACGATTCAGTGTTATTATAGAGAGCTTTCATTATGTTAACTAACTTGTCTGGTATGCCATACGATCTCACAATCAACCACAAATTATGACGATCAACATAGTCGAAAGCCTTTTCGAAATCAACAAAGCTAGCAACCAAAGGTTTCTGAAACTCTAAACATTTCTCAAGAATCTGCCTGTGAAAATATCTGATCTACACATCCCCTACCACTTCTGAATCCACATTGCTCATTACGCAATTGACTGTCAACCAGATTCTTAATTCTATTAAGCACAATCATACAAAGAACTTTACCTGGAACAGAGTGTAGGCTGATACCCCTATAGTTATCACAAGAACTGCGATCACCTTTTTTGAAAATAGGGATAATAATAGCTCTAGTAAAATTCTTAAGAACCAGGCCTTTATCATAAAAGATATTCAAAATTTCAGTCATCCAAGTGGTAATAGAAACATTCCCAGCTCTAAGCATTTTCATAGTAATTTCACCTACACCTGGGGATTTATGAATTTTGAGTTTAGAAATAGCCAAAATAACTTCAGATCGTGTTATAGGGCCAACATTAAAGCCACCAACATCATCATTGCAAACAATGGGAGTAGAACTACCTATATTGTTTAGAACATCACTGAAATGCTCAGCCCACCTAGCCACGACGGAATCCTCAGTGGTTCCACAAACATTTCATTCCACAAGTAGAGAAGTACTGTGTTGAAACCAACCTTCCATTCAAGATCTTGTTAGCACTGGACAATGTTCCTGGCCATTCACCTCAACTGGATGATTTTTATTTTATTGTTAAAGTGCAGTACCTGCCTCCCAATACCACCTCCCTCTTACAGATCAGGGGGTTATTGTTACATTCAAGGCTTATTACACATGAAGAACTTTTAAGGAAGCCTTAAAGGAGAGGGTGGAATGGCCTTAAAGCAGTTTTAGAAGCAATATAACATCTGTGGCATAATCAAGAATATAGATGCTGCCTGGCGTGAGATAATATCAAATAGGAATGGATCTGGAAGAAATTCATCCCACAATTTGCTCATGACCCCTACATTTGAAGTGGTAGAGTCAATTGCGAAAAATCATACTGGGGAACTCTGAAACACTCGGAAACAACTGGAGCTTGGAAAACAATTGAATCTCGAGGTGGAGGAAGAGTGTGTTTACCAATTGTTGGGTTGGTCTGAACAGGTCGGTAATAAGCTTTTCGAGATCAAGCCCATTGTCAAACCGTGGCAGTCTTGTTTTCGCAGGAATCGCAAGGAGGAAGTTGTACTTGTTCGGCAGGGGCGCGCCAAGGGTATTTACCGCCCGGGTGTAAACTTTTATCGGCCGCCCCTTAAAAAATAACAAAGAAATTGCATGTAGCATTTACTACAATAAATAAAATAAAAATTTGTGCAAACCAAAAGTTACATGTCTTATTTATTAAAAACACAGAATACATAGTTTCGTATACTTATTTTTAACATTTAAAAAAAACGAAACAAAAAAAGAACAATTATTTCTTTATATGAACAAATATTGATTGCACATGCCTTTATGTAAAATTTACTTGACGTGCTTTTTGTAACAAAATCATTTATCATATCCTCCATATATAAATTAGTAGCAATTTGATGTTCTATGCTAATAAGTCTTAAATTGTTGAGTCTATCCTGTGTCATTGTACAGCGGAGATTATTTTTTATAATTTTCAGCTTTGAAAAGTATCTTTCGCCAGTTGCAACAGTCACAGGTATTGTTAAATAAATTCTTAGTGCTATTGACAAATTGGGGAAAACACTAAGAAGATCATTCGAAAATATATACTCAAGTACCGAAAATGCGTTCATATTCGGATTAAGATGGATTAAAATATTTTCTATTTCCTTGCATAATTCCAAGGAGTTTATATCAGAATCTTTACCATCTGTCAATTTTACTCCAAATCTCAACAATATTTTAATTTTTCTTTTTTCCCCATTGGTTTTAATAAATAAATGTCATTTAAAAATTCAAAAACATCATTATGTTCTTTCAATAATGTAAATCTTTCATCTAGTTTTGAAATAGCTATATCAATTATAATTAAATAAAAAATTGACTTTGAAATTTTGTTCTCGCGATTCAAAAACTTCATCTTCACTTTCATATGAGAATAATCTTTTTGTTTTCCGAGGTCTGACTATTGGCATACAAGGAAAAATTGGATCACAATCCACTGTATTTGCAATTTCGGTTTCTTCCCCTAACATATTTTTGAATGCCTCATCTGTTCTACAATCCTTTAAATAATTTTTTAGGTCTATCAACATTTTCATTATTGTAGACATAATTATGTCCGTTTTTTGCATCAAATTACTTATGACGTTAATTTTCGATTAGATTTGGTGCCATATAACAAGAGAACATATGAATTTGAAAGATTTAATTTTTAATAATAATGATTCAGCTTCATTCCTTGTGTCGCTATCTCTTGATATAAAATGTATAAGGCATCGTATATTTTTTCTAAATTATACCTTAAAACTTTTACAGCGTCTATGCAGTTTGACCATCTCGTGTCATAAATTTAACAGTAAAACTTGGGCATTCCTCTTTTAAAAATTTCCAACAATAGGCTGATTTAGAAAAAAAAAATTATATATTTCCTGAATTAATGAAAAAAAAATTGCTATTTCAGGCGGAACACTTGCAGCATCATTTACAACTAGATTAAGCGTATGAGCGGCACATATTACGTAAAACGCTCTCGGGTTCATATCTAATATTCTCTTTTGGAGACCCTGATTTTTCCCATTCATGTTTGCCCCGTTATCATATGCTTGAGCACTTGTAAATCGTAAAGATTTATATTTTCTGATTGCAAAAAATCTACAAATTTTGTTAAACCTTCGCCTGTTGAGTTAGTAATTGAATAAAATCCTAAAAGGTGTTCTCTAATTTCTGTTTTCTTGTTGTCATTATCGAGATAAACAAATCTTACAACAATACTTAATTAATTTTCGTGAGATGCGTCTGGAGTGGTGTCTAAAATGATAGCGTAATATTTATTTAATTTTAGCATTTTAACAGTATTAGATTTTAATTTTTCTCCTATTGATCTCTTTTGTTGCGATCTTATGCAACCACGGCAATTCCCGGTTCCGTCTCACGACACTACCTGGTTATGAAAAGCCGTGCTTATCTAGAGCCGGGGGCAAGGAATACGCCCTATAGGCGCACCTCAACCCCAGCCTCACATGGCAGCAATCCTATAGAAGGAAAGCTGACCACGGAAGAAACCTAACTTTAGTCTGTTCCCCGGTTAGCCATGAACAAGGATATATAGATCCAAGTTTGATCGGCACCTTCGCCTGTTGAGTTAGTAATTGAATAAAATCCTAAAAGGTGTTCTCTAATTTCTGTTTTCTTGTTGTCATTATCGAGATAAACAAATCTTACAACAATACTTAATTAATTTTCGTGAGATGCGTCTGGAGTGGTGTCTAAAATGATAGCGTAATATTTATTTAATTTTAGCATTTTAACAGTATTAGATTTTAATTTTTCTCCTATTGATCTCTTTTGTTGCGATCTTATGCAACCACGGCAATTCCCGGTTCCGTCTCACGACACTACCTGGTTATGAAAAGCCGTGCTTATCTAGAGCCGGGGGCAAGGAATACGCCCTATAGGCGCACCTCAACCCCAGCCTCACATGGCAGCAATCCTATAGAAGGAAAGCTGACCACGGAAGAAACCTAACTTTAGTCTGTTCCCCGGTTAGCCATGAACAAGGATATATAGATCCAAGTTTGATCGGCACCCGGGGTGGAGACTCTTAGTAAGACCCAGACTTTTGAGAGGGCTCAAGCCTACTAGGAGCCAAATCCGTTCTGCCGAGCCCTCGAACAGCTCACCCAGAGCTCCTGATAGGTGAGGTCTCAGACACTGTCCCGGCCAGAGAACCGGTCGGCAGCATCGTCGACCTCGGTTGGCTTTGGCAATGCTCCAGCCGGGAACACAATCCGGCCGGCAAAGCCTTCAGCCGGTTTGCTGGGCCCTAGACCCTCACCACCACGCCAAGGTGGTCCCCTTTCGGGGGGGGGGGGGGGAGAATATCTCCTATTATTGAAATCATTTCATTTTGAATTTTTTCGCCTAAATAACGTGGCATTTTGTTCTTATCGGTCTGTATTCGACTTATATGATCTGCCATTACATTATCGAATTTTGCTGTAGTTTCTATTTTTTTTAAAAAATTACCGTTGCTATCTTAAAGTTTATTACTGTTACCTCTGAAAGCTAAATTTTCTCCTGCTAAAAATTGGACTGTATAAATAATCCTTTCTATTACCGATTTCCAACGTTTTTTTTTTCTAGTTTTATTAATTGTTCATTTACCTCATCTATTGTATTATTATTTATAAATGACTTTTTGAAATCGATCCATGACTTGTAACATTTGATATGTGCTTCACTTTTTTCATGGCGCTCTAATGTTCTCGATAAATGTTGCCAATCGCAATAACCAATTGCATCATTGAACGCATCAATTTTATCGTTAAAAAGTTTGCAAGGAAAACAATATACTGAATTTTTGCATTTAGAATACAATAATCAATTTCTGTGTATCTTTTCGTTATTACTTAATCGTTTACAGTAATAATCTGCTGAAAATGATCTGTTTTTTTCATCTTTTGGAAATTCAATATTATATATTTGTTTTGGTCCAACAGCTATTAGATTGTTATACTTGTATTGCACATGCTTTTGTCACCTGTTTCTTCCGGTGAACCTAGTGAGCTGTTGAGAGTTTCAGAAGTGAAAGATGAATTTTCTAGGCATCGTTTTTTAGCAGCTATAAAATCTTCAGTTAAATATATGGCAGAAGAAGAAGAATCTTAAAAATTTTCTCGAACAACTGAAGATTTGTCTGTACATGAAGATGTAGATGCAAAATAATTGGAAATAGGAGTTGTAAATGTTTTTACATTTTCTTCTTTCTGTGCTCTCCGTTTTCTATATTCTGCTCCAGAAAATCTTTTTCTTCTGTCTGACATCTAAAAGTAAAGGTTATTAATATTATATTAGTTAAATTTTACGATGTAGGATATACCTAGAAATGAATATTATTATTATTAATGATTATACTGCATTGAATAATCCAAATTAGATATTAGCTACATAAAATAAATATTTGATATTTGTTTCTTGCCGCCCTATCAATGTTGCCGCTCGGGTGCGGTACACTCTTTGCAGCCTCGGGTTGACGCAGCCCTGTTGCTCGGCTCCGCTTAGGTCACTCGTTTTTAACACTCTTTCGTTCTCAAGGTGGACGACGACCCTAAATGCGAGTTTTGTGACACCATTTTAACGATCAAACATATTTTACTTTCATGTCCCGCTTTTAACTTTGAATGTCAACTCTATTTTAACTTTCACAATTTTACATCTGAGCCACTTACACTCGGACAACTTTTATCGGATGACTCACTTTTAACACCCATCTTTGATTTTTTACGTTTTACTGGGTATTTTACGTATTTATGAGTCTTTTTACTTTGTTCACTTGATTTTACACTGGTTTCTGTTTTTCCTTGGGTCCTATACACCCTTTTTTATTGTCGATTTTTACACTTGTTACTTTTTTGCCCTTTTTACTTATCTTTCTTGTGCTGGTTTTGTTTCTGTGTCTTTTAAATTTGGTTGTGGTTAAATGACTTTTATCAGTTTATATCCGTTTGGCGCAATATAGCCCTGTTGCTCTTGTGCCAAAAAACCCCAAACAACCAACCAATTGTTGGGAGCTCAGGAGCTGACCAACGAATATCTCTTCAAACTTGAAAATCAGACACAGCAGGAGAACTGAAGAGGAAGGAGTTATTGAAAAAAAATTCCACCTGCAAGCTGCTAGCTGCTAGCTGAAGCTTTTCCTGTAATAGATAAAGTACTATCATCTTTCAGGGTTCAAGATCCTAACACTGGTGATTCACCAAAGTGGCAGCAGATGTAAACAATGTCATTGTCTGCTACAAACTAATCTATGAAGAGGAGAAGAAAACTATGCAGTTTAAAATCCATCAGTTTTCCAAGAAAATGGATGTGAACATAAAAGTATCCACAAGTGGTACTGCAACCAGCCAATCTGCTCCAAGATCACCAGAATCGGTGTCATCGAAAGTTTATGATCCTCCCTCTGCACAACACTGAAAATAATGTGAGCAAATTAAACTCTTGTCTATTTTTGTTCTTGTATATTGTTTATATGCTGTACAGTACTTATATGCCATCCCGTGGCCGAGTGGTTAGCGCACTTGACTGCTGATCTAAGGGACCTGGGTTTGAGCCTTGGTAAGGCATGGATGTATTGTGTCGTTTTTCTGCTAAGATCCTGCCATCCTCTCAGACCTTCTATGGCATATAAACTGACAGGCTCCTGTCAGACCTCTGTGGCAAGCAGCTGCTTGAGGGAATATTTATTTTTATTTTATTTACAGTACTCTTTACAAGCATTAGAATAAATTACTTTTGAATAAATACTGTACTCTACATTATTATTCATTGTGCTTTTCCACACCTCATTTAAGTTAGTTACAAATCATAAAATGCTGTAAACAATACTGTACATAAAGTGCTGAGCGTTATAATCTTGTACTGTACATGTATTTAGTATCTATAAGACCGAAGTTGAACTTGCATACAAAACAGACTTACATACATGAAAAAAGAAACCAATTAGGTATGCAAGTTGAGGATTGCCTGTATACGTATAGACTAATATTAAGCGGTATAATAATTTGGTACTATGGTTGGTTGTGATAGCAAAACTTGGACTCTTTGTTAGCAAGATAACAGGAAACTTGATGCCTTTGGTTCAAGATGTGTACATAGTAACTTGCACATTAGGTGTTTTGACTTTTTAAGCAGTGATGAGGTTAGGTGAAGGAGTCTGCAGAATATTGTGCAGGTAGAGACTCTGTTGGTTTGGCCATATTGCCACTATGCATAATTATAGATTACCAAATAGAATTATGAACAGTACCTAAATGTCTTAAAAAAGGGGAGACATATGATGTGTATGTGTTAGACAGACAGTGTCAAACAGGACCATATTTGAAATAGCCTGCACTGGCCAAATGCAGCAGCTGTAGCTCAGATCAGACTTGTTTGGAGAACTACACTTCTGGCCATTAAAAATGCAACATCAGGAAGAACTCATCAGATTGTCCTGAAATATGCAAGATGGGTAGCCCATGGGAGAACATGTAAATGATTCAAAGTGCAGCTTATAACGCACATCATGTGTGACAGTAATGTCCCCTGGAAGTGGTATAAGAGGAGATTATAAAGAGCCAGTGTAAAGCACTGAAATTGTGTTTGCTCACAGTTCTTGTGCACTAAAAGATCAAGTATGCCCTATCGAAGAACACGACATCCATACGACCAGGTTTCCGACTTTGATTGAGGGAGGATTGGGTTTTCTGGGAAGGTGAATTATGATACCGAGACATTGGTGCTCATGTTGGATGGAATGCTGCCACAGTGATGAGAATGTGGCATCAGTGGGTAGAGGAGGAACAAACTCGCCGACGTGAGGGATCTCAACAGCCCTGTCACACAAACGAACGAGAGTGCAGACATCTCATGCACATGACTATGAATGATCGTACAGCTACATCAAACACCTTAGCTCAACAGTTAAGGTGTATTGCACATCAACCATTGTCTGCATGTACAGTTCGATGTCGTCTGCAGCATCAGGTCATCTTTGCTAGGTGGCCATTGCATTGGCTACCATTGATTCTACAACACAGGTGTATGTGACTGCAATGGTGCCAAGAATGTTGAATGGCTTTGCATCATCTTTTCAGATGAATCCCATTTTAGTATGCAGTACTATGATGGACGAATCCATATCTGGCAGGACCCCAGCAACAGGCTCAGTGAGACATGCATGATGCAGGGCCATACAGGTCTGGCCCCTAATGTTATGGTATGGGGTGCCATTGGACTCCACTCATACATGTGCCTGTACACATTACTGGTACTTTGAACTGTCAGCATTACATCAGTGAGGTGCTGGAGCCTGTGGCCGTACCATCAGGGGCTTTCTGGTGCCATTTACCAACAGGACAATGCCTGACATGTGGCATGTATCGTCCAACAATTCCTGGATAGCCACCATGTGACACTTCTGCCTTGGCTTGCACGTTCACCTGATCTGCCCCCAATTGAACATGTCTGGTCCATGTTCTCACAACAACTAGCACACCAGCAGCTGCTACAATAGATGAACTTTGGCTATGTATCGAAACTGCACGGACTAACATTCCCCAAACACATATCCGATGTCTTATCCTCTCAGTGCAGACCATGTAGCAGCAGTTATTGCCACTCGTGGTGGCTACACAAAATACTGATTTCTTTGTATTCTGCAAGTCTAACAATTTATTTGTAATCATTTGATCCTTGTAACATAAGCTATGTATTAAAGTTATTTAATTCTCTATGACACTTAAATGTTTTTAAGCACTTCAACACATGGACTATGTTATCAAGTATCAACAGTTATTAAGGAGAGATTTACGTACCATGCTTTAGAGGATGGGTAGTAACAGGAACTTCCGGAATGCTCTTGGTGACAAATTTAATAATCGACATTCTTGGGGCAAAGACATCTCAGTGGAGATTAAAAGAAGGATAACGGCTGCCAATGGTCTACCCGCCTTGGCTGGCAAAGGAAACAACCATTTATACCTTTGATAGCATAGAGTGCTTAAAAAAGTTTTTGATCCACGATGTGTTTCGCTCCCTTCCTTTCGGCACTTCGTTAGGTGGGAAGTGAGGAGCTTAAGCTAATGCAGGGGAGGTAGTTGGTTGTTGAGCATGGGGGAAGAGTGGGGTGTCATAAATTGAATTGTCAGTATCTCAGCTCCGAGGATCAGAGTGGTCAGTGGATGGCCATAATGCGATCTGCATGTGACGGAGGGAGAGGGTATGGGATTGTGGGAAATCACCAAGATCAGCAAGTGTCGAGGGAAGCTTCACTATACATGGCTAGTAATTCATAATTATGACTGGGCACTTTTAGTGAATTTATAAATTTCATAAACTGAATTTTGCGGTTAAGATAATTATGTTAGTGAGGGTCTGAATAAGGGTTTTCATATCGGTAATGCTATTGGGAGTTGTGTGTGTGTGGGGGGGGGGGGTACATTAATCGCCGATTTTGGGAGGCATTATGGAAGTGTTCTAAAGGGTTTGGTGGGTGTGCATTAGTGCAGGTGGTAGATGGGGATTGGCAATGAGAGAGGATAGTATTTAGGTGGGTGTGGTTTTACTGAGATGTATGTTATATCCCCTAAGGATCAGATGCCGCACTGGGAGAAGGGGGACAATGTGTTGCAGAGTTCCGTCAGTTTTACGTTAATGAGGATATTTTCTGTGACAGCGAGTTGGAATTTGGTAGGTGGTGATATTATAATTTTAGTGGAGTAAAAATGAATCTGCACACTGATTTTCACTGATTTTATTCTTTTATTTTGGCTTTCCTCACTGACCATAATTATGTATATCTGTTTTTACCACTTGTAGTTTTTCACAGTGAGCTCATATTACTCTGATATTTAAAATCAATATCTCAGCTCACTCTCATATGACACACTATTATATTTCAAACTTTCAATCATAGCTCAAGACAATGGTTTAGATGTTGTGAAATAGACTTTGACTTTTGCAGTTGATAATGTTTGGGAGCTGAATACAGTTCAAAACGAATTTTATATATATCACTGCTAAAATATATCTAAGGTTATTGCATGCAAATCCTGCAGTAAACAAGTTTATCAGAGGTCCTGAATTATTATGAAATTTGTTGTGTGGAGAACTTATTTGACATTATTTTATACAACTGTGATCTTTTCTAATCAAACTGTGTGTCATTCCATATAAAACCTGCGGTCTTTCCACTGCAAATGATTTTTCTATGCCACTACAGTGAAATTCATTGTTGAAATGGCAAAATATAAGCTCACCGGATAAAAAATGTCATCTCCCACCGTAAGAGGGTTATGTCCGTTCGACAGGAACAGAGAGTACACCAATAATAAGCACATCCTGCAAATAGCTGTACCATGTGCTACAGGGTTCATACAGTGACAAGAAGTGGTAGTGTGTCGCGTGTGTTAATCGCTCCATGAAACATGGGTCATGCCAAAGATGTGAATGAGTGCCAAAAAGGTGTTATTGCATTTAGCCGAACCAAAGGGCATAGTGTACAAGAAATTGCTGCCTTTGCAGGTGTCTCAAAATGTACTGTCCAAAGGGTCCTCCAGCAGTGCCATTCATTGCAAGTCCACTGCTAATCATTGCCAAAACTGTGCTCACCAATAGGGACTGCTGCAGTGTGTCACGCACTGTTAGGGCAAACCGTTTTGCAGTGAGGCAGGTATTGTTCGTTGGTCAATGCAGGCCTACAGTAAGCTGTTTCTGAACAAACATGCCAAAGGGAACTGTATCCCATGGATATCTGGAGCAGAGTACCGTGAAGAGACCCATGTTAACAGCTCTGCACAAGGCTGCATGGCTACAGTGGGCACGGTGCCACAAAGACTGGACTGTTGACTCTTGGAAGCATGTGTCCTTTGAAGGGCTATATGGAGCTGCTGGACTACCAAATGTTGCCTTTTGTGAAGTATCTCCACATTTAACACTAGAAGGATACCCCAGTCTTCCAAGACGACAATTGTCAATGCACAGGGCTCAAAGTGTGTCGGATTGACACAACAAGCAATTCTGAAGCCTTCAAACATCTCAACTGGCCCGCCAACCCCCCATAGAAAACTTCTGGGACTATTTGGGCAACGAGTTAAGCACCGTCCCAGCCATCCGGCCGATGTGGCTGAATTGCGGCATTTGCTGCTGGAAGAGTGGACGAATATTGATATTCACTACATCTGCACACTGGTGGCATCCATGCCAGACAGGATTTTGGCTGTTCTTTGGTCGCATGGAGGTATTACATGATATTAGGGGACATTCAGTCAGGGTGACTAATTTTTTGTCTGGTGAGCTTATTTTAGTCTCTATAGTGAGAACATTCAAAGCCAACTAGATAAGCGGTTATTTGCAGATAGCAAAAAATTAATTTTTTTTGTCAATACATTTAGGGAAAACACCAACAAGTGGCTGGGTTGGGAGAGGCTCAGTCGGTAGCACACCTGGCTTGTAATTTGCAGGTCCCACCCAGGGCCGTTTTAAGACCTTCATAGGCCCTAGGCACTTTTATTTCTAGAGGTCTGTGTGTTGGATATTTTTATTCGTTTTTATGCTAATTTCATCGTTTGCAGCACGCACAAAAAGCAATTTATGAATTTTGAAAATACTCGCAAATTATTTAGACATGATTCGTGCACAAATCGATGATAAGCTCATAACAAGTTTTCCGAATGTAAACATAACATTCAGAATCTATCTCTCCATTTTTGGAACAAGTGCGGAAGGAGAAAGAAGCTTCTCAAAGATGAAATTGATAAAAAATTATCTCCGATCAACAATGGGGCAGCAACGATTGTCATCACTTTCACTACTTTCAGTTGAAAATGATGTTATGCGACAAATGACATTCGACGAGATAATTTCTGAATTTGTACATACAAAATGTCGTAAAGTGAACATTTAAACATTAAACTAAAAGTATCTATTAGACCTATACTACTGGGTTTGTGATTGTATAAATGAGGCTGTTGAGAAATGCGACGACTTTAATTATTGTTTTTGTCCTTCAAATATGTAAATTAAAATTTGATATTTTTCATCTTTTTTTGTTTATGTATTCGGCGTAATGGATAAAGCGGCCTTGGTCCCACCTGGCCAGTGCGAGAATTATCTGTACGAAACTTCCTGCCTTCAGTCAGTAGGGGACACTGATCGACTTGGAAAAGCATCTGTCCATTGGATGTAAAGCCATTCCCTTTTGCAAGAGAGCCATACCCTGTGCACATTAAAGAACACACTGGGAGGTTACCATCTGTGTCCCAACAGCTATCCAGTGTGTGTCCCCCAAAAAGCTTCTCTGAGCCCTCAGGGTCCTTGTGACTTGGCCATTTAGCCTATTGTGTGCAAAATCGTGCTGCTCAGAGGTAAAATAGTCCAAATAACTGCCTACTGATGGGTTAAATACAGAACAAATATTTTCATGTGATTTCATTAATTAGATTGTCACATTATAGTATTACAAATACCAGGTAGAAAAAAGAAAATTAGAATCCTTTCTTCGGTAAGATATTGGACTGCTATATGCCCATTAATGACAGTATTCATATATTTCAACATGGTATCTACCAGAGTCTGGAAAATAAGTAAGGGATTGATTTGATTCTGAAACTTTTAAGGATCGCTAGAGGGTGTGCAAAATTAGGCTTATTCACATGAAGATCAAGTCCCTACTCTTCTTGAATGTGAAAAAATATTTTTAATATTTATTAATAAGAGTAGACTTTAAGCTGTGAATTTCAAAATTGTGCTTTTGCCTTCCCTCTTCTCCCTTGGTCAAATTTCTGTAGACAGTCCTTTTAAATTTGTTGAAGCATATTATTAGCATTTCTCGTAGGTATATGATTTAAAAGCATATCATTTTATTACCTTTTTAGTAGAGAAATGGGCCTTTCATAAATATGTAAATCCAAATATTGTGCCTAAACCTTGCCTCAGCTGCTGTAGTGATTAGTGAGGTAGCTATTGTTCCAGCAAGCACTTTGTTAGTTGTATCATAGTTGATGCAGTTGTTAAATCAGACTGGCTTAGTTGAGAGTAATTTCTAGGATTTTTCTCTATTGGAAGTATTAAAAATTAATGAGAAAGCAAATATACACACACCAGCCACTGAATTAGAAACCTTTATGCAGATGTATGTCAACATCACTTGTGCAGCGTATATGCAAAATACATGGTCACGTGCAACACCGCATGATCTAGGCAACTATTTAAGATTGCTGCTCATTATTAGTGTTGATCACAATGGGAAAAACAAGGGATCTTTCAGGGTTCAATAAAGGGCTTATTGTGAATCCCGTGTGGCTGGAGCGACAATTTTAAAAACACAGCTGACTGATTTCTCAAAAGGTGAGATATCTCTGGTTTTTAATCAGTGGAAAAATAACTCATTGCTTGTCTAAGAGGCGCAAGTGTGGTGCAACGACAATCTGTCAGGAACGAGATTGCCATCATTTGAGAAGGCTTGTACGAAGAAACAAGACTTCCTGTGTGCAGCAGTTTGACTGAAGCATTCAATGAAGGTTGTTCCCGACCCATATCTCAGCAAACCATGCACAGGGAATTGAAGAGGATCGGTATTAGCAATCACGTGCCTATATAGAAACACTGATTTCTGCGAAGAACCAGAAAGGTTGTCTACAGTGACCGTAACTGGAAAAAAAGTCGTGGTCCAACAAGGCACTGTACACCTTGTTCTGTACTGATGGTAGACAGAGAGTTTGGCGGAAGCCCCGTGAAGCAATGGACCTAGCTTGCCTGTAAGCACAACTCAAAGTTCTGAAGGCGGTTTCATGGTGCGGGGCACGTTCTGTTGGTATGGAACGGGTCCCCTGATATTGTTGGAGGGTCGGGTGTCCTCCAAGGATTATCTGAATATTGTTGCTGGTCAAGTCCATCCTGCAATGTTGACTTTTTATCCTGCAGGTGATGGCTATTTCATGGACGACAATGCTACTGTCCATCGTGCAAGATGTATTCAGCAGTGGTTCAGTGAGCATGACGACTTCCACTATCTTCCCTGGCCACCACAATGCATGGATCTGAACCCCATTGAGAATGTATGGGACATGTTAGGAAACAGATCCAAAAGCAAGATCCTCTTCCATCAAATCTGAGCGTTAAAGGACAGTCTGGTGAATGCCTGTATGCTGGAGGTGTAATGGCACTCCAACACCTTGTGGAATCTATGTCAAATCACATACGTGCTGTAATTCAGGCTAAAGTAGGTCCAACTTGGTATTGAATAAAGGTTTCTAATTCAGTGGCCAGAGTGTGTAGAAAAATTTATTTTCAGTGATAAAATATCGGAAGTCTATTAACATGTTCCCTTTACTTTTATTTGAGAATATGCACGGAAGAAATTTCTCAGGCACACAGAAGAACGTTCTGTTTAAGACTTGGCTAAACACCAAGTGAAAAGGACTTTGATTCACAGAGAATGGCAGATGTGCACGGGCCTGTCAGCCATGCAGCTTAAAGGAAATATTGTCTATTTCCGTGATCAGTGCAACCAACACAGCTCACGTGTAATACTAATGCCATCAAGACTTTTGGCAGGAAGATCCTGATGTGTTGAACACCCAAACTGATAATTTATGTTGCAAACTAGTGTGCAACAATGTAATATTTAAGAATAATGTAACTTACATATTTAGCAACGGTGTTGTTTGATGGCTTACATTTTTTCAGCCTAAATCATCATATTTTTTTTTAGTTTTCTCTTGTGCTAATCATGTTGGCCTTGTTATGTTTTGCTATGAAGCCTATTTTGTGTAGTTTTGTTAGCTAGCATATTATTCATAATGAATACTGAAATAAACTAATATGTAAAGTGTTGTTCATTAAACGTAATATTTAAGTAAATATAAAAGTAAATCCATCATTAAATGTAAATGTAACAACACTGAACAATATTTGAATTATTCAACATAAATGCTCTATTCATTTCAGAAATTTAAGGAATCTTCTTTTGTATGATCTTCCACAAGTAAAGAACAGAAAGGAATGCATGGAAACCCTCCAGAAGTCTCTGCCTGCATGCACGATTGATTTTTCTGCTGTGGAAGATTAGTATTTGTTATTCAGCATTAAACTGTAAATAGAACCTAAAAAGGATCTCTTTAGTTATTTGAAGCATTTTATGCTTGAAAATTTTGGGCTGAACTAATAATTTATGACAAGTTGTAGTTATTCTATCAATACTAAAATGATACGAAAAGATCATTTTCATATTTTTTTAGCCTACATGGGGAAGAACGTAATCCAAGATGTTGAATTGTGAAAGGAATCCATGTAGTGCTAAAAAGAAAGAAATTCATATAATAACACCATTTGGTATTGTATTCAGTATTCCTTGATATGCAAGAACTTAAATGGGGCTGCTGTGAAACGAGAGAGCTTAATATAAAACGCCTCGCTCATTTGCGAGAAGAAAGTCGCAATTCAAAAATTAGCATTTTACAGAAACGTGATTTAAATATTATTCATACAATTACTTCAATAGGACAGTGACATAAATTTGCTGTCTGTCGGCCATTATTTGAAATTCAGATGTGTCACTCTTCCAGATAAAACAGAACACTTTTCCCAGTGTTTAAAAAATCTCAATTTTTGAGTTGTCATCCTTCTTGCAAATGAGCGATTTTACAAGTCTCAATGCATTATTCATCTCAAGTTTAGTTCTGTATAGAGTAACATAATTCCCAAATTTAAAAGTGAACAATACTGAAATTGGCGTATTTTCCTACCAGAAGCATGTAATATGGTATTTAAATTACTTTTTATTGCTATGGTAATACATGTGAGGCAACTTTTATTCTTCAAAGAGCTAAGGCTATACATGTACGAGGAGCGTTCAGAAAAGTTCTTGGCATCCATCGGCAGGAAAAAAAAACATCGCACTTACCTCAACAAAACTTTTACTCTGCTTCAAAGTACTCCTCTCCAGCATCTGTGCAAAGTTGCAGACGTCTATGCCAATTCTCGAATGTCTGGTGGTACTTATGTTTGGGAATACTCTGAATGAACACATTTTGCAAGGGCTTGCACCCTTGAAAAATGCTTCCCACCAAGTTACAAGCGAAATCCCTATAGACAATATTAACCGTTGAAAGTTATTGTCAATACCTCTCTTCATTTTAGAGATCTGTTTACCGAATGTCTTTACTGGACCTTAATCACACAGTAGTTACCTTACTCAATAATAACACCATTAACTCAGCATCTCTTGACTAAATATTAGGTTTAAAGAACAACACTTTACATAAACGAATAGACTAACTTCAATTGGGCGCAGCCTTAATCCATTGCCCCACCGAGAATATCCAGTCACACACTCCCAGTGTTGATCCGACTTTATTAAAAAGTCCTTCAGCGATGCTGGACTCCCAGAGCCCAACAATCTAGTCCATAGATTCCCAACGGGGCGATACCGCCCCCCAGTGGGCGCTGGAGCCTTCCATGGGGGCGGTAGCGGATCCAGAGGCAAATGGGGGGGGGGGGGGGGGGGGGGGCGTTGGGGCAGTCAAGAGGGGCGGTCAAATAAATTTAATGGAATTTTCTGTGACAACCTTTTTATCTCTTCTATTCTGTGGTGTCTTCCTGGTGATTCTGGTCATCCACTACCTCATCCGTCATGTACAGCTTTTCAACTGCAGCTTGGACAATAAGTTCCCTGCTACCGCCTACTAGCGTACTGGTACGTCTGAAGTCGACTGAGATGCTCTCAAAAGTTCTCTTCAAGATCACAGATTGGATATTTAAACTTCAATATGTTTTCCCACTCCAAGTCGCTTTGAGTATGCTTTATGGTACGTAGTTACAATACCATCCCACATCAGAACATAAGGTATAATATTAACATTACACTTGTGAATTAGGCTCAACTCATTAACCAGCAGATCATACTTCCTCTTCTTTTCAACCTCTACTGTCTGCAGGTTATCCTGAGTTGTTATTCCTACTTCAATAATTGTAATCTCGTTCAATACCTTAACATGCACTACTATATCAGGCTTATTAGGTTGGAGATGTGTGTCCGTCCTGATAGGCAAATCAACCTTGATGCAATAATAATATAATAATAATAAATTTATTATATTTAATATTTTTTTAATAATTATTTTTTTAATATAATAAAATACTTTGAAAATACCTGTTTTCATGAATAAATATTTTATCTAGCCTATGTAAATTATCTTATTGTTATCGCGTTAATAAGCATTTTTAAATTAGCATTAGGTATACCTATACCTAATTTGTTTTAGTTTAGAATAGATTGACGGTGACAAGTCCTTCCAAGTTGGTAGACAAACACGCGGGGTTCATGCAATTTAACATGTTTCGACAAGAATATGGGAGCTTCAAATGACTTGTTTACGGAGCAAGTGCGCCGGCATCGCAAACATACAAGTTAATGCGTGCACAAAATCAAATCTATAAAAGCGATAGCTCTAGGAATGTTTTATTATTTTTATATGCTTCGCCGTGATAAATAGTCGTGAGTAAGTGTTAGAAGTCGTTATAAACATTATTTTTATAACTATCTATAAATCAGTTGAGAAGTTAATTTGTGTTTGAAAATGTCTGAATCTACATCTAAAAAGAAATGCCGGCAGTACAGTACTGAGTATTTGAAATATCGATTTACGTACTCTCCTACAAACCAATCATTACCTATGTGTTTAATTTGCCGAAAAGTTTTTTCAAATGAAGCTATGAAGCCTTCTAGGCTACAAGAGCATTTAAATAAAATGCATGCTGATAAGAAGAACAAAGATTTATCCTATTTTCAAGAACTGGAAAAGCAATATTTAAAACGGCCAACAGTGTCAAACCTTTTTGCGTCGTCTTCTAAACAAGATGATGATGGACTACGAGCCTCATATAACGTTTCATTGTTAATCGCAAAAGCAGGAAAACCACACACAATTGGCGAGGAATTAATTTTGCCGGCAGTCAAAGAGATATTAAAAACTGTTCTTCATCATAAGACACCGTCAGATACCATCAAAAAAATTCCTCTCAGTAATAATTCAGTGCAAAGAAGAATAGATGAAATGGCAAAAGACGTTGAAATATCATTATGTGATTACTTAAAAGACTTGCAAATTTTCCATTCAACTCGATGAATCAACTCTAGCAAATAACGAAGCTCTACTCTTATCATACGTACGATTTATAAAAGAAGAAAAAATTCATGAAGAGTTATTATTTGCCAAAAATTTGGAATCTGATACAAAGGGAGAATCTATATTTAATACCATGCAAAAGTTTTTTCAAGAGAAAGAAATTCCTATTTGCAATATTTTGTCTGCTGCTACTGATGGGGCTCCAGCAATGACAGGGCGTCATAAGGGTTTCATAGCGCATTTGAAACAAGCAGTACCAAATGTACTCGCTGTACATTGTATTATTCATCGTCAGCATTTGGTTGCAAAAAATTTGAATGAACGTCTGCATACGTCTCTCCATTACGTTATTAAAGCAATCAATAAGATTAGAAGCAATTCATTGAATGACCGATTATTTGGTAAGCTTTGTAATGAAAATGATTAAGATTACAATCACTTGCTGCTGCACACAGAAGTACGTTGGCTCTCTAAAGGTGTTTGTCTGAATCGTTTTTTCAATCTATTTGACTCAGTACTGGACTTTCTTGAAGACAGAGACGAAAAATTGCGCGAAAACCTGATTACGTCAAAAAATGACATCGCTTATTTGACAGACCTGTTTAAAATATTTAATCAAGTTAATTTACAATTGCAAGGTGATGAGTTGAATTTAATTAAAACAAAAAACGTCATAGCTGCTTTTGCGGGAAAACTTCTTCTATTCAAACGAAATCTAGGTATAGGTGAATACAACCACTTTCTCACATTATCAGCAGTCTCTGCAAAACCGGAAGATTTACTTACTTACTGCCAACACTTGGAAGTTCTTCGTGTTGATTTTACAGAGCGTTTCCAAGATATTTTACACATGAATATACCGAGTTGGGTTTTAGATCCTTTCGCAAACACAGATACTGAAGAATCATCAAATTTGGAAGAGGAACTCTTAGAACTCACGACTAACGAAGACTCAAAGTAAAATTCAAACATGGATACCAAGAGTTCTGGCTTTAAAAATCAATACCAGTTCTCTACCCTGTTTTGTGGGCAATAGTACAGAAGTTTTTAATCGCATTTCCTTCGCCCTATATGGCTGAGCGTGGATTCAGTGCAGTAGCTAATTTACTGTCAAAGAAGAGGAACAGACTACACATCATTGAACGTGGCGATCTGCGATTGATGTTAACGAAATTGGAACCCGACAATAACAAATTGTTAACACTCCAACAGCCTCGACCATCTCATTAATTTTTTTATTTATTATTAATTTTGTGTTTATCTCATTATTTTTTATTTCTTATTGATTCTGTGTTTATTTTTAAAATTTTAATAAACAATTTTATTGTACATTTGGTTGTCATTTTATTAATTTATGCTTTATGATTTTTAATAGATAAATAAACAGATAAATTAGGTACAGATAATATGCAACAATATTTTAATATTTCATATAAAATTAGCTATTATGGACTAGGGGGGCGTTGAAATTTTTGTTCTCTTCTAAAGGGGGCGATAGTCCAGAAAATGTTGGGAATCACTGTCTTAAATGAACATAGTAACTTTCACACTGATAATCCATCAATTCCGCACAATTGGCTAAACTGCAATCACTAACTAATGATCAAAATTTAGCACGTTTCGCTAGCGCATTTTTACAATGCACTATATTTCGCTCAGCACTGTAGCAAAAGCATTTGCAGTTATTGGAAAATATTATACTTGGTCTCGCATCGCGCAGGTTCCGACCCAACTGCTTATAAAGTCTCTAGGGATCCTACTGTGCCCCTTCTTTGCTATAGTAAGGCAATGCTGTTGCTTTTGTCAAAGTGATGTACTCTTCTCGAGCACCTCCTACAAGAGAAGGCAGTACAACTACGTCACAGAAAACGGACGACTTCTAGAGCCCCTATATACCAGGGCGACCCTATCCGCCATTCTTATGACAACTGGTGACATGACAGTGTTATAAGTCAATGTAGCCGCCTTGTGCTCCGCAGTTTTTCGAATCCTTAGTATATAAAAAAACAATTATTATCGGAAGATATTCAGTTGCGAATTGTCTAAACAACTCTAGGAACAATTACACAGTGTTTAAATTCCAGGCTGATCCAATTAAATTTAAAAATGGTTTGAAAGAATTCGACCGTGAACGTACATTGGGCTTACAGCGTTCTATAACATATACTTCTGACTATTGCTTCTGCATGTTGCAGTTAATTTATGTGATATATCGATTAGTAATATGTAGATGAATGATAGCTACATTTAAGTTAGTAGTCATTCATCGTTTACGATTAAGTTTGGTTAATATCATAAAATATGCATGCGGCAAACTTCGATCGTGACGGCCGTAACCCTCTGCTTCCCGTGCGGGCATACCGAGATCGCCGACTACCGTTGTCGCTGAACGCCGATCGTCGCTGGGAACGGGGAGGCCAATTTGGATTCGCTCGCAAGGCGGAAAGTGGTCGTTGTACTGCGGGTCCTCCCTTGAAAACGTACGAGTGTCTTAAAATATTATCAAGATCTAACTTAATCGCTAATAAGTAGTAACTATTCACCGCAGCTTTCTTTAAGGCAATAAAGTGATGGAATAAGCATTTTATAAAATAATATAAAAAAATAAATACCCCCTAAAGCAGCTGCTTGCCACAGAGGTCTGACAGGAGCCTGTCAGTTTATACGGTTTAAAAAAGCATGTCAAACTTAATTTGGTCTCGCCTGAAAATTATAAAAATTGGCACTTTGTATCTGAACAGTGGCATTTAATAATCAATGAATTAGATTTTTGTAATCATATAATATATTGTTTGTGAAATGTTTTCCTTCTATATGAAAGATTTTTCCTATCACCACATTCTGCCACGTGTGTATATAGCTATGTATAAATGAATCCAAAATTGGCCTCCCCTTTCCCAGCGACGATCGGCGTTTAGCGACTACGGTAGTCGGCGATCTCGGTATGCCCAGACTATTGTCAAACTCCAGTTCTTCAGAGCAGCGTTGTTTTAAGATGTGCAATGTATTTAAGAAATGCAAGTATATACCTTTAAATTGCCCTACAATTTTAATAGTATATAATGCTAACTTATCTAAATACAAGGATATGTAATTCGTGGTGTAATCTTCCACCTGAAACCGTTCTGTTTAATTTTAGCAATCGACGTAAGTAAACCAAATATATCACGTAGAGAACCTTACCCTACTGTATTTTGGGCCATACACAGGACCAGATTTATATCCCATGCGGCCCTAGGCATCATCATCCTGAATCAGCCATGGACTACAGAAGTCCAACCAATTTGTGCAATTTAGCTATCCAAACATATCTGCCGTGAGTCACATCTGCTGCATCTGTCCAGTATACCCTAATTTTTACAAGGTCTTCTCTTTTTGAGCCCTTTAGGAACACTGTTCATAACCCTATTCACTAATCTATAATTATGCTTATGGGCAACATGGCCAAACCAACGATGTCTCTTTCTGCACAATATGAGGCTCAAAGGAGGTTGCCGACTCCTTTGCCTAACCTCATCATTACTTACAAAGTTGAACCATTTAATGCCCAAGATACTGCGTAAGCATCTAGAATCAAAAGCATCAAGTTTTCTGTTATCTTGTTTAGAAAGATTTAGAATGCACCTAAGAATAAAATTAGACTGTATAATAGTTTGGTTCTTTCTACAGTTAGTTATGGTATTCACTACCATAACTAACTGTAGAATTTTTTGGAATCAACAAAGCTATTATTCGCCTATTTCCCTACATTCTCCATAGATTCTTAAAAGTCCCTGCAGCAATCCCCATACGTCTGTTAATCTCATGCCGCACATCACCAGTATGTTATATGGCTCCCAAGATAATTAAACTGTGACACCTACTCAAGACTGCAACCATTCAGATTAACCGAATCACAGTTTGCCTGACCTATTTTCATCACTTTAGTTTTCTCTCCGTTTATCACCAAACCTACTCTACAACCAGTCTCATAAAGAGCTCTAATAAAAGAATTCTGATCAGCATCATTTGCGAAAAGAGCTAAATCATCAGCATAATCTAAATCAGAAATTTTCATATCTCTAGAACATTTAAAGCCAAAATCTTTCCCTTCCAGTGAATTTCTCATAACGTAATCAATAACCAAACTAAACAGAAAAAAAGAGACCAGAAGTAATGCTAAACCAATTGCTACAAGCCTTACGAACTCGCACACACGACTCAGTGTTATTATAGAGCTTTCATTATATTAACTAACTTGTCTGGTATACCATATGATTTCACAATCAACCATACATTATGACGATCAACAGAGTCGAAAGCCTTTTTGAAATCAACAAAGCTAGCAAAGGTTTCTGAAACTCTAAACATTTCTCAAGAATCTGCTTAAGTGAAAAGATCTGATCTAACATCCCCTACCACTTCCGAATCCACACTTCTCATCACGTAATTGTCCGTCAACCATATTCTTAATTCTATTAAGTACTATTATGCAAAGAACTTTACTTGCAACAGAAAGTAGGCTGATACCCCTATAGTTATCACAAGAACTGTAATCATCTGTACTGTACCTCTCGTAAAATCCTTAGAAACAATACCTTTATCACAAAATATATACGCTACTAAATAGGTATACCTAATAAACTGGCATTTCAGTGTATATACAGCTACTGGACTGAAAAATGGAAGCAGGTATATAATAAATTGACAGAAAATCACATTGAGAGTTCACTACCTTCTGCAACATGATTTTTAATTAAAAATACGTCAAAAGATGTATTAAAGATCTCAATCAAATCTGTCTAAATCTCGATTTTAAACAATATTTGTTTAGTATTCAAAGAATTATCAACGTTGTAATATTTAACAGGCTACAAAACATTGACTGCAAAAATGACTAGTAGAATACCGTGTGCATAGTACCCTGTATTCTACTAGTGAATTCTGATCTCTTAACCTGGTTTAACGTTTTAATTAAATTTTGGGTCAATTCTTTGTAGCCTGTTAAATATATTGTAGCATTGATAACGTTTGGAATATTGAAAACATATTCCTTAAAATTGAGATTTAGAGGGAGATTTTATTGAGATCTCAAATTTATCTTTTGACATATTTTTCATTAAAAATCATATTGAAGAAGTTATTGATCTCTGAATGTGATTTTCTATTTGAGATAACATGGAACCTTTCCAGTTTCCTGTCTAGTACTTGTATATAATACCAAAGCTTTTTTCTTTATTGGGATACAGTTGTTTTAATCTCTATAAAATTTAAATTTAGTTATTATCATTTAGTTGAGAGTTTGTTAAAAGCGTTTAAATCCTCAGATGAAATGAAAGTAGTTAGAATTTTTTTCTTTTTTTTGTTCCATGAAATTTTAATCATGTCATTTGTGTGTAAGGGGAGGGCTCGACTTTCCTTCTGCCTTAGTTGAAATGAGAGAAAGCGTAAATTTTGTTTTTTATATATATATATAGCATTTATATATATATGGCATGAATTTCAATGTCATTTGTATGTGTGAGATCTTTTCATTTCCTTCTACCTTAGCTGAAATAAAAGTTTACAATATTTGTTGTTTTTTCATAACATCAAATTTCAATTATGTCGTTTGTCACAAGTAGAACACAAATGATCCTCGCAGTTTCAATCCAGCAGTAGTGATGCCTCGTAACTGTGTTAATAGTGCAGATGAATTTTGTTACATTTGTGGGAAGGGATGTTTGCAAGCCAGAAAAGGGCCATCACTCCAATAGTGAAAGCGGCATACGTGTTTTATTTTGGATGCAAGATCGGTGACCAGGACAAGACACATATGCTGCAGAATGAGTGCAAGAAATCTTCTGAGGTTGCTGAAAGGCAAAAAAGTGGCGATGCTGTTCCTACGGTTTGGAGAGAGCCAAGCAATCATGCAAATGACTGCTACTCCTGCATGGTTCCACCTGTTTTTGGAGGCATCACAAGGAAAAAGAAGTGGACAATAGCATACTCAAATATACAATCTGCTCTCTGACCAGTTCTGCATGGTGAAGGCCTTCCCATTCCCGAACCTCCAAAGGAATTTTCCATCGATTCAGACGATGAGGGAGACTAACCGTCGGGTTCTCCGCAGTCTTCTAATGATGATCCATACATCTGCCATGGTGCGTCATCTGTGCCACACATTCTCACTGAAGAAGAAATGAACGATCTTGTTATGATCTGGAGCTGTCCAAGGCCAAAGCAGAGTTACTTGGATCAAGACTTAAACAATGGAATCTTAAGGAAAATATGCGAGTGACTTCATTTCCAACTCGTCAGGAGCAGTTTGCACCTTACTTCAGAAAGGAAGATGACCTTGTGTTCTGCTCCGATGTAGATGGCCTGATGAATGCCCTTGGAATCACATGACCCTCAAGAATGGCGACTATTCATAGACTCCTCGAAATTGAGTTTCAAGGTGATGTTGCTGCTAATGGAAATCAACTTCCATCCATTCCAGTCAGACATGCTGTCTACTTGAAAGAAACATATAACCTAAAACAGCTGTTGAACTGTCTTCAACACAGGAAGTATGGTTGGTATCTCTGATGTGACTTGAAGGTAGTGGCTCTGTTGATGGGTCTGCAGCTAGGATATACGAAGTGCTGCTGTTTCTTATATGAATGGGACAGCCGAGCAAAGACTTTGCACTATGTGACGAGAAACTGGCCTCAGAGGAAATCTTTGAAGGTCGGAGAGAAGTATGTGGAACACCCAGCACTGGTAGAAACGCACAAAATCCTGCTACCGTCCCTACACATCAAACTCGGTGTGATGAAAAATTTCGTAAAATCCATGGACCAGACTGCATCAGCTTTCAAGTACTTTGCTGACAAATTCCCTCGACTCAGCGAAGCAAAAATTAAAGAGGGAATTTTTGTGGGTCCTCAGATTCGTGAGCTGTTCAGAGACCAGATGTTCGACAACCTGCTTCAGGGTGACGAGAAAAAGGCTTGGGACGTGTTTCGTCTGGTGTCAACTAAATTCCGCGTAAATGTCAGGGCAGACTACAAGAAACTGGTTGGCATGTTGTCACTGTATCACAAACTTGGCTGCAATATGTCCTTAAAAATCCACTTTCTCCATTCCCATTTAGATTTCTTCCCCGACAACTGCGACATAGCAAGTGATGAGCATGGTGAACGTTTTCACCAGAACATTACAACGATGGAGAAATACCAGGGAAACTGGTCCACTTCAGTGTTGGACACTCGCCAAAGATGATCCTGAGCAGCTGTACAAGCGACGGGCAAAGTGAATGGGAAGTAGAAGTGGAGTTTTATACGTGTGGCATATAAACTGACAGGCTCCTTCAGACCTCTGTGGCAAGCAGCTGCTTGAGGGAGTACTTATACTTACATATGTACGTATTACTCTATAAGAAATTATTGCAGATTTCTCACAAATCGTAGCCAATTTTACATTTTCATTGTCATATTAGTGTTTAGCACCTTGAATACTTTAAAAAATGGCTACTTTTATCTCAGAGGTATTTTTATGAAAATTTGTTGCCCAGTGTAATTTTATAGTAGCAACCATTCTTTTTTAATATTTCTGGCCACCATTTTTCGCTATTTGTTTAACTACCTCGATATCAACACACTAAATAACTAAAGATTGTTTTAAAAGCCTGTGTCATTTAAATGTGGTTGCTGAAAGATTCGTATTCTTTTAATACCCTGGTTCAGTTTTAACATTTATTAAATCAAGTGATCAATTTTAGTAATGTATTTTAAGTTGAAAATAATTTGTATATAAAGCAGTACATAGTTTGGTCTCGGAAAAATTTAAACCGTTCAAGTTTTTCTTTGTCATTTGCTTTAAAGCAATAAAAATGTGTCTTTAATATTTCTATCAGTGCTTGGCTACTGATCAAAGTGCCCTGGCAGTGCGGACTTTAGACCTTCTCAGCTCTAAATTATGGCAAATTTAAGAGGTCACTAAAAATTCGAAATATATAATACATTTTTATTGTCATTGAAGGTAACATTCAAAATTATCTTGAAGTATTATTCTAAGTGTTTGCACAAGAGATTAAAAAAATTCGTGACACAGTAAAACAGGAAATGCATTTTTTTAGGGTTATGTGTAAGTCCAGCCCTGGGTTCGAGCCCCAGGCAAGGAATTGATGCTTATGTTATCTTTCTGCCGAGCCTCACCATCCTCGCATTCTTTTCTAGCTCCTGTGGCAAAGCAAGCTCTGTGAGGGATAATTTATTATTTAATAGCTTCTGTATTGCAATTTATTTATTAAATAATTATATATCATTTTATTAGATAAATGTACTGCTGTCATCTTGTGGTACATTGTTATGAAATGTCTTTGGTCATGTGGATCTGATTTCGTTTCGATAAATTACTCCGAACACTGCCTTCTTAGGGTTCTATTGAGTCATTGTGACTGAGCGATGATTTACCCAAGACAGATGCAGGGGAAAACAAGAATTACTTCCATCTACTGGGAATTCGGTGACACTTTGTTTCTCTAGTAGATGTTCCACTGTGGGTCTATGCCTTTTCATCGTTTTTATTCAGAAGCTGCAAAGATAATTTTCATACACCTGGCATGGCCAAATGGCTAAAGTACTTAGTTACCGATTAGAGGGGCCTCCTTCGAGCCCCGGGTAAGGCATGGATGTTTGTGTTGTCTTTGCTGAGGTCTCGCCTTCTTCAAAGACCTACTACTATGGTATATAAATTGATAGGCTCCTGTCAGACCTCTGTGGCAAGCAGCTGCTTGAGGGGATATTTTATTATTATTATATAGATATATTATGAAGTAGTGATGTAGCATCAAGGGAGACTAAGTTTTTCCAATGTAAATTTAAAATAAAAATACTTCCTCAAACAACTACTTGGCACAGAGGTCTGGCAGTTTATATGCCATAGTAGAAGGTGGTCTGTGAGGATGGCAGGACCTCAGCAGAAAGTAAATTTACTAAATGGTAATTTTATTCCTCTTGCTAAGATTGTATTCTTGCCATTGTAATGCTATCTCTCTTGTGACACTTTAATAAATAAATAAAATAAATACCCCCTCAAGCAGCTGCTTGCCACAGAAGTCTGACAGGAGCCTATCAGTTTATATGCCACAGTAGGTCTGAGAGGATGGCAGGACCTCAGCAGAAAAACGACACATCCATCAATGCCTTACCTGGGGCTCGAACCCAGGTCCCTTAGATAACTCGTTTTAAAGCTGACAGCAAAATGACTCTCTACTGAATTCTTTTAAGCTAATAACCACCTCTTTGCTAATAACAAATGTGTTGTAGTGCATTTTTGGCAGCAAAAGTTTTTTATTACTTTTTTTATTTACATATTGTCAGTAAAAGTGAATAGCACATATCTGAATTAATACAAATAAAACAAACAAAATAACATTACATTAATGTTTATTATTACTGCTGAATTGAAATTTGTGATAAATAAATATATACAAATAAAATTTTCAATGTGCGTTTCATGAACGATGAGGATTTTCTAAGAGACCTACTTCCCTGTTTTCCATAAGTTGTTGGTCTCGATTAACATGGTGGTTTTCAGGAACCTCTATATCATATAAATCGAGGGATCGGTGCACTACAAAAGTCTGCTGGTAATGACTCCATTGGCCTGCAGTTAAAAGGAATTAGAAGTCCAGCCCCCCTCTGATGAATATGGAATGTTCATTTCCAAAGAGAAAAAGTTTGCAATTTTCCAAATTTAGCAGCCTTTAATGATAGAAATTAAAACTAATGGAAATGTCAGAAAATGTGAAAAGTAATATTTATTAGTACCTATTTAAACCCAAAAAAGAATTTTCCATTTATCTCCTAGACCAAAAAGTTGACTATCTACAGATATCGCACCCGGCAAGAAAAGTGACATAACTCAAAAAATGCGTATTTTGAGGTTATGTCAGTGATAAATAGGTATTGTGTTCCTCTACATGAACGAAAAACGTCACATCTCTAACTCGCAAATTAACCGCCAGGGAGCAGTTGTGTCAGTTTTACTTTTAGGCTACTTCACATTCATCATGGCAAGAACAGTGTCACTTTAGTGTTAGTACAAGAAGGTGTGCATGTGTTCGGTCAAGAAAACCGACACATTTCGAGTTGTGACACTATTCGTGTAGAAAGGTAAGTGGAATAAATATTTTAATACAGTCATAAGCAGAAAAGTGTCACTTTTCTTGAAGTAATTAACTCTAAACCTCTTTGTTCCGTTTTATTTTGACTTGTGCCACTTTTCCTGACTGAGAGTGTCAGTATTTTGTTATGTCGTTAACAGTAATTAAATTTTGTGTTAACAAAAACAAATTTTGTGTATTTGTTTGTGGTAGATTTATTATGGACCCAGAGCAGGAGGTACGAGAGTGTGTTGCAGAAGAAACCACAGAACAAGAAAATGCAACGAAAGAGACGGAACTGAACAAAGACACATTAGCAGAAGATCATGACACACATTCTAGTTGGCAGTGTACTGAAAATCCGCATACAATGCGATTGAGGTTACAACGAGTTAAATCGAGTGCCCAATAAGAAGAATCCGCAGATGAAACCATAGATGATTCAGACTTCGATCCAGATTTTAGCATGTCATCATCTTCATCTGAAAACGCGTTGGATTCATCAGGATCGGAAGAAAATGAGAATATTAGTAACGAGACAGAAGGTGCAGAATCGGACAATACTAAAGCAGATAACAAAAGAAAGGGTAAGAAAAGGAAAGCAAATCCGGTTGAGTGGAAAAAGACTAAAGCAAAACTTCTTCGAAATAATGGAAAACCTTATACATCATCATCAATTCGCAAAACAGAAATGCGGGCCAGAAAGATACGTCCAGCGTGTAATGAAAAATGTAGACTAAAATGCTCAAGCAAAATAGAAGAAAACAATAGGCTCGAAATATTTGACAAGTACTGGTCACTGGACAGTCTGAAATCCCAGCGAGAATTTATCTCTAGAAGTATAACTGCCGTTAGACCTCAGTAACAGTACAAAAGAGAAGGAAGTAGGCGCCAATGTAACCATGCGTTCCATTTCGTAATCAACGAGGTAAACGTACGTGTTTGCAAATTTTTCTTTAAGGCCACGCTGGACATCAATGACCGACCTATTAGGATTGTCATAGCCAAATTAAAGGAAGGATTTCTTCAAGAAGATCTAAGAGGAAAACACGGACACCACTCTAAAGTAGATCCCGCAATAAAAGATGGTGTTGTTGCTCATATTAATACAATCCCAAGAATTGACAGTCATTACCTGCGCGCGCAAACTACTTGGGAGTTTGTAGAAGGTGGGAAAAGCTTAGCTGATTTACACCGCGATTACAAAAATGACTATTGAAAAAAATGTTCCTTTTGCAAATCTCACAATGTATTCCCGAATTTTCAACAACAATTTTAACGTCTCTTTTCTCCCCGAAAAAAGATCAGTGCGACTTATGCAGCTCCTATAACAATGCAAGGGAAGAAGAAAAAGAAGCGATACAAGAAAAATATGAAAAACATTGAAAGGAGAAAGTTTTGTCAAGAGTAGAGAAAGAAGGGGATAAAAAGAGAGCAAAAGAAAGCGAAGGCAAAATTATAGTAGCCACTTATGATCTCCAAGCGGGGATACATCTACCCTCTATTATAAAAGTAAAATAAACAGCTACAACTTAACTGTAAGTTAACTTCAGTCAGATTACGTCGAGTGCTTTTTTTGGCATGAAGGTCAAGGAAATCGAGGTGCCATAGAAATCGGCACTTGCGTTCTGAAGTACTTAGAAGAAAAAGCTAACACCAAAAATGATGATAACCTTGAAATTATACTCTACTCGGATAATTGTTGTGGTCAGCAAAAGAACAAATTCATAATGGGAATGTACCTATACGCTGTGCAAAAATTTAAAATCAAATCGATCACACATAAATTTTTTATCAGTTGTCACACCCAAAGTGAAGGAGACAATGAAATAGAATCATAGAAAAATCTATTAAACTAGCTCTTAAATCGGGTCCCATCTACATTCCCACTGATTACGTCAGATTAATTCGATCTGCGAAAAAAACCGGAAATCCATATAAAGTAACAGAATTGAGTTACGAGGATTTTGTTGACTTGAAGAAACTCACTCAACAGATAGGATCAAACTTTAACAAAACATCAAACGACGAACAGATAAAAACCAGCGACATAAAAGTACAGAATAATAACCCCGGAGTTCTTTTTGTGAAAACTACATACGAACGAAAAGAATATGCACAGATTAATGTCAATAATACCAGGAGAAGGCTAGAGAGCATCTCTACAATAAAGTGCGTTCCGGTTTACAAGAAAAAAATGGACATCTCTAATATAAAGAAAGCTCATATTCAATCCCTTATCTCAGCGAAAAGTATTCCCACATTGTATAAGCCCATTTATGAATCTATGTTTATGTAAATTGTGTACTTCTTACTTAATTTTCATTTAATATTTTGTCATTAAAATAAGCTAATAAAACAGTTACCTGTATTCAAACTTTTTTTTTCATTTTTATTCTAAGTAGTGACCTTAACTGAGGTCAAAAGTCTAAGTAAAAATATATAATTTGGGCTTGAAAAATTACTTGAGGGGTTACAACAGAAAAAAATAATAGAGAAGCAAGAAAAGTGACATAACTGAGAGACCTCACCTATTTTTACCTGGTAGCGCCAAATATTCTATAAGAACTCATTTACAGACCCATAGTATTATTCTATAGAATATGATAAAATTTATTGTCAAAAATACTTATCTGAAATTTAAAAGAATCTTGTACTATTTCAATACAAGTTTTATTGATTTCTTTAATTTGTTATTTCTCAAATACTGCATTTTTGAGTTATGTCACTTTTCTTGCCAGGGTGCGATATAATGGGGTTGGGGTTGTTTTACCTCTGAGCGGCACTTTTTTGCAGACCATGGTCTAAATGGCCAGGTCACATGGACCCCCGAAGGCTCAGAGAAGGTTGGGGGAGGGGACCCACTGGAACAGCTGTTGGGAGACAGATGGTAGCCTCCCGTCAAGGCCACCCAGCGTGTTCTTTAACGTGCAGTGTATGGCTCTCCCGCACACGGGGCCACGGCTTAACGTCCCATACGACGGACGGCGGCCTTTCCAAGCCCATCGGTGTCCCCTATTGACCGTGGACAGGGCGGGGAATTCTGCGGAGATAAATCTCAACGCTGACCCAGCTGGGACTCGAACCTGGGAACTACAGATTACGAGCCTGGCGCGCTACCGACTGAGCCACCCCCGCCCCACCGCGATATAATGAAAACAACAGCTATTTTTTTAAAGCAAGCTAAAAAAGAGAGTTTAAATTTAAGACCTCAGTTTAGGGCTTCTTGTTATTTCACAGCAATAATAACAAAATTGTATAAACTTTATTCTATTGTTAAAAATATATAATCTAAAAATTAATTTGTTCTTTACGTGCTAAATAAAAAAAACACTTTCACCAAAATGTGCACAAAATCACCAAAAATCTTTTTTAATCAGTATTAATATTTTGGTTTGAAGCCGATATCTATCTACACAAACGACATATCTTTAACAATTCTCACCTTCTCACTCAGTCATTAGGCTATTATATATTAGTCATCCATGGATCTTGTTTCAATATATTGCATCTTTGGATTTGTTTGGCCACTATGTGCATCCATATTAAATCAGTAGATGTATGGAAAAATTCCGAGATTTCAGAGATGACAAATGAAATAAAATTACTTGATACTATAAGAAAAATCAAGAAATACTTCTTTAACCATTACTTGAACTTCACAAACAATACCATATGATAAAAATTCATTTATCCAGCAGCTTTCCACATAGGTTCTTCTTCATAAAGTAGCTTCAAATTTTCCATAAGTTCTTGCTTCCTCTTTTCCAATTTTTTTATTTTCTGCTCATTACTGTAGAGCCTTCCTTCAAGAGTCTGCAACAATGGCCCACTCACTACTTCTGCTATGTGACACAAGGACTTTGTATACACTGCAAATACAAAGCAGTAATGAGAGTGAATAAATAATGTTATATTGCTCTTACAAAAAAGTTCTGAAAATTATTAAATGCTTATAAAATGCTATAAAGGAATAAAAGGTACAGCTAGACTATCACAGAGGTATCCACTGCTACAGGTCTTTCACAATTAACAAAGGTATTCTAAGTTGGTTATACTATGAAATACCTAGTGACTGCCATCTGCTTTCTTTGAAGATTTTGCTACTGCCACTGATAGAGATTGTCAGAGATATCATTGATAGTATCATTACTGATACTATCTTGCCATTATCTTTCCCACTAAACCAATTTTGACAGCTAACTGTCATTCTCAAGAGTTTAATACAGTTATCTTCATTGACTTCACAGTCTAATGTGAAAGTTATAGTCCTGTTGTGGATATTGCCATTGGGCAGTTTACATCATTTCCTGCTCCATTGTTATTATTGCATTGGTTTGAAACTTAGTCCCATTTCATTATTTTGAGGTGAGATATTTTTAAAAAACAAAGATTTTCTTATACTGACAGGCTCCTGTCAGACCTATATGCCAGGCAGCTGCTTGAGTGAATATATTTTTATTATTTGAATACCTGACCTGAACAAGGTTGTAACCCCCATGAAATAAAAACAGTTATACACGCAACATTGTAGTAAACATCCTGGATCTATAGAAGAAATTTTCTACCCTTTGTGCCTTTTGTTTATAGGGAATTTCTATTTCAAAGTAGCAGAACAAGGCTGTATCTTTCTTCTGAAATGAAAAAGGAAATGGAAAAATGAAAAAAAAAACTGTGGATGGTGAAACAACAAAATAAATATATTGAGCAGTCATATATATATATACTTCCAGAAGTTGAGTCATTGTTTCAGGGGAAATGCTTCCAAAGGGGACAAATTAAAAGAAAACTATACATCTTGGATAAAAAGTGCATTTTTAATTATCAGCTAACTCTGTATCAGCTAAACTGTTGAGTTTTTCTAGTTTATTTAAATTAAAGCAATTGATAAAGAACATTCTGGCTTTTACTGATTGTATCTGCAGCACAGGTTGTTGTTGGGTTGTTTCACCTCTTAGATGTACTTTTGTGCACACAGTGAGTTAAATGGCCAGTTGACCATGACTCCAAAAGAGCTGCATTGAGAAGGAGATCCACTGGAGAGCTGCTAGGAGACAAATTGAAGCCTCTGTTGAGGCCATCTAGTGTGTTCAATAATGTGCACAGGGTATGACTCTCCTAAACATGGATCCATGGCTTATTGTGTTATTGACAGAGAGTAACCTTTCCAAGCCAACCAATGTCTCCTATCTCACCAAGGGCAGAGTGAGGTTTAGCGGAGAAAAATCTCGTTCAAATCACAGTTGGCTGCAACACAGGCAGATACAAAGGATAGCCCATAACGACTGAGAATATTTTTACTGTAAATTGGCAACAATGTTTCAAAGCCATTCAAATGCACTCATTGATTAATTATACTGTCTCATAACTATGACAACTGTTGTTTAACTTTCATGCCATTTCAAGCAGGCCAGTTGGTCATCTATCTTTACAGATTTTAATGAAATTCGGTATAAATGTTAGCAGGCATAAAATATGCAATTGTCCAAAACATTAGGGGTTAAAAAAAATCTCTGAAAAGATTGGTTGGAGTTTTAAGACTTTGAAAGGAAATGTAGCATTTCGATACAGGGAAATACACCCATCCCTCGATTTACAAACATAATGTGCTC
Organism: Ryuthela nishihirai; assembly: GCA_038380435.1. Lineage (NCBI taxonomy): Eukaryota > Metazoa > Arthropoda > Arachnida > Araneae > Heptathelidae > Ryuthela > Ryuthela nishihirai. The sequence goes on from JAWZYU010000027.1 coordinate 10,485,499, forward strand.
TTATAAAACTGTAATGTGAAAATTTGTAAATTCAACAAATATTTGTCATAAATTTTTTCCTTTAAATAACGACTGGTTCTTGGGCTCCAGAAATTCAATAATTTATTCCCTGTATATGCTATAACATCAGAGAATCTTTCAAATGAAAACAATGTACTACAGTAGTTTATGCTAATTGTCATAATAGTATCTATAGTTTTCCTAACTGTACCTAACAATATAGTCCTCTTGTTTACATAATTATAGCTGCATTTTTTATGAGAAAAATAATCTGAAGTACAGTAATACATAAGCAGTAAAATATCAATTCTTGTTTTGATTTCTGATTATCATCTATTCAATATTGTATGCCTAAAGAAAACTAAAAGAATGAGCTGGTAATACTCACCAGAGAAGTCAGTCAACGTCATCTATGTGGGTGAATTTTGTTTTGGGGGTTCCAAGAATTCAGTTTTGGGGAGGCTCTAAGAATTTAGTGCAGAGGGGTTGAAAATAAGACTTGAGTAGGGTTTCCCAATTACTAAAATATTCCACCAACAGGAAGGGTTAAAATGATATTCTATAGGGAATGAGATTTTACAGTTGCTTTTATTTTAATCTATTTTTAGTGTCAAACATAAAATATGTGACTAAAATGAAATTATAGAAAGACAACTGTTTTGGATTTCAAAGCAGGTAGACAAGTTTAAGATTTAGTATAAGACATGATTTTTTATTTTTTTTGGTGGTAGTGGTGGTGGTGGTGGTGGGGGGGGGGGGGGGGGGGGGGCAGTTGGACCCTCTGGGTACGTCTCTGCTGCTCTCGAAGAGTCACTGCATTACCACATATCACGCATTAATTCATACAAAAAACTGCTGAATTTTGATGATAGCAGTCCATGAACCAAATGATCCATCTATATACAAACTTACATACACACACACACGCACTTCCCAGCCAAATTATTATGAGCAATACATCATGCACAAAGTGCCAAGAATTCTAATGCAAAATGTATGACAAATGCAAAATTTCTTACTAAAATATTCTCCATCACTATGAAGGCATATAAAAGCCATAAAGGCGTAATGAAAAGCAAAGTCAAGTACAACATGGGTAAAAAGGTTTATCGTTGGAGCACGATGTGAAGGAGCATCTATAATGGAGGTGATGGAACTCAGTGGAAAATCATAGGGCACAATATGCCAAGCATATGGAGAATGGCAACAGTCTCAACAAAAAATGTCTGCCAATCATGGCAAATGCAGGAGGAAAAAAGCTCTGATAAACAGGGATAGGCATTTGCTGGCACAAACTGTACAGCACAACAGAACTGCCAGAGTTCATCAGGTGAGAGAGATGGCCACTAATGGTACTTTGAAACCCATTTCAATGAGAATTATGTGTAGAAAATTGAAAACTTTGAAATTTGGGAACTGTACCATGATATATGCAACAAAGTATTAGGTAGGTCTTTCAAATTATGACAAATTATTATGAACATCCATCCACTTATCCATCCATTTAAACACATATACATGCAAAATTCTCAAGCAGCCATGTGCTATGGAGGTTTACCTGGCTGTGCAACTTTGTTCTCCAAACACTTCTGTTCTGAGCTACTCTGCTGCATTTGGACAGTGGAGGCCAATTCTAACAAGATCCCATTTGACAAACCCCTCTTTGGAGGCTAATTTCACCATGTTCTTACAACATCTTGTTCTTTACCTTATTTGTCAATCTGTAGTTATGCACACATGCAACATGATCAAACCATTGCAGTGTCTCTGCACAATATGATGCTCAAAGATGGTTGCCAGCTCCTTTGCCTTACCTCATCATTACTTACAAAGTCAAACCATAAAATGCCCAAGATACTGCTTAAGCATCAAGAAACAAAGGCATATTTCCTTTTATCTTGTTTACAAAGGGTTCGAGTTCCACTACCATAACTAACCCTAGAAAGAACCAAATTATTATACAGCCTAATTTTAGTCTGTAGATACATATGCCTATTTCTCCCCACGCTCTCCATAGATTCTTAACAGTTCCAGTAGCAATCTCTATCCTTCTGTTTATCTCATGTCACACATCACCAATATCTGTTACACCAGCTCCTGAGATAATTATACTGAGATACTTGCTCAAGAGTGCAAACATTCAAAATTACTGAACCACAACCTGCCTGACCAATTTTCATCACTTTAGTTTTCTCTCTGTTTATAATCAAACCTACTCTACTACCTGAGCTGTCCCATGGCTGAGTGGTTAGTGCGCTTGGCTACTGATCTAAGGGATCTGGGTTTGAGTCCCAGGTAAGGCATGGATGTTTGTGTTGTTTTTCTGCTGAGGTCCTGCCATCCTCACAGACCTTCTACTATGGCATATAAACTGACAGGTTCCTGTCAGACCCCTGTGGCAAGCAGCTGCTTGAGGGGGTATTTATTATTATATTTTACTCTACTACCAGTCCCACCAACAACTCTAATGAGAGTTAATCTCATCAACATCATTAGCCAAAAAAGCCAACTAATCAGCATACTCTAAATCAGAAATTTTCAAATCTCTCAATCATTTAAGGCAAAAAATCTTTTCCTTGTAGCTAATTCTGCATAACATAATAACCAAACTAAACAGAAAAGGTGACAAAATGCACCCTTGCTGTATTCAGAGCAATACTAAACCAATTGCTACAAGGCTTACCAACTCTCACAAATGACTCTTATTACAGAAAGCTTTCATTACGCTACCTTGTCAAATATGGGCCATAAGAGTTAACGATTAACCATAAATTATGGCAATCAAAAGTCTTTTTGAAATCTATGATGCTACTATAGTAACCACATGTTTCTGAAACTCTGAACATTTCTCAAGAATCTGCCTAAATGAAAAAAAATCTTACCAATACTACCTCTGAATCCACACTGCTCATCAAGCAGTTGCCCATCACCCAAATTATTAATTCTATTAAGCAAAATAATGCAAAGAACTTTACACTTTATCTGGAACAGAAAGTAGACTGATTCTCCTATAATTATCACTTTACCTGGAAAGAAACTAGACTGATTCCCCTATAATTATCACAAGAACAGCAGTAACAATTTTTAAAAATAGGGATAATAATAGCTCTGATAAAATCCTTAGGAACAACACCTTTATCATAAGAAATTCAAAATTTCAGTCAGTCATGTGACAAAAGATGCATTACCAGCTATAAGCATTTCAGTAGAATTTCATTACATCTGGAAATTTATGCAGTTTTCATTTAGAGAAAGTCAAAGTAACTTCTGTTTGTGATATAGGCCTTCATTGAAGCCAGCAATGCATCTATTCTCATTACAAACAATAGAAGTAGAATTATTAACCATACTGTTTGGAGCATCACTGAAATCTAGAGACAGAAGTGGCAGATCGATAAACAATTTCACAGCAGTCAACATATATGAAAGTATCAATGAAACACTTTATTTTGCTGGTTAGGTTTTTAACAACAAATGGTTAACACTCCAAGGAACTTTGCACCACCCTAAGGATGACTGCCAAGTCAACAGTGATTGGCTTATTTCATGTTCTGCTAAGAACATTTTAGTGTCTAAATTACCAGCCATCCATTGTTAAGAAACCTAACCAACAAAATAAAATATTTACCTTAATACTTTGATATCATCCACCTACTTTAACATCACCCCCACTTAAACATGATAGAATCCCCACCTTCAATAACCTTACCATATATCCCTTAATCCCTGGATGCCAGTCCAGCTGCTTTGTCAGCTAAGCCAAGGATTCTTATCAGCTGTTAACTGATCCTTTACACATTTATTAAGCTCTTTGTAATATTTTCTGTTATGATTAGTAGGGTGTTAAGGATATTCCTACAGTTCTTTCTTTCAATACATCTTGGATAAAAAGTGCATTTTTAATTATCAGCTAACTCTGTATCAGCTAAACTGTTGAGTTTTTCTAGTTTATTTAAATTATCAAATAATTTTACAAAATTATTTGAGTGATAATGCACATCTGCAATGCCATTATCACTCAAATAATTTTGCTTCCTCTGCTCCTTTTTGCCCAAAAGAGTACTGTTAGTTTCAAGAAGATCCTGTTTAAAATGGTCCCATGTTTCCTTAACTTCAGTAGTAAGTAAACCATGACTGTCTGAATGTATAAGGGTGTTGTAACTGGGTCTTTCAGAGCTTCAATGTGAAAGATAAATTTCTTAACTTTAGTACACTTCTTAGGCTTAGGTTGCAAGATACTTTTAACAAAGTAATGGTCAGACCCAATTTCAGCTCCCCTATAAGGCTTGGTATTCCTTAACAGAACGAGCACATTTGCTGTTACTTATTAATATATAATTGATCATATTCTTATGCAACCCATCTAGTGAAACCCACGTGTATTTTTAAATGTTATGGTGTTTGTAATAAGTAGTCCTTATCCTCAAACCATTAAAGTTATTTTCCTGTATGGGAACATTTCCCATTGCCATTGCAAATGCCAAAAGGACTTATTCCTCAAAGATCAGAGTCAGTACCCACTTAAGCACTGAGATCATCTAGCATAAGGATAATATCTCCTTTCTTCTTTTAGAATTCAAATACCCTAAATGTTTTCCTTTGTCATTTTTGTCAAATTCCTTGGTGGGAGCATAACAGCAGATAACTTTCAAATCTTTAACTCTAATTTTATATTTATCTGTAAAAATTTTCTTTTCTGCAGTCATATCTTAAAAGAGCATCACTGATGTGTATGCTATCCTACACCTTGCACATGCTTTTCATTCCATCTCCCGGAAAAGAGAAATTTAAGATTATTTTTAAATATCAGACCTTTTCCTGCCCATCTGATATCTTGCAAGCCCAAAAATATCTAAGTTATAACACTGGAATTAGTGTGTGAGGACATCAAGAAAATAATCCCTATGAAGAGTCTTACATTCTATGTACCCATGGAAAGAAAACAGTTAACGGGATCTGCGAAGAAACCACATTTATTAAGGGGGTAATGTCAACAATATTTAACAGCACCCTAATTGCAGGCATGGGGGAAAAAACCTGTCCTTCCCATCACTAAAACCTTAAGCTACCCATGCTGGTAGGACTTCCCTCAGTATAAATATGGTGATACCCAGAAGAAAGCATTCAGTTACTGATGGACTCATATCAGCTGGTGGATTGTCCACCAGCTAATATGAGGTATCTTGTGCTTCTATTCACTTGGAGCTGTCAACACACAAACAAAACACAACAGTAGGTTTTTTTTTTCTTCGAAAGGAGCTCAATGAATGCATAAAGTTTAGAATCCATAATAAAGTTTAAAGCCATAATCGAGTCTGGTTAGTTTATGTGGCCAGACCAAAGACCTGTGATTGATGACTCCTCAGCAGGGAAGAAAATTTTGAAAAAGTAGTCTTAGCAGCTGATATCAGTAGGCCATACAGATCTGACACCCCTCCCCTTCAGTTCCTTTCCACAAGAGAATATATATTTTTTGGAAGAAACTAACAGATTGCACCACGAGAAGGTGGAGTCAGCCTTTCAGTGCTAGACCTGGCTGGTTCTGTGCATTACCACAGGGAATTGGTACACAGTTCTCCTTCCAGTGTATACCTTTTTATGTGTTGCTAAATTGTAACAACCATTGTAACTATAGTCATACAAACAAAAGCTATAACGTTTTTCACTAACCTCACAATTTTTTTTTTCTCAAAACTAATGTGCTGTGCTCTTTCTAATGACTTTTGAATACCAGAACCATGCAGTGCAAATATTAATTAACTATTTATGTGCCACTTTCTTCCACTGATGAACAAAGCCTCTAATTATAAGAACTTATGCTGGAGTTCAGTGTGCAATGAAAGAATCACACATTCCACAGAGTGATGCACAGGCTGGGATCAATTTTCCTTTATGGGGCAAAAAATTTTCTTCGCTTTATAAACGTTGAAAACTTTCTTTTTTTCCCTATTATATGCAGAAAGGGAGATTTTTGAGATACTACAGTTTTGTTAAATCAAAGTTCGTACACATGTAGCAAAAAAAAATTTGCTGTCTTACATGGTTGTAAACTGATCAGTTAAAACATATCAGCAAATATATCCAAGTTTTTATTACAAACACAGATAAAAAAATTAAATAATGAATGTCACAGAAGCTTACAAATAACAAATACTAGATAATAAGAAATAGTTTGCTGAAAAATTTGAGTTTTGCCATGAGTGGGATATTAATCCAGATCTGCTGATTACATGCCAGGTGTTCTAACCAGTAAACTACTGCTGTTAGCTCATTTTCCACAAATTGTGACTATAAATCTTCTCTATTTTTGTCACTCATGACACCATCTATGATTGGGAATGAGCAACATAGCTGCCATAACGCTGTTGATCATTAAATAATTAATTGTGCTATTAGCATTATCAGTGCAAAATTCAATAGCAAAGTTGCACTGATAATGCTAATAGAGTGAGTGACTAATTATTTGACATTACTGTGGAAGCTAGGTTACCCATTCCTGATTATAGATGGTGTCACAGAGACAAAAATCGGTATGCTTTATAGTTACAATCTGCTGGATAAATGAGCTAGCTGAGATAGTTTAGGGAGTTGAACACCTGACATGTAATCAGGAGGTAGGGGTTTGTATCCCCCGAGGAAAAACTGAATTGTTTCAGCAAAACATTTATTAATTTCTAAGTTTACAGGTAACATCAATGCTCTCTATGTACTACTGATATCAGAGACTAAAAGTGATTTCCTCATTAAAATAAAAAGCTGTTTCTAATAGCTTTTCGATACTCTACACACACATGCACACACACACATATATATGCAAAATCCAATGCTGAAGGCATCAAATAAACTAAACAGGTTGGATAGTCCCCAAGACTGCAAGAAAAAAATTTGTAAAAGTAATTTAGAGAGTAAATTTTTAATTAATTCAAGCTAATTTTATAAAATGTTACTACTAATTATATAACATTCTAATTTAAATTTAGATAAGATTGGTAAAAATTCATGAATAAAAATTATGTAGTATAGTAGAGATCTCTCTTAGGTTCACATAACTCAAGTGTGAACAAATAATTTATTACACGATTATGCTGTTTTCATCAGTACAATTCTTAGTCTACTGCGACCAGTTACTCAAGATTATAAAATCCATGGTCTAGGTATGAGCTACTAGACATGGTAAAAAGTTAACTTAGGGGATTTTTTAATCTAGTTAAAAAGTCCAAAGTAGAGTTGTAAAACATTTACCCATTTATAAAAGTCCAGCTGGCTTCAGCTACCATTGCACATCTTGATTAATCCTCGACACTTTTCTTCATGCTCATACTTGAAGCACTGATGATAATATTTAGAGGACTGGTATCTATGGTGCACAGCAATTATATTGCGAAATCCTCTAAATATTATCATCAGTGCTTCAAGTATCAGCATGAAGAAAAGCTTCGAGGATTAATCAAGATGTGCAGTGGTAGCTGAAGCCAGCTGGACTTTTATAAATGGGTAAATGTTTTACAACTCTACTTTGGACTCTTTAACTAGATTAAAAAATCCCATAGGTTAACTTTTTACCATGTCTAGTAGCTGATACCTAGACTATGGATTTTATAGTCTTGGGTAACTGGTTGCAGTAGACTAAGAATTGTACTCTGATGAAAACAGCATAATCGTGTAGTAAATTATTTGTAACCTACTTGCTGTGTTTTAAATTTTAATATCAAATATGAATCAATTAGCATTTGATTTAGTTTAAATACATAATGCCTAGAATAACTAATATGCTAGGTAACACCTTGACAAAAGTTTGGCACAAAAACGTATGTCCATTCATAAATCATACTTCAGTTTGGCACAAAAACGTATGTCCATTCATAAATCATACTTCATTCACATCTTTCTACCTTACTACTCCATTCACAAGGTAGGCAATGCCCCTGGAAATTTTGGACACTTTTCAAGGGATGACTCCTGACCCACAGCAGCTAGAAACCCAATCTGTTACCCCAACAGGGATAGAACTAAATAGGACCACCCCACCAAATTTGGGACTGATTGTTCAAGTACCCGTGGAACCATAGGGAAACTGACAATTTCTGCTATCAATGATGTGACACATCTGCTAGTCCATTGATCCGTTCGGTCATTCACCAGAAATTGTGGCTATTATATAATATGATACATAGACTTCCAGCTGTGATGCAGGGTGACAGGGTGTGTACAAATGAAATTCTATTTTCACATGGGAGCTTTTTACTATAAACTAATGAGTAAATTCACTAAACATAGCTTAAATAAATAAATAAATAAATAAAACCCTCAAGCAGCTGCTTGCCACAGAGGTCTGACAGGAGCCTGTCAGTTTATATGCCATAGTAAAAGATCTGTGATGATGGCAGGACCTCAGCAGAAAAACAACACAAACGTCCATGCCTTATCTGGGGCTCGAACCCAGGTCCCTTGCATCAGTAGCCAAGTGCGCTAACCACTCGGCCATGCTTAGTGTTTGTAAAACTAAGGTTATAACATTTCATGGAATATTAAAAACAGTGAAAGAAAGAAAAAGTGGTCTGTAAATGGTAGCTAGGTAGTCACTAGAAGGAGAGCTATGCACCAATCCCCTGTGATGATGCATAGAACCGGCCAGGCCTAGCACCTAATGTCCGATGCCGCCTTCTTGTGGTGCAGACTGTTAGTACCTTTCAAAAGAGATACTCTCTTGGGGAAGTGAACGGAAGGGGAGGGCTGCCAGATTAATGTGGCCTACTGATCTGGACAACTATGGCTACTTTTCTTTTTATTTTCTGCCCTGCTGAGGAGTGGTCAACCACACAGGGTCCTGGTGCTGACCATATAAACCCACTGGACTGGACAGATATATGGTTCTGAGCTTGATTATGGATCCTGATTTTGCTGCACTGGTGGGCTTCTGTGGAGGGAAAATCTTCCGCTGTGTTTTCTGTCTGTTTGTGGGTTGACAGCCCCAAGTGAATAGATTCACAGGATATGTTTATCAGCTGGTGGATAATCCTGAGCAGAGGTCATCGTCAAATTTTACATTGGAGGAAGTCTTCCAGTGTAGATGGCTTCAGCCTTTAGTAGTGGGGGAATGGGTCTTTGCCCCATGTCTGCGATTAGGGGGCTGTTTGATATTGTTGGCATTCCCTCTCTCAATAAACATAGTTTCTTTAAACATCCCACTAACCATTTTCTCTCCATAGGTAGTTGGAATGTGAGGACTCTGCACAGAGCTTTTTCTCTTGATGTCCTCACACAAGAATTCCACCATTATAATTTAGATATTCTCAGCTTGCAAGAGACCAGATGGACAGATAAAGGTCAGTTTCTTAAAAATAATCTTAAATTTCTCTTTTCAGGGAGGGACGACAATAAGCATCACCAAGGCGTGGGTCTGCTTCTCAGCAGACACACTAGTGATGCTCTTCTAGGATATGAGTGCATTAATGAAAGGTTTCTTACAGCAAAATTTCAGACAAGCGTTAAAGACTTGAATGTTATCTGCTGTTATGCCCCCACTGAGGATGCCGATGAGGATGAGAAGGATAGATTTTATGGACAACTTCAGGATATTTTGAATTCTGTCAAGAAAGGAGACATTACCCTTGTTCTTGGTGACTTCAATGCCAAAGTTGGTACTGACTCTGACCTTTGGGGAGGGGTGATTGGCCCTTTTGGTATTGGTAGCTGCAATGGCAATGGGTGCCAAAGTTGGTACTGACTCTGACCTTTGGGGAGGAGTAATAGGCCCTTTTGGTATTGGTAGCTGCAATGGACAACGTCTCCTACAGGTAAGTAAACTCAGTGAATTCAGAATAACTAACACTTATTACAAACACCGCGACATACATAAGTACACATGGGTTTCACCAGATGGGCTGCATAATAATATGATTGATTATATATTAATTAACAGCAAATGGACTAGTTCTGTTAGGAATACCAGGTCTTATAGGGGAGCTGAAATTGGATCTGACCATTACCTTGTTAAAACTGTCTTGCAACTTAAACTTAAAAAGTGTTGTGCTAGGGTTAAAAAATTTACTTTTAATACGGAAGCTCTGAAAGATCCAGTTATAGCCAAAGCTTACCATGATAGGTTACTTAGTCATTATGACAGTCATGGTTTGCTTACTACTGAAGTTGAGGAAGAATGGGATCATTTTAAACAGGCTTTTAATGGACACTAACAGTACTCTTTTAGGAAAAAAGGAGCAGAAGAGGCAGAATTATCTGAGTGATAAGGCACTTGAGCTTATTTCGGAAAGAAAGAACTGCAGGAATGTCCTTAATCAATACCCTACTAGTCCTAATAGAAAGCATTACAGAGAACTTAATAAACATGTAAAAGATCAGTTAGCTGCTGATAAGAATCTTTGGCTTGATGGTTTGGCTGACAAAGCCGAGGAAGCAGTTAGACAGCACAACAGCAGAGAGCTGTACCAGATAGTTAATGTTTTGTGTGGTAGAAAACGGACAGGTATACAGGGATTGAAGGATAAACAAGGTACAGTTATAGAAGGTGAGGATTCTGTCATGGCTAGGTGGGCTGAGCATTTCTGTGATATTCTAAACAATGCGGTTAGTTCTATTCCCATTGTTTGCAATGATGATAGATGCATTGGTGGCATTAATGTTGGCCCTATACTATAACACAATCTGAAGTTATTTTGGCTGTTTCTAAACTTAAACTACATAAATCCCCAGGGGTAGATGAAATTACTACAGAAATGCTTAGAGCTGGGAATGTTTCGGTTACCACTTGGATGACTGAAATTCTGAATATCTTTTATGATAAAGGCATGGTTCCTAAGGATTTTACCAGAGTTATTGTTATCCCTATTTTCAAAAAAGGTGATTGCAGTTCTTATGATAACTATAGGGGTATCAGCCTACTCTCTGTTCCAGGTAAAGTTCTTTCCATGATTGTGCTTAATAGAATTAAGAATCTGGTTGACAGTCAATTGCGAGATGAGCAATGTGGATTCAGAAGTGGTAGGGGATGTGTGGATCAGATATTTTCACTTAGGCAGATTCTTGAGAAATGTTTAGAGTTTCAGAAACCTCTGGTTGCTAGCTTTGTTGATTTCAAAAAGGCTTTCGACTCTGTTGATCGTCATAATTTGTGGTTGATTGTGAAATCATATGGTATACCTGACAAGTTAGTTAACATAATGAAAGCTCTCTATAATAACACTGAGTCATGTGTGAGAGTTGGTAAGGCTTGTAGCAATTGGTTTAGCATTACTTCTGGTGTTCAACAAGGGTGCATTTTGTCTCCTTTTCTCTTTAGCTTGGTTATTGATTATGTTATGCGAAATTTACTTCAAGGGAAAGATTTTTGCCTGAAATGGACTGGAGATACGAAAATTTCTGATTTAAATTATGCTGATGATTTAGCTTTTTTGGCAAATGATGTTGATGAGATGAACTCTTTCATTCGAGCTGTTGATGAAACTGGTAGTAGAGTAGGTTTGGTTATAAACAGAGAGAAAACTAAAGTGATGAAAATTGGTCAGGCAGGCTGTGATTCTGTTAATCTGAAGGGTTGCAATCTTGAACAGGTGTCACAGTTTAATTATCTTGGGAGCTATGTAACAGATACTGGTGATGTGCGGCATGAGATTAACAGATGGATTGGGATTGCTGGCGGGACTTTTAAGAATCTATGTAGAGTGTGGAGAAATAGGCGTATACATCTGAAAACTAAAATTAGACTGTATAATAGTTTGGTTCTTTCTAGGGTTAGTTATGGCAGTGAAACTTCGACAGTTTGTAAACATGATAACAGGAAACTAGATGCATTTGATTCTAGATGCTTATGCAGTATCTTGGGCATTAGGTGGTTCAACTTTGTAAATAATGATGAGGTTAGGCAAAGGAGTTGGCAACCTCCTTTAAGCAGCATATTGTGCAGAGAGAGACTCCGCTGGTTTGGCCATGTTGCCTGTATGGATAATTATAGATTGGCGAATAGGGTTATGAACAGTGTGCCTAAAGGTCTCAGAAAGAAGGGGAGACCTAGGATGTGGTGGGCAGACAATGTCAAACAGAACCTTGTTAGAATTGGTGTGCAGTGGCCAGATGCAGTAGATGTAGCTCAGGATAGACTTGCTTGGAGAACTAAATTGCACGGTCTGGTTGGACCTCCGTAGCCCATGGCTGCTTGAGGATGATTATGATGATGCAAGTTTCTAGATTATTCTTAACCCTTACTACATCGCAGCCCAAAGAATTGCTTTCATCTTTCCCATTCTAGTGATTGGAGAGCGAAGTTTCGCTCCCATAGTACAAGGTCCCATAGTACAAGGTTGAGAAAAAAAACTTTTTTTCGAATAGAAATCTGAATGTTTTTCAACTGTTTCTAATTAAATATCAAAAATAACATTTAAATCTATGATATATATTTTTTATCTGTTGATTCCACTTGAAAAAAAATTTATGATCAAGTTTAAAAATAAATTCATTTGAGTCACATAGTGTTCAGCACATATGCACAATGTTCAGCACTGTAAACAGCACCAAGTAGCACCAATTTAGTTTATGCCTTTATTCTGCCGTTCCATACTTAGATTATCGATCGGTTGCATTTCATCGTATTTTGTGCTATTTATAGCTCTACTAGAGTTGTAATGCTTTCTAAACTTTTAATGTAAGGATAGTGATTTTTTTTTACTAATGGAAATTGTGTCATCCAGGAACTATGCACATCAGCTTTCAATCAATATTTTAGCAGACTTTCGATTTTAAAACGTTTTTTATTCACTTTAATGCTTCTAAAATTATTTTTTATTGTTTCTCAAATGGATACTGCAATAATAAACAATAATTAATTAGAAACGATCGAAAGTGAAACTGCTAGTGATCTATAATGGAGGCAATCAGAACATACATTAAAATTACTCAGAGTGCGAATTTTAAACAGAACTTTATCTAATATATAAAGAAGAAAGTTTGTTTGTTTGTTTGTTTGTTTGTTTGTTTGTTTGTTTATCTGTCTGTTTATGCACTCAGCCTCCAGAAGAGCTAGAGACCCAAAGCTTTGCCTGAATGTTTCCCTTCACCCAGGGAAAGAATATAGGATATGTGCAAATTTGCTGGGGTCAACCAAAATTGGGGTGGGCAGGTTTCAATTTCTCAAACCCCCCATAGACTTAACATTAACACTTGAAATTTATTCAAAATAACTATTGTCATTAATAAATATGAAAAAAGGAACACATCAAACTAAACTAATATCTGATTTCATGTGATTAAACACTAGCTGAATGTACCTGGCACTGCCTGGGTACATTCAGCTATACTTTAGCACAGATTTTCAACAGGAAGAAATTTTCCCATGTTTGCTTGGATCATTGTTGACATCAGCAAGTTCTCTCATAGCCCATGGCTTAGTTTCTGTGTAAGCTATCAAGATTTTTATTTCCATTACCACAGATTTTGTCACCCTATGGCTCCACATAGTCCAAATTTCCTGCACAGTGTCCTCTGTATGCCAAAGTGATTGGTTTAAAAATCAGGTTCCTACTTGGCCCGTGGCTTCGTTTCTGCACAAATTGTGACGTTTCTGCACAAATTGTGACCTGCATATTCTATTATTTCCTGCACTAAAAGTTAGTTTCATTAGACCCCCCCGACATTTTATCACAGTTTGAACACGAAGAATTTCCTGGTGTTGCAAAGGTCATTGCTAACTCAGAGCACGCTCTAAGAGCCTGTGGCAAATGATCGAAATATTTACTTCATCAGATTTTGGAGTCCTGTATATCTATAGTCACCAGATGTCCCGCTTTTGATGGGACAGTCCCGATTTTTAACAATTTGTCCCGTGTCCCGCGGCGTTTTAAAAAAGTCCCGATTTTTGGAAAGAATGCACGACGAGCTAGGGAACGGCGGGAGAACGGGAAGGGAATATATGGTTTTCGGCGGCCATGTGGCTATTTCGCCAGGACATGAGTTTTATATTATTTTTGTTAATTTTATAATATTAAACTTTAATAATAACAAATAATTGTTGAGAACTGATTATCGAGAACTGCTTATCAAAGTTCGCATTGTTGATCAGTTGTTAGAATTCGACCACCATTGTTTAGACTTAATGAACAATGGCATTTTTTGGTATTGGCAACGACGAAAACATTTTGTAACTGTCTCTCAGACGATACACACCGTACTGCGTGCTAGTGCTAGTTAAACAAGTGATGTCAACAAATCAGCTATTTATTTATTTATTTCATAAATACATAAATTTTCTTGAATTTAGCAGACAGTACTCATATTATTTATATTTTATAGTGGCGGCAAAAAGTCTAGCGCCGGTCTTGTAAGTGACACTTACGACTTACGTTACGGCAAATTCAGAGGAAAAATAATACAAGTTAGTATTGTTATTATTTAGAAAGAAATATAGGATTAAAATTAAAATAATTTTTAAAATATAGTTACTTTATAACAATCAAATTAATTTAATTTATAAACTAACAATAAAATATGGTGTCCCGCTTACCAATGGTGACCGCTCATGGTGTCCCGCTTTACCAATGTTAAAATCTGGTCACTAAATGTAAATCTCAACATAAGTAACCGAAAGGTCCCAAATTTTGTAGGTGGGTTCCCCCTGCCTGACCCCATGTGTTTCATGGGTTTGAAAATCAGATCCCTAGCTTCAATAATGGCTAAATAAAGCTTCAATAATGCTTCAATAATGGCTTCAATAAAAATCAGATCCCTAGCTTCAATAATGGCTTTGGAAATGTGGGGAATTTGGCAACAGCAGTAGATTTAAGTGCTATTTTAACTCTTTACATTCAGTTAGGGAGCAGTAAATGGCAACAATAAATTTGACAGAGATTCTTGTTCCCCATAGGAATAGCATGGTAAATATTTTTGCTTCTAGCAAGATCCCCTTTTGGACTTCCGACCAGAAATTTGGCACTGCAATTCAGACCACAACCAGAAACATTTCTGAAAGTTTGAAGCATGTACATTGATTTTCTGATGAGTTATGGCTGCCAAAGACACTTCTTTTACTATATAGATTTACAGTTGAGTTATTCAAAGTTGAGTTATTCAAAATAACTGCTGCCACCATTAAATTTGAAAAAATCAATGCATCAAACTAATTTCGTGTGATAAACTCATTGCTGAGTTTGTTGGGTCAAGAGCACAAATGTCCATGAATACTGAAGTCGTTCTAATTAAGCATGAGCAGAAAAACATGAGATTCTTTGTTGAAATGAAAGCTTCAAAATCTAAATTCATATCAGAAGTTAAAATCATTAACTAAATTTGAAAAATATGCAAAAGTTGAAAATAAAATTATATACAAATAATTAATAAATGTTTTAAATATTGCACTGAGTAATAAATAATTTTGTTTAATAATAATAATTTTTTTGTACCTTAACATTTATATGTACCTCAGAATGTAGTTAATTTTCTTTTGCTATAATGTTATATATGCCTGGCAAATTGTATCTAAGGAACTCTGGTGGGTAGGAAGTGATTTGAAAAATTCGATTTTCTGGGCAAGGGAATTCCAGTTTTTGGTTTAGAAACTTCTGACATGGGGAGGATAATGGGTACCTTGAACTATGTCCATTTCTTTCCTCCCCTAAAAGAGAGGGAGAAATTTTTAAACCAGAGGGGGAGGTTGGGTTGCATTGTTTTACCTCTGAGTGGCACATTTTGCACACAATGGGTAAAATGGTCAGGTCACAAGGACCCCTAAGGCTCAAAGAAGGTTGGGGGAGGGGACTCATTGGAACAGCTGTTAGGAGACTGATGGTTGCTTCTGTCAAGACTATCTAGTGTGTTCTTTAACGTGTACAGGGTATGGCTCTCCCACACATAGAGTAATGGCTTAACATCTGTCCAATTCAAGGCAGCCTTTCCAAGCCCATTGGTGTCCCCTACTGACTGTGAAAAGGGTGGTGAGTTTTGCAGAGATAAATCTCAAGCTGACCCAGCTGGGATTCGAACCTGGGAACTACAGATTACGTATCTGTGCGCTACCAGCTGAGCCACCCTCGCTCCCCGGAGGGGTAGATCGAATGATATTTATGCCAAATGAAAGCTTGCGACATGGGGAGTGCCATCTACTCTACATTTTAGAAAGTTTCAAACCTGAGCTACATCGGGTAAATCTGCTAGTTTATCAGTATTTTTAATTACATTTATAGCATATAAACATCAGGAAATTGTGACTTTTAATCAAAATTTCTGCCGGAATTTTAGGACTAAACTTTTCTGTAGCAGTTATGTGGCTTCATAATAAAGCAACTCATTCTCAAATTCAGTGAAAAGAATTAATCCTTTGCACTCGAGAGGCAACCCTCAGTCGCCACTTGGTTTAATGCAGCAACTCAAATGGTGACTGAGAGGCAACAATAACTGTTTTATAAACAGAGATCCTTTGCACTCGAGAAGCGACTCTCAGTCACCACTTGGTTTAATGCAGAAACTCAAATGATGACTGAGAGGTGACAATAACTGTTTTATAAACATATATCTTTCTTCTTTACATTTTTAGATGCTGAATTCCTACATCTTATATTAACTTGTAAAAAGCAAAGAAATGAAAGTTCATTTAGTCATTTGAAATACATTAAATCACCGGTCGATCAACTAAGAGGTGACACATTCACAATACTTGTCCTGATAAATCGAGAATGCATCTTGGTGAGTGCTTCCTAAAATATCACACGAGGCAAAATTACAAATCTTGATATTCAATATAAGGTTATTATAATGTAAAAATATGTGAAATATTGAAATAAAACAGTTGTCTGTTACTTTATGTATGATTTATTTTTCTGTTAGTTGTACAATGTTTTCGCAAAAAAGCTTCGAGTTGCTACTTCCCTATAGTGAAAAAACCTTCAAGTGCAAAGGGTTAAACTTTAAATGCTTTGAAACATTTTCAATTTTTTTTTCCTTAAACTTTATCACTTTTCTGATATATTTTTAATTTATTATTTAAATTATCTGGGGTTTTATTAAATTATTTTTATGACACTGCTTTACTTAGGCTTAGAGTTTGCCAATCATCAAAAGTCTAAGAAAACGCATTATATGCATAAATGACTATATAATTTAGAAAAACCAAATAAATGAAAGATTTAAGCAATAATCAAAATATTATGAACTGTTTATATTGAAATAATAAAATAATATAGAAAATATATATTTGAAATGTTACTAAAAATAAAGTGGAAAAAATACAGTAAAATTTTGCAATGTTTTAAAAATATGCTTAAAAAATTTAACATACCATTTTTTTTTCGATTTTTTTCGATTTTATTAAGCACAATTAAATACTCTTTTGGCATATAATATGACATATTTCCACTCATTAGTTACTTCAGGATGAAATTCTAAAGTTGTTTATTTTCTTTTCTGAAAACACTTGAAAATAAATCTAGCCATAGTAAATTCAGCTTTAGAAACCCAACACTTGTAAGGGTTAAAAAAAAAATGGAAAAATTCAGTGAAGTTTTCTTGTCTTGATTTGCAACATTTATGATAGAGAAGAATCCTAGAAATTACTTCTAGCTTTTATAGGCCTTCTCATACAAGGTCATATCCTACCAAGACCAAAGTCACTGTTGATCACACACAAAGTTTGCCCTGCTGGAATGTAACTAGTTCCCTAACCAATATGCCAGTTAATTTTATGTTTCATCTATAAAACACAATAACAGTGTAAAAGAAGTTAATTAGTTCAGTAATAGTAAAACACTAAATACTTTAAAAATATATATATTTTCAGATATTACCTGCACCATTATGGAGCTTTGTCAATAAATCAAGATCAGGAATTTGGTTTGTAATACCATATGCCCCTTGCTCTTCTTGGCATAAAATTCGAGGTAATTGAACAAGGGAATCCAAGCATGCACCACTCACATGAGTAGCAGGAACAATATGAAGAGGAATTTCTAATCTCATATATCTAAAGATGAAAAAAAAATCCAACCAGAATGATAATTATAAATAAGGTCACATATCACTTTACATTTCATTTCCTGCTATTTTACTTTCAATCCTCTTTCTGGAATCATTAATTTAAACATTGTTTCTTTTTGTGCAAATTTAATGATAAAAACATTTAGTCTCTTAAAGATAGTTTCTAAAAGCAATCAAAAAGTATTGGAATAGCAAGTGAGGCTACTAAAAAAGTAAGATCTCTTTTAGAATTGTATTCTCAAATGATAGCTAAATTAAAAAAAAAGAAACTATCTAAATTAGTAAATCCAAAAAAAAGGATTAGAAAACGATGCTTAACCCTTCCAGTGTGCAGCCTGAAAAACTGGTTTACATCCATAGGCCAAACTATTTTCTCTCTATTTCAGCCAAAAAAAAAATTTAATTTTAGTACTTTTTTTTGCCAAATAACTAATGAAAGAAATTATTGCACATTATAAGAGAATTAATCAGCATTTAATTCTTGATTTTCTGAAAATAAAATATTTAACAAAAAAGATGATCAATTTTATTTTAATAGGACTTTTTTTTGAGTAGTAAAAAAAGTATCAGGCAATGCAAATAAAATTTTATATAAAAAAAACCTAATAGGCAGAAATGATTATCTTGCACATGAATAGAAAGGCTATTCATTTCTGAATAACAAAAAAAAAATAATTTTCTTGCTTCAAGTAAATATTTCTCTTATTTCGTAATTTTTTTTCTCAGTATCTACTTTGAGAAAAGCCCAGGCTTTTATCCAATTGTGCTGAGTCAAATAAATAAGTCAATTTTAGAATTAAAAAAACATTACCAATCAACAGAAATATGTCATGTTATATACCAAATGAAACAGAACTCCAAATCTTATGAAAACTTACGTTTTCACAGTGATATAGCAAAAAAATAGATCAGACTATGCAATTAAAAGCTTAATATTAGAAAATGTGATCGACTTTTTGACGTTGATAAATAAATAAATATTTTGCATTCTGGCATGTTTCTGGAGAGATGTGGGCTCAAGTCCTGTATATCAGCAAAAAATTTTCCACAAAATATTTATTGATTTATCAACGTCAAAAAGTCAGCAGGTAACGCTGTGATTGTCATCAATGTTTAAATCATTAATAATGCTAAATAGTGTGATGAGACTTTATTATTTATTTTCATCTTACTCAGTGCAACATAAAAAGTAATAGTTGCCACCCGAGATCATAGATTGTGTCAACAGCTGGCCCAAAAATCTTGGTGAAGAGTTTAGTCTTAAATTAGCGAAAAAAAGACAGAGCTGGCATTAGTTCAATGGTAGAATACTCTGGCATGTTTCTAGAGAGATGCGGGTTCAAATCCCATATGCCAGCGAAATTTATTCCGCAAAATATTTATTGAATAAAAACAGTTAAATTACATATTAATTGAAAGTAAAATTCATCCCAAATAATATTATATTTACCTGAAACATAATTTTTATTCCTTTTAACGATTCTTTTCAGTGTTGGGTTGGGTTGTTTTACCTCTGAGCGACACTTTTTTGCACACCATGGGCTAAATGGCCAGGTCACATGGACCCCGAAGGCTCAGAGAAGGTTGGAAGAGGGGACCCACTGGAATGAGCTGTTGGGAGACAGATGGTAGCCTCCCATCAAGACCATCCAGCACATTCTTTAATGTGCACAGATATGGCTCTCCTGCACATGGGGCCATGGCTTAACGTCCCATCCGACAGACAGTGGCCTTTCCAAGCCCATCGGTGTTCCCTATTGATCATGGGCAGGGCAGGGAATTTTTCGGAGATAAATCTCAACGCTGACCCACTTCTTTTCAGTGTGGTACATTTTAAAGCACACATCAGCATTATACACTATGTTGAAAGAAGTCACCAGAGTGTTTGACAAAATGTTGCATTTATTGAAATTTCAGTAGGATGTCTGCCCACCTTTGGCCACAATTACACTCTGCACTCTTTTGGGCATACCTTCAATCAGGTTTTGATAATGTATGGCTAGTATTTTGCACCATTCATCCTTCAATGTGGTGGTTAGTGTCGACAGAGAATTGGTACGTGTTGGTAAGGCTCACAACTGATGTTCGAGTTTATCCTAAAGGGCCTCTATTGGATTCAGGTTGGGGCTCTGAGCAGGCCAGAGCATGTTCCCCATACCCAATCATGAAACCACTGCTGAATGGACCTTGCAATATGACACGGTGCATTATGTTGATAGACATATGGTCTCTCTCCATAATATTGGAACAGTGCTGGTAGCGCAGAATTGTCTAAAAATGCAAGTACATCTCGGCATTCATGCTACTGGCTATAGGAACCAATGGTCCAAGTCCATGCCATGATAGGCAACTCCAAACCATCATGCTGCCACCTCAGAACTTCACAGATGGGATGACACACTGCAGCAGGTAATGTTCACCAAGCATTTGCCATACCAAGCAGCGACCATCAGATTGGAACAGCATGAAATGCGATTTATCGCTCCATAAAATTTGTTTCCATTGGTCCAGCAACCAATTCTGATGGGCTTTGCACCAGGCTAGATGTTTGTTGTGCATGTTTAGGAGTTATCAGTGGTTTGTATGCAGCTGCTCGGCCATGGAAATTCAATGTATGCAGCTCCGTATGAACCATCCTACTGCAAACACTAACACCTGTGGACTCTTGAAACGTTTTGGTAATGGTAGCAGCAGATGAATAATGAGAAGAACATACCACATATTTCAGAGCTCTTTGATCCCTTTCCGTCAGTTTTCGTGGTTTACCTGACCATTTCTTGACTGTTGCGACATCTTCACATTTCCATTTAATAATCACATCCTGCACAGTTAACCTAGGATGCTCTAATTTGGCTACAATTGCATGCACAGATAAGTTACTCAAATGACCTCTCTCTGGAAGTCCATTAACTCAGCACATTCACTCATGTTTCATATCAACATCCCCACTAAAGTCAGGTTCTGTACCAACGCTCTTCTTATACTCCCACTAGTACCAATCATGTGACTGGAAATTACATTTTGCCTTTACCAATCAGGTGTGTGGACACTTTTTTCAACATAGTGTATAAAGTGACTTGGATTGCTCACATTAATAGGATTTTCTGTCCTGTTTATGAAATGGAGGAACACTCTTTTAGGCTGTTTTTTTTTACTAAACACATAGTAAGAAAATATTACTTCATTGTTATGCTTAGCATCCCAAGGTAAAAACTCAAACATATTGGCATTAATGAAAATGCATTTTTAATTTAAAAAATTCATATAATTTTTCACTAAGTGTAAATGTGAACTTTTGTTTCAGGTTTTCTAAAATCATTGCTCTTTTATATATGAGGAATGAAAGAATAAGAGCTGAAAATAAATATAAGATAAGATCACCAAAATTATTACTAAGATAAAAGAAATATGCAACAGTGGTTTCATAGGACATTAAGCAGCAAGAATGATTAAAAATACTCTTAACACATTGACTGCTGTATGAATCATATATGATTCACACTTAATTTGCTCCTGAGGCCGCATGAATTGTCCATGCTTCACATACAAATTTGTAGTTCAAGGCTCATGAATCAGTTGCATTTCACACTAGAATGCATTGCTTACAGGTAATATAGGAGTGTGGCCTGAGGAACAAATCTATGGTCTTAGCGCTGCGAAATTTCAACTAAAGTATATTGCAGGGGGTCAATGAAATAGTCTGACATTTTGTACTTACTTTATTGAATTTTGGTGCTAAATAACATAAGAAAATACTGTTTATTTACTAAATAAAAAAGTGTATTCTGAAAATACAATCTCAAACAAAAGCAAACATTCTAAAACTAAAAACATAGAAATCTAACATGTATTGTTATTTAACTTCACATATGTCAAGAATACTTGAATAATAAAATTTATAAAGTGCATTCATGTACAACAGTAAAACAAGGAACACAATAATATTTGTGGCATTGGAAACATTTCCAGCGAGTCTGTGTTGCTTTGGTACTGCATATTTTCTATTATTTCCTTGTATCACACAGCCTATAGATAAAAAAAAACGTGTGCTCAGGCCGTGTGAAGCACACATGATTCACACTTTCAAAGTTTGTTTTTAAGCAAAAAAATTATAAAAATTATATAAACTGATATTGTATAGCAATTTACGACTGATTTTAGTTGATTTAACAATAAAAAGACGTGGCCCGAGGACTCAAAAAAATTTTAACATTGCGGCAGTCAATGTGTTAAATATATAAGAGTTGTAAAAACCACAATTAAAACAGCTGAATTATGATTCTAAATGTGTGATAAAAAGAATTTAAATGACAAGAATGTGACAGTTGATTGAGTAAGTAATATTACTAATGAAAGTCTGTAAAATTATATTGGTTGTGTGTAATGGGCTTAACCCTTCCAGTGTCCAGCCTGAAAAACTGGTTTCCATCCAGAGGCCAAGCTATTTTTTACCTATGATCAGCCAAAACAATTAATTTTACAACTTTTTTGCCAAATAACTTAATGAAAAAGGAATTATGGCATGTTATATGCCAAATTAATCAGCATTTAATTCTGGATTTTCTGAAAATAAAGTATATAACAAAAAAAGATATGTTTTATTTTAATAGGACTTTTTTTAAAGTCAGTAGTAAAAAAAATGCATCTGGCAACATAAATAAAAATTTATTTAAAAAAAACTAATAGAAATGATTATAATGCACATGAATAGAAAGGCTATTTCTAAATAACGAAAAAGTTATTTTTTTGGTTTCAATATTTCTCTCATTTTGTAATTTTTTTCTCGATACCATATTATGAGAAAAACTCCAGGCTTTTAGCCAATTGTGCTGAGTCAGATAAAAAAGTCAAATTTAGAATTTTTTTCAAAAATAACCAATCAATGGAAATAGGTCATGTTATTATACCAAATTAAACAGAATTTAATTACGAATTTTATGAAAATAAATAATATAAACAAATTTACAAGCCTGTTGATTTTAATAAGCCTTTTTTCAATGTGATATGGTGAAAATAAAGATCACACTATAGAATTAAGGCTTCATTTTGGAAAACCCAATGAATAAAAATATACAATTAAAAAGACCTTCTTGCTCAAAAATTAATTTAAAATAATTTAAAATTCTCTGTCATTGCGCAATAAAATTTTAGAGTTTATCCTTCAAACTATTTGCATGTTGAAAGTTCTTAGGAGAAAACTCTCAGAAGCTTTTCGGAGCAAAGACAGTGCTTCGTCTTCAGTGAAGTGATGCTATGTACTGACGTTAGGTCTGTTTAGACAAAGAGCTTCTTTCCACGTCGTGAAGGGCGATTCCAGTGTCTCGGTTGCAGGTGGGGATGGACGAGGTCATTATTTCAATAGCCCTGCGGAAAATGGTTCCGTAGAAAGTGGATGCACGCGCAAGAAGTGTGGTGTGCTCCCAGTCTATTGTTGCCGTGTGTTGCACTGCTAGCTCAGAGGCGGCCATCGTTAGCTTCTTTTGGCTGACATTAATTTGGTGCTCCACAAACCTTTCTTGTAAAGAGCGAATTAAAAAGAATAAAAATAGTTAAATTATATATTTATTAAAAGGAAATTTACTCCTGAATAATACAATATTCAACTTGAAATTTGATTTTTATTTCTTTTATTCTTTTCAGTATCGTATATATTTTAAACACAGCCAATGTTATACAAAGTGACTTGGACTTCTCATATTCATGGGATTTTCTGAACTGGTTATGAAATAGAAAAAAACTTCCTTGGCTGCTTTTTTTGCTAAACATTATGAATTTTTTCTTTTGGTGTTGAAGTTTGGTGATCTTGACTAAGTTGCAGAAAGGTTTGTGCACCAAAACACCAGCCCTTCCTGTAATTGCCCTCCCACATGATGACTGATTTCCATAGCAAGGAAGTCTATTTTGCTTCCGTATCCAAGACATTCATTTTCAGAAAATGGTACAAGCTCAAAGTTATTTTATTAAAAAAAAACAAGAAATAATAAAAGAAAAATTATATATAACCTAATAGGATGTTAAATAAAATATCCACGAGAACTTTTTAGCCAGCCTCCATTCTAGCATAACTCAGAAAGATCGATAAATCAGCCAATCGAAAGATTGCTAACTAACCAAAAATAAATATACAGAAATGAATTTGCTTCCATATCCAAGACCTCATTTATTTTCAGAAAATGATACCAGATCAAATTTTACTGGTAAAATAATAAATAAAATAAAAATTAACATATAGCCTAATGCGATATTAAATATCCACAGCAACAAGTTGTAGGTAGCCATACAATGTAGCATATTTATGGAAAATCAATACTTATCAATTGGCCAAAAGTTCACAAATTTACGAAAATATATCTACTGAAATGAAAACTAAGGTTTAAGTATAAAAAGTAAATACTAACTTTACCAAAGATATCCAATATGCAGGACCAAAACACTATACAGCACATGAAACGGAGATAGCATGCGTCTTGTTTGTCTCAGTGAAGCATAACTAATTAAATGCAGTTGCAACAGGAATTTCTAAGAAGGATGTGTTAACTTTCAGTTTTGATTTTGAGTGGGAAAGATGCATAGAATGCTGGGAAAAAATTATAAAAATAATTTGGGAATACTGAAATAGGTTTATGACAGAAAAGAGTGTGAAATGGGGAAAAAAATGGCAGTACGTACTTTGCAATTATTTCCAAAATCTATCGTTTTTAAAAATAGCAGTTTTTTTTTGTTAATTTTTAGGAGATTTTCGAAAATTTAAGGAAAATTTTGTTCATAATAGTCCAAATCAAACTTGTGAATTTAAATCAGGTGATTGCTTCAATACAGATTAATGTTAACAAGCAAATCGGCAATACCGTTTAGTGCTTCGAAGAAATAGCAATCAGATGGCTTTTTCAAATTATTTATATTGTAGTTTAATAAAATATGCATCAAATGAAAAAACAAAATATTATTTTTCAAGACTGAATTATATATATTTTTTTTATAAAATATATATGTAAAAAAAATTCCAATGATATTTTTTATTTTTAAAAAAATCGATTTTTTTTTAGTTGTTGTTATACTAAAAACGGATACATACATCCTTGGCCCCTCATTTCGGATTATGTGAACGTATTCAGACAACAGGACACTGGAAAGGTTAAAGAGCATTTTCCCATTGCCAGTGATAAGCTGAAGTCAGCTTGGCATTCTTAATTTTTTTTAATGCATTTCTTAATTTTTTCAGAATTTATGCAGAAGCTATTTCTTAATTTTTTTCAGAATTTATGAATAGGTTGTTCAACTCTAGTATGTTTTTATAAATTTCCCATTTCATGTGTTGCTCATTACTTTATGTGTATTAGCTAGCATTAAAATAATCCTATCAATTGTAAGAACCATGAATCACACAACATGTATGGAGTTCATTTATTCAAACTTGACCAGTTCTCGGTGCAAGTTGTACAAAGAATTTGGAAAGGGGAAAATAAATTGGAAAGCCTTTGTAAAATTTTGATGATGAAGTTTAAATGTTGATGTAAATGATATGAGATTTTGTTGATATGAATATAGAATCAAAAACTCCTGTCAACAATAATAAAAGGGAAAAATAGTAAACCCAGTTGCAATTAGTAGAATGGAAGCTTAAAGATGAACAAAACTGCAAATATCCCAATAAATTCTTTTTGGAAATTAACAAAGTTTCAGAGGATATTTATTGTGAAATAATCCTCATTTATCAGCTATTAAATTTTCATTTCTCAATGCAAAAGACTCTATAACATGCAAATTAAGCTGGTGATAAAAACAGCTTCAGGAATGGGTGCTACTCATTTTGAATTAAGAAACTACTAATTAAGGATTAAGGATTAGGATTAAGAAACTACTAAATAAGTGCTACTCATTTTGGATTAAAAAAAGCTTTATGAGTGTTTCAGATTACAATTTTGTTAAAATGCAATGCAGAGGAACCATTAGAGGAACCATTTGGATGACAGTTAGAGGTGGAGAGCCATCAAAAGGATGGAAGCAGGATGGTCACATAGAGAGGTTACCAAATTCATGAATGTGTTGCAAAGTGTAATTTCCAGACTCTGGACACTGGAATATGCTCTAGAAGAAGGTGCCAGGGCAGGCCTAGAGCAATAACAAACATCCATGCCTTACCCAGGGATTGAACCCAGGTCCCTTTGATCAGTAGCCAAGCATGCTAACCACTCAGCCACAGAATACTATATCATATCCATGTGCCTACATCAACTCCCTAAACAGCACACAGATCCATAGACTATGCATCAAATTAACGGTATTGATGATGCCTAATTTAAATGGGAGGTGTTGGTTCAGTCAGTAGCACACTGGGCTTGTAATCTGTAGTTTCGGTTTGAGTCCCACCTGGGCCAATGATGAGATTTATCTCCACTAAACTCCCACCCTGCCATTAGTCAGAAAGGGGACAACGATGGGCTTGGAAAGGCTGCCATTCGTTGGATGGTACGTAAAGCAGTAGCCCTGTGTGCAGGAAAGCTGTACTCTGTGCATGTTAAAGAATCCATGACCTAAGAGCTGTCCAGTAGATCCCCTTTCCCTAACATTCTCTGAGCTCTTGGGGTCCTTGTGACCTGGCCATTTATCACATTGTGTGCCATTTGTTTTCACCCCATTTGTTCTTTGGATCCTTGTGACCTGGCCATTTATCACTCTTTTTCACCCCATTTGTTCTTGGGGTCCTTGTGACCTGGCCATTTATCACATTGTCTGCCATTTATCACATTGTATGCACATTGTCCACCATTATCACATTGTGTGCAAAAAATGCCACTCAGAGGTAATATAATAATATAGAAAAAAATGGGGAAAATGTATACTTTTTAAATTTTATTAAAGATAAAGTGGAAAAAAACACAGAAAATTTTTGCAATGTTTTAAAAATACTGCTTAAAAAATTTAACATCATTATTTTTCACAAACTGTTGTAAGTGGTGTGGAAAATGATTACATTAGCATGATAAGTGAGGGAAATTTCTGGAAACACTTGAAGCCTGCCTAGTAATAGTTTCAAACAATAGCTGTCTAAAGCAATATGCATTATTAATTAATCTTACATTTTTTTATAATTATTATACAGTATTTTGTGTAGATTAAATGAATGCTGAGATTTCAGAAAATATGTATTAACACTTCAGGTATGCTCATTATGCTCATTTATTACTTAACTTGGCATACAGAATTTATTTCCTGGATGGTAAATTCACTTTAAAACTTTCATTGGATTTGCAGAAATTCTGATTAGGTAGCTTTGGACATCATATCGAATCCTCATCATTAGCTAATACGACTGTATTTTGATGCCATTTCCTCCTTTATGCCAACATATTAACATATAAACATCCAAAAGATGGTTTTATTATAGCTGCTACCTGAAGTGTTAATACATATTTTCTGAAATCTCAGCGTTCATTTAATCTACACAAAATACTGTATAATAATTATAAAAAAATATAAGATTAATTAATAGTGCATATTGCTTTAGACAGCTATTATTTGAAAGCCATATTTCCAGCAACTCTACCACACAGTATTGTTGCTATTAAAAAACTTCAAATTTCTTGCTCCATAATAATATTCTAATGTCAATTGAGCTGATAATATATGTATTAAGTAAACTAATATACTATACTACATGTATTTTTATTACATAATTTTTACTACAAATATTATTTACTCAAAGGCAGCTTCCATAATATATTTATGTTGGGTTTCCAATAATCACCTAGTGGTGGTAATGTAATCAGTGAAATGATCTAAGCACTATTGTGGACACTTTCACAGTTGCCCAGACTATGTCTTAACTCACAAACTGTTGTAAGTGGTGTGGAAAATGATTACATTAGCATGATAAGTGATGGAAATTTCTGGAAACACTTGAAGCTTGCCTAGTAATATCCCACACTTGTTTGCACATGCGATTAAGGTGATGCAAGGAAGTTTGAAGTGTATTACTTCATAAAATGCATATTGAAAGGAAATAAAATGGGCAGGATGCTTTACTAAACAAATACTCCTGCAAATTATAATTTTTATTAATAACTTTAATTCAGAATTAAATATTTTAGCATATATTACTGAACTGTTGATGGGGCCAGGTCCCTAACGATGAGCCTCTCTTGGTAAAAAGTTTTTGACCTAGGCAAGCTTCAAGTGTTTTAGTAAGTGGGACAATGGCAAAATCTTGTGCTGTGCACAAGTGATGTGCATATGAGAGCATGTTTCTACAATAGAGGTGCTGGAATTAGGGGGAAAAATATGTTAATCAGGCATACAATCATCCTTGACAGCCATATACCTCATGCAACACATTCTCATATTGTTGGTCAGGTCTTGGGGTAATCTACTCCTCTGGAAGAGCATATCTGAGCTTAGAGATTCTGGGAAGAGGGTTCTACAGCTCACCTCCTCAGGGCATCACACACATGCTCAATTGGACCAAGGTCTTTGGTTGGTTGTTTTATCTCTGAGCAGTACTTTTTTGCACACCATGGGCTAAATGGCCAGGTCACAAGGACCTCAAAGGCTCAGAGAAGGTTGGGGGAGGGACACACTGGAACAGCTGTTAGGAGACAGGTGATAGCCTTCCGTCAAGGCCATCCAACGTGTTCTTTAACGTGCACAGGGTATGGCTCTCCCACACACAGGGCCACAGCTTAACGTCCCATCCGACAGATGGCGGTCTTTCCAAGCCCATCGGTGTCCCCTACTGACTGTGGACAGGACGGAGAGGTTTGCAGAGATAAGTCTCAACACTGACCCAGCTGGAACTCGAACCTGGGAACTGCAGATTACGAGCCTGGCACTACCGACTGAGCCACCCCCCACCCCTAGAACCAAGGTCATCCTACCACTCCATCCTACGAATGTGTGCTTTTAAGGAAACCATCAGCCATGAGCCCTAAGGTGATGGGCATATGATTAATTATTTTAAAGATGCCACCGTGATGCCCAAACTCATACATTACTGCCTCCAAAATGGTCCTTTTCTCTAATGTTATGATACCTGGAATGGAAATGAGTGGTGACTGCAACCATGTGCTCTTAACCCTTACAGTGTCGGGGTTCTAAAACTGAACTCATATGGTGGCCGGATTTAAAGTGTTTTCAGAAAATAAAATAAACAGCTTTAGAACCTCATCCTGAAGTAACTAATGAATGGAAATATGTTATATACCAAAAGAAAGAGCATTTAATTGTGCTTACTAAAACGACAAAAGTTCGAAGAAAAAATGATGTTAAAATTTTTAAGCAATATTTTTAAAACATTGCAAAATTTTTCTGTGTTTTTTCCACTTTATCTTTAATAAAATTTAAAAAGTATACATTTTTCCCCATTTTTTTATATTATTATATTATTCTAATATAAACAGTTCATATTTCTATTAATGCTTAAATCTTTCATTTAGTTTTTTTTCTAAATTTTTGAGTCATTTATGCATATAATGCATATTCTTACTAGACCTTTGACAATCGGCAGCTCTAAGCCTAAAAAAAGCAGTGTCATAAAAAAAATCATTTAGCTTTAAAACAAGGTAATTTAAATAAAAATGATGAAGTGATGCAAGGAAGTTTGAAGTGTATTACTTCATAAAATGCATATTGAAAGGAAATAAAATGGGCAGGATGCTTTACTAAACAAATACTCCTGCAAATTATAATTTTTATTAATAAATTTAATTCAGACTGTATAATAGTTTGGTTCTTTCTAGGGTTAGTTATGGTAGTGAAACTTGGACGCTGTGTAAGCAAGATAACAGGAAACTAGATGCTTTTGATTCTAGATGCTTACGCAGTATCTTGGGTATTAGGTGGTTTAACTTTGTAACTAATGATGAGGTTAGGCAAAGGAGTCTGCAACCTCCTTTAAGCAGCATATTGTGCAGAGAGAGACTCCGCTGGTTTGGCCATGTTGCCCGTATGGATAATTATAGATTGGCGAATAGGGTTATGAACAGTGTGCCTAGAGGCCTCAGAAGGAGGGGGAGACCTAGGATGCGGTGGGCAGACAATGTCAAACAGGACCTTGTTAGAATTGGTGTACAGTGGCCGGATGCAGCAGATGTAGCTCAGGACAGATATGCTTGGAGAATTAAACTGCGCGGTCTGGTTGGACCTCCGTAGCCCATGGCTGCTTGAGGATGATGATGATGATGAATTCAGAATTAAATATTTTAGCATATATTATTGAACTGTTGATGGGGCCAGGTTCCTAATGATGAGCCTCTCTTGGTAAAAAGTTTTTGACCTAGGCAAGCTAGGTTTTGACTAGGCAAGCTTCAAGTGTTTTAGTAAGTGGGACAATGACAAAATCTTGTGCTGTGCACAAGTGATGGGCATATAAGAGCATGTTTCTACAATAGAGGTGCTGGAATTAGGGGGAAAAATATGTTAAATCAGGCATACAATCACAACATACATACAAAATAAATCTGAAAAGATAAATAACTATGAAAATAAATAAATAAAATGTTTCAAAGCATTTCAAGTTTAACTAAAGGCAATGAATTTGAGAATGAGTCACTTTATTATAAAGCTGCTACAGAAAAGTTTATTTCTAAGATTCCGGCATAAATTTTTTGTAAAAAATTGCAATTTCCTGACCTTAATTAGTTTATTTGGTTGAGATGTAATTAAAAGTATTGATAAATAAAGTCCTACCTTTTAAAAATCACATTTTGAGTAATCCTAATGTTCTTCCGATATCCACCATTATAGATCTCTAGCAGTTTCATTTTCAATCATTTCAAATTAATTATTGTTTATAATCACAGTATCCATTTGAGCAATAAAAATGATTTTAAAAGCATTATAGAGTACAAAAAAACTTTAAAATCGAAAGTCTGCTAAAATATTGATTGAAAGCCGATGTGCATAGTTCCCAGCTGATGCAATTTCCGGTAGTAATAAAATCAATACCTTTGCATTAAAAGTTAGAAAGTATTACAACTCTACTAGAGCTATAAGTAGCCCAAACTATTGGGAATTACAACCAATCGATAATCTACATATGGTACAGCAGAATAAAGGCATAAACTAAATCATCACCACTTGATGTTATTTAAGGTGACTGAACGTGTACATATGTTAACTGCAGACTCAAATAGATTTATTTTAAAACTTTATCATAATTTTTCAAGCAGAGACAACAGGTAAATATATATATCACAGATTTAAATGTTATTTTCGATATTTGATTTGAAACAGTTGAAAAAAATTCAGATTTCTATTTGGAAATTTTTTTAAACAACCTTATACTATGGGAATGAAATTTACTTCTCATGTCACTAAAATTCGAAAGATGAAAACGATTATTAAAGCTCCAACACATAAAGGGTTAATAACAACCTTAATTTGCATGCTGATAATTGCAACAGTTAAATGCGCACTTATTTTCTTCTTTAACAATGTGAAATTTACATGTGGCAAATGATTGACACTAGCATAGTAAAGTAATATTTCCCGTCATTCCCTTATAGACACTTTTTGAGATACATTATCCTTCCATTTTGAGCATCAAGTAGAAATTGATAGAATACTGGGTTCTAAGAAATTGGAAACATTATTGCTAAAGTAAGAAGAAATTCATTTTTCACTCATTAAAATTCACTGCATTAAAATTCATTAAAATTCACTGCGTGAATAATTACTCCTACTGATGCCTGATTCAGGCATCAGTAGTACTATACATGGATAGTAGTGAAAAGAATACTTTATTAAATTATTGTCCTATGGAAAATGAATCCAGAGAAAAAATAAAGTTCATCTTGTAAACACAGTGTTAACATGAATAGCGAACCACTGGGGAGAAAAGAAATATGAACTTAAATTCCTGCTATTATATTCATTTATGAATCAAAATAAATAGGAAATTGTACTTTATTTACATTCATCTAATAATTATTCTTTCAAATAAATTTTAAGATACTTACTGAGGTGGTTCTCCTTCTGGGCTTTGATTAATAGACTGGAAGCAAGTAACTTGAACTCGTCCTTGCTAAAAATTTAATGTTATGCACTTGTAAATTTTATATGAAATACACAAACAACTATTTTCTATGCTAATTTAAATATATATACATACAATAATGACAAAAGTTTCACTACTTTTAAAAAGTGTTTTTCTTTTTCTATTTCTTAGCATTTACAAATATAAAAATTATGAACAATTTGATAGAGAATTTTACATTGAATTTAATGAAACAAGTTCTAATTTATTACAAATGAAAATGTAGTTATGTGCAAGCACAACATTACAAATATTGCACAAGATTCAGAACAGACAAATGATATTGGTTCTGTTAGATCAAATCAGAACATACCATCACATTGTTGTGAGTTGGGTTGCTTTACCTCTAAGCAGCACTTTTTTGCACACAATAGGCTAAACATCCAGGTCACAAGGAGTCATGGACTCAGTGGTTGGGGGAAAGGGACCCACTGGGCAGCTCTTATGAAACAGATGGTAGTCGCCCATCAGGACCATCCAGCATGTTCCTTAATGTGCACAGTGTATGTCTCTCCTGCACACTGTTCTAGTGGATTCTTATAAGGATAATAAATCAAAATGCACTAGGCATATGTATATATAACCCATTAGATATGTGATATAAATGAATATAAAAATAAAGATCTAATCTAAATATCAATTTGTGACAATATTCATTTAGTATTTAAGAAGTTATAGATGCTTATGATCTGTCTTAAATTTTAATATTGCGCAGAGTTTTATAAAACTTTAATTGACATTTCATAATTTAAAACGATTATTAGCAATAAATCACTAATCACTACAAATACTTAAAAATAATATATTAATACACCTAGTTCTCATAATTACATGATAGGTTGTTCCTGGAAATGGCTACATAAATGGTAAATATGTAAAAAGGAAGCTATTTAACATACATTTCAATGTAATAACTTGAGATAATTTGTTAATTTCATTAAAATCAAAAATATTGAAAATAAAGTTTATTAGAAAATACAGTTGTAGCATACATTTGACATTTAAAGAACTGAAACAAAATCAAATTTTGGATTAGAATAATATTTTAAATTAAAGACAGCTTGGTTAAAAAGAACATATCTTATTTTGCAGTAAAAAGTAAAACAAATGCAGTGCAGTAAAATAAAAGAGTACAGAATTATAATTGAAGCAATCGTAGGACATTTAATAATACAGTATCTGCTTCTGGAGAAGGAGGACTAGGTCACTTACATAATCTTTTCCTTTCTGGAGAAGAACTAAGTGATTGGTATTAATGAGAGAAATTCATCATGAAGTTCATCCTTGTCATCAAAAGGCACAGAACTGACACTTTCCTCTGGCAATGATTCTGAAGCAAATAAGGCAAAGGATGTTGACTGAGATGTAGACAAAAAGAATCCTACGGATTGCAAGTGTTCCTGCTTAGTTCTTTCATCAAGTAAGACATTATGGATAATTGTTTGGCAGTTTTCTTCTTTTCATGCATTAGTAGATAATAAGATTGGAAAGACTTTTTCCTGTCTCTTGTTACCTTTCTACTTGTTTCTGCACTTGGATATCCATCTACCAAGTTTTGAGGTACATTTTCAAACACCTTAATGGCCAAGTTTTTTAATTAGTTTTTGTGCACTACCTTCATCAGGAGGATTCTTAATAAACTTCAGCTCCTTTATGAAACTGCATTGCTCATAAGCTTCAATGTTCATCTCCTACATATATTCTTTTATCAGATTTTCTACATTCACTTCTTTAAATCTTATCTCCTTGCAAGAAGTGAATGCATTAAAGACTTTTAAGTGATATGTTACAATAATATCTTTGAAGTCATTGTAGTCAACTGACTAGTAGGAAGAAGTGAGAATGAATGTTTGCGTGTCCCCTTTTTATGCAGGGCAGACCACTGATTTTGATGTATCACTTTTGCATTCTTTGTTTTTAACAAATACAGGATGAAAAAATATTTGCCAAATTGCATATCTCTGAAATTTTCATGTATCTCTGAAAGATGGGATAGTTTTTTTTCCAAACATATATCTCCAAAGAAAATAAAATAGAGAGCAGGTTAAAAAGAGAACTTGGTGTATATCATGGATTTTAAAATTATTCAAGACAAATATGCTTTCAAACAAAAGCATATTTGTCTTGAACTGATCTTGTTAATACCATTATATCTACCATTTTCACTGTTGCAATACAAATACACTATGCCTTGTAAGCTCTACCCATTTTGCAGTACTAAGCAGTTGTTTGTAATAAGTTGTTCTATATCTGAGAACTACTTAGAATATTCAACCAATTACGATTTCTTTTTTCACTTTTCTTTTTAATCTTTTAATGCATTTTATCAATGAGAGAAGTATTATATAAAATATTATCATGCTTCTTACCAGGAACTGGAAAATTTGAAAGAAAACGTTTTTCCTGGTAATCAGGAATGAGAATTTCCAGATCACAAAACCTAGATATAATAAGGATCCCAAGACTTACACTTGGATGTAACAAATAACATCTTATGTTCATGATATTAATCATCATAAGACCCTGAGATGAAATAAATAACATCCTGTGAAAGGGAATATTGTTTTCTTAAAAATGCAAAAAAAGGAACACTTACATAATCCTGAAGCAGCCACGGCCTACAAATGTCCAACCGATTGCAATTTAGTCCTCTAATCATGTCTATACTAAGCAAAGCTGTTGCATTTAGTCAATGCAGACCAATTCTAACACAGTTCTGTTTCACACTGCCTGTCTACAACATTCTAGGTATCCCTACTTTTTCTGGGGTTTTTAGGATAACAGAAAAAGCTGTCATGGGTGTTACTTGTTGCAGTTACTGGAATTTCCAGTAACTACAACTATGGCTATGTATCATATCAGCTTACCAGTTGTAGATAAAGAGTTGGCTAACACACTCACAGGGTTCGTCTGCTGTAGTCACTGTTGATTTAATGCCAAATGCATATAAATGTGACAGAGTCGAACTTTAAAGTAATTAGCAGTTCACAAAATAAGCCTACCAAGTTGTGAAGAGTAGTAATGTAGTTAAAACAAAGGAGCATAGTTTAAAATATCATTGTATTTTGTAGCACCAAACAAATAAATATGAGGAAACTTTTTAGTTAAAAAGTATTAAAAGTTATTTACAACTAAAATGTTTACCACCACAATGTTTAACCATGCATCAACTTTATTATGTTCAGAAACAAGTACCACTATATCAGATGATATTTTACATATTAAATTATCCCTCACTTCATTATTAGCTCATATAATTGCTACACCAAACACTTGATTTCAATTAAATTATACAATTTACTTATAAATAGTTGTCATATATGTAACACTGATAAAACTCCTGTACCACTGTGAGCATGAAAGCTCCTATTACATAATTATCATTTTAATATCTAAAAGCAAAGCTAGAGGGCCAATGATATAAATTAACCAGCTTTCTTATACTATATTGCCACCAGATGATGCTATGAAGTTATGATGGCAAAAGCATTGTGATGATAAAAGTTAAGTTTTAATAGTTTTTAATTTAAAACTTTCCTAAATTTTACTTGTTTGGTGTTATGAAGGTTATGTTATATAGTTTTAAATTCTTTCCCTTTGTTTGAACTGCATTACTGCTCTTCACAACTTGGCAGACTGATAGTAACTTTGAAGTTTAACTCAGTCACAATTATCCAAATTTGACATCACATCAGCAGTGAATCAAATGCTAGGGATCTAATAGATGATAAAATTCTGGGGATGTAATCTAGTTGATCTTTATTTTATTTTCATTGTTTTATTTCATTTAAAAGGCAAATATTTAATGATTTCTTTTATCTATGTACATTTGATACTCACAAAATCTGAGGCCTGGCCAACTGGCCCATATAACCCCCACTGTGAAAGGCTGTGTGTACCACCCATAACAGCTAATAGTCTTTTTCTACTAAAACCATCTGCATCAGCAAAGCCTAACATCATACTTCTTTTAACATTAGAATCCTGGGATTCCCCTGTTATTTTCTGGATGTTTGCTGAATATATTCAACCATTATGGTAGTATGCATGCATTGTTAACTTCAATGACACCTAAGGGCAAAAATCATAGGATAGTCTTTTAAAATGTTGAAATTCTTTAAATAGTGAAATTGTGCATTAAATTTTTATTAGATGATTAACACTATATATATTGTGACCTTCGGTGAATGCAAAGGGATCTCCTGTACCATATGTGGGTTTCCCATTGCCCAAATGTTGCAGTTCTAAGTGTTCACTTGGTCATTCAAAGAGATATGGCCTTATACCCCCAAAGTTCAATGTCAAAGGATATTCCATGACATGAGTCTATACACAAATGACAAGCAAGCTGCTGTGTCTCTAGTTTTCAGCTTTATCATAATGTGAAAGATATTATGTATCACTTTATTTACTGTGGAATATCCACTTGCCATGAAACAGCAAGTGTACTGGTGCTTCCAATATGGGCTTTGATATTAAAATTTAATTCACAATAACACTGTAATAACTACATGTCAAATACATATAAACAAAAGCCTCCACTAAATGTTGTCACTCTGCTCACAACACATACCTGTAAACACTTACAACAGCCATTATTAAACATACTTATAGCCATTATTAAACATAACGCTCAAAGTTCAGAGATAATTCCCCATATGTGGGAGAGCCATACCCTGTGTGCACATTAAAGAACACTCTGGAAGGCCTTGACTGGAGGCTACCATCTGTCACCCAATAGCTGTTCCAGTGGGTCCCTTCCCCCAACCTTCTCTGAGCTTTCAGGTCCTTGTGACCTGGCCATTTAGCTCATAATGTACAAAAAAGTGTCGCTCAGAGATAAAACAACCCAACCAAAGATAATTGCTGATCTTGTCCTAATGAGCATACTGTACATTTGATTTTCTCTTCTAAAAGGATTACAAAGTCATCAGCATGTGCATGATGTTACAAGCTGGTTGTTCATCAGTGCAAAATGTCATTGCTATTTGCCACTAGCATACATATGTGGCTTGGCTTGCACATTCCCAAGTGCTGTTGGTGAAGTCATCTAATGGAAGTTGTTGGTAACTCAGTTGTGAATGCTCATCAGTATACTTATTTATGTGAGTATGCTCAAATCACTGCTGTTGCATTTCTGCAATTTTCATTGTACAGCATCAGCACATAGTTGGGCAAGTTTAATAGTACTGCTCATTTGTTATGGTGGTTGTTTTACACATCTGCCTTTATACCCAAAAAACAGGTGTTGTATGCAAATCACAAAGACTTTTGCCTCTGCTAGCAGAAATGTGCATTAAATTATTTTTTATTGGTTTTTCTCTTGTGCATTTTTGAACAATCTATACACCAAATTTTGTTCTTTTCTCACCATTAGGTGGAATTCAAGACAGTTCTGAATAGAGATACTTTATAGCAACTCTGTACTTTATTCTAGAACTTAACATAATTCTTTTATGTTTTAGGCCATAAGGTATCAACTTTTTGTTGTAAATAAATAATATAGTTTACATATTTAATATGCATTTTGTGTGTGTGTGTGTGTGTGTGTGTGCACGTGCGTGAATATTGTCACTCCCCCCCAAAAAATTTTTAAATTAAAAAAATGGCAATTCAAATCCCAGGATTTTGTATAGAATATACATGATTGATGATGCTGCTTTCACTAATCCTAAACACATCTCATAATTAAATTTTTTTTAAAGAATTGCCCAATTATTTGATAAAAAAGAAGACAACAGTTCAAAAAGCAACTCCAACTGATAATCTAATGTAGATCATTTGAATAAGGTAGCAAACAAACATGGCAGTGATTGCCACTAAATGAGAGTGGAAAATGATGGAAGACACCTACAATACAGGAATGAATGTTTTTTTACTATTAATGTAATTTTTCCCACAGAATTCAATACACAAGTTTTTTTTTTGGGGGGGGAGGGGGTTGTAAACTTCAATATATTATTTACACTGCAATTTTTAGATATAATTTCTAAAAATACTAAGAAGGCCAATTCCTTTCGGAAAATAATTTACCTCAATAAATGGTTTTTGTGGAAAAAAGTTTTGGCGATGTGTGGGATTCAAACCTGCACCTCTCCAGAAACATGCCCAGAGTGTTCTAAGGCCACTAAACTAACATTGGCTGTTTTCTCTCCACTAACATGACTTATCACTCTTCCTGTGATTTTTGCATCTGGGCTTAGTGCCATCTGTGATCTCGGATGGCAACTATTTTTTTTCCCACACATCAGCTGGGCCAGTGTTGAGTTTATTTCCGCAAAACTCCCCATCCTGCTTCTTGGTCAGAAGGGGACACCAATGGGCTTGGAAAGGCTGCTGTCCATTAGATGGGACATAAAACCATGGCCCAGTGTGCAGGAAGGCAATACCCTGTGCATATTAAAGAACATGCTGGATGGCCTTGACAGGAGGCTACCATCAGTCTCCCAACAGCTGTCCATTGGGTCCCCTCTCCCCAACCTTTTCTGAGCCCTTGGGGTCTTTGTGACCTGACCATTTAGCCCATTGTGTGCAAAAAAAGTGCTGCTCAGAAGTAAAACAACTCAACCCAACCTCCCACAAGCAAGGGGTTAAAATGATATTGTGTGAAGGCTTGGAGTGATTTACTCGATTTTATACTCGAAAAATGCAACTGATTTTGGTTAAAAAGAAGTTTTGCTCATAAAGTTCACCATTTTCATCTAATGTACTTATATTTGTATTTTAATTTTGTTTCCAATTGTTCCTAAGTTAGCTATTGTACACAAAATAAACATATTGTTATTTGTTGTATACTTACTTTTGTAGAAGTATCTTCACTAAACACAGAAAAAATCAATCCAACAAATCCTTCATCCATCATTTGATATACAGCT
Organism: Ryuthela nishihirai; assembly: GCA_038380435.1. Taxonomy (NCBI): domain Eukaryota; kingdom Metazoa; phylum Arthropoda; class Arachnida; order Araneae; family Heptathelidae; genus Ryuthela; species Ryuthela nishihirai. The sequence continues at coordinate 10,524,379 of JAWZYU010000027.1, forward strand.
TGAGTCTGTACATCTACCAAAACAAATTTTAATATAAAAATATAAACATGCTGCAAAAAAAAAAAGGTGAAATTTACATAGTAGATAATTATTTACATTCAAGAAAGATGAGATAAAATATTTCCATTTATTTAAATATTTGTTCTCAAAAGCATTAAGGTTTTAAAAAGATTGAATGAAACCATATACCTTGTTATTTGTTTTCTACACAAAATAGAGCAACAACTCTTATCACTGATAATAATTATTATCTATATTAAAAATTACAATAAGAGATGTAGAATGATTATAATTAACGTGTGTTAATAAAGCTAACATAATAATGAAATCTAATACATGGATCAATTAGATACGAAAAATTCACTAGAGTAGGGAATTAATTATGATTATCACACAAGCATGAACAATATATGAATAAAAATTGTAAGCATATGCTTTTCGTATGATACAGTTTGCTAGTATCAGGATTCAGTTAAACAATAATGTCATATGCTTTAAAATTTCTCTCCAAAGAACTAATTGCAATTTTTTTTACAAAAGTGAGCACCATCTAGTGTCCTACACAACATCAATCCAGAAATAAGCAATCTTGATGCTGTAGTTAACAGATGGAAGTATTAATCAGTGAACCTTGGAGGTGAAGTTGTCTAGTGACAAGGTGCAAAAATACAGCCCAATAAGCATGCTTGGAGTCTTATGCAAGGAGTTCAGGTAAAGTTCTTTGAATGACTGAGTGGCCTGATAAACATGTCTAGAACACAACAAAGATCACCAGTCATAAAGTTTTGTTTTTGCATTGTTTGTCATCACTCACACTCAACCTGTCAGATTCCTATGTGGCATATAAACTGACGCTCCTGTCAGACCTCTGTGGCAAGCAGCTGCTTGAGGGGGTATTTATTTTATTATTATTTATATATTGTTTAATAATTCTATTAATAAATCTCCTTAATCTTCCTTAATAATCTGAATCTTCCTTAATCTTGAATCAAATCCTGAATTTTCTTTAATAAGGGCAAAGTGACCAAATAACTTCTTGCGGCACAGCCGCACAACAACACACGTGAAATAATCTCTGAAGTAGAACTGTTTACCCAACTTCTGAAAAAGACATTAATATCGAAACATGTCAAGTTACAACGGTCTAAATATCATTGTGTGATCTGAGCAACAAGAAACGACTTACTTTGCATATTACTACATGAAATGGCTAACATCCCTACTACTCTGTATTCACTGATCGAAATGCTATTTTGATTTACTAAAACAATATTAAAACAGCTCAGATAGTGATTAAGTTTTTAATTTAACTCAGCTGTGTTAAACTTCTTCCTATATTTATAATAGGCACATAAACAGAAAATATTTCCAAGAAGTAATGGAGTGAAATGGTGATGGAAGGGAAAAAAAAATTACATAGGCGCATTATTTTCTTTACTTACTGAATACACAGTATACGAGTTAAAACCTAGTAACTTGACAACTTTGGAAGGAATGAAATTTACTCATTGAGATAACATATACTCAGAACACTACATCATGGACACCTCTGTAAATTGGTGAGTGGATGCAACCTTTCTTTTCTAAGCTGGACACTTGGTGCTATTTGCTGCAATATTGTCCCAAGGGAAAAAATGGAAAGGTTTGCACTGCTTGAAAGAATTAAGAATTTTTGGGGAAAAGCTGAAAGTACCAAGTGTTAAGAATTTAATGCTTGTGTGAAAATCTACAATTTCAAAGAGAACAGATATGTGAGATTTCAAAAACTTGAAAAACTGTGATGGTGAATGGAAGAACAAAGAAGTGTATTTAAAAGACCTGAAATTTTTCAAAAAAATAATAGAACTAGAAAAATAAAATATTGCTTCTGGCAAATATTTGATGACCTTTTTTTTAAATGAAGTTTTTCATCTTCTGAATTTCTCACTCTTGAACAGTAGTAATTTGTACTAATGGTTGATTGGAAAATGTAAATAGTAATATATTATTTACCCTATACAATGAGAAAAGAATTTCCCATTTATCCTTTAATATTAAAAAGTTCCCTTTTTCATCATGTTTTATTTTACTTTATTATTACTATATTAAATTACTTTTGAAATTTTAAGTACTAACTTTTTTTAAAAAAACAAGAGCAACTGATTGAATTTTAACCAATAGTAATCTATATAATAAAAGAAGATGGCTGTGTGTTTGTCTGTGGCAGCCATAACTCATCAGGAAATTAATGTACATGCTTCAAATTTTCAGAGAATGTTTCTGGTTGTGGTCCTGATTGCAATGTCAAATTTCAAGTCGGAAGTCCAAACGGGGCTTGCTACAAGCAAAAATATTTACCATGCTATTCCTATGGGAAATGATAATTGCTGTCAAATCTATTGTTGCCATTTACTGCTCCCTAACTCTGAAAGTAAAGAGTTAAAATAGCATTTAAATCTGCTGCCATTGCCAGATTCCCCACATTTCCAAAGGCATTATTTAGGTGTTCCATTGCAGCTAGGGACTTGATTTTCTAACCAAACATGGGGTCAGGCAGAGGGAACCCACTTACGAAATTTAGGACCTTTCAGTAAAGTACATCAGGTTGGTTGGTTGGTTGTTTTACCTCTGAGCGGCACTTTTTTGCACACATTGGGCTAAATGGCCAGGTCACATGGACCCCGAAGGCTCAGAGAAGTTGGGGGAGGAGACCCACTGGAACAGCTGTTGGGAGACAGAAGGTAGCCTCTCATCAAGGCCATCCAGCATGTTCTTTAACATGCACAGAGTATGGCTCTCCTGCACACAAGGCCACAGCTTAACGTCCCAAAAGTACATCAGGAATAACAGAATGCCAAAATCTGACGAAATAAATATCTCAATCGTTTGCCATGGGCTCTGAGAGTGAGCACTGGGTCAGCAATGACTTTTCCAACACCGGGAAATTCTTCAGGTTCAAACTATGTAAAATGTTGGGGGGAGGGGGGGGAGATACTCACAAAACTAACCATTAGTGCAGGAAACAACAGAATATGAGATTAGAAGTGAGACACGAGCTGTCATAATTTGTGTAGAAATGAAGTCATGAGCCAAGTGGGAACCTGATTTTTAAACCAATCACTGGGGTACATGGGGGACACTGTGCAGGAAATTTGGACCATGCAGACGAATATCACGGGAGCCATAGAGCAGCAAAATCTATGTTAACAGAAATAAAAATCTTGATAGCTTATGCAGAAACTAAGACACAGCTATGAGAGAGCTTGCTGGCGCACCGGTCAATTTTCTTCCTGTTGAAAATCTGTGCTAAAGTGTTGGGGGGGGGGGGACTTACAAAATTTGCCTTTAGTGCAGTGAAAATAAGAACATACACATTAAAAGTTACACCTGGGCAGTGACCGGTACGTTCCGCTTGTTTAATTAAAATATAAATGAACATAAATTATACTTCTGTTAGTTGTTGATCAACACATTTTTCCACCAGAATTTCTTAATTTGTAGCATAAAAATATTGTTTTGAAATATTTGTTTCAAGTTTTGAAATTTAACTTTTTTCACCATTAGTGGGCACAAATAAAGCTCTTGGACTTTACAACAATGACAAAAACTTGACATAAAAAATGCAGATTCTGAATGCTAGTTATGAAATTACTTCAATGTAATTAAAAATAGTACTAAAATAAGTCCAATCATTTAAAAATTAAAATTTTCATTATGTGGCTCAGTTAATCTGCATGGTTGCACCTTTGAGCAAGTGTCTCAGTTTAATTATCTTGGAAGCTATGTAATAGATATGGTGATGTGTGGCATGAGATAAACGGAAAAGTAGGGATTGTTGTTGGGAGTTTTAAGAATCTATGGAGTGTGGAGAAATAGGCATATACATCTAAAGAACAAAAATTAGAGTAGAGGTACACAGTGCAGTAATTAAAATTAAAGCTATAGTAAACTTTTACTACGAATGGAATTTGAACCCATGTCTCCTAGGACTGAATATTGGTTTGGCTGTGAATGGGGTTTGAATCCCACTCACAGCCAAACCAATTTTTTTCAGCTTACTATTTCATGAGTCCCATGTCTACAGGACATCTCCTGTGATACTTTACTACTGAATCAATAGTTTGTCCTTTCTAAAATTAGCTATGGTAGTGAAACTCTGACCATTTGTAAACAAGAAACTTGATACATTTGATTTGAGATGCTTAAGGAGTATCTTGGGCATTAGGTGGTTTGACTTTGTAAGTAATGATGAGATTAGGCAAAGGAGTTAGCAACCGTCTTTGAGAAGCATATTATGCAGAGAGAGACTGCATTGGTTTATGTTGCCTGTGTGCATAACTATAGATTGGCAAATAAGGTTATGAACAATGTACCTAAAAGCCTCAAAAAAGTGGGAGACCTAGGGTGCAATTGGCAAACAATGTCAAATAGGATCTTGTTGGAATTGGCCTATATTGTCCAAATGCAGCAGTTGTAGGTCAGGAGAGAAGTGTGTTGGAGAATTGAATTGAATTCACTTCACTGGAATTGGGATTTCCTTCTTCAGGCTTTCCCATGTAATATTTTATTTATCTTATGAGTAATGTGTTGGAGAGGTAAATTACACAGTCTGACTGGACTCCTAGTACATGGCAGATTGAGAATTTTGTATGTATATGTGTCTGAATGATAGGATAAGTGGGATGGATGTTCATAATAATTTGGCATAATTTGGAACACCTACCTAATATTTTCTTGCACATATTATGATAGTTCCCAGATTTCAAAGTTTTCAATTCTCTGTTCATAGTTTTCATTGAAATAAGTTTTGAAGTATCATTAGCAGTCATCTCTCTCAGCTGATGAACTGTAGCAGCTCTGTTTTTGCTGTACAGTTTATGCCAACAAATGCCTGTTCCTGTCTGTCAGAGCTTTTATCCTTGTGCATTTGCAACAATTGGCAGAAATTTTGCCACCAAGTGTGAATTATATTTCATTAGTATCAATCAAACTAAAAAAGTTTTCAAATTGTCTCTTAAAAAACAAAATAGTTGCATTTCCCACTGACCCTGGGTGTAATAGGTCAATCTTCAAAACTGTCATATTTCACCATTAAAACTTCAAAATTCTAGCATAAAATACATCATTTGCAATATTTGTTTAAAATTCTGCAATTTTCAACTATTCCCACCTTCAGAGGGTGCAGTTATAGCTATTGAGGGATTCCAAAAGGGCAAATCATATTTCATCAACACCTATCCAACCCAAAAAGAATTTTTAATTTAACTCTAAAAATAAAGAAGTTGAATGTCTACAGAGGACAAATTGATAACAAAGTGAAAGCTTGTTTTTCTGAAAACAAGCTAGCAAAAACCCTATTACAAGATTGATGGCACAAGAAGCTGCAGAAAAAGTTGCAAATGATCAATCAGACACTTTTGAAGCAAGCAAGAGATGTCTTGTAAAATTAAAAGGAACAACAATACAGTTTAAGAAGTAATGAAGACAACCAGATGATGTGAGTAATGGAAAGAGGTAAATGAAGGAGGAGTAGACTGGAAGAAAAAATTTCCTGGATTCCTTACTGGATTTGAACTACAAAATTTATTTAAATGCAGATGAAATTGTGTTTTTTCCAAATACCAAACAAAAGCATTGAAATGCAAAACATTTAAGGGCAGTAAAATAATAAAAGAATTTAAAAAGAATTTTTAATTAAAAATTTTTAATTAAAGAATTTTTAATTAAAAATTTTAATTTTTTTTTAAAAGAATTTTTTTTTTGCACAATGAAAAGAAACTGAATGGCTTCATCAAAGGCAAACTGAGAATATCACAAACATTTTGTCATTTGTTGGTAGTGAAACAGGTCATATGAAGTCATGAGCATCCACAAAAATTCATCTAGGGGAGAGGGAAAGAATCTTTGAAACAATGCCATAATGGGCTTGGCTTTTTAGAATATGGTTAATCATATCTAGTGTCATTTTTTATTAACTGTATTTGTTTAAAAAAATAGCAATTTTAGGCAACAATTGTTGAAGTATTTCTTATCAAATTGGATAAAAATTCGAACACAGAAATGTTTACTTTGTCAAAATAAAATAATTTACAGGTTTTCAATAATAATTTTCTTCTACTTAAATACAACTTTGTTAACAAAAATTTTATCATGTAAACCCTCATAATATGGGGGATGTGCCCCTGCTGCCCCCCATATCCTGCAGGTGCCCTTGGTTACAACTAATCTTTTGAACACTACTTTGTAATTTCTTTCTGCTAATATAACTTGTGATCTACAAGCATTTGGATGAAGGAATTATTAAAAGTGTTAAAGCAACATTACAAAAAACTCATAGTACAAATACTAGTTGCAAACATTGATTTGTGTTCATTTGCTCTAGAATATTGGAAAAAAGACAATGGTCTTAAATGCAATCAAAGAATTTAACATCATGGCCGAATGTTAGTAGTTCAACCATTACTAAGTATTCTAAGAAAGCTAGATTTTCGGTGTGAAATGAGTATTTGCCTGAAAGCAAGGACAATGAGGAATGCGATCATCAAATTTTAGAAGAATTTAACTGCTTATCAGTTTGGAAAATCAATTATCTTGTTTTGTATGGGGAAATTCAAAATGGAGATGTTGCAATCCTAAATACAGTTTTGCATACACTGATGGAATCAGATGACAGTGACACTGATAGCCAAGAAGAGGTGAATAAGTTTGTCCAAAAGTTAGAGACATTTAAAATGCTCTTCAGTGCCTGAAATCTCACTGTTACAATAATGTTAAACATATGCTTAGAAAGTTTTTATATTGGAGTCTGAAATAATTTTTTGCAATTTAAAAACAGACTTAAAGAGCTAAGCAGTCTTCAATAAAGCACTACTTTTGCTCTCTGTGTTTAGGATATGCAAGTGCTAAACTTATTAATTTTCTGGTAAGTGTATGTGTATGCAATGCACTAAATAATATGGAATTAAAGTTTTTTATTTAAGTATATTCAGTTTTCATGCATTTATTTGGTATGTTACTAGCAATATATAGCACAAAGTACAAAATTATATACAGGTACCCAAGTATATTCCTAATTATTTACATATCATATTCCAAAATATTAATTATATCACTGAGCAGTGTCTGTTTCTTCTCTTGGATGATTTTATTTTCTTTTTTACAAAACAAAATTGAATTTTAATAAATTGACCTTCTATATGTTTGTTACTCCCTTATGGATGGTTTTCTTGGAATCACAAGTGTCTGAATTATAAAGGTTTTACTGTAATTCATGTGGTGGAAGAATAAATGGATTAAAAGCAAGTGAACACACAAAAAAGTCATTTCTTGCACTATAATTATCTAACCAGAATGCAGGGTTACCCTCCTAACTAGTGCCTCTTTGGAATTCAAAAGTATCAAGCTTCCTGTTGTGCTGTTTACATGAAATCTATGTTTTCTCATCATAATAAACTTTAGAAGAAATCAAACTATTAAAAAAGAATATATTTACTTTTTATATTCATTTGACTAGCCTTCCAAACTTCTTACATGTTAGAAGAGCAATTATTATCTCAAACTGCATACACTTTGTATCTGTTATACAACTGCCAATTATAGGGAGATCTTCAAAAATGCACATTTTTAAATCATTAAGTCAAAAAACTGAACACTTTAGCTTCTCTGTATTGATTACAAAGCTGCTTTCATTATCAGTGTTATTATCAGAACTAATATGTTGTCCAGTAGCCAAAAGGTAGCATACTATATCTTGGCTATAGAGTAAAGTGAATGGGTCTGAGTCACAGATAAGGCATGGATATCTCTTGTTTCCATGAGACCTTTCTGCTGAGGTCTCATCTTCCTCATAGACCTTCTTTTGGGCATATTATATTGACAGGTTCCTGTTAGTCCTCTGTGAGAAGCAACTACTTTAGTAAAAACTTCCTTTTTAAAACTATATATGAAGTGGATCATTTATTCTGTGTACTGACTATATCTTACCTTTAATCTTCATTGTCAGAGTCTGTAGTGTTTTCTCCCTCTCAGTGTTTCCCATTGAAAGTTACACACCTATGCTGTTGCCAAACCCAGACATCAAATGCTTCCTGCAAATCATTTTGTGGAAGTGTTTGGAGTACTGTCGTTGTGGCTACTTGAGCATCCTTATCATTTCCAAAGAGACTTGTGTTTTAATGCTGTTTTCAGCTTTGGAAAAACAAGTGAAAATTGCATGGTGCAAGATTGGAGAAATAAGGGGGGTGCTCAAGTATCTAAGTGCCAATGTTGGTGACAACATTTTGAACCAAAGTAGCAGTACAGAGCTTCATGTTTTCATGGTGCACAAAACAAACTTTCCCCTCAGAATTCTGGTTGTTTTTCATGAACTGCACAATGAAGTTTAGTTCAAAGAACTTTGACATAAATTTATTTTTTTATCATTGACTCTCATGGCATAAAATGATACAAAAAATGCCTTTGCAATTAAAATATTGTGCCATATTTTTCCCCAGCCAACCTCACAGCTTAAAATTTTGTATGCCACAATGAATGCCACAGTGAATAAAGTACTCTCATTCATTAGATCACTGTTTTATTTGCGAATCATAATGAAAAACTCAAATCTCGTCTTAGTAACATTTTTGCTTTTGTTTGGAGCTTAGGTTATGTGGGATTCAACAAACATCAATTCTTGACATTTTCAAGTGCTCCATCACTATTGAATGAATACTACTATAAGGCCCATCCTTGATGCTAGTGCATGCAGAGTTACTCTATGATCTTCACTAAGAATATCTTGGGCTTGGGTGATTTGTCATGCATTGATGGAAGTGCTTAGTTTCCAAGATCTTAGGTCGAATTGCACTTATCTGTGAAAGTGCTTGTGTCACTTAAAAATCACAATTCATTTCAAGCACTGTCCTCCATACACATGAATATTTCTGTGACTGCCTGGGCACCACTTAAGCCTTGCCGAACACAGTAGCATATACTGTTGCTCAATTTCTAGATCAGTTGAATTGTTTTTTTACCTCTGAGAGGGACTTTTCTGTATGGAAGTTTCCCACCAAGGTATCCAGCATGTTATTTAATGTGCCACAGTTCCAAAGTGAAAAAATGACAGCGACTGCATACTGTTCTGCTCTTGCAACCATATCATAATGTGTTTCAACTTGAACACACTACTCTGTGCCCCCTGAAGAATTGCTGTGTTGTGACCTGTCATGTATTTAACTGATGTGAAAAGCTGCTAAAGGTTGTCGATGGCAGCACACAAATTAAATAATCCACCCGCATATACAGATTGAAAAAAAAAAACTTGTCTTCCTACAGGCACCCTAAAAGTTAAAAATAAAAGTTAAACATGCCAATTATGAAATCAAATACTGAATTCATATTAACTCTAAAAGAAGATATGGCACCAGCATTTTTTGTTCAAGTGACAAGAGAAACCAATTTTGGCCCCCTATTGAAGTTAATATGACTGCAGTATATGATATCATTATTGGCATATTTTAGTTTAATTTTTCAAGCTTTAGGAAACATATAACAAATAATGGCTTTCTTTCAATTTTCATATTTTCAATTTTTAATAGCAGAGCATTTTGTCACAAAAAACACCTTTCTTTATCCATGATTCAGATGAGGGATTTATTACATTTTCTACATTATTCTGTACATCATAAATTTTCATTTAATATAACTTTCTATGATCAACCCTCTTAAATTTTCCCTTACCCCCCCATTTTTGGTGGGGGGGAGCAGAGAATGGAGACATAGTTTGTGGTAGCTATGCCACACTCTCTCTGTCACAAGTTTTAACTGGACATAAACTACAGATAATTAATTAATCCTTACAATTAACTACTGCTATATTTCCTTCACCTTTTGGGGAGATAAAATAAGGGGGAGCATAATATAAAGTATTATATGATACTCCTTTCTACAGAAGTTTTCATTTGAATGCATACAAACTTGTTACCATCAACTTTTTTGGAGAAAGAAAGGAGCATAACTTGAGATAGCTATAACACTTTCTCAGGCTCAGAAATTATAGGGAAACAACTGCTTAAACAATTCCCCTTTTTCAGCGAGGAAAAAAAGATCAAAGAGTATACTATATTTTACATCTTAGACACTCCCCATGCACAAGGTTTCATTTTATATAACTTGTATGCTCAGCCCTTGGGTTCATAAGATCTAAAAAACAATCATTTACATATTTATGTTTTAAAATTATGCATACATTTTTATGTAGGAGGGTAGGAGAAGGTAAATTTTTGTAGCCTAAGACACTCCTCATGTCACGAGCTTTCATTTGACTTATAACTCATTATATGCTATATGTCAAGACTGTAAAATTTAGGGGAACTATCTTTTACATACTTCCCCTTTTTTAGGATGATGGTGGGTCAATTTTTCTATAGCCTGACATTCCCATAACAGAAACTTTCATTTGGCATATAACTCATTTTGATCAGCCACCAGTTGGGTTGTTTTACCTCTGAGCGGCACTTTTTTGCACGCAATGGTCTAAATGTACAGGTCACAAGGACCCCGAAGGCTCAGAGAAGGTTGGGGGAGGGGATCCACTGAAACAGCTGTTGGGAGACAGATGGTAGCCTCCCATCAAGGCCATCCAGTGTGTTCTTTAATGTGCACAGGGTATGGCTATCCCACACATGGGGCCACGGCTTAACGCCCCATCGGACAGACAGCAGCCTTTCCAAACCCATTAGTGTCCCCTACCGACTGTGGGCAGGGTGGGGAGTTTGTGGAGATAAATCTCAATGCTGACCCAGCTGGGACTCGAACCTGGGAACTGCCGATTATAAGCCTGGGGAGCTACCGACTGAGCCGCCCTAACACCTTAGTCACCAATTGAGGAACATGTGGTGGAACATATCTTTTATAAGTCTCCCAAACTGACTATTAAGGAAGATATCACTCTCAAGTTAACATTGATCAAGTTTAGAGGAAAAATTGTCTTGAGCCAGGTGGGATATGAACCCATGACTTCCTGATAACATGTTGGGTGCTCTGGACCACTGAGCTACCGGCCGCTGATCAAGATCTCCTCTAATCGATGCTATGAACTTCTATCAGCAGTACACAATTCTCAGTGTCTCATGCAGGTATTTGTCCCAGCTGCTCTCAGCCTCAAGAAACAATGACAATCATAACATGATGAATCATATGATTCATAATGATAGTGGTCCAGCTCAATGGTCCAGAGTACCTGACATGTTATCAGGAGGTCGTGGGTTCGTATCTCACCCGGCTCAAAACAATTTTTTCTCTAAAACTGATCGAGGTTCTTCCTTAATATTCATTACATATGTTGAAAAATATTTCTCCAATTTATCCCAAACTGACATTGTGATAGAGTCATAAATACCAAGCAAACAATAAGAAGATTGATAAAAATATTAACTCTTGCATTCCTTTCTCAAGAAAGCAAAACCCTCAACACTACCTCTAAGTCATTTTATAATCCTTTGACCAGCATAGGTCACAGTTTTCCCTTCCAGAGCTTTTCTTAAGGCATAATTGATCACTTACACTAGTGTGGAAAAGCCATCATCATTCTAAAAAAAGGGGAAATATGTAAATGATAGTTCCCCTAAATTTTACGAACCCTTGACATATATCATGTAATGAGTATATGTCAGATGAAAGCTTGTGACATGAGGAGTGTCATAGACTATAAAAATTTATCTCTTCCCACCTTCCTACATAAAAATGTACATATAATTTAAAAACACAAATCTGTAAATGATTGTTTCTTTACATCTTATGAACCAAAGGGCTAAGCATACAAGTTATATAAAATGAAACCTTGTGCATGGAGAGTGTCTAAGATGTAAAATATATGCCCTTCAATCTTTTTTTATTCCCTGAAAAAGGGGAAATGTTTAAACAGTTGTTTCTCTATAATTTTTGAACCTGAGAGAGGAAAAGTGACAAATGTCTACAAGTTGTAATACTGAATCAATTATTGTAGACTTTACCAATTCTCACATATGATTCAGTGTTATTATTACAGAGATCTAATAGTATATTACCTAATTTTTCACTCTGCAGAGTGAAAAGCATTTATGAAATCCACAAAAGAGGAACAGTTTTCAAAACTACATATTTCTAAAGAAACTATGATATTGATAACATTTGGTATATGACAATCCTATAGAACTCTTTCCATTTAAAATACCAGCTAGGAAGACCATGCCTACTTTCATATCATGAACTTTTAAAGTAATAGAACAAGTCTGATTTTATGAACAGAGATAAAATATCCAGCAAATGAACATTTTATGATGTGCACTCATTTTGCTTAGAAATAACCCCTAATAAGATAAAGATACTTTTCTGTGAACTACTTACCTACATGAGAAGGCCAAACAGTAATATGAGGATGTGAATGATACCATCCCAAAACACGCATAGGCCTACATAATGCATGGGCTAATCTCTTGTAACTGTTAAAGGATCAAAGACGTTTATAGTAATTAAATCCTAATAAGATTATATACTTATATTAAATATATATAAATAAAAAAGCCAAAAAATTAATATTTAAAATTTTTTAAATATTTTTATGGTACTAATTATGGAGTTTATCATTTATGGCCATATATGAAAGCTTTATGAACCAAATTTTACAGTTGTGGCACCATACAGTTTAAGCATAGTTACTTGTAGGAGACATCCCCATTGCTATTGCAACTACCAATGCCAAAGGGACCTATCGCCCCTGCCCAAAGATCAGAATCAGTACCAATTTTAGCAGTGAAATCACCTAGCACAAGAGAAATATCTCCTTTCATGGCAGGATACAAAATATTTTGAAGTTGTCTGTAAAACTTATCTTTCTGAGTCTCATCAGAATCCTCTGTGAGAACATTCAAGTCTTTAATCTCAATTTTAAATTTAGTGATAAGAAAACTTTCATTAAGTCAGTCATATCCTGGAAGAACATTACTGGCGTATCTGCTGAGAAGCAAACCTATGCATTGGAGATGCTTTCCATTCTAATTCCCTGAAAAAGAGATTTAAAATTACTTTCAAGTATCTGACCTTTACCTCTTCATTTGGTCTCTTGCAAACCCAGAATATCTAGGACTGGAATTCCTGTGTGATTATGTTAAGAGAATAATACCTATGTGGTGTTCTCATATTCCATTTTTCCGATGGAAAGTTGGTTAATTGGTTGACTGTTTGGGGTTTTATGCATAAGAGCAACAAAGGTTATGTTGCACCAAACAAGGGTGCATAAAAAAGTAAAACATTATCAAACCCACATCCAAAGGTAAAAGCAACACACAAAAAATGGAGATATAGAAAAGAAAAAGAGTGTAAAACATGCAATGTGTATAAAAAACAGGGTAAAAAAAGTCAACAAGTGTAAAAAAAAACAAAAAAAAAACTGGTGTATAAGACCCATAAAATAAATACAACAAGTCAAAAGATAAAAAAAAAACATTAAATACGTGCAAAATAACCAGTGAAATGTAAAAATTCAAAAATATTGATAAAAGAATCAGATAAAAGATACATTGAAAGTCTGGAGTGTAAGGGGTTTGGACATAAAATTGTGAAAGATAAAATAAAAATGCTGTTCAGGGCCAAAAGCAGTACAATATATTAAAATATGTTTAATGGTGTCCAAAAACTCACACTTACACATAACAATGATGCAAAGTGTGATGGTTCACCCATTCACTTTTACTTTTCTTTAACCAGGTTTACATTATTTACGTTATAATTATTATTTTGGGGCCTTATATTTCAGTTGAATCATCATTTCTTCTCACCTGCACCACGCTAGGGGAGTTGCGCATGTGCAACCCTGATTTTCGATTGATAGCCGCTAATGTGCATGGAAGGACATGTCCCATTACATCATAGCTAGTGTAAGAGCACGATCATCATATTATGCAAATGTGACTTTCACCAGCATGCCACTCATGTGCCAGTTTGCATGCCAGATATGTAGTAAGTGATGTTAGGTCACATAAGAGTAAGAAAGTTAGTAGAGTCAGTTTAGTGAACAGTTAAGCAGTCAGTGTTAGTGAGGAAGTTACTGTGAGAAGTTTTTTTTTTTTTCAAAAGAGAGTTGCTTTTGAGATAAAAAGATTCTTGCTGAGTCTAGATTCTTTGAATAAACATTATTTGTTTATGAAATAGTTTAGACTTCTTATTTTTTTCTCTGAGCAGAGTTTATTAAGATTTGATTAAAGTTTAAAGTTTAATTGACAATCACTAATTTAAGTTCTTTTCTGAAGTAACACCACTAATAATCATAAAAAAAAATCTTCAATTGGCAAGAAAAATTGTCTGGTACCCAAGCTACCTGGTAACCCAATAACATACATTTTGGAGCATTACATTAGGTTCATTGTCTGCCTGTAGAAGAAATATATGTGTGATAAATGAATGACCTAAGCAGAACCAAACGAGTACAATTTCTCCTTGCAATTCCTGTGAAAACATGACTGTACACAGTTTGACAATGGGCTTGATCTCAAAAAGTTTGTTACCAACCTGTTCAGACCAAGATCTCTGCCACTGTGCCTGGAGCTTGGTGGAAAAACACTGCTGGATGTCCAAATATGGAACCAGCAGTGCAGCATCGGACAGGAGCATGGCAGACTTGGCAGCAGCACCTGCTAAGTCATTGTTATTGCTCCTGGTCCCGACACGAATGGGCACCCAACAGAAGATGATATTAGTAATGGCTACCAGATGATAGAGCTTCTGGCATATCTTGAAGACAACAGCCTCACTGAGATCAAAGCCTGTAGCAAGCTAAGCAAGTCAGTATAGACGACACACCAATGATATTGCTTAGCCGCTATGTGGTCTAAAGCAAAGCTGATAGCACACAACTCTGCATGAAGATTGAATACTGCTGTGGGATCTGGTCTGCAATGATAGTATCACAGCCAACCATGGCTGATCCCATCAATGTGCTGGGTGCTCAGTATAGTGGCTGGCAAAGAGTTGCTGGTACACACAGTTGATGTAAAAGCCATCTCCATCCTGCAAAGAGAAAAGCCACAGGAAGAGGAAACAGTGAGCTATGGTGGAAGTGGTTTGGCTGTTGACTGGGGAATGTTATCAATGATGTTGATGTCTCTAAGGTAGCTTTGAACATGCAAACTGAAAGGACGAATGACAGTCAGATGATTCTGGTAAAGCATTTCCCACTGAGGACTGAAAATGCAGCCTCAAGTGGGATGGCCCAGCAAGGATGCAATTTTGCTGAATACTGTAGGGACAACTGTTGAAGGTGAATAGATAAGGATGATTTATTGGTCTCAACATACTCTGGACCAGTGAGGTGTGGAAGGTACTCATGCAAACACGGAAGGCCTGATGGTGAAGAGGGTCCAGCATCTTCCCCACTGAATCTGGGATGGAGTTATATATCTGGGATCTGTAGTCCAGTTTCAACCAGACAAATGGCCAGTAGAGGCAGAGCAAAGAACATATCCCCCCCCCCCCCTGAGAGAGAGAGGAGAGGCCTATGAGGATGGTTCAATGCTCATGTGCACTTGGACCGGAGATGACGAATGTGTGGTAAAAAGGTCAATTTCTGGTCAAAAATAGACAGTTTCTGGTCTCTGACAAAAATGGAATGGTGGTATCCCTAAGCTGCAGCTCCAGGTCCAGATGAAGATTACGCTTGCAGCATAAGTGCACACAAGCAGTCTTCTGTGGGGGAGAACTAAAACCCATTGGCCGTGGTCCAAACTAAGAGATTGTGCAGGGCAGTTGTTGTTAAATGACCCTCATGCTGGATGATGAGAAAAAGATGATAACATCATCAACATAGAGAGGTTACTACTACAAAGTTGGAGGAAGTTGTCATGCATTGGAATTAATTTTGATAGCAAAAAGTATAACATTAAAGATGTCGCCTTGTGGTGCCCCCTGTTGTTGAGAGAAAGGCTGCAATAGAGTGCTGCCAACATGGACACGAAAGGATTGAGAAGATAAAAAGCTGGAAATGAAGATCAATATGTAACCTCTCAAGTCGAAGGCATGGGGGTCACAAAAAATGACGAGTCTCCATGCCATGTCATATGCTTCTTTAATGTCAAAGAAAATGGACAACAGGTGCTCTTTGTGTAAAAAAAAATTCCTGATTGCAGATTTCAAGCAGACTGTTTGCCTGCAAACACCACACTATGTGTTGAAAAGAAGGCCATGGTGTTCCATACCAGACCAGTCTGGCATTTACCATTCTTTCCAACACCTTATACACACAGCTTGTCAATGCAATGGGTCAATAATTTGAAAGAATCTTTCTTGACTTGGAGAAGGCTTCCCAGCAGGTGTCTGGAAACTGCTACTCGAGAAAAACACTGTTAAAAAGTCGGGGCAGCCAATCATTACTCGATGGTGAAAGATGTTGGAACATGGCATAATGGACATTGTCTGACCCAACAGCAGATGCCTGAGAAGTCTGTAGAGCAAGGCGAAGCTCCTCCACTGCGGAATGGCCTATTATAAGGCTCCAGGCCATTCAAATGGAAAAACAGTAGAGAGTGTTTGACCTTGCTCTTCAGGGCCAAAAACTCTGGGGAGTAGAAAGAAGAAGAGATGGAGGAAAAAGATTCCCCCAGAGTGTTGGCAATTGCCTGTCCATTGTGCTCCATGATTGATAATAAGTTGGATGTGCAGTTCCCACCCATCTTCTACACTTTATCCCCTATGACCTTAGAATTGGTCGTATGGGTGATAGAAGGCATTTATTTGATCTAAGTTTCCTTCTGGCTCTGGACAGAATGGTAATCAATGGTCTCTAGGATGTCGGCTATCTCCGAAACATCCCCAAGCCTTGAGCCTTATGAACTGCAGTACAGTCGGGATTCCACCACGGTTTCGGAAACTGCATTGAAGTCTGAGGAATAGTCAAGGCACTGCATGGATGATACAGTCCATCATCTATGCCACTGCAACATTGATTGGCTCCTGGCTAACCAAATGGTCATCAAACTCACAGAGGAGTTTGAAGCCACTCCAGTCAGCCCAATCAAACCTCCACTGTAATACATATGTAGGGTTGCGAGGCCTCCCATGGGAGATGGTGCAGACCATGGGGAGGTGATCACTTCCATATGGGTTGTCTTCGACCTCCCATGTAAAGAGTGGAAGGATCAAAGACGAGCAGATGGTGAGGTCAATGGCAGTGAATGTGTGGGTTGGGGAGTGAAAGAAGGTACTGACACTAGTGTTCAACAGGGAGAGTGATGGATCCAGGAGCTATTGCTTGTGGACCCCACTCCTCCCAGTAGTGTCAGTATTGCCCCAAAGTGGACTGTGTCTGTTGAAATCTGTGGCAAGAGAATGGTTAGTGTGTTTATTAAAGTAACTATATTTATTGAGAGTTAGTGCTGACAATATCAAACAGTGCTCTAATTGCACGCATGAGGCAAAGACCTGTTCCCCAACTGTGAAAGGCTTAAGCCACATATGCTGGAGAACTTCTCCAGTGTAAGTTTTGCGATGCTCCTAGAAGCTAAGATTCAAGTAACTGCAATGGCTTCTGATGAGGATTATCCACCAGATAATATAAAGTATCCTATATGTCTGTTCATTCAGAGCAGTCAACTCACAAACTGAAAACATAGCAATATATTTTTCTTCAACCAAAGCCCACCAGTGCATAAAAGTCAGGATCCATAATCATGCTCAAAGCCATTATCCATAGTCTGGTATGTGTAATTGATCAGCACCAAGATCTTTTGTGGCTGACTGCTCTTAGGCAGGGTAGAAAAAAAAAGGATCATTCAGATGAATACGTTACACTGATCTGACAGCCGGACCTTCCTTTTTCTTGCATATAAGAATATCTCTTTTGAAAGGTACTAATGGTCTGCACCATGAGGAGGTGGGATCTGACTAAGTGCTAAGCCTGGTCAGTTCTGTGCATGCTTCTGAACTAGCCTAACTAGCTAACAGACAGATGGAAACCTTCTGTTCAAGTCATGCAGCATGTTTTTAAACATGTACACAATGGGTCCTCCTACAATTGGGCCACACTCGAACCCTTAAGGTGTTAGGTTTCTGAAATTAAACTGACCCTCGTGGCCATTTTTATTTTGAAGTGCTTTCAGGAAACTTGAAATTTAATTTTTTTTAATGTAGTGTGTGAGTAACTAATGAAGTGAAATATGACAAGTTATATACCAAATTGAAGAGCATTTATAATGCTGAATATTAATAAAATAAAATGCTTTAGCAAAATGTAAACTCTTTTGATTTTAATAATTTTTTTGAAAAATGCAGTATAATTTTTTTTTCATTTTGACTTTTTTTTTTATCAAACTATTAATGAAGAAACTTATAAATTATTTATGCAAAATGAAAAAGCATTTAATTCTGAATAAATTAATAACAACAAAGTTACCTGAAACAAAAGTCTCTCCTTTGAAAACTCTTTCTTAATATGATAGTCTGCAAAGCAAGATCTCCTAACACACAAAATCACATTACATTTCTTGCACCCAAAAGCACTTAGATGGTGTATATCTCATGCTATGCACACTACACATTTTCTGCATGGCTGTTTCTTCTGCTGGGTCTGTGAGGATCATACTAGGAAAATTTTTAGGTGTACAAGTAGAAGTTGAATACTGGGTCAACCTGATCTTAAAATTTGGTAGGGTAAAGGCACCATCCTGTAACAGTTGCTTAAATTTGTAGTGAGCATGCAAGAGTTTTGTTGCTTATATAACAGATATGCATTGACAAAACTGTACTTATAAGCTCTGGCACTTTATAATATTGCAAATATTGATTTTGGTTTCAAAATGGTCTCACTCCTTGCTTCAACCTGCCTAACATTTGTCATTTTAGCATTGTGAAAGGAGCTGAGCATCAAAGTATCTCTCTTGTCATTCCATTTTGAAACCAAAGGGTCTTTTCTAAATGAAATTATGTCTCCTTTCTTCAAGCTATTATCTACCTCAGCTTTAGGCAATCCATTTCTGTTTGGCATTATGATATCTGTCACAAGAGTTTTCATTGCATGTAATGCCTGGTACAAGGCTGGAGAAAAATACCAGCAGTTCATACACACATAGAAACCTTGGTTGAGTTAACTGTTCATCAATTTTAGAACAACAGCATGTGCCTGTCCAATGCTAATGGATTGCAGCTGAACAATACTTCTTCCAGTGTACAGAGTAGAATTCCTGTGGCAACTGTTGTTTTGCTATCACACAAAACATATATTTTTAGGCCAAAATTTTCTGCCTTCTGTGGACTGTACAGCCTAAAAAAAATTCTTCCTTTGAAACCAATTATTGCTTCATCAATACATATTTCTCTGGAATATATGCTGCTTTGAAACACTATATCAGGAAGAAAACTGCAGAGTTTAGCTAAAGAATTATAGCCAGGTTCACATCTCTTTGGACTCACAATGCTGTCATCATTGAAATGAAGACATTGGAGTAATACAGCAAATCTATTGCATGACATTATACTTGGAAAGAATGGAGTGTGCGCAAGAAAATCAGTCGGCCAATATTCTGCTATAGACTGCTTTCTGATAAGGCCCACGTCAAGTACTAGAGTTAAAAAAATTTTATTTTAGTGGCTGTCATGATTTTTCCACTGAATCTAGTTACCCTTGCCAAGGGGCATCCCGAATCAGTTTCATGCTGCTGTAGCAAACCCTGACCATAAATATTAGTTTGCTCTGCAATCTCTTCAAATGTTTCATCAGTTAAAAATATTTTGAAAAAATCAAAGCAGGATTTAACTTCTCCAATGTTAGGACCAGTTTGGGCTGTAAACTCATGATGTACTGGAAAAACCAAACATTCTTATTTAGAAAGCTCTTCCAGCATCTTAATGGAGTAGGGTCAACATCATCTCCACTCTGCTGAATTATCAGGAACACCAAAAAAATTCATCCCCATCAGAATCTTGAAAACATTCTTCTCAGTGATATTCTGATGAAGTTGGAGGTCCTGCATTAATTTCTGACCTAACAGATAAATTTTTTACCTTCTTTTAGTGAAAAACCAAGAAATGCTTCATCATCAGAGTCAATGAAATATTTCTCAAAGAAGTCTCAATTCTCTGGAGTAACTTATGTGGGCAATTGGCTTTGGAAACACGATGGTACATTCGTTACATATATATATAAATTAATATCCATTTAAAAAACTGAATATATTTAAATATTTCAGTAATAAAGTATCACAGGAAAAAGTCCCTGTAGACAAGAAACACCCAAAATAATTAATTGAAAAAAATTGCTTGGGAATCAAACCTACACCTCCCAGAAGCATGCTGTATTTCCTGCCCACTGGACCATCAGAAACTATCTTTTTCATAAATATATTTGTAAAGCTAAGTAGCTATATAATTAAATATAACTAAATATTTAATTTAAAATAAATCATTATTTTTAAAGTACTTTCTGATATTAGAAGCATAGCATAACAATCTACAATAGCACATCACTTTGATTGAAAAACGAAAACTTCGTTTCTGATGGTTTTTTCAGATGATTATGATTCTTAGGTGATATTTCAGTATAGAACATTATAATAATAAATAAAATAAATATTCCTTCAAATAGCTGCTTGCCACAGAGGTCTGACAGGAGCCTGCCAGTTTAATATGCCATAGTAAAAGGTCTGTGAGGATGACGGGACTTCAGCAGAAAGATAACACAAATACCCAGTGCTCAAACCTAGGTCCCTTTGATCAGAAGTCAAGGGCACTAACCACTCAACCACGGGATGGCTTAATGAACATTATATATCTAATGAGATACTAATAGAAGAAATCAATAATAAGAAGTTAATTCAAAATGCATAAGGCTGTAATTTAAAGCAAGTATGCAGATACATGCCTTCACAGTAACTTCGAATTCAAGTTTTAACGAAGGTAAATTTTCTGTTAAAATGAGGATCAATAAGCTGAAAGAAGGAAAGAGTGTGGCAACAGTTCTGATGACAACTCCCACTTAAAATATAATTTTAGAACAGATGAATAAAGAAATAAACAGATGGAATGTTCAACATACTAAACAAGTGATTACAATGGTGCCTGATTCAATGATTGCAATGAGTTATGGATATTTATTTAAGCATATTGCTGCACACTGATTGGCATAGTTTAGCAACTTTGGTGGGCAGTGTACAATTCCGAAGCCCCAATCATAGCCATTTTTGCCCTCTCTATTTGTCTATCACCATTTTTGCTGTTGGCAAAGTCTCTCAACATTTGGTGATGAAGTCAACAAGGTGCAGCTGCAAAGCCAGTTGATCAACATCGATGAAAATAAAGTTGTTTGTGTGTCACCAATCGAGCATTGTGGAAAAACATTGAAAGTATAAGCACATGGCCATGGGTTTTAGTGGCAAACAAGTTTATATGGAAAAACAAGTCAGCAGAACTTCCATAAAGGTATGATCAAAATCTAGCATGCAACTTGAATGAACAATGGAAACAGAGCAAAACACAACAATTAAAGTGATCTTAGAGGCAAAGGTTGGGCTCTTAAAGAATGTTTAGTGACTTGAGAAAAGGCATCGAACACAGTA
This sequence comes from Ryuthela nishihirai, assembly GCA_038380435.1. Taxonomy (NCBI): domain Eukaryota; kingdom Metazoa; phylum Arthropoda; class Arachnida; order Araneae; family Heptathelidae; genus Ryuthela; species Ryuthela nishihirai. The sequence continues at coordinate 10,545,912 of JAWZYU010000027.1, forward strand.
GCAGCAACCCCTCCCCCCTTCAAGAGCAGCTGACTGGGTATCCAGCAAGGGCATGTGACTAGCAAACAAATGATGTCAGTCACCAGTAAACCCTCACCACCCACCAATCCAATGCAGCTTTCGATCTTCTCGTTTTGGTCATTGAACAATCTTGTCAACCTAGTTGTCTTGATCGGAGCAGTGGTCAAGGTCGGCAAGCCAGTGTTTAGAAGAGCATTTTTCATTGTGAAGTTCATTTAGCCAGGAAAGCCTGGGGTAGGGAGGCACAAGCAGCTAAGGAGAAGCACAGTATAACAACCTGATCATAATAGCATTTCCTCATGTAGCTAGGGCAGGCTTTCCAATCCCTTGGAACACTTGATTATACTTTGGGAACATTCTGTAATAACCTGGAACTTTTGGGCAGAGAAAGCACCATACCCCAGCAGGACTCTCAAATTTGAGTAGCCACATTAGGCTGCCTCTAGTTCAACTCACCATTGGGTCTGTTGAAATCTAGCTTATTCTCTCTAACCCATGCGCTACCTCAGCCCTCTCCTTTGTGATGCCAAATCACGACTGAAAGATAGTGCAACTCTACCATTTTTTTTTTAATATTAATAATATCTTTATTAAGCCTCAGTATGGTTATATACATAGATTACCCCGCTAAACCTTATAGCTTGTCAGCAGGATTCCTTTCAATCACACGACAGGTTTATTAAAGAATATGACATGTATAATGGAAAATAAACATATAATTAAAAAAAGAAACTAAAACAATAACAACAACAACAAAAAAAAAACACGTATTCAAACATTCTTTTCTTCTTGGAGCAGATGGGCAACCTAGTTGTTGGGTTGTTTTACCTCTGAGCGGCACTTTTTTGCACACCATGGGCTAAATGGCCAGGTCACATGGACCCCGAAGGCTCAAAGAAGGTTGGGGGAGGGGACCCACTGGAACAGATGGTAGCAGATGGTAGCTCTAAAACCAACCTGGAGACAGATGGTAGCCTCCCGTCAAGGTCATCCAGCGTGTTCTTTAACGTGCACAGGGTATGGCTCTCCCACACACGGGTCCACAGTTTAACGTCCCATCCGACGGACGGCGGCCTTTCCAAGCCCATCGGTGTCCCCTACAGACCGTGGGCAGGGCGGGGAATTTTGCGGAGATAAATTTCAACGCTGACCCAGCTGGGACTTGAACCTGGGAACTACAGATTACGAGCCTGGCGCGCTACTGACTGAGCCACCCCCGCCCCTGATGGGCAACCTATGTGTGAGCTTTGTGACACTATTTTAACTACTTGTCCTATATTTAACTCCAAATATTCTATTTAGTTTTCACCATTTACTGCCTTAGACCCTTATACTCAGACATCATTTTATCTGATCAGTCATTTTTACAAGTCTTTGATTTATATTATACTGGATATTTAAATATGAAATTTTACACTCTTTGTTTTAGACTCTTTTTTTGGTGTGTGTGTGTGGGGGGTCTTTACACCCCTTTTTTTATATCATATTATACACATTTTTATTCTTATTTTTACATGGGTTTTTATGCCTGCTGTTTATACTGTGTCATCTTCATTTTATGTCTTTTGCTTTTACCTTTGGTTGTGGATTTGCATGACTTTTATATCTTTACTCTTTTACATCTTTTTTGGCACAGCATGGCTTTAGTTGCCTTGCACCATAACACTCCAAACAACAAACCTGAGTTAAAAACACTTTCCTCATTTGAGAAGTAGGCAAATGACATTTCAAAGCTCTGCATAAATAATAAATAAATTATCTCTCAAGCAGCTGCTTGCCATAAAGGTCATAAATACAAATAAAATGCATTATATAAACTCATAAAAGGATACTTCTGCTTGGGTAGATGCATCTGATAACTGTTCAGGAGAAATTTCAACCCTATCTTTCCTTTTGTCTGATCGTCTGAGCATTATAACAGCAGAAATATGAGATACTCTTTTTTCATCAACCTAAAAAGATAAGTAACATTCATCAAATGCTATTTTATACTACTTTTTAATAACTTTTTTAACATCACAAGTAATTTATATTTTATCTCTGTAATTAATCATTTGTAACAAGCAGGGATGAAAATTTTCTAATAAATACTCGAATGAGGTCTATGTGAAATAATTATAGAGGTTCATTACAAAAGAATATCTGAATTTTAAAGTATAATAATAAAAAAAATAAATACCCCCTCAAGCAGCTGCTTGCCACAGAGGTCTGACAGGAGCCTGTCAGTTTACATGCCAGAGTAGAAGGTCTGAGAGGATGGCAGGACCTCAGCAGAAAAACAACACATACATCCATGCCTTACCCGGGGCTCGAACCCAGATCCCTTAGATCACTAGCCAAGCATGCTAACCACTCAGCCATGGGATGGCAACAAAAGTAACTGTAATATTAATAAAACTCTATATCACTGTAATAGTCAGAAAAACTGGGATAATTAGTTGAAGTTATTATCTACAAAATTACCTTGGTTTTTTCTTTGGTAGATATCAGATATATGGTCGAGTCTACTGTCCTGTGGTGAATAGTACAGTCTATGTTATTATGAATTTACAAATGTTCTTGTTTTTGCTGTTCTTGGTGAAAACAAGAACATAGGTGAATTCATAATAACATACACTGTACTACCCACCATAGGACAATAGATTCAACTACATATTAGACATCTACACAAGGAAAAACCAAGGTAATTTTGTAGAAAATAACTCCAACTAACTGTCTCAGCTTTTCTGACCATTACAGTGATATAGAGTAATTTATACTGTGACTTAAACCACTATCTTTTAAAGTAATTGCATATCCAAAATGTTAGGAAACTCTCATAGTTCTTTCTAATGACAGCATGGAGTTAGTAAGTATCACAAGGTGGCTTAAATGTGACATATAATGTCTTATATGTCAAATTTTCAAATCACTGGATTGGTAGAAATGAACCTATTTTGTGGCCTTCAATAAGTCCTGATTTTACACCATGGACTGCTTTTCAGGGGTTACATTAAAACATAATTTATTCTAAAAAAATTCATAATTTGCAACACTTAGAGGAAAGAACCACTATAGTTGCTGCAAGTGATACACCAGACATGCTTAGCCAAGTATGGATGAAAGTTAATGTCATGTCACCAATATTGAAGTTCTGTTGAACACAAAATGAGTTTGCCAGGTGGCTGTTCACAGTCCTCAGCCAAGAGATGGTGCAACTCAGGAAACATGACATTGAAGTGTAAAGTATGATGCTGAAATGTAACAGAGTAACTGTGGGTTGTTGGTGGCCTAAGGTTCTATGATTCATGCCTTTTGGGTGGGTAATGTGAAGTCACGTGTCATGTGCGGAATTTGACGTGAATGTGATATTTATGTTTGGATATTTTGTCATTCTTTCTTGGATAATTTGTGGGAAAGATTGCAGGTAAGTGGATAGGTATAATACACATATTCTACATAGGCTGAAAAGGGCTAATTAATACTTCTTGCTTTGTTTTTTTCAAATATGATTAATATATGTTAAATAATGAGTTTTTGAAGGTATTTAAGAATTGAAATTCACTTTAGGAGTGTTGTTGAAAGCATTAGTGAGCTGTTTGGTAACGTTATGGCCAGATCATTCGAAAGTATCAGGTAGCTTCTTGTGGCTATGGGTGTGGGGGAATGTTTTACATAAGTTATTTGGAGTGAGGGTGTAGTAGGTGTTTCTTTGAGAATATGGAAGAAAATGGCAAAAGATTTGAATGTAAGAAAATTAAGTAGTAAAAATTAAAAAGTTTTTTATGCGGTGTTCAGGTTTTAGGAGAATGGTTTTTGGGGAAATGTGTGTGGTGGGTTTTCAGAGGATTCTAGTATAGTAAGAAGTGGGGATGGATAAATGTTTGGTGAAACAATGTTCGAAGATTTTGTATGTAGGAATGAACATGGCAGTTGTAACAAGCATGTCTGTCTCATTATAAGTAGTTTGAGATGAATTGAGTGATTATCAGTTATGTATAGTATAATAATTATTAATGTACTTTTTTAATGCTTTTAATATGATTTATTGGGAATATTGGAAAGCATTTGGTGGCTTTTTTATACAGAAATTTTGTATGTTGTAGAATTATCAGTGTGGAAAAATGGTAATTCATAATTGTGGAAGGAAAGTTAAAGAGAAATTTAGAGGATGGTTTTTTTTTTAGAAATATGAAGTGTTTTTAATGGATGGAGGGCAGTCTGTAGTTTTTTGATGGATTAAATCAGTGTACTAATGCATGTTTTCATTAATACTTCTGGTTGTGAATATTAATAGTGATAGTTATTTATATTTAGTTATGGAATTAAATATTTGTTTTCAATTTTGTATATTAATATTTATGATTGAGAAGTTTAATATGGATAAATCAATAAATATTTTGTGGAAAAAATTTTGCCGACATATGGGACTTGAACTTGCATCTCTCCAGAAATATGCCAGAGTATTCTTCCATTGAACTCTGTCTTTTTTCCACTAATTTAAGACAAACTCTTCACCAAGATTTTTGGGCCAACTGTTGGCCCTGTCTATGATCTTGGGGAGCAACTATTACTTTTAATATTGCACTGAGTAAAATGGAAATGAATACTAAAGTCTCATCACACTATTTAGTGTTATTAATGATTTAAGATGAGATCATCGATGGCACCAACAGTTGGCCTGAAAATCTCGGTGAAGAGTTTGTCTTAACTAGTTAAGTTAACCACTTAAACTAGTGGGAAAAAAACAGAGCTGGCATTAGTTCAATGGAAAAATACTCTTTGGTGTTTCTGGAGAGATGTGGGTTTAAGTTCCATATGTCGTTGAAATTTTTTCCGCAAAATATTTATTGATTTATCAATGTCAAAAAGTCAGCAGATAACGCTGTGATTGTCATCTATGTTTAATATGGATATTTAATTAATGAAAATTGGATAATATATTAAATATACTAGAAAATGTCCTCTAAAGACTCGGAGACAATTTCAAGAACTGTAGAGGTTAGTCTTTACCCAGGTCAATCCAGTACCAAACTGCTCATGATCAAAGCTGTCTTAATAGCAAGATGGCATAGGGAAATGACAACTAAAAAACTGCTTTACAACCTATCAGTGGTAACTAGGATAATAATTGCAATGCATACTACGTACAGGATGCTACAAAAATGAAGTATGCGCAAACAATAAGGATTTATATATCCCTTACACCCTTCAGCAGACCAGCTTGTTTAATGCAGTGCAGACATCACATATGGAGCTAAAGTCAGTAGACAAATATACTCTTCACAGATGGGTCCAGATTCAATTTGAACCTGGATTCTCACCATATGTTCATATGGAGAGAACAATGAACTTGCCACAACCACTATAATATCAGAGAAAGAGACTATTTTGGTGGTGGCAGAATGATGGTCTGAACTTGTATCATGGGGGCGGGGATGGCTCAGTCGGTAGCGCGCCAGGCTCGTAATCTGTAGTTCGCAGGTTTGAGTCCCAGCTAGGTCAGCGTTGAGATTTATCTTCGCAAAATTCCCAGCCCTGCCCACGGTCAGTAGGGGACACCGATGGGCTTGGAAAGGCCGCCGTCCGTCGGATGGGACGTTAAGCCGTGGCCCCGTGTACGGGAAGCCATACCCTGTGCACATTAAAGAACACGCTGGAAGGCCTTGACGGGAGGCTACCATCTGTCTCCCAACAGCTGTTCCAGTGGGTCACCTCCCCCAACCTTCTCTGAGCCTTCGGGGTCCATGTGACCTGGCCATTTAGCCCATTGTGTGCAAAAAAGTGCCGCTCAGAGGTAAAACAACAACCCAACAACCCAACTTGTATCATGATGATCAGATGCGCAGAGCTTCACCATTTCTAAAGGAAGCAAACTCTGACTACTCAGCAATATGAAGACAAAATCCTTGAACACTATATGAGGCTTTTTAGGGATGTTCTCAGTCTTGATTTCATCTTTGTGGCCAATAATGCTTATCCCTATTGGGCTCATGTTAATGATTTCCTTTAACGTGAATATATTCATAGGATGGAGTAGCCAGACCTGAATCCAATTGAACATGTGTGAAATATTTCTCGATATGGAACAATGGAGACATCCTGCAATGTGCCTCCTCAGCACATATTGCAGGGTCTCTCAAAAGGGTCATTCCATGTCAAATCAACCAAATTTTTGGAAAAAGTTCATCACCATCACAGATTCCAATGATTTTTTGGCATACACATAAAGATATCTAATTGTCCAAAATATTTTGAGTCAAAATTTTTTTTGTAAGAAGTTATAATCATTTAACCTAAGAGGAAAAAATACAAATTGTGATTGTGACTAAAGGTTTTTCTTTTTTTTTTCTTTGCTTCTATGGTAGATGAGAAGACTAAATTTGGTTACTGATGTAGATTTTCCTTATTAATTCAATAAAAATTTTGAATTAAAAAATTTAATACAATTTAAAGCAAATTAAAAAACTGAAATTTTTAAATGTGAAAAATAAGTGATGTGGGCCTATAGATAAAAAAATTAAAACTGACATATGTTGTACATTATACTCCACAGAAAGGTTGCATGAAATTTGGAGGATGGTCATTTAACAATGAGGGAAAAAATAAAGAATTTGTACCAATGCTATTGCTAATGATGCACTTCAGGGGACCACACTGATGCTCTTGTGCATGCGCGCACTGACGCACGGAGAGGCTATCGATGTGTTAAGTTGCTTGCACTCAAGTGCGACTTTGTAACTTCAACCACTCCAACTAGCATTCGGCTATTACTTACAGCTATAATGCTATAATTTACACAGCTATAATTTTACAGATGAGCAAATGTAAAAACCCAATATTTAGAGGGAACAAATTTAGCAATATAAATGTTGAATGATACATAGGGTGATCAGACTGCGATAGGGAAAAACCAGGACAGGTTATTAAATGTTCCAACTTCAGTTTGTATAACTTCAATATGGTAAATTATGCTTTATTTTTGATCAATTGTTCTATAATAATTGACTCTTCAGAGCTGGCACCCTTTTTCAGACACGAATGCTCACCTTTGGGTTTTTTTTAATTAAATAAGGTCCTAAGTTTGAAAATGAATTTACAATGCTTTATAAAACATTTATTAACTTGCTAAATCATGAAAAAGGGAAACAAAAGGTTAAACAAAGCATTTCACATTAAAAATTATATAAAACTCAATTCCCATGAAAAACACAAAAGAAATTATTGTAAACTTTTCCATTTGGTGAGTCCATCTTTCCCAACAAAGTAAGAATCTATTTCTATCTGTTCTACTTCTTCATCACTAGAAATTTCCTGTTCAGCATCTGTTTCTTCTAGCCTGCTCTCTAAGCAGGCTTCTTCGAGCTCTTCCTTCTCAAAAGATTCATCTGATTCAACTTCAAGGGTTTCTAACATATGTCAGAGTTGTTCAGCGTCTCTTTCATTGGATGGATTCATGGTTATGAATATTAGAAATTTTAATTAAAATATGCTAATAGAATTTGGAAAAACAATAAATATGATTTATGACTAATGTTAATAAAATAGTCAATAGAAGAACAATAAAATAATTTTTAAGCTCTTAAATATTGTAACATCAATGATAGCACTGGGTCTCTGAGACCTAATTTTAACTTTTACTTTGTATGATCTTAGTCTGAAGGAAAACTTGACTAGAAAAAATAGAATTTTGATAGAATTTTGGGAAGGTACTGGAAATTGCACCATTGTCGCAAAATTCTTTCACGAAGAAAAGCAAATATAAAAATTTCATGCTGGGTCTGTTAGACCCAGCATGAACTCTGAAGGATTAAGGAAGTGCTTAATGAACTAGTGTAGTCCAAATAAGCAAAGAACTAAGCAGTGCCATTCATAGCTCTTTTGGCAACCTGAGCAACAAAAAAAGACTCTCCTTCAAATTTAATTAGTAGAAAAAATTACGCACATATGCAAGTTCGAATTTGTTTAATTTTATCGAAGTCATATTCATTGCTGATGAAATAAATGTTATCATAAAATATGTTGATAATAAAGAATTTAGTCATAAATAATTAGAATATATAATCATTTAAACTGAAAAGGGCTAAGTTATCAACATAGTGATCAAGAGAATTGATATTATATTTAAATATATTTTAGAAGTACCAAGTAGCAGTACTATGCAACTTGAATTAATTTTGTGGTCTAGTAAATGAAAACAATTACAGTTTCTATTATTATCAGATTAAATCATCCAGCACCCGCTTCTGCCTTGCACTGTTGTTAAGATAATATCAGCAAAGAAATATTTTTCCTCGAAGATTAAAAGTGGAGGTAATCATGATTATACTATCAGTTTTCACATTTTGGAAGAAATTTTTTCCTTAATTACTGTAGAACAGTTGACCAGAAATAAAGCAAAATTTACCGTTTTCAAGTTATATGAACTGAAGTTGGAACATTTATGACCTGTCCTGGTTTTTACCAATCGCAATTTGGTCTCCCTATGTATCACTCAACATTTGTATTGCTAAATTTGTTACCTCTAAATATTGGGCTTTTTTGCTTGCTCGCCTGTAAAAATGATATGAACTTTTATCAGTAGCAGCATTACAGCTAAGTAGTAGCCAAATGCTAGTTGGAGTGATTGGAGTTACAAAGTCGCACTTGAATGTAAGCAGCAAACACACTGGTAGCCTCTCTGGGCATTTCCACCAGTGTGCATGCACAAAAGTGTCAGTGCAGTCCACTGAAATGCATCATTAGTGATAACATTGATACAAATTCAATATTTTTTTTCTTGTTATGAAAGAAATGACCATACTCCAAACTTTGCCCAACATTTCTATGGAGTATAATGTACAACATACACAGTCGTATCAGAATAATATGACCACCCACAGAATCAGAGTGCACCTGCCCAGACACGTCACAGAGTGCACATGACAAGATCGACCACACAAAGATATAAGCGGCTGGCCAGGACAGATGAGTTATAGTGCATAACATGAGCACAATGGGCAGAGGTATTTATTTGACAGACATTCAAAAAGGAACAATCATCAGCTACCACCACGGGTGGAAGCATCTTGGAAACAGCAGACTACGTGGGCTGTTCGCGAGGTGATGTAGTAAGGGTGTACCAAGAATAAACCGCTGGCACACCGAGTACCTCCAGACATCATAACTGTGGAGCCACAAAGGCCATTGACCCCAGAGGAGAATGTCGACTGGTAAAGGACAATCGACGTGCAACAGTGCAGTGATTAACCACTCAAATGAATGCTGGGGCACCTAGGTACATGTCCCTGATAACAGTAGAGCAAACCCTGTTACGCATGGGTCTCTGGAGTCAACGCTGCGTAAAGGCACCCATGTTAACCAAAGTCCATTGGCAACGATGCCTGCAGTTAGCAAGGGACTACCATCATTGGACAGTGGAAAAAGGTTGCCTTCTCAGACAAATCAAGGTTTCTACTCCACAGAAGTGACGGGCAGTGGCAAATACAGTGTCAGACATATGAGAACCATCACCAGGACATGCTTTGTCAGTCAAGTACAGGCTGGCAGTGTGCATGTCAAGGGGATGTTTTCCTGGTATGATCTGGGACCACTGGATGAGTCCATGAACACCAATGGGCTACCTATCCATCCTTGCTGACCACATGATTCCCTTCATGTTGGACGTTTACCCTGGTGGTAATGGTATCTACCAACAAGACAGTGCACCCTGCCATGTCGCTAAGGTGGTGCATGACTGGTTCCAGGAACACGACAGCAATGTCTCCTTTCTCCCTTGGCAGGTGAAATCACCTGACCTCAATCCCATAGAGCACTTGTGGGACCATTTGGATTGATAGGTTCAGAGTGCGGACCCATAACCACATCATCTCCGGAACCTCTGTGTTCTGCTGGAGTCCTAATGGGCACGTGCGACTCCGGCAACCTTCCAGGGCCTCATTGCATCCATGCCACACCATCTCACCACTGTCATCCAGGCCAAGGGTGGCTATTCCCATTATTAGGTAAGTGGTCATATTATTCTGATACGACTGTGTATGTCAGTTTTAATTTTTTATCTATAAGCCCACATCACTTTTTTTCACATTTTAAAATTTTCAGTTTTTTCAAAACAGTATAAAAAATTTTCAAATTTAATTTTTTTATTGAATTAATAAGGAAAATCTACATCAATAAACCGAGTTTGATCTTCTCATCTACGATAGAAGCAAAGGAAAAACCTTTAGTTACAATCACAATTTGTATATTTTCCCCTTAGGTTAAATGATTACAACTTCTTAAAAATATTTTTTGACTCAAAATATTTTGGACAATTAGACATGATATGTGTACTAATATTTATGCCAAAGATCACTGAAATCTGTGATGAACTGGCCTGGTTGAATTGACATGGAATGACCTAAAATCTCCCATAAACTCAGTTCTGCTCCAGTGGAGGAGTAGGATTTATTACCAAAAAACCAACATCAACATCTTCAAAATGCTGTACGAATTGTATGGCTATTAGATAGTGATCATATGTCTTATTAACATCTCCCATCACTTAATTTCAAAACCTCCATTATGGTATTTCCCACGCTCCTATGTAATACATGAATTAGCTCATTCTTATCCCATTTGCTGTTACTAATATCCCAAAACCTTTCAATATTATATTTATTGCATTCACTGAAAGCCATTTTGGGTTACATACATTCTTGTTCATTATCCTTAAATCTGGAGCACCAGTGTACTCTTTTAATGATAAATTTATCTGTGCATAAAAATTGAACTAAATGTCACACTATCCATGTAGAAAAACATCGTAATCAACATTTATAGAAACTCTGCATTTGAACCTTAAGGAATATAATTCTTTGAATTTTCACAGACCAAGCTTAAGGGCAACAGCCTTATTAGTGTTGGTAAGCTATGAGACAATAGAATTGTGCCAATAACAAAGAAATTTCTTTATGGATTTTTCCATAGTAGATAATTATGATACACTGGTATTTTCAGTGACTTTGCACTCTACAGATAAGGAGATCGGAAAGTTCAGAGATGTGCATAGCAATTTCAATTTCTTGAAGGGATTCAAAAATAAGAGTGAAGTGGGTCATAGTAAGTGGATATCCCTGTTGTACCAATCCCTTCACAAGTTGCAAAATCAGTAAAATATTTTTTAATGATTTATACTTTCACTATTTTTATATAAATAATGGTTAGCTTGCAGTTCATGCTAAAACATGGTACTACATGGATAAATATAATGTAACATGTGACAAACTTTAGTTAGTCACAAATGTTTGGAAAATAAATTAGCAATGATAAGTCAGAGCATCTGACATTATCATGTCATGGGTTCATATCCCACTTGCAATGAAACTCAAAATTTTCAGCTATTTTATTGATAAAAATATTGAGAATATTTTTTTCTACTAGTTTACATTAAGAGGTGGGATGTTGGGTGTTTAGTCAAACTGTGTATCATTACATTGTGTAAAAAAACACAGCAGCATTGTACTGTGAACTGCCCAAATAATTGCTGCAATTATTCATTTTGTCACTAGTGCCAAATGTTTTTAGAATGTGGTACACAGTCATATCAAAATAATATGACCACCCACGGAATCACAGTGTACCCGCCCAGGTGCATCACAGAGTGCACATGACAAGGTCGACCACAGGGAGATATAAGCAGCCAGCCAGGACAGATGAGCCATAGTGCGTAACGTGAGCACAATGGGCAGAGGTATTGATTTGACTGACGTTCAAAAAGGAATTATCATCAGCTACCACGCCAAGGGTGGAAGCATCTCAGATTTGTGGGCTGTTCGCGAGGTGCTATAGTAAGGGTAACTTCACCTCCATCAACTGGTAAAGGGCAATCGACAAGCAATAGTGCAGCAATTAACCACTTAAATGAACACTGGGGCACCTAGGTACGTGTCCCCGATAACAGTAGAGCGAACCCTGTTATGCATGGGTCTCCGGAGTCGACACTGTGTAAAGTCACCCATGTTAACCAAAGTCCACTGGCAACGACACCTATAGTTAGCACGGGACTATCATCATTGGACAGTGGAAAAAGATTGCCTTCTCAGATAAATCAAGGTTTCTACTCCACAGAAGTGACAAGCGGTGGCGAATAGGGTGTCAGACACACGAGAACCAACACCAGGACATGCTTGTCAGTCAAGTACAGGCTGGCAGTGTGCATGTCTGGGGGATGTTTTCCTGGTATGATCTGGGACCGCTGGTACCACTGGATGAGTCCCTGAACACCAATGGGCTACCTATCCATCCTCACTGACCACATGCATCCCTTCACATTGGACATGTACCCTGGTCGTGATGGTGTCTACCAACAGGACAATGTGCCCTGCTGTCACTAAGGTGGTGCATGACTGGTTCCAGGAACATGACGATGTGTCCATTTTCCCTTGGCTGGCAAAATCGTCCTACCTGAATCCCATAGAGCACTTGTGGAACCATTTGGATCAACAGGTTTGGCGTGCAGACCTACAACCACGTCATCTCCGGTACCTCCGTGCTCTCCTGGATTTCAAATGGACACACGTGCCTCTGGCAACCTTCCACGGCCTCATTGCATCCGCCGTCTCGATGCTGTCATCAGGGCCAAGGGTGGTTATTCCCATTATTAGGTAGGTGGTCATATTATTCTGATATGACTGTGTATACAGGGTGATTCAAAACTTATCGTTCAAATTTCATGGGGAGGTAGGGAATACGTCAGGAAACCGATTTCACATAGGAAAGTATGTCCGCAAACGTCATCTACACGAACAAAATGGACAAGTAAAGTGAACACAAGGAAACAGTACAGTTAAGTGGTAACGAATGTGACTTTTATTCCAACAAGGTAAAGTACAGGTTCACAGCAGGTGCTCAAAATTGCGACCATTTACACGGACACAGGATTCACAGCGCCGTTGCATTGACCGCCGAACATTTTCAAAAACGCCTGGCATATCACGGACAATGCCTGCGGCGGCCACTATTCGTGCAACAAGGTCCATTTCACTGTTGATGGGGGTCTCGTACACATGGTCTTTCATGGCCCCCCACAAAAAGTAATCCAAGGGCGATAAATCAGGTGACCTGGGTGGCCAAACGATCGGTCCACCTCTACCGATCTCCGAATGTTCGGTTCAGGTAATCACACGCAACAATTGTGCTATGGGCTGGAGCCCCGTCATGTTGATACCACATATCTCAGCGGATATGCGTAGGAACAGCGCCCAGAAAAGTCGGTAACACTGTCTCGAGAAATATTAGGTATTTCCGGCCGTCCAATCAGGGCGGTAGCAAGTAAGGTCCCAACAAACAGTCATTAATGATTCCAGCCCACACATTTACGGCAAAACAATGTTGCACAGCGTGACTTCTCGTAATATGCGGGTTGTCGTAAGCCCACACATGTGAATTGTGTGTATTGAACACACCTTCATGAGTGAATGAAGCTTCATCTGTAAAAAGGACAGAAGCTGGAAAACTGGGGTCCACGGCACGTTTCTGCATGGACCATTGTGCAAATTCCACACGCTTCGGATAATCGTCAGGATGCAGTAACTGCACCCTTTGCAGATGGTAAGGATGCACACGTTCCTCGTGCAGTATCCGCCACACTGCTGAGAGACCCCAAGCTGCTGAGCAATAGCTCGTGTGCTGGTATTCGGATTATCTTTGATGGACTGTAGGACTTGTTCTGCGACGTTGACAGTCCGCGTCAGTCGTCTTCTCCCCGTATCCTGCATGTTGCTGCGCAGTGAACTACGTTCGCGCAGATTGCAATGCACACATGCAAACATTTGATGCTGCGGTATTTTTCTGTTGGGGTATTTTTCTTCTTCTTTCTTTTATGCTGCGGTATTTTTCTTCGTAAACTTGCCTAGCTCGGCGGCCGCTTTCGCCAGCTGCCCCATATGCGAGATGCATATCCGCTAGCTCTTGATGCGTAAAACGATTCATCTTATCACTAGTAAGTCAGCTCGTACACTGATGACAGCGGGAGTGGTCGGGCAAGCTGTACACTGGTTGGGTACACACAGCGCCCTCTACATACACATGCATACATTTGCGGACATTCTTTCCTATGTGATATCGGTTTCCTGAAGTATTCCCTACCTCCCCACGAAATTTGAACGATAAGTTTTGAATCACCCTGTATACATGAACAGCTTACCCTGTTGAAGGGTAAACATGAATAAAATAATGCAATCTTGGGAATTTAACAAGTTACCTCATTCCCCTCTCTTTTGTCTACATATTGATTGTACTGAAAAATGAACCATAACCTCAGATAATTTACTTATGAAAAAAAATAGGAGTTCAATCCAATTTACTTATTATACTCAATCTTTGAGTTATTACAGATTGCCCTGTTGGTAGCATGCTAGGCTCATAACCTGATATTCTCAAGGTTGAGTTCACACTGCCTGAATTTAAATTTTCTCCACTAACCACAAATCTGCTTTTAGCAACACCAAAGGGCCTGAAAAAGCTGCATCCACTGAATGAGGTATTAAAATGTGACCCCATATGCAAGACATCCCGTGGTCGAGTGGTTAGCACACTTTGCTAGTGATCTAAGTTCGAGCCCCGGATAAGGCATGGATGTACGTGTTGTTTTTCTGCTGAGGTCCTGCCATCCTCTCAGACCTTCTACTGTGGCATATAAACTGACAGGCTCCTGTCAGACCTCTGTGGCAAGCAGCTGCTTGAGGGGGTATTTATCATTTTTATTTATTTATATGCAAGAGAGCCCAACCTTATACACATTAGACCACATGCTGGATGGCCATTGTGAGAGGCTATCAACTGTATCCTAACAGCTGTCCAATGGCCTTCCTTTCCAAACTTCCTCCAAGCCCTTTGTGGTTAGCCACTTAACACACACACATCATCACCACCACCTTCAAGCAGCCATGGGATATGAAGGTCCAACCAGACTGTGCAATTTTGTTCTCCAAGCATATCTGCCTTGAGCTACATCTGTTGCATCTGCCACTGCACACCAATTCTAACAAGGTCCTGTTTGACATTGTCTGCCCACCACATCCTAGGTCTCCCCCTCTTTCTGAGGCATTTAGGCACACTGTTAATAACCCTATTCACTAATCTATAATTATCCTTACGAGCAACATGAGCAAAACAACAGTCTCTCTCTCTCTCTATGCACAATACGCTGCTTAAAGTAGGTTGCTGACTCCTTTGCTTGGTCATTACTTACAAAGATGAACCAATATGCCTATTTCTCCACACTCTCCATAGACTTATAAATTACCATTTTGAAGTCGATTCAAATTTTTAGAGGAAAAATTGTGTTGAGCCGGGTGGGATATGAATCCACGACCTCCTGATAACATGTCAGGTGCTCTGGGCCACTGAGCTACCGGCTTCCAATCAAGATCTCCTCTAATTCATGATATGAACCATTTCAACCTACATTACATTATATGTAGGGAGTGTTCTGGCAATTTTGCCACAAGCAGCAGACAAATGCCATATACATGGAAAGTATTTTCTTATAAGTATAGTATTGATAAATAATGAATAAACTCGACATATTTGGTATTTACCTATAAATTACCACTTTGAAGTCGATTTCAATTTTTAGAGAAAAAATTGTCTTGAGCCGGGTGGGATATGAACCCACGACCTCCTGATAACATGTCGAGTGCTCTGAACCACTGAGCTATCAGCTGCTAATCAAGGTTTCCTCTAATTTATTATATAAGGTGATTCGGATTCCACCCAGCTCAAGACAATTTTTCCTCTAAAAATTTGAAACGATTTATAGGTAAATACCAAATATGTCAAGTTTATTCATTACTTATCAACAGTATACTTGTAAGAAAATACTTTCCATCTATATGGCATTTGTCTGCCGCTTGTGGCAAAATTGCTGGAACACTCCCTACATATGATGTAATGTAGGTTGAAAAGGTTCATATCATCAAATAGAGATCTTGATCGGTGGCAGGTAACTCAGTGGTTCAGAGCACCTGACATGTTATCAGAAGGTCGTGGGTTCATATCCCACCCAGCTAAATGCAATTTTTCCTCTAAAAATTTGAATCAATTTCAAAGTGGTAATTTATAGGTAAATACCAAATACATTGAGTTTATTCATCATTTACTCTCCATAGATTCTTAAAAGTCCCAGCAGCACACCCTAATCATCTATTAATCTCATGCCACACACCACCAGTATCTGTTACATAGCTTCCAAGAAAATTAAACTGTGACACCTGCTCAAGACTGCAACCATTCAGATTAACCGAATCACAGCCTGCTGACCAATTTTCATCACTTTAGTTTACTCACTGTTTATAACCAAACCTACTCTACTACCAGTCTCATCAACAGTTTAAATGAAAGAGTTCATCTCATCAATATCATTTGCCAAAAGGGCTAAATCTTCAGAATAATCTAAATCTAGAATTTTCCTATTTAATGCCAAAAATCTTTCTCTTGCAGTCAATTTCACATATCATAATCAATAACCAAACTAAAGAGAAAAGAATACAAAATGCACTCTTGTCAAATACCAGAAGAAATGCTAAACCAATTGCTACAAGCCTTACAAACTCTCACGTATGACTCAATGTTATTATAGAGAGCTTCCATTATGTTAACTAACTCATCTGGTATGACATAAGATCTCACGATTTAACCACAAATTATGACAATCAACAGAGCCAAAAGCCTTTTTGAAATCTACAAGACTAGTAACCACAGGTTTCTGAAATTCTACACATTTCTCAAGAATCTGCCTAAGTGAAAAAATCTGATTTACACATCCCTCTACCACTTCTGAATCCACATTGCACATAACACAATTGTCTGTCAACCAGATTCTTAGCTCTGTTAAGCATAATCATGCAAAGAACTTTACCTGGAACAGAAAATAGGCTGATTCCCCAACAGAAAATAGGCTGATTCCCCTATAGTTATCACAAAAACTGTGATCACCTTCTTTAAAAATAGGAATAATATTAGCTCTGGTAAAATCCTTAGGAACGAAGCTTTAATCATAAAAGATATTCAAAATTTCAGTCAGCCATATGGTAACCAAAACATCCCCAGCTCTAAGCATTTCCATAGTAATTTCATCTACCCCAGGAGATTAATGTAGTTTGTTTAGAAATAGCCAAACTAACTTCAGACTGTGTTATAGGGTCAAAATTAAAGCCAGTAATGCATCTATCATCATTACAAATAATGGTAGTAGAACTAACCACATTGTTCAGAACATATCTGAAATGCTCAGCTCAACTAGCCATGACAGAATCCCCACTTTCAATAACCTCATCTTGTCTATCCTTCAATCCCTGTATACCTGTTCATTTTTTGCCATACAGAACATTGACTATCTGGTAGAGTTCTCTGTTGTTATGCTGTCTAACTGCTTCCTCAGCTAAGCCTTCAAAGCCAAAGATTCTTAGCTGCTAACTGATCCTTTACATGTTTATTACACTCTCTGTAATGTTTTCTATTGGGACTAGTACATTCCTGCAGTTCTTGCTAAAACAAGCTCAAGTGCCTTAGCACTCAAATAATTCTGCCTCCTCTGCTACTTTTTTCCTAAAAGGATACTGTTAGTTTCCAAAAAAAGCCTGTTTAAAATGGTTGCATTCTTCCTCAACTTCAGTAGTAAGCAAACCATGACTGTCATAATGACTAAGTAACCTATCATGATAAGCTTTTAGCTATAACTGGGTCTTTCAGAGCTTCAGAATTAAGGGTAAATTTTTTAACCTTAGCACAACACTTCTTAAGTTCGAGTTGCAAGACACTTTTAACAAGGTAATGGTCAGATCCAATTTCAGCTCCTCTGTATGCCCTGGTATTTCTAACAGAACTAGCACATTTGCTGTTAATTAATATATAATCAATCATATTCTTATGCAGCCCATCGGGTGAAACCCATGTGTACTTATGTATGTTGCGGTGTTTGCAATAAGTGTTAGTTATTCTGAAACCATTGAGTTTACTTACCTGTAGGAGATGTTGCCCATTGCCATTGCAGCTACCAATACCAAAAGGGCCTATCACCCCTCCCCAAAGGTCAGAGTCAGTACCAACTTTGGGATTGAAGTCGCCTAGAACAAGGGTAATATCTCCTTATATGACTGATTCAAATTATCCTGAATTTGTCTAAAACCTATCCTTCTCATCCTAATAGGCATCCTCAATGGGGGCAGAACAGCAGATAACATTCAAGTCTTTAATGCATATCTGAAATTTTGCTGTAAGAAACTTCATTAATGCACTCATATCTAAGTTTTCTGCTGAGAAAGAAACCTATGCCTTGGAGATGCTTTTTATCTTCCCTCACTGATAAGAGCCCCTGAATCTGTCCACTTGCTAGCTGAGAATATCAAAGTTATAACGGTGGAATTCTTGTGTGAGGATATCAAGAGAATTACCTATGAAGAGAAAATGGTTAGTGGAATGTTTAAAAAAAATTGTTTATTGAGAGGGAATGCCAACAATATCAAACTGCTCCCTAACCGCAGCATGGGCAGAGACTCGTTCCTCCACTACTAAAGGCTGAAGCCATCTACACTGGAAGACTTCCTCTAATTCAGAATTTGACAATGCCATAGAAGCAAAAGTTCAGGTGCCTGTGATGGCTTCTGCTTATTTTATGCACCAGCTGATAAAACATATCCTGTGAATCCATTCATTTGGGGTTGTCAACCATAAACAGAAAACACAACGGAAGATTTTCCCTTCACAGAAACCCGCCGGTGCAGCAAATTTAGGATCCATAATCAAGCTCGGTACTTACGTATTAACGCCACCGCTGGGGTTAATACGTAAGTACCCAAATCTATTACAAAATAATGTTACATTAATGTTCATTTTTACTGCTGAACTGAAATTTGAGATATCTACTGTATATATATATGTTACCGCTAAAGCTCGAAAGCCGTTAATGTGCACATTACCTAGCTAATCTGCAGATTAACTGATTTGCTCCGTTAAAGTGCGGAATCAAAAGTTTTCTGCATTTTACCTAGGTAATGTGCACATTAACGGCTTCCGTATCGTTAAAGTTCAAAAGTAAAAAAAAATACTATTTCTAGTGTCCGAGAGTAGAGTTGAAACCAGGTCATCCCTCTGTCAACATGAATCAGTCGTCCGAATTATAAAAAACGCCCCCAAAATGAGCAGCCAAGTGAGAACGAATCACTTTACTTGATTCGTTCTCACTTGGCCTCCGCTCATCCGGGGCGTTTTTTATAATGCGGACGAGTGAATCACGTGACACGAAGATTCATATTCAAAAGATTCACCACTTTACGGATTCGTTCTTACTTGGCCTTCGCACATTAGGGCAATTCCAAATGCCATTTTAGTAATCCCTGTTGTAACAAATGATTTTATTGCGTCTATATAAATAACATTTTGTATGCTGTATAATTCAGTCAGATTGTTTATTTTACACTTTAATTGTCTATCATTAGTTATTTCATAGAATAACTAGTTAAAGTATGGAATTATTAATTTATTACACGCTGCGGTGGCGTTAATACGCAAGTACCTCAAGCTCAGAGCCTTATTTCTGTCTGATAAGTTTATATGGTCAGCATCAGAATGCTGTGTGGTTGACTACTACTCAGCAGGGTAGAAAAAAAAGAAAGTCATAGTTGCCCAGTTCAGTAAGCCACACTAATCTGGCAGCCCTCCCCTTCTGTTCACTTCCACAAGAGTGTCTCTTTTGAAAGGTACTAACGGCCTGCACCACGAGAAGGCAGCATGTTATCCCAAGCAGTGCTAAACCAAAAATGGCGAAAAAAAGCAAACATAACCTCACATTCACGTCAAATCATACATGACATGTAACTTCACATTACCTACCAAAAAGAAACAAAACATAGAACCACAGGCCATCAACAACCAACAGTTACGCTTTATGCGTGAAGTTAAGCGTTACAACGGTTACGTCAGAAGTTATTTAATCTTCTAAAGTGAAGTTTTACGTCATACTTTACACTTTGGCGTCATACGCTTCTTGAGCAGTGCCATCTGTTGCCTGAGGACCGTGTAATCTACGCTGACGTCAAATAGTAAACGCTCATGCCTCTACCAAGCGTTAGAAAATTACTAAAGTACACAGCGGATGCGCACATGGTGATGACTGAAAGGAACTACCGCTATTATTTACATAATAATTTTACGACAGCAATTCTTACCTCCCCGATCAATAATCCCATGACTTCTTCTCTCTCGGTGGACAGCGCGTGGTTCAGACATACCATAAATACATCAGTTGACAAGCGAACAAAAGCTGTCGACATAATAGAAGAAAAAAAAAATACACCAATTAAACAACTATGAATGCTTTTAATTTCATGCACATAAAAGGTCACAAACGTTTTCAAAAAAGCTTAAATTCATCTACTCCTATTGTCTACTATACTCTGTTATATCAAGCTACACACGAGAAATTCAATGTTTACTTCTAGTCACTGTTGCCAACTAAGGAAGTGTCTCATTTCCTCCCCTAGATTAAGAACGAAATACATCATATTTGAAGATTTTCAGGCAAAAAACACCAAAAATTTATGTTTAACGCTAACATCCTGAAATAAAATATTATCAAGATTTTGACAGAAAATACTGAAAAAGGAACAAAATCTCCAAAGTTGAAAATTTTATATTAGAAAGATAAAAAAAAGTATTTGCCTCTCTTTAAACAAAAGCAATTAGTGCGGCAAATAGTTGACTAAGGTTCAAGGTACAAGGTGTTGTAAGTTTTGGTGAAATTAGCTTCCAATAAGGGGACAGTTGACTATAATATAAATGTGACAACATAGGCAATGCGCATATATGTTTAACTTTTCAGTACTTTTAGTCAAGCTCTTCGAAGAATTATTTCACAATTGAAACCGGAACGTCGACATTTACCACTTTCGAAAAGAAGGAAAAGCACAACTTGCGTGAAGTTAAGTGTGTCTTATTTAATGTTTATCAATAAACTTATGTAGCCGCTGATGTAAAAGTAGAAAGTTAACGTACCTAATTTTAAATACATATTTTCTGCATAATGTAAGTCATAGAAAGAGTTCTTAGTTAAAACTATGTTATATATTTCTATCGATTGGCTGCAATGTGTTTTTATGATTCATAGGAAAAGAGTTAATATGTTTGCAGATGTTTGTTGCTATTTAAATCATTTCATAAATTAGGGTTACGAACCGCAAAAGAATCGCGGAAAAAGCTTATAGAATAAATGTAAAGAGTTTTTTTTTTAAACATATGTGTATTTAACTGTTCAGGAAGAAGAGATTGGCAGCAGAATAGATGTAATTTCAAAACAATAATGTTTTGAAATATATGTAAAGAATTTTTTTTTAAACGTGTATTTAACTGTTCAGGAAGAAAACTTTACAATAGATGTAGAGTTTTTTTTTTAACATATGTGTATTTAACTGTTCAGGAAGAAGAGATTGGTAGCAGAGTTGTCAGTTAAAAGTAAATTTTCGACATGTTTTTCAAAGCGGTGTTTTTTTACTCATTATTAATATAAGCAATTTAGTGGGAAAACAGGCAGACCTGCAGTTCACATTGCTCAGACACCATATATTTCTGATATAGTCAGACGCAAATTTTCTTTTTTCTCGAACTGTATGCAAACCTCCCAAGTTATTTCTGTAAAAAAATAATTAGTTCATCTGCTGTTTACAATGCTCAGCTCATTAGATGGCATTACCAGTGGTAACTGTATGTTTGTAAGGTGTGTAAAATAAGGTAAGTAATCTACAGTATGGTGATGATGCAATGCATTTTTATTGTATCAAACGATTTGCTGGATTCTCTGTTGGTATGTTTCGTGTGGAATCTGGTTTTATTTTTTCAGGGGTAATCTCGTGGCCGAGTGGTTAGCGCGCTTGGCTACTGATCTACGGGACCTGGATTCGAGCCCCGGTAAGGCATGGATGTATGTGTCGTTTTTCTGCTGAGGTCCTGCCATCCTCACAGACCTACTATGGCATATAAACTGACAGGCTCCTGTCAGACCTCTGTGGCAACGTAGCTGCTTGAGGGGGTATTTATTTATTTTTTTTATTTAATCTTCTAAAGTGAGTGAAAGTTAAGTTTATTTTCAGAGAAGGGATAGGCTATTCATATAATTGTATTTTTTTAATGCAATTTGGATTTAATTCTCATATAAGTATTACAAAGTTATAAAATTTGCCTCAGGTTAGTGTTGAATGTTGCAGACAATTTATGATAGTTTATGCATGCTTATTCTCTATTATTGTGTTAAGTGGGAAATAGGAAGTTTTCTTCTTTAGTGATACTCTCTTTAAAATGGTTGTCTCTGGTGAGATTATCATGTTCTGTTTTTTTTAATAATGCAGATGATGGTGCATTGTTTATGATAATTTGTGTTTTTTAGGCTTGTTATCTCAAATGGGATTATTTAATTCCAGAGGCTATTCTATACTGTGGATCAGCAGTGAATTGTTTGTGATAATTTGTGTTTTCGAGACTTGTCTCTGATTGCATCATTTAGTTCATGTTTTTTTTTTTCATACTGTAGATTGGCGGTAAATTGCTTACAATAATTCTTGTATATTAGGCTTGTTTTTTCAGATGGGATTATTTTGTTCCGGGGGCTTTTTTACACTGTGAATTGGCAGTGAAATGTTATGATAATTCGTGTTTTTAATTTGTTGTATAATGATATGCGCAGCTAGGAAAATATGCCTTAGATACTGTTACTTCTGGTGGTTTTGTTTTATTTATAAATATGATAATAATAAATACCCCCTCAAGCAGCTGCTTGCCACAGAGGTTTGACAGCAGCCTGTCATATTCTTGTTGTACTGCTGCTTCACTTGCTTAGTAATATGATTGTTTAGGGCATAATTTGTAGCACTTTCCAAGAAATTGAATATGCTTTCAAATGTTATATTGAAACGTGTTTTTCATTAGTTTTAATGGCCCATGTAAGGTTTTTTTTTTTTTGTTACTGAAGTAATTTTAAGAAACAATTATTCATCTGAAAAGAATTATCACTGACATAGTGGGGAACAAACCCGCAACTCTCTAGATACATGCCGGAGCACTCTACCAATTAAACCTGACTTTGCCACGTCAATGATAATTTTTTTCAGATGAATTATTGAATTCTATATCTACAGGTAATCTGTGTATTTACTATGGATGGATTTTAATAAACTTGTTATAAGTGTGGAAAAATAGAATTTTTCACTGCCATCTGTCGCTACTAGGAATCCATAAGTTCAGCATTGCTTCAAGATAATGCATTAAAAAAAAATGGTGCCTGAGTGCTTTAAACTTCAGGTTTATCAAATAATGCTAAATAGTTTATTTGAACTAATGAAAAACACATTGAAATATCACATAAGATTGAATATTTTGTACCATGTGACAAGACACAGACAGGCAGCCACACAAGGAATCTGTGCAATTCAGTTCTACAGACCTGTCCACCACATCCTAGGTCTTCCCCTTTATTTAAGGCTTTTAGGCACACTGTTTATAACCTTATATGTCAATCTGCAGTTATGCGAACAGGCAACATGTCCAAACCAATGCATTCTCTTTATGCACAATATGGTACTCAAAGGAGTTTGGTAACTGCTTCATTGCTTACAAGGTCAAACCATCTAATGTCCAAGATACTGCATAAAAATATAGAATCAAATCTCTCTTAAGTTTCTTGTTACCTTTCTTATAAAAGGTCCATGTTTTACTATTAAAACTACCGTGGCCGAGTGGTTAGTGCGCTTGGCTACTGATCTACAGGACCTGGGTTCGAGCCCCGGGTAAATCATGGATGTTCGTGTTGTTTTTCTGCTGATGTCCTGCCATCCTCTCAGACCTTCTACTCTGGCATATAAACTGACAGGCTCCTATCTGACCTCTGTGGCAAGCAGCTGCTTGAGTGGGTATTTATTTATTTTTATTTTTATTAGCAAGGACCAAACCAAAAATGTAGTATCAAAATTTCAGAGTTTTTTCTTTTGTTTCCACACTTTACTGATTGACTCATCTGCGATCTTATATTTTTTGGTGGCTTTTTTTTATAATGCAGCAAACAGATTCATGTGGAACAAAAATTAATAATTGTATGTTTGAACACAATTTAAATGACTATCTTGATCGGAAAATTATTAAAATTACACAATTAAAAGGACTTCCTTGCCCAGATATTAATTAAAAATAACCTAAAATTCTCTGGCTTTGAGAATAAAATTTTAAAGTTTATCCTTCAGGCTATTTGCATATTAAAAATGTTTTTAGGAGAAAACTCAGAAACTTTTTGGTGCAAGGACAGTGCTCTGCCTTCAGGGTAGTGACACTATGTGGTGATATTAGTGCTGTTAAGAACTTCCTTTCACATGTGAAATGTGATTCCATTGTCTCGGTTTCAGGTGAGGACATGCAAGGTCATTATATCACCCTCACGGACAATGGTTCTGTAATAAGTGATGGTAGCTGCATGTTGTACTACCAGTGCAGCAGGAGGTGGTCTTTAGCTTGCTTTAGCTAATACCTGTCTGATGCTCTGTGAACTCCTGTAGAGTATCTGGCAAATATAGTGGAAATCTGTATACATCCAATTTTTGAAGGAGGCTAAATAGCAGTAATGCATTTCATGGTACAATGGCCGCCATTTTGTTTCTGATATAATATAATGAAACATTGCATTTTTTGCAATGCTGAACCTCCCACCCCCTAGTTGCTACCAATGAAAAACATTTTTTGCACTAAATATAAAAATGCTGTTTCTAATTCAATCCATAGGACCTCTGTAGTCCATGGCTGCATGGGAATTTTGTATGTATGCATGTGTGTGTGTGCTTGCGCGCATGCATACGTGCGTGCGTGAATGTGTGTGTGTGTGTATGTATTCATTCATTCATAATGCTAAATATACAACGTAATCAATAAACCACACAGAATTGGAACATTATCAAGAATATTCAACTCAGTTATTCAGTTAAGATTAATTAAAACTTGCATTAAGAGTCACTGAGGACAAAGTACAACCTAGCAAGACGATATTTTCAGTTCAATTCTGTAAAAATCTCTAACCTTTATGTCATATATTCATTCCATACCCACTACTTACATTATGTTTATTCAGTAGTGCCATGTATCGTGAACCATGGCCAGCTAAATTTGTCTCTGTCCCTTTTTATAATTTTCTTCAGATTTGGAGCTGGACTGAAAATAATATTGATTTTTTTAGGCTTTGAGTAATTTGTGAACTGATTCTAGCGAAAGTTGAACTGTTCTGGCAAAGGTTGCCCACTCGAATTCGGTGATTGGGAGGAGAGCCAAATCTGTTCTGTTGTCGTTTCTATACTTATTAATTATCTTTTTTAATTGTTTTTGGGTGGTAGCCATTGGACACAGAAATGGATTGAATGTTTTGAATTTCTCTTTTAAGTAAGAACTCATTTGATGATAACAGTGAAGGATGAGAGAATGGAAGGCTTTGATTTTGTATGCTCGTGGGGTGCATGAGTCTGCACATATGATGGAGGGTATGTAGGTAGGCTTTTGATATATTGATATCATCAGAGCTTCTGCATCATCTTTTTGGATAAAAACATCTAAATAGTGAATGGCATTGCTCTTTTCTTCCTCCATGAAATGTAGAATAGATGCTATTGGCTTTAGAGTTCCCGAGTTTGCTTCTAAAAACTTTTTTAATATGCAAATAATTTTAAGTGTGAAGGATAAACTTTAAAATGTTATTGTTCAATGACAGAGAACCCTAAGTTATTTTAATGTGTTTGAATATTTATAAAAAAAATTATAAAACTGAATTATTCTGTCACTCACCCTGGCTAGTAACGGTCACCATTTTCATTGCTCATTATTTTTAAAATAACAGTAATTTGGAATATGCAACTTTTGTGTTAATAAGTTTACATAACATCTTTTAAGCATTAATCGTATAAATACGTCGCTTGCATTATTAATAAAGCCACCAAAAAATATAAGGTCACAGAGCAAGTGAACTTTATCTTTCGAATGTGATAGAGAAACTTAATGATTTATGTGTCAAATGAACGCTTGTAATGGTGATCATCTCTTGGGCTATAAAAGAGTTGCCTCCATGCTTTCTTCTCTCTTGAAAAAGGTGAAATATGAAAACTATTCTTCCATTATATCTCAAGAATGCGAGTTCTGAAAGTAGCAAGCTATATGTCAAATGAAAGCTCCTGACACAGGGTGTGTCATAGACTAAAACATTGACCTCCCATACTTTCTTCCCCACCCCTAAAAATGGAGAAATATGAAAATGATTGTTCCCCTATATCTCCTGAATGTGAGTATGGAAAGCAACAAGCTATGCTTCAAATGAAAGCTTCTGACACTGAAAGTGTCATAAATGATAAAAAAAATTGTTCCTGTTGCTTTCTTTCCCCTTAAAAAAAAAAAGCGGGAATATAAAAATGATTGTTTCGTTATATCTTCAAAATGTGAGTGTTGAGAGTCACAAGCTGTATGGCAATTGAAAGCTTCTGACTAGTGGATTGTCATAAGGTATAAAAATTGACCCCCCCCCCATCTTTCTTCCCCCCTCTAAAAAAGAGGAAATATAAAAGTAATTGTTTCACTCTATCCATAGAACGTGAGTTTGGAAAGTAACAAGCTGTCCATTAAATGAAAACTTCTGATGCGGGAGTGTCATGAAAATTGGCCACCCCATGCTTTCTTCCCCCCTAAAAAATGTGAATCATTTTACTATATCTTTTGAATGTGAGGACCTACAGTTGCAAGTCATAAGACTTAATGGAGTATGTTATGTACAGGGTGTCCTGACAATGGTATGGTTCAGGAAGCTCTGTCTCCAAATACATGAAAGGCATCACATTGAATGTTGTACCTGTACATCCCCGGACTCAAACAGTGTGGCCACTAGACAAGACTGCATACTGTTACATTTCTCAAGAGATGTTATAGAAGTTCTTACTTAGTGCAACATTTCCTGACATATTGGTAAAGGTGGTCCAATTCTATGACCATCAAGGAGCCTGGATTTTGACAACCATTGATTTTTTTTTTTTCTTGTGGGACTTTGTAAAGAATTATATTTATGTGGGAAAAATTCAGGATCTGAATTATTTGAAATCCAGAATAACAGAAGCAACTGAGCAAGTAACAACGTATATGCTTCAGCATATATGGCAAGAAGTAGAATTCCAATTGGACATATGCAGCATCACAAATCATGCATATGGACAAATTCACTACTTACACCTGAGATGCCAGTTTATTAGGTACACCACTCCTCATTAGAAAAATGATTCATTCCAACATCTAATACATTATGTGACTGCTGTGTGTGGTATAAATTAGGTTGACCAGCTCTTCAAGCATCAGTTATTGAACATCAGAATGGGCAAAACGAGTAACCTGAGCAACTTTGAACATAGATTGACAGTTAGTGCTAGGTGTGCCAGTTCTAACATCTCCCAAACAGCTACCCTCCTGGGCTTTTCATGCATAACCACTTCAAGGGTTTCCACAAATGGTGCAAAAAACTACCAGTGATCGGCAATCCTGTGGATGAAAATAGCTTGTGAATCAGAGGGGTCAAATGAGACTGGCGAGAATCATGAAAGCCAACATACAGGCCACAACCAACAAATCACAGCAGAATTAAACATTGATGTACAGAAGGTCATCTCCAAACACAGCACATATCAGACCTAGTCGCGAATGAGCTACAACAGTCACCAACCATGTCAAGTGCTGATGTCAGTGAAGAATATGAAAGTGCATCTCCAGTGGGTGCAGGAGCTGGAACTGTTGAGGACTAGAAAAAGCTAGCCTGGTTGGATGAATTGATGTTCCTTTTGCATCATACTAATGGAAGGATCATAATTTGACACAAGCAACATGAGATCAGGGAGATATCTTGTCTGGTGTCAACAGTGCAGGGCTGTGTGATGGTGTGGGCAATGTTTTCCTGGCACATATTAGGCCACCTGATACCCTTCAAAGGAAATCTGAATGCCATGGCATATTTGAACATTGTTGCTGACCAAATTCATTCTTTCATGGTTACAGTTTATCCTTACTCAGATGGACACTCATATAATGACTGTCATAAACTATTTCAAATTTTACCCCCACTATTCTCTCCTACCTTTGATGAATGGGGTGGGAGACAGATTTTTGCAGGGTTTGACCTTAATAAAGGATATCTCAAAGAATGTGATGTCTCTAATGTCATGGGCAACCTGAAATCCTACTCCAAAAGGTAAAATGTCGATATTTATATCAAATGAAAATTTCTGAAGGTAGGGGTTTTTAGTGACAAAGAAAAAAATGTAAATAAATAAAAAAAATAAAAAAATATATATCTTTCTATATTCGTCCTAAAAAGTAGAAAATAAACCTAAAGCATAGTGATGGTGCAATAAGTCACCAAGTTTATATTCCCTCCAAGGGAATATAACAAGACTACTAACAAGACTACTGAACAAGATTGCCAGTGCCCTATCTTCTTTTGAGGTGAATACTAACTCAGTGACTGCACCATAAGATATGCATTAGGTTTATTTTGCACTTTTTGAGGTGCATATAAGAAGATAAGTATTTTTAATTTTTTTTTAATTTATTTATATTACTACATGCTTCTGTAAAAATCCCTATTAAAATTAAACTAGTATCATTTTTGTTAAATGCTTTATTTTGCAAATATTAATATTTTGCAAATATATATATATAATGATGCTCAAACCTCTGAACAGAAGTTTTGTGCACACAATGGACAGATCAAAAGGACTCTAAGTGCTCAGAGAAGGTTGTGAAGGGGATCCATTGCATAGCTAGTAGGAGACAGATGGAAGTCTTCCATCAAGACCATCCAGCGTGTACTTTAATATACACAAGATATGGCTTTTCTGCACATGAGACTACAGTTTAAATCCCCGTTCGATGGATAGTAGCCTTTCTAAGTCCATTGATATTCCCTTTCTCAATGAGAATAAAATGGTAGTCAATGGGGAAAATCTCATCATAGGCACAATTGGGAGTCAAACCTCAAAACTGCAGATTATGAGCCTGGCACCCTGACTGAGCAACACCTGCCCCACTACACTTTGGTATGGTGCAGTGTTTTCCAAACTTTCTACAAAATGTCCCCTCAGTTTAGAAAAAATTTGATCATGCTCCCACAAATGTACATGCAGTGGCAAGGAATGTCAGTTGTTATGACATGGTGGGCAGACAAAACAATTTAAAATGCATATGACAGTTTGCCAGTTATCAAGAACCAGCAATCATTGTTTGTAATGGTGAACTCCATATCGGGCTAGAACTACAATGACTGAAAAATGCTTTAATTGAGTGGAGCAATCTTGTGGCATCAATGGTTGTGTTTCTAAATGTAGTGCACAGTTCTACACAATTTATCTCTGACATTTTGATAATTGTATTAACTCATTTTTACCATAAAACTTTCCTAGAAAATCACACACCCATAACCAACTGATTGCAACATGTACTTGGAAACCACTAGTATAGTGTTGGTCTTACATTTATTAATTAGATTTAATTTTATATATCCCTGTTAATTGGTTTAAAAGCATTTCAACTAAATATCTATGTTGCCTAGTATTAAAAGGTTTGGTAATTGCTAAAAGTTTTGGTAATTGCTTCAAGTTTTTATTCAAGTCTTTAGTCAGTGTATTCTCATTGTTTAATGGTCTCTTCACTGCTAGTAATATGTTTTTTAGGTTATTATTGGTAGACCTTTTATGAAGTTAAATTTCTTTCTAATGCAATATTTCAACATGTAAAGTAATTTAATTCTCTATGACACTGTTAAATGTTTTTAAACACTTCGACACATGGACTGTGCTATCAAGTATCAATAATTATTAAAGAGAGATTTAGGTACCATGCCATAGAGGATGTAATCTCTCTTTAATAATCTCTTTAACAATTATTGATACTTGATAGCATAGTCCATGTGTCAAAGTGCTTAAAAACATTTAACAGTGTCATAGAGAATTAAATTACTTTAATTACTGCACTGTGTACCTCTACTGTAATTTTTGATATTTCAACATGTTTTTTATTAGTTAAAATTGCATATTTAGTGTTGTTTTTTTTTACACAAACAATTTAAAGAGCTGTTTTTCATATATTTTTCAGGAAAGAATTTTTTTCCAGCTATCAGTCATATTAAGAGTCTAGAAGTCAAGCATTCCATCAAAATGCAGTGTATCAGAGCTGAAATATACAGTTCTGTTAAAAGTTTTTTAGTGAAGGATAATAGTTTTGTCTTTAATCATAATAAGACTTGAATAAAAACTTGAAGCAATTACCAATCCTTTTAATTCTAGGTAACATAGATATTTGGTTGAAATGCTTTTAAATTAATTAACAGTGACCTATAGAATTAGATCTAATGCAGGTCTAATAACTTTAGCGTTTTTTCCCCATTTTCCATTTATAATAGTTATAGATGAAGAACGTTGTCTAATCATTTTGCATGTTAATTTTTTAGTGGGACATTTTCAATACAAATGTTCAGAATCCAAGAATGTCATAAAATCTAAGACATATGGTCACTTTTTGCTACTCAGTATTCAAAATTGTCCTAGTTTCACACTGACTTAGTGCACCATTTATAAAATGCTTTATATCATTTTTTATTTTGGCTTTTGCAGTTTATATCACTTAGCTCAGATGGTGCCATGTGTGCAAACAAAACATAAATATGGTGTGTAACATAAGTGAAAAACATATAGTATGACAATGAAATAATGTGTTTTCACACTATAGATGATTTATTTAACTATTTTATTGTTTTGTGTGGCCCAGTTTTGATTTTTTTTTTTGGTCTAAAGTAAGTAAAGATAAGAAATGTAAGTTTTTAAGGTGATAGATGGGCAGAATTTTGTATTGGTTTTCATATGATTAGATTTACTTATTTATATAAAGCTTAAAGGTATAAATTTTTAGGTAAAGTTTTGTTAGGTAAGTGTAGCAAATTCCAGATGATTTATATCATTTAGTAAATATGTTTATTGTCTGTTATGTTAAGCAGAAAATGGGTAATAATGTGATTTCCAATTTGCAAATCTGTGTTTTAGCTGTGATATAAGGAAATTGAAAAATATCTAATTGTTTACACAAACATTCTTAATATACATCTGCTGTATTAAATGGTTTGAAATAATGTTTCTTATTCAAATTATAGTTAACTTCTGAGGTAAATTCTAATATTTGGCATTGCTGTTGTTAAACATTCAGACAACCAATAATTCTTTAAATACCAAACAAATATTTTTGACAATTGAGATTTAGACTTGATTGAAATTTTTATCTTCAGTCACATTTTCCCATAAAATGTTTATTTTAGAAGTTATAGAGCTTCAAAGTTAGCTTCCACTGACATAACATGGAGGAGATTGTAATTCATTGACCACTGAGTGTATATTAGGTAATGAATTTGTAAAGAAAAAATAAGTTGAATGCATTAAGCATTGCTGATTATCCCTGTGAAAGTCAGTGCAAGCAACCAATAGGAATAAAACTACAGAATAATTTTTTACTTTATCGTTTTGTTTTCCAGTGGTAGAATGCTTAGAATAAAATATATATCCCTAAGCCTCCCACAATGCTTAAAACATCAAATAAATTTCTAAATTTTTATAAATTACTGAAAGCAATTAAACTGTAGTACTAGGTATGCACTGGAATTCTTTCATGTGCTACTTATGATGGTAGCTGTTTTGTGCTCTATGTGAGATTAAATTTTTAGAATCCTATTCAAATTATGATTAAAAGTGTTAGTTCTTTGGTACAGTAGATAGCATGCTGGCTTTTCAAGCTTTGGTCGTAGGTTATGGTCCCAAGAACCTCAAATTTATCTAACATGAAAAAGTTCCCTCTTTGACAAATCAGTTAGGTGAATTGTTAAAATTAATTGAAGTTTAGAATAGATGAAGGCAGAACAATTAATTGTTGTATGTCATCCTGGATCAGTGTTCCCCAACCTTATAATAGTAATGGAACCCCTGAATGATATTATCCTGTGGGACTCGTAAAACAATATTGCAAAGTCCTACGGAACCCCCAACATATACAAAAAAAGTCTTTTTCAGTCCTTCTTTAACAAAAAAAAAAGATTATTAGTCATCGGTATCATGTTCATGTTTTAACTTCAAGTTTGCATATTTTATAACATTGCTAAAAAGATTATTGTTGTAGTGATAGTATTAAAGATATTAAAAAAATAATTATTTTTGATTTGCTTAAAAAGACAGCAGCTCACTTGCATGGACATTTTGATCCATGGGTTGGAAATGCTGATCTAGAATACTGTACTTTTATTACTTTTTTTTTTATCAAATAGCAAAACTTAAAGAGAATAAATGTTTGGTTATTAAAGAATTATCCCTCTTTCGTAAATTTATTATTATGCATTCAATTTACCTATAGTTGTTTTTTTTATGTATTAATAGAACTTTACATGTATCTTATGCATTTGTGTGTACATATACATTCATAGACACAAAAAATGCAACTCCCATAAAGGATGAATGCAGCGACACCAAATCAGTACTATACATAGTACCAGAGGTCCTACACAAATGATTCTAGTGACAAAAGCATGACATCACATAAAACTAGAAGTAGAGGTGGTGCTGTTAGTCCTGAGACCTCAATAAAAGCCACCATAGCACACAACAGGTAAGTCAGTGGAAGTAAAGCAATGCATGTCTATTTCAGTTATGCCAAGGCAGCAAATGCAAGTGCATTATCAGCTGCCTGTCCCATTCAAATGAGTTGTGGGGATGCATGAGGCAGGTTGGTCTGCCCATCATATAGCTGACCATCTTAGTCTTGCATTGGACACTGTAATATGGCTGTTTGGAGCAGTGGACTAGGACAGGTACCACACATCACCATGGCTTAGGTCCTCGCAGACATATCACACCAAGAGAAAATTGCTTCATGCATCAACAAGCAACCTCTGACTCCCGTGCAACATCTAGAGCAATTCAGCATAATGTGGTGCTTGCAGTGTATTCACCAGTGTCCACACAGACTATCTGAGGATGTTTTAATGAAGCTGAATTACAGGCATGGTGTCCACTGTGCAGATTGCCTCTGACTGCTAATCATCGCCAGACATGTCATCTACAGGGTGTCCCTGAATTCATGGCTCAAATGTGAGGGGATGGTAGTACACACTGAACCCACCAATATTCATCATAGAATATGTGGCTGTAAATGCAGTGAGGAGTCGGAAATGAAGGACAGACACAGAGGTTTCCAGAGTGACATTTATGTAGATCATTACAACAAATGCTCAAACGTCCGCCCACCAGTGTTGATACAGGCGGCACAATGGCAGAGTAGTGATCAGCATACCTGCTCATAAACACCGGGCTTGTCTCACACATTGGTGGCTGCAATGGACAGTCGGGCTACCAGATCCTCCATGGACTGCACAGGCATCGTGTACACGACACTCTTCAAATGTCCCCACAGAAAGAAATCTATACAAGAAAGATTGGGTGATCTGGGTGGCCACGGATGGGACCACTGCGCCCAATCCATCAGTTCCCAAATGTGGTATGAATACGCTAATGCATGTCCATGCTGAAATGGGCGGGTGCCCCATCGTGCTGAAACCACATACAGGCGCGGATTGCGGCTGGAACATCCTGAAGCAATTCTGGCAAAACCTGTTGCAGAAAAATACGGTACGTTCGCCCATCGAGGCGGTCCAGCAGTAGGTAGGGTCCAATTAAATAGTCATGCACAATCCCCGCCCAGACATTGACAGTGAACCATTGCTGGTTCGAATTTGGATGTGTACCATGGGGGTTCTGGGCTGCCCACAAATGCGCATTATGGACATTCACTATGCCTTCACGTGAGAATGTTGATTCATTCATAAAGAGCACATGCATGGGGAAATCGGGATGTGTGGCATTTTGCCGCAGGAACCACTGAGTGAAATCCATACACGGGATAATCAACAGCTATCAATGCCTGCACTCACTGCAAGTGATAGGGGTGTAGCCCTTCTTCATGCAGTACTCACCAGACACTGTTCCGATGCACACCCAGGCTCTGGGTGGCGGATCGCGTGCTTGTACTTGGGTTATCTGTCACCATATGCAAGATGTCCTCGCTCATAGCTGGTGTTCTGACCATCCATGCTCGTCTGGGATAATGTCGACTGATGTGGAAGGTGCAAGCCTCAGACAGCTGACGGTGCAGTTGCGCAATCATTTTATGATCGGCCATACAGCACATTGGATATTGCTCACGGTAGAGTCTTTGCGGCTCTCTACCATTGCCCTTGGCTATGCCATACATCAGGTGCATATCGGCTTTCTCTGCATTCGTAAACTGTTCCATCTCATGTCCGGTCGACACTGAAAATGCTGGAGTTTGGCCACTCCAGCGCTTTTGAGCTGTGCCGCCTCGTTTGTGCCCCCTACCGTCACCGGGCTGCGTTTTTGGCCACATATTCTATGACAAATATTGGTGGGTTCGGTGTGTACTACCATCCCCTCACGTTTGGACCATGAATTCGAGGACACCCTGTATAGTTCATCAAGCATGTGTCTTGGGAGGGGGAATGGCACCACATTGGCTTCTTGGGTTAGTCATGCTTCTGTTTGGGTGCAGTAATGGTTGCATCAAAGTTTGGTGTCACCGTGCTGCAAACGGGTTTGGGTACACTGTGGCACACACACATCCATGAGTGCCACAGTGTCCTCACACCTACTGTTCTGGTGTAAGATGCCATCAATTATGAATCCATAGTGTCTTGAATGTTTGTACAAGGAACTTTGACATTGCAACGATATGTCAACAACATTCTGATACCCCATTTTCTACCTTTCATGTGTAGTTCTCCTGTGCTATTTTTCAGCAGGATAATGCACATCCCCTTATTAATTAAAGATAGTGTTTACAGGGTAGTCAGCACCCTATCTTGACCTCCTATGTCCCCAGATTTTTCCCTTATAGAGCACATGTGGGATGTACTGGATTGATGTCTCCAACACACCCACAACCAGCACACACACTGGACACCCTGCATCTCCATTTGGAGGAAGAATGATGGAAAGGACACTATTTGAAACCTGTAGGGCATCAATGCTTCATCTGGTTGCATGCATCACTGCCAATGGGCATCGTACACCTTATTTAGAACCCATATTGGGAGCTCCTAAACATACCCTTTCTATTTGTTTATGGGTTGACAGATCCAAATGAATAGATTCATAGGATACATTTTCAACTGGTGGATAATCCTGATCTTAGGCCACTCAGGTACTTAATTCTTGCTTCTACAGGCATCGTCAAAACTGCATTGGAGGAAATCTTCCAGTGTAGCTGGTTTCATCCTTTGCTAGTGAGGGAAACAGATCTTTGCCTCATGCATGATATTAGTGGGCTGTTTGATATTGTCAAAATTTCATCTCTCAATAAACAATGTTTCATTAAACATCCCACTAACCATTCTCTCTCCACAGGTAATTGAAATGTGAGGACTCTGCACTATTCTCTTGATGTCCTCATACAAGAATTCCACTGTTATAACTTAGATATTCTCAGCTTGCAATGTACCAAATAGACAGGTAAAAGTCAGATTCTTAAAAATAATCTTAAATTTTTCTTTTGTTGTGTGGGACGGTTCAGGCAGAGAAGATAAGAAGCATCTCCAAGGCATAGGTTTGCTTCAGAAGACATGCTTGTGAAGCTCTTCTAGGATATGAGTGCATTAATGAAAGGTTTCTTACAGCTAAATTTTGTAAAGGCATTAAAGACTTGGATGTTATCGATTGTTATGCCCCCACTGAGGATACTGATGAGGATGAAAAAAAAAATAGGTTTTATGGACAGCTTCAAAATATATTGAATTCTGTCAAGAAAGGAGATATTACTCTTGTTCTAGGCGACTTCAATGCTAAAGTTGGTACTGACTGACCTTTGTGGAGGGATGATAGGTCTCTTTGATATTGATAGCTGCAATGGCAATGGGCAGTGTCTCTTACAGGTAAGTAAACTTAATGGTTTGAGAATAACTAACACATATTACAAACACCGCGACATACATAAGTACACATGGGTTTAACCTGATGGGCTGCATAAGAATATGATTGATTATATTAATTAACAGCAAATGGGCTAGTTCTGTTGGGAATAGCAGGTCATATAGGGGAGCCGAAATTGGATCTGACCATTTTCTTGTTAAAAGTGTCTTGCAACTTAAACTTAAAAAGTGTTGTGCTGGGGTTAAAAATTTTACCTTTAATACTGAAGCTCTGAATAACTCAGTTACAGCTAAAGCTTACCATGATCGGTTACTTAGTCATTATGACAGTCATGGTTTGCTTACTACTGAAGTTGAGGAAGAATGTGACCATTTTAAACAGGCTTTTTTGGAAACTAACAGTATCCTTTTAGGAAAAAAGTAGCAGAGGAGGCAGAATTATTTGAGTGCTAAGGCACTTGAGCTTGTTTCAGCAAGAACTGCAGGAATGTACTAGTCCCAATAGAAAACATTACAGAGAGTGTAATAAACATGTAAAGGATCAGTTAGCAGCTAAGAATCTTTGGCTTTGAAGGCTTAGTTGAGGAAGCAGTTAGACAGCATAACAACAGAGAGCTCTACCAGATAGTCAATTTCTGTATGGCAAAAAATGAACAGGTATACGGGGATTGAAGGATAGACAAGATGAGGTTATTGAAAGTGAGGATTCTGTCATGGCTAGTTGAGCTGAGCATTTCAGATATGTTCTAAACAGTATGGTTAGTTCTACTACCATTATTTGTAATGATGATAGATGCATTACTGGCTTTAATTTTGACCCTATAACACAGTCTGAAGTTAGTTTGGCTATTTCTAAATGAACTACATTAATCTCCTGGGGTAGATGAAATTACTATGGAAATGCTTAGAGCTGGGGATGTTTTGGTTACCATATGGCTGACTGAAATTTTGAATATCTTTTATGATTAAAGCTTTGTTCCTAAGGATTTTACCAGAGCTAATATTATTCCTATTTTTAAAGAAGGTGATCACAGTTTTTGTGATAACTATAGGGGAATCAGCCTATTTTCTGTTCCAGGTAAAGTTCTTTGCATGATTATGCTTAACAGAGTTAAGAATCTGGTTGACAGACAATTGTGTTATGTGCAATGTGGATTCAGAAGTGGTAGTGGGATGTGTAAATCAGATTTTTTCACTTAGGCAGATTCTTGAGAAATGTGTAGAATTTCAGAAACCTGTGGTTACTAGTCTTGTAGATTTCAAAAAGGCTTTTAACTCTGTTGATTGGCATAATTTGTGGTTAATCATGAGATCTTATGTCATACCAGACGAGTTAGTTAACATAATGGAAGCTCTCTATAATAACAGTGAGTCATGTGAGAGTTTGTAAGGCTTGTAGCAATTGGTTTAGATTGCTTCTGGTGTTTGACAAGGGTGCATTTTGTCTCCCTTTCTCTTTAGTTTGGTTATTGATTATGTTATGTGAAAATCACTGCAAGGGAAAGATTTTGGGCTTAAATGGTCTAGAGATCTGAAAATTTCTGATTTAGATTATACTGATGATTTAGTCTTTTTGATAAATGATGTTGATGAGATGAACTCTTCTTTCGAGCTATTGATGAGACTGGTAGTAGAGTAGGTTTGATGATAAACAGTAAGAAAACTAAAGTGATGAAAATAAGTCAGGCAGGCTATGGTTTAGTTAATCTGAATGGTTGCAGTCTTGTGGAGGTGTCTCAGTTTAATTATCTTGGGAAGTATATAACAGATACTTGTGATGTGTGGCATGAGATAAACAAATGAATAGGGATTGCTGCTGGGGACTTTGAAGAATCTTTGGAGAGTGTGGAGAAATAGGCTATTAGGCTTAAAGACTAAAATTAGACTGTAAAATAGTTTGGTTCTTTCTAGAGTTAGTTACAGTAATAAAACTTAGACTCTTTGTAAATAACAGGAAACTTGATGCTTTTAATTCTAGATGCTTACGCATAATCTTGGACATTTGGGTGTTTGACTTTGTAAGTAATCATGAGGTTAGGGAAAGGAGTCTGCAACTTCCTTTGAGCAGCATATTGTGCAGAGTGACTCTGTTGTTTTGGCCATTTTGCATGTATGGTTAATTAGAGTGACCATTAAGATTATTAACAGCATGCCTAAAGACATTAGAAAGAGGGGGAGACCTGGGATACAATGGGCAGATAATATCATAATTGGGCTACAGTGGCCAGGTGCAGCAGATGTAGCTCAGGATAGATGTGTTTGGAGAACTAAATTGCACAATCTGGTTGGACTTCAGTAGCCCATGGCTGCTTGAGGATGATGATGATGACCTTGTAACATGTTCTACCAATCTACACAGTTTCACAAAATTCGAGGCTTACTTCAGGGTATTACAATTTTTATGTCTATGTGTGTATAATAACTAACTGTTAAAAATTGCAAAGTATGTCTTGTCCTGTTGATATACTATAACTAACCTTGCAATTTGTTTATAAATTGTATTCTTTTGGTTATATATATATATATAATTTTTTTGATTATGTACATAATTAACTAATATACAATAAAATTTTTGGGAGGTATTGCATTGACAAATTTTATGATGTGTTGATTAATATATGTTTATGATATTGCTTGTATTAATATGATCAAATTGTGTGTATTTATTATAAATTGTAAATAATTGAATTGAAAAGAAACACTTTAGGTAGACTATCCTAAAACGTTTTATAGAATATATTCCTTTGTAGCTTATCTATAGTTTTATATCTTCATAGAACATATTTTAAAGCTGTAATGAGTTTTTAATATTCATAGGAAAGATATATGGGAAGCATTATAAGTAGTTTATTTCTTATATATATATATTTTTTAAATAATTCCAGACTTCAGGTGCCTTTTAATATTTTTGAATGAGAAGAGTGCCTCGTGAATAGAACAAAAATGGGAAACACAAGTTCAGGAAAACGAGATCGCTCCTACTCATCAGACACTGATTGTCCTCCTTCCTCACCAAGCAAAGATGAAAAAGTGTTCGAATTTGGAGCTGGAAATAGGAAAAGTAAATTTTTGTATCAGCCATCTCTAGAAGAATGTGATGATTTCCCAACTTCATTCAAGGTTAGACTGTTTTAACCCTTAAAATGTTAGAAGCTGATTTATCAGTTTTGAGAAATCACTGCAAATTAACCTACAACATGTTTTTTATGCTTACCTGCCATTTTTTTCCTTTTAATGTTTATGTTTTTTGTTCAGAATTAAATGCTCTGTAGTAATGTGAACTATTTCACTCATTAGTCTCTTCATAATAAGGCACAAAGGTTGAGTTCTTTTTTAAAGAAAAGAAAATTGGCACTATAAGGGTTAATACACTATTGGGATACTTTAAATAAAAGTTTTGATATTTTTCTAATTGAAGTTAATTTCTGGATTTTGGAATCAGAAATCTTATATACACTCCTGTTCATAATTTAAGGAAGTTGAAAAAAAATGCAAATATCTCAAGAAATACTGTTTAGAATTTAACAAACATTTCAGAGCATTTTTTTATATCACATATATTAATATTTGTATTTCAAATAAAGAATATATTGGAAAACTTTTCCAATTATGGAAAATTATAAATATTGTAGATATTAAAGTTAGCATTATTTAGGAAGCAGTGTGATTACCCCTAACAGCAATACAGCTTGCTCAATGAGCTTTCATACTTCTAATTATTTTATCCAACAATGCAAGGGACAGTAAATCCCACTTCTCCATAAGAATATTTCTCAGCTCATGAAGAGTTCTTGGAGAGGTTTGATGACTTAAAACTCGCCTTTTCAAAACATTCCATGTATGTTCAATTGGATTTAGGTCTGGGGGACCTATCTATTCAATGCATTCTCCAGATATCTTTGCTATCAAGGTATTCCTCCACAATCTGAGCTCTATGTGAATACACGTTATCATCAATAAAAATGAATTCTGACACCCAATAGCACCTCTAAAAATCTGACATAGGCTCTAGGATCATGTCTCTATCTCACCATAGTCCCTCCTGAGGAGACATACAGGTCAGTGCAACCATTGATAGTGATATCTCCCCAGATCAGCAAACCACTTCCATCAAAATCGCCTATTTCCATGATATTCAGAGGGTGATAATGTATCCCACT
This sequence comes from Ryuthela nishihirai, assembly GCA_038380435.1. Lineage (NCBI taxonomy): Eukaryota > Metazoa > Arthropoda > Arachnida > Araneae > Heptathelidae > Ryuthela > Ryuthela nishihirai. The sequence continues at coordinate 10,586,124 of JAWZYU010000027.1, forward strand.
CTTTCTCCAGATGCATTGGTACCAAGACTCACTACTTTATATTGTGATTCATCTGGAAAGAGAACTTGTCCCTGTTGATCATTAATCCAATTGAGTGCTACCTTCTCCATTCCAATTTTGAATGATTCCTCTGGAATAAAAAAAAATCATCCAATTTCAGATGCTTTGTGTATGTAAGGTGTATATGTGTCTGAAAAAAGAACTTCATAGCTACTAGATGTTATATAATGTTTTGAAATGAGCACCATATATCTCTCAGTGGACATCTTTACTGACTGCCTCAAATATTAGGAATCATTCACTCTCCCTGTCATTGAATTCCAAAGATCAGAATACAATTATTGATTATACACTTAGCAAGTTTTTTCCCTATGATGTGTAAACTTTCTTATTTTTCTGTTGATGCCTATTAAGAATATTTTATTCTTAGTTTTTTTTTTGGAAATAGAATGTAGATTATATCTACATTAATATTCTCTATATTCAGATTATCTAAAGCCATATTTCTGTTTTAGCAGATTGCAGTCCCTATAATTCCTGAGATATTTGGCCAAATGGTCTCAAATTTATTAAGCTGCACCCCATGTGTTAGGGTAAAAAATCTGGTCCCTACATACAGTGGGATGCCTTAATATAATAATGCTTTAATAAATAATATAGAATCTGAGGGGTCTGGCAATGGTTGATAGCATTCTTGATTAGAATTGTGAATGAAGAAATGGGGAAGAAAACCATTTCATCTGATTTTTAACTATCTATTGAACCTATCAATTGAGCTACTGATTTCCAACCACATATTGAAGGAACTGAGTTAATATTTTGTGCTCTACATCCTCATGCTACTCTTAATCTGCTAAAATTCCAAGTTATTAGCCCCTTTATATGAAGAGTTGTGGTGACCACAGACATGAGGCAAAAACTCAACAAATGGTGTTTGCTTAATCAATTTTGATTTTGTTAAATGATAAATGACAAAATGCACCCTGTGCAATACACCATCAACAAAAATGGCATGCAACAAAATGCTGCCTATGCAAAACACCGAGAATGTAAACTCCATCTGTACAATGTGCCATAAGCAAAAACGGTACCTTTACAAAATGACATGAACCAAAAACGCTGCCTGTACATAACACTGAGAGCAAAAATACCACCCAATAATTTGCTTCGACTAGCTTGCTACTGATCTTCCTATTGCTTTTCACTCTTTTGTTCATGTAGTAAAATATTTTAAGAGATAAAAATTCTTTTTGTGTTGGATGGTATTATGAAATATTATGATTTGCACCTTCCAAATCTCCGAAAAGTGTAAATTGCACCCTCTAATGGTGGAAAAATTTGGAAATTGCAAAGTTTTGAATAAATATAATAAATGATGTATTTGTTTGAAATTTTTAATTTGATGAGGGAATGTTTAGGTTATAAAATTTGCTTTGGCAACAGTGAGTTTGGCTGTTATCCCAATTCGGATGGGAAAATGCAACTTTCTTGTTTTAAGAGATAATTAGAAAATTCTTTTTAGTTGAAATTATTAACATTATTATTGGGATTTTTCACATCCTTTTTCTTGTTTTTATATTGTTTATAGTTTGAATTTATATCGTTAGAGGTCACTAAATGTGGAAAAAGCAAAGTTTTAACAAATAAGGCAAGTGATCTGTTTAGGATAAAAAATTAAAATATCAGTATCAAAAGCTCATTGACTGCAACAATCTGCCCCATTTTATCAGAGGAGTATTAGAAAAAGCGGTGTTTTAATTTTAATGAATAATAGGCAAGTACTTTTTATGTTGTATAAGTGCTAATAGAATAGAACAATTTTCATTTTCCCCCATCATCCATTAGTTCAAATTAAAAATTTTAAGGAGTGCAAAAGTATGTAAGCGAAAAACTTACCGTATTTGCCGGCATATAGGATGCACTTATTCCCCCTCAAAATACGCCTAAAATATGGGGTACGTCTTATGCGCCGGTAATCAAAATTGTGAGTTGAAATTTCAGTCTAAAACTTTTGGTTTTTATCAATATACATATATAAGTATTCTTTTGCATTTTGTCCTTTTGTGAAAGTGGTTTCAAATAAATCATTTCCATATTTTTTTTCTGTTCTGTAAAAATAATAAGTTGCATGATATATTTTATGCTTCACTACTGACAGAGGGAGTATTCCAGGAAAATAGAGTTCAGATCCACTGATCGTTACCGATTACAGCGCCTCAAAGCAACAAAAACGTAAACTTTTAGTACTGAAGAAGCTTTCTCATGTTTTTGCTGCGAAACATGGCTCAAAAACGACACAGATTCTGCTATGGTATTTGCATTAAAGCTATGAGTGATTGAGTATGCCAAAGAACATGGAAACAAAGCAGCAGAGAGGAATTTTGGATCACTGCCAACAGAAAAGATGGAGAACTTGGGGAAGACTTGGAGAAGACAAGAAGAAGACCTAAAAAAAAGCTATGCATAGTAAACATAATCTGCAACATGGAATTGCAAAATGGCTGGAACTAGAAGAAGAATTAAAAACTAGGATATTAGACCACTGTAATGCTCCCAAATAAATGCAATAATGCTTTAAAGTTGGACCCTTCTTTTGATCCAATTAGTTTTATGCTCCGGATAGCTGATACGGGCACCAGGCAATAATTAACAAATTGCCAAAAAAGTAGACTAAGTTTAAAGTAGGGTTCAAAATGCCAGCAAGCATTAATGAGTAAATAGTTAGAATCAAAATTGATTGTCAAAAAGTCTAGATGCTATAAATCTAAATTCGCGTTGCTCAAGAGAAAAAATTGTACAGACTCAAAAGGTTTAAAATAACAAACAGATTTATTTCCAGAATTCAACTCACCGAGACATCAATGAAGAAGATACATCAAACTCACTGTGCTACAATGCACTTTCCTCTCCTCCTCTCTACAGCTCCACACTCTAACTCCACTACTGTCTCTCCTACTTTCACTGAGTGCCTCTGCACTCTACACTTGCCTACACTCACTGAGTGCCTCTGCACTCTACACTAACTCTACTCTGACCATACGTCAGACTTTAACAAGAGCAGGATGCATGCCGGGAAAGACATTTAAATACAGTGACGAACGACGCAAGCTATGACGTAAGAGGGGGCGTGTCCTTGTGCACGCGTTTTAGCGGGTGACAGTCGGAAGATCGGAGTTGCGCATGCACAACTCCCAACTCTTGGAAATGAGCACTGTGAAGCCAAAAAGGAAATAAAAAATCCCCAAAATGATAAATATAATGTAAATTAAACAAAACTGGTTAAGGTAAAGCAAAAGTGAACGATGGGGCATCACAGTATGTGTATGCAAATTTTGATAAGATGATCTATTCTCACTTTGACACAATTTTCCAACACAACCAAAGGTACCTCCTCCCAAATCTCCTAACAAAAGTGTGTTGCAGCTAACCTAGTGTAAATATATACCAATGGCTGTGACAGTTAACTGTATACTAGCGTTATTGGCCTACCTAGTATCGCATTCTGATACAAACTCGAAATTGGCATAACTTGAACTTCACAATGAAAACGGGTTAATACACTCCTAGCTTTCTTTACTTCTAGAAAGGTTAAAGACAAGAAAAGAAAAAATATTCAATTACATACATTGCTAGCAGGGTGATAACTTCCTCTTATCCCCTAACCACAATCGAAAAATATGTGAAAGCTAATTCTTCTCCTAAATTACATAAAAAAATGGGTATTCGGACATCATTATCTCCTCCTAATTACATCAAACATACGTAGCTAAGAAAATTCAAATTTTTACAAACAAGTGAGATTGTAATCATCTGCTAATTCTTTACCTATACACAGCAATCACGAGCTAGCTGAAATAAAACAATTTATTAATTTCCTCCACTTTCAGAGCTTAAACGTCCCCCTCCCAAAGGAGTTATGCTGGTAACAACTCGGTCACCAGACTTGGCCATTTGGGGACAGCTCCAAAAACATCCCCCCCCCCCCAAAAAAAAAAAAAAAAAATTCTGCAGTCATCATCATGGTCAGCTCATTTATATACCAATAAATACTGCCAATGTCATCCCAAAATTACACATCATTGACACATAAATATCACTGATGACACTGAACAGATTTAAACACATATACATAACATGGTATCTAAGAATAAAGAAAAAAAAAACGTGTAAATAATTTATAATGTATGACGATAGCATTTCAGCCAATCACTTTTTACATGAATCTCATTTTTTTTTCATACATAAATTCACTTGGGAATGCACGTCTAAGGGACCTGGGTTCGAGCCCCGGGTAAGGCATGGCTGTTCGTGTTGTTTTTCTTCTGAGGTCCTGCCATCCTCTCAGACCTTCTACTATGGCATATAAACTGACAGGCTCCTGTCAGACCTCTGTGGCAAGCAGCTGCTTGAGGGGGTATTTATTTATTTATTTATTATTTATTTTAATTCTCTTTCACTCTCCTCATTCATATCCATAAACGTTTTACAATTTCTAAACTTCCCAATATCGACGTACAAATTTTCAGCTATCAGTCAGCTGAAACGAAAAAAATCTACAAAAGTATCCTTTAAATCACGTTAATACAATATAACAACTAGAACTACGATGAACAAGAATACAAAAAAAAATGCTATTCACACAGTATAAACTCGAACTACAGTAATTTCACTTTCCGAAAATAAATATTGAAACTTCAAAGTTTCAACAAGAAATTAAACATTGCTAACTATATAAATCACAATAAAGCTTCTTCATTCTTCTTCGTTTTCATCTATTCCAGAGAAAAGAGAACATTTATAAATCATTAAGTGCCAAGTGGAAGAATAATAATATACCTAAATTTTCATTGTTGGCACTCCGTTGCGGTAAATCATCCAGTTAGGTTCCGATGACATATTTCCGTCGTCATTTGCTTGCTTCAAGTAAAAGCGTTGCTGAAGATCTCGCTTGTGACGTCATCTCGGCTATGTTGACTGCTTCGCTGCTGGTTGTCGCTCTGCAGACTCTGGTTGTTTCGTCGTCTTCTCATCACTGTGCGGTTTTTTGAGGAACCTAGTCTTGTACTTTCTAGGCTTATTGGTGTCCACCTCCAAATGATGCTTCAACAGTTGAGGACTTCCAAACTTGCCAGACTCATCAGGATTACTTGCGGTCGGCACAATTTCTTGGTTGCTTTTTTCTTCATTAAAATTAGTTTTCCTTAAATCAGACTAAAAAATATTTTCATCATTATTAATTTCCATTAAAACTTCTACTTCAGAAACCTCCATCAACTAAAATAGATTCTTCATTAATTTGCTCTGCTTCACAAACTTTATTCTCTAAAATTGCATTAATTGCACCAATGGGACATTTTGTAGGTGCTTCTTGAATATTCTGCTTCGAACTACAAGGTAATTCAAAAAGTCCACGGGACTGCGGCTGCACTGTCAATTGACAATTGTCATAATTATCATCTAAAACTTGTTCCTTTGAAAACGGAAGATTGTCTTCTGTAGCGTTGCGATCTATTAGTTTAGTTTCTTCGTGACAAGCCTTAACAAAAGATAAAGCCGTAGTGGCAAGACATAACTCATGAGAGGGCTTTTCGTGAGGAACTTTGGCCTCTCGCTTCAAAGATCCTAATTCAAGTTTCCCGAATTTTCATTCCTTTGATAACAATATTGCTCCGTGTGTCCTAGTCGGCCACAAAAATTACATCTGAAAGTTTCTCTATTGTTCTTAAAAAAAGTTTTAGATCTAGTATCATCATTCGAAGCTTGATGTGGAACAAATTCTCTGCTTCGTTCATTCTCTATAGTTCTAGGCAAATTGTCGGGACCGTGTAACTTCCAGTCATGCAGGAGTCATTTTATGAGACTCAACCTGTTAGTGCTGTTTTGGCAGGGATTGCATCCATTGTTGGTTTAATGCAGTTGCTGCAGATTCTCTTGCAGTATATTGCTGAGCCAATTTGACTAAATCTGAAATTGAGTTCACATTTCGTACTTCTAGGAATTCTCTAATGGGCAAAAGCAGTTGAGACAATATGCAATTTACAATATCAATTTCAGCGGCATCAGCATCAGCATCGTACAGCTGGTATAACTCTACTGTACCCCAGAAAAATTTTTCTATGTCATCTCTTTCCCTTTGTCTTTGTGAAAACAACTCTGTAGCTAGTTCTGTAAAATCATTATAAGCCGGATATATGTCCATGATTTCATTTTTAAACTCTTCCCAATATTCAATTCCATGACGACATCCTACGTTATTCCACCATTGCTTAGCACATCCAATTAGACAAGATACTGCTGAAATCACCTTTTTGTTGCCGGGCACTTCATGTAAAACAGAAGTGCTCCTCCACGGACTTGACAAATGTCCACGATGATGGATGTTTATGATGGATGTTTCGAACCATCAAACTTTATCTCAGGTAAAGGCCAATTAACGTAAGGACTATAGTTTAGATGGATTGGCAAATCGTCATTGTGGCAGTTGATAATACTCTGCTCTATCACTTGCTTCTGACAGAACAGAAAATGGAACCTCACGTTCAAAGTTTCTACGTTGGTGAGCTGACGTAGCATTGTCAGCAAATTTAGGGGTTGTTGTTGTTCCCCTTTTCTCCTGAGGATCATCAAGCAGATTCATTAGCACTTCTGCTTCCATCATTACATCCTGCAACCTACCCTTTACTCTTTCTAAGTCGGTAGTCCTTATGGCAGAATCGGCCATATAACTAGCAGACATGTTTAGCAGTATGCCAAAATTTTGAAGCCTTTTTTAATCTTGAGCAGCGCTCAAAGATACTGCTATACAACAGTTCTAAAGCTACAACTAAGCTTGCAAAAATATAAATTTGCTTATCAGAAAAAAAATTTCTATCATGCCTCTGTACGTGTGTGTCCGGACACTTCTAATCTTTACATACAATAAATATCTTAACTATCAGCAATAACTGCGCTGAAACTTCAGTACCTTTGACTAATACACAAAAAAGTTAAGCTTCTTGCTCAACAAAAATTTTCGCCTTAAGCTGCTGTTAAATCTATAAATAGTACATACAACTAATGATCTCAAAAATTACTATCTTTGACAATCACATTAAATAACATACACAAATATACAGTCCCTATTCTTGGACCACTATCTTTTACTACTGGCACATCCCTGTTCATTGCACCACTTCGTTTAAAACACCTCTGTGACGCTCCAAAGAAATGAAATACTTTTAAAGTTTGGACCCTTTGTCTGATCCAATTATTTTCATGCTCCGGATCCCTGTTTGGGCTCCACTTCTTTTAATGACCTCTAATGCTCCAAAGAAATGAATTACTTTTAAAGTTTGGACCCTTTGTCTGATCCAATTATTTTCATGCCCATGATAGCTGAGTCGGGCGCCAGGCAATAATTGACAAATTGCCAAAACTAAAGTTTAATTAGGGTTCGAAATACCAGCGAGCATTAATGAGTAAGAATTCAAAAATATTAAATGATTGTCAAAATTTTATGTTTATGCTAATCAAAACAAACTAACATTGCTCAAGAGAAAAAAAATTAGTAAAGATTCAAAAGTTTTGAATAACAAACAATTTATTTCCAAAAAGCACTCACCAAAACTTCAATAAAGAAGATACTACATCTTCAACAAACTAAAACTGCTCTCTAAACTGTGCTGTACTCTACTACTCTCTCTACTATCTTCTGTGCTACTGTGACAACATGTCACCAGGTTAAAACAAGAGGTACAAAGCCTGCACGTGTCATGTTGCACGCCAGGAAAGACATTTGCATAAATTGATGAGCTGTGCAAGCTATGACGCAAGAGTGGGTGTGTCCTTGTGCACGCGGTTCAGTGGGTGACAATTGGAAGTTCGGAGTTGCGCATGCGCAACTCCTAACTCTTGGAAAGAAGCACTGTGATGCCAAAAAGGAAATAAAAATCCCCAAAATGATAAATATAACATAAATTAAGCAAAACTGGTTAAGATACAGTAAAAGTGAATCAGGGGGCATCACAATATCTTTTATGATAAAGAAATGGTTTCTAAGGATTTTGCCAGAGCTATAATTATCCCTATTTTTAAAGAAGATTATCACAGTTCTTGCGATAACTATAAGGGTATCAGCCTGCTTTCTGTTCCAGGTAAAGTTCTTTGCATGAATGTGCTTAATAGAATTAAGAATCTGGTTGACAGGCAATTTGTGTGATGAGCAATGTGGATTCAGAAGTGGTAGGGGATGTGTAGATCATATATTTTCACTCAGGCAGAGTCTTCAAAAATATTTAAAGTTTCAGAAACTTTTGGTTACTAGATTGATCAATTTCAAAGAGACTTTTGACTCTGTTGATCACCATAATTTGTAGTTGATTGGGAGATCATATGCCATACCAAAAAAGTTAGTTAATATAATGAAAGCTCTCTTTAGTAACACTGAGTCATGTGTAAGAATTGGTGAAGCTTGAAGCAATTAGTTTAGCATTGCTTCTGGTGTTCAACAAGGGTGCATTTTGTCTCTTTTTCTCTTTGGTTTGGTCGTGTTGCCCATATGGATAATTATAGATTAGTGAATAGAGTTATGAACAGTGTTCCTAAAGGCCTCAGGAAGAGGGGGAGATCTGGGATGCAGTGGGCAGACAATGTCAAACAGGACCTTGTTGGAATTGTACAGAGGCCAGATGCAACAGATGTAGCTCAGGACAGATATGCTTGAAGAACCAAATTGCATGGTCTGGTTGGACCTCCTATCCCATGGCTGCTTGAGGATGATGATGATGAAAGTTGACTTGTTTGACTCAGCACATTTGGTGAAAAGCCTGGACTTTCCTCAGAGTATAGTACTGAGAAAAAGAAATCAACAAAGAGAGTGATTTTCTTAATTTTGGTAAAATTTATTTAGCAAAAGTAGTTTTATAAGTAGTTATTTTAAGTTTTATAAGTAGCTCTGCTGTGGTCCTATATGACCATAGCACAGCTATTTATTTCTCTTTCTATCTTATATCTTATTCATATTATTATTATTATTATCTGGTATCTTATTCTGCTATGATCCTGTAGGACCATAGCAGAACAGATGTATCCAGCAGCATAATGGTAATGCATAAAATCTTTTTTAACTAAATGTCTTAAAGCTACAATAAGCATTATTTTCAGTAAAAAAAGAAAATATAAAATATTTTGTTTACCCGATGTCTGCATATGCTCCAATAACTAGCCACTAGTCTAGTCTTGTAAAAAATGATAGTGTAACTCAGGAAATTGGGTAAGATAAGGTAATAAGTCAAGTACCTTATCTTACCTTGGTAAGGTAAGGTAATTTGATCAGGTAGACTGCCAACTTAGAACAGTTCTGTAAATTCAGACTATAATATCTGACCTTTTTCGTTAGCACAGTCTGTGCACTAATTAATCATTGAACTGTAAAAACATCAAATTGTCAACAACTCGTCTTGCATGTCATTTACTTTTGCCTATAAATCCCAAATATTGTTATCATCTCTCATATAGAATTTTACTCTATAGAGATATGGAAATGTTCGTTCTACATCAAGAAGATATATCTGTACCTGAAATATAGACAAATGCATCGTATATGCCATTTTGGTATCCATCTTGTAAGTTCTTGTTATCATAGATCCTGATACACCATTTTTACCATTACTGTTGGATTATACAACCTTACTTCTGTTATGTTTTATTTATATGTCATATGCAGTGTTATAGTGTTATATTAAATTTAGTGTAATATACTAATATAAATAAAGTACAAGGTGGTTATAATTAAACTGACACTACTCAGAGTGATGTAAAGAAGGATCTACTCAATGGATCACAGCAAAAAGTTTTGGATACTTTAATAAAAACATGGGGTAGAGAATTTGTGAATAAAAAAATTAGTGTTGGTGCCACCAGGTGGCACTAACACTAACCATTCGTATGCAAACTGCTGGAAACGTAATACGTCATGGCCACAGTTGCTTGAAACATGTCTTGGGGAATGCTGTGTTATTCTGCCTTCAATTCAGCAAGTGATTCAACATTCCCTTGGTAAACTTGACTTTTCAATAACCCCATAACCAAAAATCACATGGTTAAGGTTGGGGGAACATGGTGGCCAAGCATTGGAAAATGTTGGAGAAATTATTCTGTCCTCACCAAATGTGGTACACAACAATTGCATTGCCATATGTGCAATATGGGGTGGTGCCCCATCCTGCAATAAGGTTATAGAGTCTAAGCAATTTCTTTCTTGCAAAGCCAGAATAATCTTGTGACAGAGAAGATCTGTGTAATGTGGTTCATTCACTGGATGCACATGGCCTTGAGGCATGATCTCCTCAATGAAATATGATCTGATTATGAAGTTGCGGTAAACTCGCACCATACAGTTACATAGTCAGAGTGTAAGGGTACAGCATGCAGATGTGTAAGTCCCCATATTCGGCAGTTGTGTGTATTCACTCCTCCATGTAGGGAAAAATGCACTTCATCTGTCCATAAGACTTTTGAAGGCCACATATCATCAAGCTGTATCCTTGTCAGAAATCACAAAGCGAAGTTGGTGTTGTTCAATGTCACTTGGTTGCAGCTGCTGCACTCTATGAATTTTATAAGGATACCATTTCAGGATGGACCATATAATTTTGTGGACAGTTGGCCATGGAAGTTGCCATTGGCGGGATACCTGTCTTGCACTAACTACAGGTAGCTCTGATTGTGACTGGATTTCTTCAATGGTAAGTGCGACATCTTCCACATTGCTTTCTGCAACAGACCGCCAGCCTCTACCTGGAGACACACCCAACTCGCCTGTTTCTTCGAATTTCTGTATCATATTCTTCAGTCTATTTAGCGACAAAGGTCCTTTACTTATATCTTTCAGACAATGATATTCGCATAATGCAGTGGCGTCATTACTGCTGTTTTGGTTAAAGAGTTTCACTAGCAAAGATCAGTACTTGCAGACAGGGAAGACATCACATTTTATAGTGTGCCTCATCCAACTTTCATGTGTGATTGGCTGCAATGTCACAAGAAATTAGCATGTTTTACCTTGTTTTAATGCACCTATGCCACCTGGTGGCACTATTACTGTTTTTTTTTTATGCAAATTCTCTACCCCATGTTCTTATTAAGCTATCCACCACTTTTCACTGTGATCCATTGAATAGATCCTTCCCTGCATCGCTCTGAGTACTGTCAGTTTAATTATAATCACCCTGTACAATGAAAATGCAAATATTTTAAAACCATTTTATGATGAGAATAATTCTTTAAATACTAGGTTATCATTTGCAGTTTTCTAGATATCAGAAACTTTGTTTTGTAGCATAAATTGTATTTGTTTTTAGTAGTTACTATTTTCGATTACAGGATAAAATGGACGATATAAGGCCCCGAGCTACAACTATAGCAGCAGGTACCACATTTCATGAGAAATGTCTTCCAACTGTGTTTAAGTGGGAAGGAGGTGGAAAAGATGTTCACATAAGTGGTACATTTTCAGACTGGAAACCAATTCCAATGGTACATAGGTAAGTAATTATCATGTTCAAAATTAATGAATGCAGTAACAAATTCACTACTTTGGATGACAGTGGTTGTCATGTAAACTCTGTCAAATTTACCATAAATGACCATAGTCATTTGTCACAAGTCAAAGTATTTTTATTTTACTTCTTTTTTTGTCCCCTGTTCTGAGGGATCCCCTGTTAGTGAGAAAGGAAACACCAAAAGGCTTGGAAAGGCTGCCATCCATTAGATGGGACATAGCATTGCTTGTATGCAAAGGAGCCAGTGCTGTCCACATTAAAGGAGACACTTGATGGGAGACTTTCTTCTGTCTTTTAATCACTGTTGACTAGATTCCCCTTCTGCAACCTTCTTTGAGCCCTAGGATTCTTGTAACCTACCATTTAACCCACCACATGGTAAAAAAATTGTTGTTCAAAGGTAAAACTAAACCTCCATAGTCCCTTTTTTTGTCGATAATGTTGGGACTTTGAAATAATTCATAAGATTGAAGTCAAGTTCTCTAAATCATTTTTATAATTTTTTTTTTGTTTATTGATATTACTCTTGATATTTTTAAACTATCAATTAATATTACTGTCTCAAAATGATTTGCATAGTAGGTATATAAGAAAATCAATTCTAGACTTTACTAATCATTTTCGATTTTTTAATCTATATTTTATCATAATCATTCTTTTTCCTTTTATTTAATCTATTATTCCCATAATTTCAACCTTATTTGTTATATACTAAATCAGTGATTCTCAGCCTTTTTGGCTGAGGTACCCCCTGGAGGGTTAGCCAGGTCCTCAGGTATCCCTATGATTATTGTAGTCATAGAACATTAAGAAAGGGGTGCATGATTTTAGTGACAAAGAAAAAACTAAATAAATTAAAAGAATACCTATCTTCCTGTATGCACCCTAAAAAGTAGAAAATAAACCCAAAGCATGTCAATGGTGCAACCAGTCACAGTTCATATTCACTTCAAAGGAAGATAGGGTGTCGATTTACCTACTCAACAAGATTACCTGCGCCCTGTCTTCCTTTGAAGTGAATACGAACTCAGTTACTGATTACACCATCGATATGCTTTAGGTTTATTTTCTACTTTTTAGGACACATATAGGAAGATGGTATTTTTTAAATTTTTTAATTTTAAAAATCAAAGTTTTCCAGAAAAGGATTGTCATTTCAGAAGCTATCAACATCTGCACCAATGTGCCCCTTGGAAGAGTTAATAGAGTAATTATTTGAAGGTACTTCACTACATTTCTCAAGGCAATTGATAGAGGCAGAAAAATTGCCTTTTAGTGTCTTTATCTTACATTCAAAAACGTTTTTAAGGTATGTAATTTGCAGTATAGCTGATATTAGGCTGTATTACCAACAAATAGTATTGAATAATTAAAGTGCAAAAATAAATTGTCATCAAATGCTTTAATAAATAAACATAAATACATTTTAAAAATTTTATGTGAAATAATATCAATCTGTTTAAAGTTTCATTTATAAACTCCTGTAGAATGTATCTAAAGTTTCATTCTTGAAATATCACTTTAATCATTCCAACATTTATGACAAAGAAGAATCCTAGGAGCTATTCCTAGCTTTCATATGCATTCTCATACATCATACATTCTACTAAAACTGCAGTTGGATTTAACTAAACACCTCCTCAGTTGGAACTAGCACAACACACAAAGTTTACTTGCTGAAACAGTAGCTAGCTCCCTAACCACTATGCCAGTTAAGCCCCTTATGCTGATCCAGTACCAGTTTTTGGTTCATTTTTGGGAGAATTTAGAAGCTTTAACCTTTCCCAGGTAACCGTTGAATATGGATGTTGACAGAATCCACAATGAAAGGTCATCAATAGATGTCCTAGACCTTTCATTGTGGATTCTGTAGATGTCAATATACAATAGATGTCTTTTATACAACACATGAAACTTCGATTTTTTTTTTAAATTGCCATTGGAAAATTTTCTTAGATGTATCTTTTAAAACACACAATTAAAGTTTGAAAAATAATATTTTCTTTTTTTTATTTGGTGCATATTTTATTAAACTATAATATAAATAATTTGTTAAAGCCATCTGATTGACGTTTCTTAGAAGCGCTAAATGATATTACCGATTTACTTGTTAACCTTCTGATTTAACTCACAAGTTTGATTTGAACTATTTTCAACAAATTTTTCCTTAAATTTCCGAAAATCTCCTGAAAATTAACAAAAAAAAAAAACTACTATTTTTAGAAACAGTAGATTTTGGAAGTAATTATGAAGTATGTATCACCATTTTCCCCCCATTTTACACTCTGTTCTGCCATAAATCTATTTCAGTATTCCCAGAATTATTTTTATCATTTATATAATTTATTCCAGCATTCTATGCTTCTTTCCCACTCTTAAAATTGAAACTGTAAGTAACACGAGTTTTCTTAGAATATATTAACACTTCTTAGAGAAATAGAAACACGGTAAGCCGAGGTGTTATTGCAGTGCAAATAAGGGACAATAACAGTGCAAGTACTCTCAAGTGCAAAGTACTGTAACTGTGCACAGTAACAGTACTTTGCACTTGACATACTTGCACATAAGGTGCATTTGAGTGCAGTGACCTTGTTATTGCTCACATGTGCAGTAAAGTGGCTCTATAGAGGATGTTTTCAGAAGAGTGCTTCTGGGATATAAGATAAAGGCACCATGTTTCTAGTCAGTACTGTAAGTAACACGAGCTATCTTAGAAATAGAAAGCCAGGAAGCCAAGGTATTATTGCAGTCACAGTATGTCAACCTTCATTTTCATTTCTGTAGATTTATTTTATTTCTGTAAATTATTGATTTTTTATTGTCTGAGCTATCAATCTTTTGAGGGCTTTATAAGTTGTTAGGGATATTTATTTAACATTGCATTAGGTTATTGGTTAATATTTCTTTTATTATTTCTTTTTTTCCTAGTAAAAAAACTTTGATCTTGTATTGTTTCCTGAAAATGAATGAGGTATTGGATATGGAAGCAAAAATTACTTCCTTAACATGGCAAGTTGTTTACATGGATGATTTAAGTCAAATACACTATGTTGAAAGAAGTTACCGGACACCAGAGTGTTTGACAAAATGTTGCATTTTTTGAAATTTCAGTAGGGTGTTGACTCACCTTTGGCCACAGTTACACTCTGCACTCTTTTGAGCATACCTTCAATCAGTTTTTGATAACGTGCAGCTGGTATTTTGTGCTGTTCATCCTTCAACATGGTAGTTAGTGGTGACAGGGAAGTAGGATGTGTTGGTAAGGCTTACATCCAATATTCGAGTTCATCCTAAAGTGCTTCTATTGGATTCAGATTGGGACTCTGAGCAAGCCAGGGCATGTTCTCCACACCTGAGTCATAAAACCACTGCTGAATGGAACTTGCAGTATGACATTGTGTGTTATCGTGTTTATAGACGTATGACTCCTCTCTGTAGTACTGAAACAGTGTTGGTAGTGCAGAATTGTCTAGAACATCCAAGTAGGTCTTGGCATTCATGCTACTGGCTATAAGAACCAATGGTCCAAGTCCATGCCACGATACGCAGCTCCAAACCATCACACTACCACCACCAACCTTCACGGATGGGCCGATACACTGCTGCAGGTAACATTCACCAGGTATTCACCATACCCAGCAGCGACCATCGAATCAGAACAGCGTGAAATGAAATGAAATGTGATTTGTCGCTCCATAAAATTTGTTTCCATTGGTCCAGTGACCAATTCCAATGAGCTTTGTACCAGTCTAGACATTGTTGTGCATGTTTAGGAGTTATCAGTGGTTTGTATACAGCTGCTTGGCCATGGAAATTCAACCTATGCAGCTCCATATGAACTATCCTACTGCAAACACTAACACCTGTGGATTCTTGAAATGTTTTGGTAATGGTAGTAGATGAATGGTGAGAAGAACATACCACACGTTTCAGAGCTCTTCGATCCCTTTCCGTCTTTTTGTGGTCTGCCCGACCATTTCTTGACTGTCGTCACAACTTCATGTTTCCATTTAGTAATCACATGCTGCACAGTTGACCTAGGATGCTCTAATTTGGCCGCAATTGCACACACAGATAAGTTTCTCAAATGGCATCCTATAATGATTCCTCTCTGGAAGTCCGTGAACTCAGCACATTTACTCATGTTTCATATCAACTTCTCCACTGAAGCCTGTTCTGTGCCAACACTCTTCTTGTACCCCACTAGTACCAATCACATGACTGGATATTACATCAGATATTACATCAGGTGTCTGGACAGTTTTTTCAACATAGTGTACTTCCTCCCAACAAATTGGATTATAAATTCCATGTGTAAAATTATTCTTTTATTTCCTTTTTTTGTATTAAACCTTAGTTTTAATTTCTGTAGATCTACTTTATTTTCATAAATTATCGATCTTTCTGCTGATTGATAATTATTGATTTTTCAGAGTTATGCTATATCAGATGGCCTGTTTAAACTTGTTGCTGTGGATAGTTTATTTAACATCACTTATATGTTATTTTTTTTTCTTTTATTATTTATTCATTTTCCATTAAAAAAAACTTTGATCTAGTATCATTTTCTGAAAATGAATGAGTCTTGGATATGGAAGCAAAAAGTGCTTCCTTGGCACCGATATCAGTTCTCATGTGGGAGAGCAACTTCAGTAAGAGTTTTTACACACACCCATCCCCCACTAAAGGCCGAGTGGTTTTAGCACACATGGCTACCCATCTTGATACTTGGACTTGGGTTTGAGCCCTAGGTAAGGCATGAATGTATGTGTCATCTTTCTGGTGAGGTCCCGCCATCTCTCAGACCTTCTACTATGGCATATAAACTGACAGACTCCTGTCAGACCTCTGTGGCAAGCAGCTGCTTGAGAGGGTATTATTATATATCTCTTTAGCAAAATATTATCTTAAATTACAAGTTTTTTATGTTTATATTGAATGATTTTCAAAGCATCCCCCCCCCCCCCCCCCCCCTCAGTATCTTAGCTGTGCCACTCTGACAATACAGACAGTTTTTTTTGCTTTGGTAAACTGACTTTTTGGCACTTATCAAAAATTAAAATTTAACAATCAAAGAAAAAATTTGTATTGTTTGGAGAGAAAAAAAAGCAGCCAAGAAACTGTTCCTCCATTTCCTAAACTGGACAGAAAATCCCATTAAGTGAGTAATCCAAGTAACTTTTTACAATGCTGGTCGATGTTTTAAAATATATCACACTGAAAAAGAATCATTAAAAGAAATAAAAATCGTGTTAATATTGAAATAATAAAGTGTAAAAAATCGTGTTATTATAGAAATAAATTCATGTAAATATTGTATTATTTGGGAAGAAATTTACTTTCAATGAATATATAATCTAACTATTTTTATTCATCAGGTTTTCCAAAATTAAGCCTTAATTGCGTAGTCCAATCTATTTTTTTTTACTTTATCACTGTAAAAAAAGTCTTATTAAAATTACTATGCTTTAAAATTTGCTTAATTTTTTTATTTTCATAAAATTCACAATTAAATTCTGTTTCATTTGGTATACAACATTATATATTTCAGTTAATTAGTTATTTTTTTTTAAAAAATTCAAAATTTGACTTGATATGACTCAGCACAGTTGGCAAAAAACTTGGCCATTTTCTCAAAGCATGGTACCGAGAAAAAAATCACAAAACAGATGTAATTTTGTTGCTTCAAATGAATGAAAGTGAATATCAGTGGGGATCCTGGAAAGATTAATAACTTGAGGTTTTTGAGGTATATAATGTGACACTAATGGAGATACAGAGTCAGTCATATTGTATGGAATGTTTAGAAGTATGCAAGATAGCAGTTAATTAAATCTATTTTATTCTGCAGTTTCTCAGCTGGCAAATCATGGCTAATATTTTTGTTCTAAGACAGTTAATAGAAGAAATTATTGATAGAAACAAGATAATATATCTTAATTTGTTTTATTAGAGAAAGCCTATGGCAATGTACCATGCAAGGAATTATGGATTTCTTTAAACTTCTCACTCCCAGAGAAAAACTTAAATCGTGCAAGACACAACTCTTTTTTAAATTGTGTTCAGCAAAACAAAGAAAATTGAACTTTTGAGCCCTTATCCCTAAAGTTACGAATAAATACAGGTATGTTAGTTATGTACCAAACTAAAGAGCAATTTATTCTGTACAATAAAATGATATAAAATGAAAGAAATAAATGAAAAGAAAGTGTAATAAATCAGGAACCCCATGCAGGTTATGTGGTATTTGTATAAGGGAAACAACTGTGAAGATTAATCAGTGGTATTCCCAGTGGGAGAAGGAGGAGTTGTAAACCCCCTCCTCCTCCTCCTACCAGTGGACTCTCTCCACATTCTCTTAAAGGCTTGAGCAACATGCAATTTTAAAGGAAGTCTACAAAAACTAGACCTCTCCCGATTGGAAGTTGCTGGGGATAATAACATTACCTAATTTATTCATTATTATAATGGTGCTGTCAATTATGTGATAATAGGAAGGAGAAAAAGCTCAATAACACAAACAGTGTGTAATTTTAAAGTAATTTAAAATTACTTTGGTTTCATTTAAATGTGGATTGTGTCTGACGATATTCTGGGAATTCACTGCACTTGAAATTAAATGTTTTTTTTGTGTGTGTGTGCTTAATGTAATAAGAATTCAGTAATAACTCAGTCAACCTGTCAAACTAGATAAAGCTAAGAGGTAGCCAAAACAATCTGGTTTTAGCAGCAGGTGAATTTTACTCCACTGATTTCGGTTCTCACTCATCCCAAAATGTAAATTTTTGGCTAATCTGTATTTCTTCTGAAATACAGATGACACTGCTTAATGGAATTGCAAATAAAATCAGTCACAGAGCCAGATCTAGACCCCCCTCTAGAATGTTGTTTCAGCATGCTATTATGCATTTCAGAATGCATAATAGCATGCTGAAAAAATGCTATTATTCGGAATGCTGAATAGACATTGAGAATACCCATTTCAGAATGCTACTATGGGTTATAGAGTCAAAAATTGTTAAACTTATTTCTGTTTCATGCATTTTTTTAAGAAATTGTTTTAAGATCTGTAAAACAGAGGGTGAAATGTTATACTGCATTGGAAATCCAGTCTCTTGGGGGGGGGGGGGCTCAATCATTAGCCCGCCAGGCTCGTAATCTGCAGTTCCCATATTCGAGTCCCAGCTGGGTCAATGTTCAGATTTATCTCCACAAAACTCCCCACCCTGCTCACGGCCAGTAGGGGACACCAATGGACTTGGAAATGCTGCCATCCGTCGGATGGGACATTAAGCCATGAGCCTGTGTATGGGAGAACCATACCCTGTGCACATTAAAGAATATGCTGGATGGCTTTGATGGGAGGCTACCATTTGTCTCCTAACAGCTGTTCAGTAGGTCCCCTCCCCCAACTTTCTCTGAGCCCTAGGAGTCCTTGTGATCTGACTATTTAGCCCATTGTGTACAAAAAAATGCTGCTCAGAGATAAAACAACCCAACCCAGTCCCTTGGTCCCCTCTTTTACATTTTTCTAACTTTTAATTGTGTTTATTGTCTCCCTTCCCCTAAATTTTTTCAAGATATGGGCCTAATCAGTTATTTAATGGAATCAAAATAGAAATAGATAGAACCTATATTTTATAGTGTATTTTTCTATGGTGATGGTAGTTTTATTTTTGGTTAATAAAATTTAGAATTTCTGAAGATATAATTGTTTGAATGCATAAGAAGTCTCTCATTTTGTGAGTGAAAGCTGAATCCACTAGAAAAAGCACAGAAACACTTGGACAGATGAATTTGAGGTGTTATTGATGATTGTAAGGAATTTTTAAAACCCTGGCAGAATCGAGAATCTACTGTAGTGGCAAATATTATAACAACCATTTAATGGAATCAAATAGAAATCAGTCAAAACAATATTGCATAGTGTGTGGCTATTGACAAAAATTGAGAGGTGTTGGCATCAAGTTATAAGAGAATAAGGATTTTTTAGCAATTTGGAAATTGCTGATCCTCACAAATTGAATGAAATCCTTATAACACTGTTGAAATTGCTATTAGAAACATATGATAGCCTCCCAATATTAAAACCATCCAATGTGTTTAGCATGCACAGGGTATGACTCACCTGCACATGGAACCATGGCTCAATGTACCATTAGATGGATGATGGTCTTTCAAAGCCCAACGGTGTCCCCTTTCTGACAGAGGGCAGGGTGGAGGTTTAAATAAAAATAAAATAAATAATACCCCCTCAAGCAGCTGCTTGCCACAGAGGTCTGACAGGAGCCAGTCAGTTTATATGATAGTAGAAGGTCTGAGAGGATGGCAAGACCTCAGCAGAAAACAACACATACATCCATGCCTTACCTGGGGCTCGAACCCAAGTCCCTTAGATCAGTAGCCAAGCGCGCTAACCACTCGGCCATGGGATGGCTTAATAATAATAATAATAAATACCCCATCAAGCAGCTGCTTACCACAGAGGTCTGACAGGAGCATGTCAGTTTATATGCCAAAGTAGAAGGTCTGAGAGGATGGCAGGCCCTCAGCAGAAAAACGACATGAACAGCCATGCCTTACCTGGGGCTTGAACCCAGGTTCCTTGGCAGAGATAAATCTGAATGCTGGCCCAGATGGGACTCGAACATGGGAATTGCAGGATATGAGCATGACGTTCTACAACAGAGCTCCCAGAATTGGTTAAGGTAAAGAGGTCAAACAGACTTTGGTAAGGTAACATCATCATATAAGCTTGACCATCAACATTTGAAAAAGTTCTTTCCATGATTGTGTTTAATAGAATTAAGAATCTGGTTGACATGCAATTGTGTTATGAGCAATGTGGATTCAGAAGTAGTAGGGGATGTGTAGATCACATATTTTCACTTAGGCAGATTCTTGAGAAATGTTTAGAGTTTCAGAAACCTTTGGTTGCTAGCTTTGTTGATTTCAAAAAGGCTTTTGACTCTGCTGATCGTTATAATTTGTGGTTGATTGTGAGATCATATTGTATACCAAACAAATTATTTAACTTAATGAAAGCTCTCTATAATAACACTGAGTCATGTGTGAGAGTTGGTAAGGTTTGTAGCAATTGGTTTAGCATTGCTTCAGGTGTTCAACAAGGGTGTGTTTTGTATCCTTTTCTCTTTAGTTTGATTATTGATTATGTTATGCGAAATTCTCTTCAAGGGAAAGATTTTGGCCTTAAATTGGCTGGAGATACGAAAATTTCTGATTTAGATTATGCTGATGATTTAGCCCTTTTGTCAAATGATGTTGATGAGATGAACTCTTTCATTCGAGCTGTTGATGAAACTGATAGTAGAGTAGGTTTAGTTATAAACAGAGAGAAAACTAAAGTGATGAAAATTGGACAGGCAGGCTGTGATTCAGTTAATCTGAATGGTTACAGTCTTGAGCAGGTGTCTCAGTTTAGTTATCTTGGGAGCTATGTAACAGATACTGGTGGTGTGTGGCATGAGATTAACAGACGAATAGGTATTGCTGCTGGGACTTTTAAGAATCTATGGAGAGTGTGGAAAAATAGGCGTATACACTTAAAGACTAAAATTAGACTGTAATATAGTTACGTTCTTTCTAGGGTTATTTATAGTAGTGAAACTTGGACACTTTGTAAAGAAGATAACAGGAAACTAGATGCTTTTGATTCCAGATGCGTACGCAGTATCTTGGGCATTAGGTGGTTCAACTTTGTAACTAATGATGAGGTTAGGCAAAGGAGTTGTCAACCTCCTTTAAGCAGCATATTGTGGTCCGTTGGTTTGGCCATGTTGCCCATATGGATAATTATAGATTGGCGAATAGGGTTATGAACAGTGTGCCTAAATGCTTCAGAAAGAGGGGGAGACCTAGGATGCAGTGGACAGACAATGTCAAACAGGACCTTGTTAGAATTGGTGTGCACTGGCCAGATGAAGCAGATGTAGCTCAGGACAGACTTGCTTGGAGAACTAAATTGCACAGTCTGGTTGGACCTCCGTAGCCCATGGCTGCTTGAGGATGATGATGATGATGATGATGTTAGTTCCTATTGCATTTCGCTTGTCATTTGTTGGCCATGTCACCATAACTTCATAACCCAGCAAATGATCACAAGAGGTATGTATGATTGTTTTATGTCCGATCTGCATGAAAATGCTGCTCAGAGGCTATTAGTCAATTATTTATCAATTATATTTACATATTGATTGTTAATTATTAATCATTAGCTTTTAGCAGGTCCGGATCTATAAAAATTGAGCAAGAGACTGAATTTACAATACAGTACAAACATTTCCCACTCTGTTTTATGTGTCTTTAAAAAATTTCTTGAAAAATTCGTGAAGCATAAAGAAGTTTAATAATTTTTTCTGCTTTTACCATTATTTGCATTTCTGAGGGGGAGGGAGGGGATGTCATCTGGCTATTAGGCTAACTTTGGTTAATATCAAAAACCTATGGATGCAGTGACTTGGCTGTGGTAAGTCGATGCTTCCAGTGCAGCATGACAAATTGCCAATGACCCAAGTGCTTTTATAAAGGTCACAATAACATTTGTTGTTATTCCCAATGCATTATATAGCTAACTTTGAAAATATATTAATTGGCCTGTTATTGATCAGGGGATGATGCCTATATATTGAATATTAATTATTTGCAGTTAAGTTAATTTTTGTTAATATCAAAAACTCTCCTGCTGGTTTCATGGGATTGTGTCTGGATAAAACGTATTGATGCAGTTCAGGTGGCTTTAGCGAGCACCATTTCCCGAGCCACAAATGAAGCTTGCTACTGCAATGATCCAAGCACTGCGAAAAATAGACCATTGGGGAAACAGGTGCAATAATTGTTGCTATTATCTCTGTATTGTAAATGTTAACTTGTGGAATATATCTATTGTTAATTGTTGAACAGACAATTTATGATATTTAGAATGCATATTTCCTATTATTGTGTTAAGTGGTAAATGGGATGAATTCTTCTTTAGAGATATGCTCTGTTTAAAATGGTTGTCTCTGATGAGATTATCTTGTTCTAGGTTTTATCTTTTATTAATTTGTGTTTTTAGGCATGTTGTCTCTGATGGGATTATTTAGTTCCAGGCCTTTTTTTATACTGAGGATCTACTGCGAGTTGCTTATAATAATTTGTATTTTTTAAACTTTTTGTTTCTGATGGGATTATTTAGTTCCTGAACAGAGGCGTATCATGATCTGCTTGGGCCCTGGTGCGAAATTTCTTTATGAGTCACACAGAATCAACTTTTTGAAAGTTAATTAGGAAAATGTGCATTAGTGAAGTAATCAATCCTTGCTACCTTTCTAAAGATTCTCATTTGGATATGTAACGAATAATTGGACGACTTTCCTAGAATTTAGCTTATTGAGCCTAATTAACCATTGATAACTCACGTCTATGTTAAAAATGTGCTTGCTCCCATAGGTTAAATAAATACAGATATACACTTCTCACAAAAATTGGGGGATATTTCAAAATAAATATGAAGCGATAAAAAAAGAAGCATTTGAATTTTTTTTATTAAACAAGAACATCAGAAAAGCAAACGACAAGTCAAAGAAAGTTGTTCGATTATGCAAATGAGATGCAAACTCAATTGTCGTGATTGAGTAGCAAGTGACATATTGGTGGGGGTGAACAGAATCATGTCAAACTGGATGAGAGTGGCACACATTGACTGTTCAGTAGGGTGTATGGTCACCCAAGACTGCTAAAACACACTGACAGCGATGGGGCATGTACAGGATCAGAATGTCCAGCAGTTCTTGTGGGATCCTCTGCCACTCTTGCTCCAGGGCAACTTCCAGCTCAAGAAGTGTTGTGGGAGGCATTGAACGGTTTGCCAGACATCTTCCCAGTGCATCCCAAGCATGTTCAATGGGATTCAGGTCTGGAGAACGTGAAGGCCAGTCCATGCGTTCGATTCCTTCCTCCTGAAGCATGTTGCTTATGAGATGCGCATGGTGGGGCCTTGCATTATCGTCCATGAAAAGAAAGTTGTTTCCAACTGCTCCAGCATAGGGTACCACTATAGGGTGCAGGACCTCATCTCGATATCTGACAGCAGTCAGTGATCCGTTTCTGATGATGTGGAGGTCAGTACGACCACCAATGCTGATGCCAGCCCACACCATGATGCCACCGCCACCGAAGGAGTCCCTTTCTTGCATGAAACGTGGATTCTCCCGTGTTCCTCATTCACGCCAGATCAGGAGACGATGATTGTCAGGCTGCAGACTGAACTGTGACTCATCAGAGAAGAGGACAGTTGACCACTCATCACGGGTCCAATGACAATGCTCATCAGCCCACCTTCTACAGGTTCTACGGTGTTCAGCAGATAACGGAAATCATACCGTCATCGCCGGGCATGCAGTCCAACACAATGGAGCCGATTTCGTATGGTCTGGGTGCATATCCATCGTCTAGTGGCAGCAAGAAACGGTCACTGCAGATCTGTTGCATTGCTGCGCCTGTTCCTTCTTGCCAATAAGGTCAAGTAGCGGTCATCTCTTGCTGTTGTGGCAGATGGGCAACCCTGCCCTCGTCTTCTTCGTACTGTGCCAGTCTCTTGAAAGTGATTCCACAGTCTGCTAATCACGCTTTGGGACGTTCCAAGTGCTGTTGCCACTGTCGTCTGTGTTTGACCAGCTTCAAGGGCTCTCCAGGCTTTGCATTCAGGCAAATCGTGTTGTAGGGGCATTGCAAGGGCTGAGAAATTGCAGGATGTGCACTTTCAAGATCAGGGAACATGCAGATACTCCAGTACTTTCAGCCTTTTGTATTTTTCATTTTCACCAATGAAATAAAAGTTGGTTTTGCATCTCATTTGCATAATAGAATAACTTTCTTTGACTTGTCGTTTGCTTTTCTAATGTTCTTGTTTAATAAAAACAAAAAATCAAATGCTTCTTTTTTTTATCGCTTCATATTCATTTTGAAATATCCCCTAATTTTTGTGAGCAGTGTAATTTTGATACTCACAAAGATATATATATTGAAAATATACAGAATAATATTTTAGTTACATAGTAAACATTTCCAAATAAATTTAATTTTTATTAACTTATTAAACAAAGATTACTGTGAATGAACATCTGGTAGTTTTCTGATAAAAAAAATATTCCACAGCATTATATGCAAATCAGAGTAGTAATTCACGACAAGTATACCATTTATAACACTTAATGGGTATCAATAATCTCATTTAAGCTTGAAAAAGTCACTCTTGAATTCCATCTCTCCAGAAGGAAATACTAAGTACCTCCTATCCTAAGCAATTTTCTACACTTAAAAGTATCTGGTCCTCACATAGGTCACTATCCGTATGCAATTTCACTGAAGCCCTGTATTACACCCTCCAAACATTTCACAGAAGACAACCTGTAGTCCTATAAAAAATTTAAGCAAAAATTTTGGAAAATTTATATAAATACTTACATATTATAATAATTTTAAATACACAAATTTGAGTATTATTTGCTCAGCCTAGATTCTGACATTTCTTACTTTCATTTCTGTAAATGTGTTAATAATCTTCTTAATATGTAATTTTCGCACTCATTTGTTTTCCATAAAAAGGCAAGTCTTGATAACCTTTCTTCGGCCATTTTACTTTTGAGACATTTTCATCATTTTTAATTTTGAAAATGAGCATTCCAATGTTGCCACAGTTACAGGTGGCATTGAAAAAAAACTAGGGAGCTGTATAACACATCTGGAAAAGCTGAAATAAGGAGAGTAGTTTGAATAATCAATAAATTTGCCACTTCTGTTGGCATTTTTACTGTTTCCTGTTTTAGGCTAGTCCTAATTGATAGAAGCAGAGCACCAAATAAAGGTGTTATATTAGATTTATATTTCCTGTTGGGAAACCTGCAGCTTCATTTACTCCCCATCAGTTACTACTTAAAAAGATTTCGAATATAGGACAACAAAGTTGTCAATGATCTCATTTATACTCTTAAAACACAGTTTTATTACCAAAATGGCTGTGTAGAACATAATGTTTTTAATATGTAATTTTTGAAGCCTCTTTTGTTCATCCTTAAGCTCTGATACTCACATAGCACCATCCATATGTCTGGTTTTAGGTAAAAGTCTGAAATCTTAGTTCTGCATCCCACATTAATGCCATTTTTCTGCACTTTCATTAAATTTATTAAAATTATTCCCTGGTTCCTACAAACCTTCGAATGCAGTTTGAAAGGTCAACATCTGGAGATCGCAGAAATTTAGAGATATCATCTACCGATTGCAAAATATTTCATAGTATTTATAGGAGAAAACCGTCAGAAAATATCTGTTTGTGTCTTTTTCTGAAATCCTGTTTTTGGGACAGCATCTGTCCTACTTAATTGATCTTTGCTATTTCTTTTGTACAGCGGAATATAAAATTGCTACTTTTCCTTTTGTGAATGTTTTCCCTGATTCCTAACAACATGTCCAATTTATTACAGTACAGACCATTTAAAACGCTGAACATACTTTTAAACAGATGACCTCGTTTCCAGCCCTTCTTATCCACCCCCCAGAACACACTAAACTTATAACAAGCCTAA
This sequence comes from Ryuthela nishihirai, assembly GCA_038380435.1. Lineage (NCBI taxonomy): Eukaryota > Metazoa > Arthropoda > Arachnida > Araneae > Heptathelidae > Ryuthela > Ryuthela nishihirai. The sequence continues at coordinate 10,612,249 of JAWZYU010000027.1, forward strand.
TAATCAAAACTATAATAATTCACTCTGAAGATTTTTTATACTACAGATTGGTGGTGAATTATTTATAGTTTTGATTTTTAGGCTTGTTATAAGTTTAGTGTGTTCTGGGGGGTGGATAAGAAGGGTGGAACGGCAGGTCATTGTTTAAAAGTATGTTCAGGTTAAAATGGTTGTAATGTAATAACTGGCAATGTTGTTCTGGGGGTTTCTTAAATTGCGGAACAGCAATTTGTTGTTTAGTGGTATGCACTTGTTAGAATAGCTGTCTCAGATGAGATTATTGATTTTTGCAAGTTTTTTTTAATTGTAGAATGAACGTTTGTTATGACAATTGGCTGTTGAAACAAATAGCCTTCGATGTTATTGACACATTTGTCGTATATATGCGCAGTTAGGAAAATATACCTTAGATTCTATTACTTCTGGTGGTTTTCTTTTTATTTACGTAACAAAATTCTGTGCTTAGGAATAAAGTGTTTTATTATATTCTTTACTCAGCATATTCTCTTTCTAAGAATGTGATTGTTTAGGTTATTATTTGTAGAACTTTCCAGGAAGTTGAACATTCTTTCTAATGTGATATTGAAACAGGTTTTTCATTAGTTTAAATCACATATTTAGAGGGGTTTTTTTATGGAGGTAATTTTAAGAAACTTGGCATAATTCTGTAAGAATTGGTTTTTTTGCTGCCACTAGGAGTCCGGAAGTATGTAATGCATTATTGTGTTCCATAAAAAGTGGCATCTGAGCACCGTAAACTGTAGAACTGCTAGACTCTGATTTCCTCCAATTTTTCATTCTTCCAAATTGTAATTTTCAGTGCAAGGTTGGCAGCTCTATATTGTTGTAAGGATGGTGTCCTTAGTATTCACACTTCTTACTTACTGTTGGTATCTTCCTATAGCATTATATAAACTCTTATCCTATAGTTACTACAACAGTCAACTGTAATAGAATCTGTACCAAAACATATGCTGATTGCCATTACATCACTCAGTCTTGGTTAAGTGTTATATTTGCAAATATTTATTCAACCTATATTCTGATGTTATTCAGCTACTATATTGTTAGGCCATGCTGCACTATCATTGCTATTTCTAAATATTTAGAATACTATAGAGATTTTATTAAATTTTTGATATTTACACTGTGATCTCTTAAAATCTTTCTGATCTTCAAATGTATAAGTGATGAAATTTAATCATATTGAAGGATGACTTATGTAAGTTGCAATCAAGAAGACCTATGAAAGTGGCAAGACGTAGCAAATGTTACAGCTGTGGATAAACTATATGTGAAAACAAACCCTCCTACTGCAGCTGAACATTTACCTATATATAATTTTTAAGAGCTAGAGAGAGATAGCAGAATAACTGATTATAGAGCTAGACATGTTACTGCCTCTGCATTAAATATAAACTGTATTTAATTTTCTCTGTTGTTGAATTTTTATTTTACTTGATTTCTGTTAGCTGGAATTGAACTAAGTTGGGGTAACTAAGCAGAAAAGGTACCATATATATGTTTTCAGAAGGTTCTGTCTGGTTCCCACTACTACTGAAACTAAGTTTTTTACTTGAAACTTTGACTTTGAAATTAGCTGGAATTGAACTAAGCTGGGATAACTGAGCAGAAAAGATACCATATATACGTTTTCAGAAGGTTCTGTCTGGTTCCCACTACTACTGAAACTCGGTTTTTAACTTGAAACTTTGATTTTGAAACTAGCTGGAATTGAACTAAACTGGGATAACTGAGCAGAAGAGGTACCATATATACATTTTCAGAAGGTTCTGTCTGGTTCCCACTACTACTGAAACTCAGTTTTTAACTTGAAACTTTGACTTTGAAACTAGCTGGAATTGAACTAAGCTGGGATAACTGAGCAGAAAATGTACCATATATACTTTTTCAGAAGGTTCTGTCTGGTTCTCACTTCTACTGAAACTTAGTTTTTTTTTTTTTGTTGTTGTTGTTGTTGTTTTAAGAGTTTAGGTTCAAGTTTATTATCATAGAAATTCAGGTAACTTTTCAATTTTTACGAGTTTTTCATTATTGTATTGTGAAAATACCAGAGTTTATTACAGAAAAAAAAATTATTTGAAAGATAAATGCTTTGCAATAATAAAGTTATATATATATATATTCTTTTCTCTTAGCCATGGGGATTTTGTATTAATATTAGAAGTTCCAGAAGGGGATCATCAGTATAAGTTCCAAGTTGATGGACAGTGGGTTCATGACCCAAATGAAGTTAGTACAACTTTCTATCATAAATTTTCTTGATTGATGAAATTACTAAAAGTTATGATTCTGTATTTCCTGTTTTCATGTTAAATCAGCTTTTGTGATTTTATATATGAGTAGGTAAATTATGCTTTATTTGCATGTATAATTTTGCTAGTTTATAGTGTTCTTTAGGTGAAACATTCTATGCTTAACTGCCATATAACTCACTGTTTATATGGCAGTTAAGCATAGAATGTTTCACCTAAAGAACACTATAAACTAGCAAAATTATACATGCAAATGAAGCATAATTATGACTTAATTTTGACTTAATTTATGACTTAATTTTGTGATGAGGTGGATTTTAACAAATTATGACTTAATTTTGTGATGAGGGATTGACTAAGTGTTTTATTTATGTGAATTTAACCCTTCCCACTCCAACAACTTAATCATCTATTTCCAAATAGTTACTTTGCAGGCCAACATTCTAAGTAACTTTCTTTGTACAATAAAAGATTCATCAGTTTTTGAAAAACAGAAATACCAGTTTGAGATTTTGTGTTTATGTGTACATATATTTATATCCATTGTTTGAAAAAAGTAAATTATAAAATTAATAACAATAGTATTTTTATATGCTGAATACAACTGATAAATACACTGCATATTATTTAATTATTATATAGCTATGTATTCACATATTTAGTGAAATACATAGCTTATGTTACAAGGATCAAATGATTACAAATAGAACTCAGTTAGACTTGTGGAATACAAAAAAAAATCAGTATCTTGTGTAGCCACTGTGAGCGGCAATAACTGCTGCTACACTGTTCAGCATTGAGAAGACGAGATGTCAGATGTGTGTTTGGGGAATGTCAGTCCATACAGTTTCGATACATAGCCAAAGTTCATTGTTGTAGCAGCTGCTGGTATCTGGTGTGTTAGTCATCGTAGGATCATGGACCAGACATGTTCAATTGGGGACAGATCCAGTTAACGTGCAGGCCAAGGCAGAAGTATCACGTGTGGCTATCCAAGAATTGTTGGATGATGCATACCACATGTGGTCGTGCATTGTCCATGTGGTTGGTAAATGGCATCAGAGAGCCCTTGAAGAAAAGGTACGACCACAGACTCCAACACCTTAGTGATGTAATGCTAGCTGTTCAAAGTACTGGTAATGCGTACGAGATGCATGCATGAATGGAGTCCAGTGGCACCCATACCATAACACCAGGGGCTGGAACTGTATGGCACTGCATCATGAATGTCTCACTGAGCCTGTTGCTGTGGTACCGGCATATATATGGATTCATCCATCATGGTGCTGCATGCTGAAACGGGATTCATCTGAAAAGACAATGCGATGCCATTCGCACATCCATGAGCGACATTCTTGGCACCATTGCAGTGACATACGCCTGTGTTGTAGAGTCAGTGGTAGCCGAAGCAATGGCTGCCTAGAAAAGATGCCCCGATGCTGCAGACGGTGTCAAACTGTATGTGCAGACAATGGTTGATATGCAACCCACCCTAACTGTCAAGCTAAGATGTTTGATGTGGCTGTACGATCTTTCATAGCCATGCGCACGAGATGTCTGTCCTCTCGTTCGTTTTTGTGACAGGGCCATTGAGATCCCTCACATGGGTGAGTTCATTCCTCCTCTACCCACTGATGCCATATTCTCATCACTGTGGCAGCATTCCGTCCAACAAGAGCACCAATGTCTCGGTACAATAATCCGCTTTCCCGTAATCCCACAATTCTCCCTTGATCAAAGTTGGAAACCTGGTCATATGGATGCTGTGTTCTTCGTCGGGGCATACTTGATCCTTTAGTTTGCAAGAACTGTGAGCAAACACAATTCCAGTGCTTGATACCTCAAATAAAACTTTTAGGTGTCCCAAAATGATGGGAGAGCCATCAGAAGATTGAAGGCTAGTCAAACAAATCATAGAGGTGGGCATGTTCTTTGGTGTTCACTCTTCTATTATCTCAAGGCTAAGTAATCAATTCCAAACATCCCAAAAAGTTATCAAAAGACTTATTCAAGGTCATCCTGGGGTTAGAATCCCTCAAGAAGATTGCCATATTGAACTACTGTTTTGATGGAACAGAAGAGGAACAGCATCAGTTCTGTATTCAAACATCATTGCAGCCACAAAAAAACAAGCATTGTCTCAACTGTGACCAGGCTTCACTAAAACCAATGGTTGATGGCTGTAGGGTTCGTCAATTTATTGTATATCTCCTTTGAACTTCAAAACACCAACAGGCCTGCTTGAAATGGTGTCATGATCATGTAGCCTAAAAACAATAGTCACACCTTGTTCATGGATGAGTCTAGATTTTCTCTATAATTACACACAGATATATGCTGATTGGGAGAGAAGTGGGAATAACAATAATTATCATTATTACCCCATAACAATCTATTAACTCCCATGATATTTAATTTCTTCAGTATCAGTAGGCAATTTCATTTCATATAAAGCAGAGAGTGTCAGATGACTTTCACGGATTCTATTGAACAAAATATATAAGAGTACTCTTCATAAGAACATCAGAATGGCATATGCTTTTGATCACTTGAAAATAATGGGTCAAAAACTTTGTTGTACTCCTAATATTTTAAAAACTATTCAAATTTTTTCATCTTTTTAATTTAAGAGATTATATATGACCCAAATACATCTGAAAGTTACCTGATTTATGAAATTTATGAAAAATCATCAAAATAAGGTTAAAAATTAAATTTTCCCCTCTTTTTTGTTCACATTACAGTTTGAAATCTGGCAACACATTGAAAACAATTATACTATTTGACAGTAAACTGAATTTTGAATAAAAAGTTGAATTGAATTTGTTATTCACCCTTTTTTTTGCAGAAATAATAGTTTAACTTGATTTTATTCAATTCTAATGTTTATAAAGATCAATTTGTGGAATACACCAAAAGTGATGAAGCGAGAAAAATATGGTATTGCTATGTTTTATATTGCATGATCTGCCCTATTGACTATACATTTTGTATTTAAAACCAATTTTTTCACATATTTTTCTTTATTTGTTTTCTTTAGGGTATATGTAATTTATTTTGGCTTGAATTTTCATGACTTATCAAACATTAACTTTGTATTTACCCGTGAAATTTGATTAAATTTGTCCAAATATATCTGTCTATAAATGGTAGCTAGGGTAGTCACTGGAAGGAACCGGCCAGGCCTAACACCTAATATTTGATCCCTCCTTCTCGTGGTGCAGGCCATTAGTACCTTTCTAAAGAGATTACTCTCTTGTGGAAGTGAACTGAAGGGAAGGCTGCCAGATTAGTGTGGCCTACTGATATGAACAACTATGGCTACTTTTCTTTTTTTTTTCCTACCCTGCTAAGGAGTGGTCAACCACACAGAGTTCTGGTACTGACTATATAAACTTACTGGACTGGATTAAGGTTCTGAGCTTGATTACACTGGGCAACAAATTTTCATAAAAGTCGTGCCTCTGAGATAAAAGTAGCCATTTCTTAAAGATTTCAAGGTGCTGAACACAAATATGACAATGAATATGCAAAATTGGCTACGATTTCTGAGAAATCCACAATAGTTTCTTATATAATAGAGTAATATGTGCATATGGCATGTATCGGTAAAACTCCACTTCTACTTCCAATGTCACTTTGCCCATTGCTTTTCTACAGCTGCTCAGGATCATCTCTGGCGAATGTCCAAAGTAGTCAGCCAACATTGAAGTGGACCAGTTTTCCTGGTATTGTTTCTCCATTGTTGCAATGTCCTGGTGAAAATGTTCACTGTGCTTATCACTAACCATGCCGCAGTTGTCAGAGAAGAAATCTATGTGTTGGAGAAAGTTGATCTTTAAGGACATATTGCTGCCAAGTTTGTGATATGGAGACATGTCCTTAACCAGTTTCTTGTAGTTGTCTGCCCTGATATTCCTGAGGAATTTAGTTGACACCAGGCAAAACGTGTCCCAAGACTTTTTCTCGTCACCCTGAAGCAGGTTGTCGAACATCTGGTCTCAGAACAGTTTACAGATCTGAGGACCCACAAAAAATCCCTCTTTAATTTTTGCTTCACTGAGTCTTGAGGAATGTTTAGAGTTTCAGAAACCTTTGATTGCTAGCTTTGTTGATTTCAAGAAGGCTTTTGACTCTGTTGATTGTCATAATTTGTGGTTGATTGTGAGAGCGTATGGCCCTACCAGCAAGTTAGTTAACATAATGAAAGCTCTCTATAATAATCTTGAGTCGTGTGAGAGTTGGTAAGGCTTGTAGCAATTGGTTTAGCATTACTTCTGGTGTTTGACAAGGGTGCATTTTGTATACTTTTCTCTTTAATTTGGTTATTGATTATGTTATGCAAAATTCACTGCAAGGGAAAGATTTTGGCTTTAAATAGTTTCAAGATATGAAAATTTTTGACTTAGATTATGCTGATGATTTAGCCCTTTTGGCAAATGATGCTGATGAGATGAACTCTTTCATTTGAGCTGTTGATGAGACTAGTAGTAGAGTAGGTTTGGTTATAAACAGAGAGAAAACTAGAGTGATGAAAATTGGTCAAACAGGTTGTGATTCGGTTCATCTGAATGGTTGCAGTCTTGAGCAGGTGTCACAGTTTAATTACCTTGGGAGCTATGTAACAGATTCTGGCGATGTGCGGCATGAGATTAACAGACGAATAGGAATTGCTGCTGGGACTTTTAAGAATCTATGGAGAGTGTGGAGAAATAGGCGTATACACCTAAAGACTAAAATTAGACTGTATAATAGTTTGGTTCTTTCTAGGGTTAGTTATGGTAGTGAAACTTGGACACTGTGTAAACAAGATAACAGGAAACTAGATGCTTATGTAGTATCTTGGGTAGTAGGTGGTTTAACTTTGTAACTAATTATGAGGTTAGGCAAAGGAGTGTGCAACCTCCTTTAAGCAGCATATTGTGCAGAGAGACTACACTGGTTTGGCCATGTTGCCCATATGAATAATGATAGATTGGCGAATAGGGTTATGAACAGTGTGCCTAGAGGCCTCAGAAGGAGGGAGAGGTCTAGGATGTGGTGGGCAGACAATGTCAAACAGGATCTTGTTAGAATTGTTGTGCAGTGGCCGGATGCAGCAGATGTAGCTCAGGACAGATATGCTTGGAGAATTAAATTGCATGGTCTGGTCGGACCTCCATAGCCCATGGCTGCTTGATGATGATGATGGTTTTCATTTCTTACCTCCAGTTGATAATGTTAATGTAGATAGTTCTGGTGATATTAGTAACACTTTTGTCTATTTTATGATTTTATGGCACCCTCACTTAAGTTTCACTGCTCCTTGGGGGGGGGGCTTGACTCACAGTTTGAGAAGCACTGCTGCAGTTCACCTCTATAGGGCACCTGCTCAACTTGATTCAGGTCTGGAAACTGGCTGGCATTCCATCCTATAAATGTCTTCGCTTTCAAGGAAATCATTAACCACATGGACCATATGGGGAATAACATCATCCATGAAGATGAAATAGGGCTGAAAGCATCCTTGAAAAACTCAATGAGTGCAAGAATCTCTCTATCATAGCAGTCTGAGTCAGCTTTGTGCAGCAAGTTAGTGTGATAGATCCATCATGACCTTCACACCACTGTCACCAAAATTCTCTCTTTCTCTGCTGTCGCCAATGGTTGTGGCAAATTCTTTTTCCTTTCCAGATGAACACACATTGAGAATTGATCTTCAAACTTCATCTGGACTCATCTGTGAAAAGCACACTTGCCTACTGGCTTGGGTTCCAAAAGGTAATATCTGTACCTTTGTAACCTTGTTAAACAAGCTCTTCTATTGAAAAGGTGAGACACAAATCATTGGCCTTAATGAAGTGCAGACCTCAATCATGCAGCCTCTTGTACACAATGTATTTTGAAACTGCCATCTCTGTGGTTGCTGACATCTCATGGGGTAAATAGTGGTCATCCTGAGTAGTTGTTTCTTTGCACAAACTTGTCGTGGTCTTCAACTAATCTTTCCTGTTTCTTGAAATTGTCTCCAAAACAGTGAGAGGATTATATTGATGATGACAATGAGAGGATTATTGATATATATTTATAAGACCCTGGATACCTTTCTATCCTACCCATCACTCTCCTTGTACATCATTGATATGTCATCTTAGTGACATGATGGAACAGAAATAAGGAGTGATCACAGCCATGTATTAATTTGCATGCTCATGGTTGTATCAGTTAAATGTACATACATTTTCTTTTGCATTGCAAAATTTACATGTACACTACATTTTATGTCACTCCTTTATGTACTTTTCAAGATATGACATTATCCATTAATTTTAAGCATTAGTGTATTATATATAAATGCAGTTACCGCTTGCATATGGTGACATTTCACCATGAGATTTCATATAAAAAAAATTTGCTTAATTTGTTATTATTAAAGTACTTAAACAAGACTGATATTTACCACAAACACTTTTTAAATATTTATTGAGAATTTTTTGCAGCAAAGGGAAATAACTGGAATAGGAATGCCCACTGAAAGCACAAATATCTACTCCTTGTTTTGTTGATATCCAGGTGGTTCTTACTCAAGAAATACATGTATGCACTCATGCACACACATAATAAATGTGTGTGGGTATGTATGTACACATGAATGCACCCACTTACCCATGCACACACATAATAAATGTGTGGGGATATGTATGTACACATGAATGCACTATAGGGTATGTATGTACACATGAATGCACTATGGGTGTATGTATATACACATGAACCCACATTCCTAAGTAGCCATGGGCCGTGAAGTGTCCAAACAGACTGAAAAATTAAATTCTCCAAACATGTCTGTACTGAGATATACTTGTTGCATTTAGCCATTGTAGACCAGTTCTAGCAAGATCCTGTTTGACATTTCTGTCCCCTGTGCATCTTAGTTTCTCCCCTTTATATGAGACTATTCATAACCCTATTTACTAATCAGAATCTGTTGTTATGCATATGTGCAGCATAGCCAAATCAATGCAGTGTTTCTCTACAATATGCTGCTCAAATGAGATTGCTGACTCCTCACCTAACTTCATTATTACTTACAAAGTCTAACCACCTAATGCCTAAGATACTGCATAAGCATCTAGAATCAGAGGCATCAGGTTTCCTGTTTTCTTGCTTACAATGAAACCAAGTTTAACTACCATAACAAACCCTAGAAAGAACCAAATTTTTATGCACCTAATTTTAGTTTTTAAGTGTATATGTCTATTATTTCACACTCTCCATAGATTCTTAAAAGCCCCAGCATCAGTCCTTATTCTTCTGTTTATCTCGTGCAATACATCATCAGTATCTGTTACACAGACATCTATTCTTGAGATTATTAAACTACTCTTGCTCAATGGTGCAATTTGAGATTAGTAGCTGAAGCTACCATGCTGGTACTCTCAGACAACTAATGGTATTCTTTACCATAAGAATCCATTACTCTTTTGAACACCAGAAATCTAATATTTGACACATTGTACCTGTGTAGGGTTTTGATGCTAGATCAGGTTTCGTGGGTTTTCACCTGTGATGGTTTCTCATAAGGATCATCTGGCTGCTGATATAAAGTATCCTGTGTATCTGCTCAGTTACTGGTATTCCATAAATGGGGAAGAAACACTGCAGTATATTTTCCATCAGCAAAAGCCCATCGGTGCAGAATGTCCATAATCTAAAATCAAAATCATAATAAGATAAGTAGGTAGGTTGGTATAGGTGGTCAGCTTCAAAACCTTCTGAAGTTTACCACTTCTCAGGAGGAGTGAAACAAAAAAGTGGTTACAGAAACTCATTTCAGTAAGTCAAACCAATCTGTCAGCCTTCCTCTTCCATTCCCCTTTAGGGGAGAGAATATCTCCTGGAAAGGTACTAATGACCTTCACCACAAGAAGGGGGAGTCAGATTTATGGTTTATACTTGACAGTTCTCTGCATCATTACATATGAATAGTGTACAGCTTTCCCCTCATTTATGCCTAGCTACTGTTTACATGCTGTACTAACTGAGCAAATGCACAAATCTAACATCCAATAAACACTGAAGCTCTTGTGTATGGCTCTTCCCACCACAGGTGGGCCACCATTAGTGTGCATCTGGAGCTTCCTGTTCACTGCAGATGATCTCTGTGATTAAGTAATGGGTTTTCTCAGAATCAGTTTCAGTTTCAATCCCAATTAAGATTAGTTTCATTTTTTCAAAGCCAATTAAGATTAAATTCAGTAAGTTAAATGAGCATTAATGTAATTCTCACTGTGCTGTTTGTTCCATTAATTACTTCAATCATATAAAATAATCTTACAAGTCCATCACCTTCTTGCAGTTGAATACATATGGGCTTTGTTACTGCTAACACACACAGGTATAAGCAACACCTATTATCTGCTGATGATCATCAGTAAACATCTTGGCAGAAATGCCTATGATTGTACTTTGTTGTGTCTGACATAGTAATATTAAATCTTCACTTGCAGAATGCATATGAGATTCATATAAATAATCGGGTTCCATTAGGCCACCTGGAGGCACTGTCCCACCAAAATTAATCATAAAAGAATTATAAATGAATTTCAAATTTAGTATTCATTATTTTTCATATCTGAACCAACATAATATCATTTTTATATTCGTTTTGTAATCATTATTTGCCATGTTACATAGACAATCACAGCATTTACTTTGCAAATCAGGGCTACCTTGGATGCTTTTGTATTGTCAAGATGAATATAGCAATGATGCAAATGTGTATGCAATGAACTGCAGGAGCCAAGTCACCATTTTGTAGTGGCCCATGACACTTGATTGGCAAATTCTACCAAAGCAACCAATAGTCAAAAAATCTTGTTACTTAGCAAAAATCATCATTTGAGGTTTATTTCATTTTTTAAAACTTTTTTTATATAATTCATTTTATTACCATATCACTTTTTTTGCAATCCATTGTAAAATAAAGTAATATATGTAATAATATTGTAAATTAAATATTATCAAAATAGATAATTTTTCAATCAATAATTTATGATGAGTAATTCAGTTTAAAATAATAAATATAAATTTATAATTGGAGCAAAGTGAAAAAATAGTAAACCTATATATTAGTTATAATTTTCATGACTGTTTTTTTTTTTAAATACCACTAGAGTGGAGAGGAAAAATACATGTATATAAGTAATTATTATAGAGGAGGGACAAAATACTGAATTGAAATAGAAAGGACAACACTTTTATAAGCTTTCCCATCCCCTGAAATTATTTGTTGAATAATGTGTTTTGAGAATAACTGAAAAGAGAGAATATATGCATTATGAAATGTCTTTTCAGTCCTGTTTGGTTCATTTCAATATCAGGCATCTCCTCAATTTTTTTTCTTACATCTGGTTACTGCGTGTAGTAGTCAAAGTGCCCCATCAAGAATATTAGCCACAAGCCACCACTGTGAATGATAGAGTCCCAGATGTAAAATCCTACAAAAATAAGGCAGAACATCAGAAAAGTTTCTTAATATAGCTCATTAAAACCTGCTAACTGAGCCTTGATAGTTTAATTTTTAAAGAGGACATTCAGAAAGTTCTTGACACGTGTCTGTAGATTTGCATTCATCGCTCCGGAATTAACAAACTATGACTTATAGTTTGAAAGATTGTCTAAACTTGTCAACAAAAGCCATGTCATCATGTTCAGTCTGCAAATTCTGTGTGTTGTTTGCTAAGTAGCCTACTAAAGACGGGGAAGGATTTTACATTTTCATAAGGATGCAGCTTGGGGATGTCATGAAAAAAATTTATTTCGATATATTAGACATATATGAGGATCATGCCTGTTCATGTGGCACTGTTACAGGGTGGATGTGAAAATTCAAAGAAGGACGGTAAATTCTTTGAAGACCTTCCTCATGCAGGAAAACTGACGGAAGCTGTGAACAAGAAAACCATTGCTGCTGTTTGTGAACTCATTAAGGAAAACCCACACATCAACATTCAGGTAACAAGTGGAAACAATTATTCATCAACATTTGAAGTTCCGAAAGATCTGTGCCAAATGGGTACCATACAAACTGGCAGAACAGCAAAAAAGAGCTAGAGTCGACTCATACAAGGAGATACTGGTATTGTTCGAGCCTAATGGCCCCAAACGGTTAACAGATAAGATGTGGATTTATTACAACTCCAGAAAGATTGATAACTATGTTTGGATTGCAGAAGATTAACCCAATTCTCTGAGAAGACTTTCCCTCAAGGTTCCATGCCCCCAAATTCTACGAGAAGACTTTTGTTCATGGAAGAGGATGTTCACAATTTTTTTTCAGTTTCCAAGGAGTAGTAGTCATGGACAGCTTACCTAAAAAATGACTATAAATGGCCAACACTACCACACCAAGATACTGCCCAAAATGGTTAAGTTGAAGGAACAGCATCCAACAACAAGGGTGTCAAGGGTTTTCTTTCATCGTGGCAATGCCAGTGCTCACAAAACTTAGCAAATTATGGCCTTTCTGGAGCAGGAAAAAATCAAACAGTTGCCCCATTCTGCATCTTCATCCGATCTTGTACCGTGTGATTTTTTGGTTGTTTCTAAAAATTAAAAAGGAATTTTCTGGAAAGCTTTTTTAAGGGGACAAGACTTTGCAAAATACATTCATTTGGAGTTGCAGAGTATTCCCCAATAGGAGTACCACCAAGCATTCCAGAATTGGCATAGATAACTGCAACTTTGCATAGATGCTAAAGGGGAGTACTTTGAGGGACAGTTAAAGTTTTGTTGAGGTAAGAAGTGCATGCTTTTTGTTCTGCAGATCCTTGTCAAGAACTTTTTGAACCGCATATTAATGTTTTATAGGTTATTAAATATGACCAGATTTAATATGAAACAGTGTATTTAACATAATTTTATCAATTACAGCAACATTGCTGTTAATTATTCAAACTCTACTCAATATTGAATGAATATTGTTCCCAAGATTTAAATCTATTCAATCTTGAATTTCACGCATAGTAAGTTTGACTAATATTTTTGAATTCAGGTACTTTTTTTTCCACAAAAATCTTAATTTAGGAGTTATGGGGCTTGGATTTGGTTTTCCATTATCATAAAATGGAGCTCTTCATTTCCTTTATTTGTAATGAAGGGTAGATAGATACAGAAAGAATATGCTTTGAATAAAAATAAAATCTATGGGTTGAGTTGTATGAGATGTTTATAAGGACATTCAGTGAGAGAAATGGATCTTAATAAATAAAAAAAAGTCAATAAATATGTTTCAGCAACTTTTTTTCCTTTTAATTTAGCTGCTTCATTTAATTTCTGGTAGTTTTTATTAAATTTAATACAATTTTCTGTAAATGGTTATTTTTGTCACTAAAATTAAATTTCTTGTCTCTTTTTGCAGCCAACAGTTGATAATGATTTGGGCACCAAAAATAATTTGATTTCAGTGAAAAAATCTGACTTTGAAGTATTTGAAGCTTTAGCAGTAGACAGCGTTAGCAGTAACAGTGGCTCAAACAGTAAGTTTTTTTCCTGTTTAATCTACTTTAAAATGGCATAACTATAGAATTCTGGTAGGTTGTAGCAGCTGTACTAAGATTCATCATAAATAAAATACCATTGCCAAGCATAAGGTTTAATAACAGCACTGTAAAATTATGAACTATGATTCACTCACTGCACACAGTGAAATTCCTTCAGCTGCAAAACATAATTCATGTGTGGAAGATGTAGTGATAGATTAGTAGAAATATTTTTTTAACTATGCTTTAATATTTCCCCATTGTTGGTTTTCACTGGTATATGTTAACCCTAAAAGTTTTGAAATATTTTGAAAACTTCCCAGGCTTTTTTTCTTACCTTAATATTTGCCATTCATGTGTTACACACCTGTCAAATTGGCAATTTTTTCAACAATTAGATTTATACTGTTAGGTTTTATTTTTTTCTCTCAACTAGGGATGAACTTTTAAAATAATTTAAAGCCTTAAAATGCTGGAAGTAACTGTAGTTCCCATATCCAAATGTAATATTATATCCATTGGGAACTATAGTTCCCAAGATAATATGCTCTAATGATTTTTTTTTTTCCTTACAGAAATCAGCGTTTTAGTTTTTAAGCAATCCTGAAAATTTGTGTACCAAATTTGATAATATAAACTTGATGATTTAGATATCTGATAAATTTTGAAAAAATGATGAAAGAAAGCATTACACTGCTCCTGTGACTGTTACTGTGACTTTTTTCTTTTACACCTTGAGTTTAAAGATATTTTTTTCATTCACTTAATATTCCCAAACTAAAGTTTTGTGAAAAGTGTTCTTTGAACTCTTATCATTGAACTTTTTCTTTTAAAATTCCCTCAAAAATAACCTCTATAATTGGTTAGTAGTAAATATTGATAACAAAAGTGAAAGTGAACAGTACAGTGGCTTTGATGAAACTTTCAGCAGTATGAGAAAAAAACATGGAAATGTGTAATTATTGCACTTCAAGTAAATCTGTGTATATATTGTTAGAAAGCATTAAATGCTCTTTCTTTTAAGATATAACTTGCCATATTTTGTTTTTGAATAGCCATAGAAGTGTAATGCTTTCTTTCATTATTTTTTCAACTTTATTGGATATCTAAATCATCAAGTATGTACAGTACTGTGCAAATTAGTTGGGACAATAGGAAAATGCAGTAACAAAGACACAACTAAAATATTTATTTATTTAATAGTGTAGTTAATAGTGAATGTGACCCCCTTAGCTTTAATTACTTCTTTCACCCTCTCAACCATTGATGCCACTAGCTTTCCAGACATCTCCTTCACTTCAGGGTCGTGGTACCACACTTTCATGACACTTTCTATCATTTTGGTTTTCGTCGTGCAATTCATCTTAGATATGCATGCTTTAATAATGGCCCACAAATTTTCAATGGGTCTTAGATCGAGTGAATTTCCTGGCCACTCCAATACCTCCAAATGTTGCTGGGTAAAGAACTCTTAGCAAGTTTAGAATTGTGGCATGGAGCTAGATCCTGTTGAAATACCCCATCGCCGTTAGGAAACAGCTTCTGCAGTGTTGGGACCATTTTCGCCTCCAGAACGCCTATGCATGTACTTTTTGCTGTCCATCATTCCTTCAATGGGGTGAAGCATCTGTCTACAGTTTAGACTGCTGCAAGTCTAACTCTTGTAAGTTATGTGGTGAGCTGCTGCAGATTGGATTGATGTCTGGGAAATTTGGAGGCCAGGACAATACCTGGAAGTCTTCTTCATGTTCCACAAACCATTCTCGAACAATCCTGACAGTGTGGCATGGCACATTATCCTGGTGAAAGAAGGCACTACTAGAGGGACATATCATTGTCATGAAAGGATGTATCTGGCTGCAATCATGTTTAGGTAGGTGGTAGATGTCATAGTTTCCTGCACATGAATGACTGGACCCAGGGTTTCCCAGCAGAACATTACCCAAAGCATTACACTTTTTCCACGGACTTGTCCCATGGTGCATTCTGGTGCCAACACTTCCCCAAGTAAACGATGCACACATACTTGGCAGTCCACATGCTTCAACTAGAAACAAGATTCATTGAACCAGACGACCTTCCAATCATTCAAGGTCCAGTTTTGATGCTTGCATGCCCATTGTAGGCACTTTTGACAGTGAACTGAGGTTAGCATGGGCACTCGAAGTGGCCTGTGGCTATGCAGCCTCATTTTCAGCAAGGTTCAATGTACTTTGTGTTGTGACACTTTACTCTCATCACCAGCATTCAAATTATGAGCGAGTTGTGCCACAGTATCCCTTCTGTTGGCTCGTACCATATGGGATAACTTTTGCTCACCTCTAGCATTGATGAGACATGGTTGGCCCACACCTTGTCGGCTGTTTGTGGTTTTCCCCTCCTTGGATCACTGTTTGAAGGTACTAACCATGGCTGACCATGAGCACCCCTCAAGCCTTGCTGTCTCGGAAATGTTCTAACCCAGTCGTCTGGCCACTACAATTTGGCCTTTGTCAAAATCACATATGTCTGTTGCCTTTCTCATCTGAAGAACAAGAATAACATTGATTAACAGAGCTCAGAATCAGGTGTTATTTATACCGTTTCATGACCTTCACATGCCCATCATTTACCTGCTTCAATTTTATCATTGCCCTGGTGAAAATGGGGACCTGCTGAAGATGGGACTGCTTCGATTTGCATAAAGATGCACTGGTCATAATGTTTTGGCTCTTCAGTGTATATTCTTAGATTGAATTGTATTGTGTTACTGCTGTTCATGGTATTTGATCTGACTACCATTAGCAACAAAAATAATGTGTATTTTGGTATAGATATGGAATACACTATAAAGCAAAATGTACTACATCATGTGAAATTGTTGGCTTCTGCATCATCATAACCAAATAACCCTTGCAGACTCTATAGAAAAGTTTAGAAGAGTTGTTTGGTTATGATGATGTACAAATATCAAATAGCAGGTTACTGCAACAGCATCAGTTCTGCAAAAGTATTTGTTGGGCTGAGCCAGAGGTATGGTCATACCTTTAATGCAGGCCATTGGCTCATTTTTTTTGTTGAGCTAAGTGCTATTTGAAAATGTGCAACCTAAAAATTTTATAAGATTTCAAATGAATTTAATTTTGATAATTGACAAGTAACATAATGTGCTATTCATGACTTCATTCTTCACCCAATGGGTGGCTCATATGGTAGTGAGCCAGGCTCAAGTTCTACCTGGGATAATGCTGCGATTAACCACCACAAAACTCCCCATGCTGCCTTTAGTTAG
Organism: Ryuthela nishihirai; assembly: GCA_038380435.1. Taxonomy (NCBI): domain Eukaryota; kingdom Metazoa; phylum Arthropoda; class Arachnida; order Araneae; family Heptathelidae; genus Ryuthela; species Ryuthela nishihirai. The sequence goes on from JAWZYU010000027.1 coordinate 10,629,318, forward strand.
TAGGGGACACCAATGGACTTGGAAAGTCTGCTATCATTGGGATATGACATTAAGTCTTGGCCCCATATGTTGGAGAGATACACCCTGTACACCTTAACATATTGAATGGCCTTGATGGGAGGCTATCATCTGTCTCCTAACACTGTCCAGTCGGTCCCCTTCCCCCCAACTTTCTCTGAGCCCTTGAGGTCCTTGTGACCTGGCCATTTAGCCCATTGTGTGTAAAAAAGCCACTCACAGGTAAACCCAACTCTTCACGCACAGACACCACATAAGAAAAATTATCTGAGTAAGCTTGTTGAATTAATAGCAGTAACAGATGGAAATGGCTTTCCCAAACAGTTGGAGTTCTAGAAATAATCACTGTTTTAGAAAACTGAAAGTTTTAGTTTTAGGTTGCCATTGTGTTGATTTACTCTGAACCCATGATTTCATGTGGGCTTTATTTTGTCTTGGAATGTTGTAATTTTCAAATTAACCTATCATAAATCAAATCCAAAATTAATGGAAACAAAAATTTCTACCTGTCACTTATTAGCTTTATAATGTTTTTCAGAGAATGAGATATCTAGCATATTAAATTAGAAATACTCTAAGAAATTGTAAAACAACATTAACCAAATATATTACTGTTCCTAGAGTTTTGGTTGTATCAACCCCACGTTGCAAGAGCTAATTTATACTGAGGAGACAACTCTGCAAATTCACATTTTTGCCTAACTTTGCAGGTTCCTAAATACATTGCAACTCATGGCCTTGAAAAGAAGGATCTTGTCAATTGGAAAAAGTTATTTTGTCTCTTTTCCAGTCCTGACTGTGATGTCTTAAAATTGGGGAGAGACTCGGGGTGGGCAGTGCCTAGGAAGGCAGCCTGTAATGCAAGTCACTGCATTTATCTTTGTTCCAGGTGAAATGGGGGTCTCTCTTCTCCGAGATCAATCAGCTGGTGGGTTTGCTTGCTAGAGTTATGACTGTGTCTATAATAAAACTGAGTCATGTGTGAGAGTTGGTAAGGCTTGTAGCAATTGGTTTAGCATTACTTCTGGTGTTCGACAAGGGTGCATTTTGTCTCCTTTTCTTTTTAGTTTGGTTATTGATTATGTTATGCGAAATTCATTGCAAGAGAAAGATTTTAAGATAATTAAAGAATAGGAGATACGAAAATTTCTGACTTAGCTTATGCTAATGATTTAGCCCTTTTGGCAAATGATGTTGATGAGATGAACTCTTTCATTCGAGCTGTTTATGAGACTGGTAGTAGAGTAGGTTTGGTTATAAACAGAGAGGAAACTAAAGTGATGGAAATTGGTCAGGCAGGCTGTGATTCGGTTAATCTGAATGGTTGCAGTCTTGAGCAGGTGTCACAGTTTAATTATCTTGGGAGCTATGTAACAGATAATGGTGATGTGCGGCATGAGATTAACAGACGAATAGGGATTGCTGCTGGGACTTTTAAGAATCAATCAGAGGAATTTTTAAGAATCAATCAATCAGTGGAAAAATAAGTGTATACACTTAAAGACTAAAATTAGACTTTATAATAGTTTGGTTCTTTCTAGGGTTATTTATGGTAGTGAATTATTTATAGTAAAGAAGATTATAGGGTTATTTATGGTAGTGTATTATTTATGGTAAAGAAGATAACAGGAAACTAGATGCTTTTGATTCCAGATGCATATGCAGTATCTTGGGCATTATGAGACTCCGTTGGTTTGGCCATGTAGCCTGTATGGATAATTATATATTGGCGAATAGGGTTATGAACAGTGTGCCTAAAGGCCTCAGAAAGAAGGGGAGACCTAGGATGCAGTGGGCAGACAATGTTAAACAGGACCTTGTTAAAATTGGTGTGCAGTGGCTGGATGCAGCAGATGTAGCTCAGGACAGATATGCTTGGAGAATTAAACTGCATGGTCTGGTTGGACCTCTGTAGCCCATGGCTGTTTGATGATGATGATGATGAGTAATGATGTCACCCTACAGCCACTGAATCCCATCAGTGATGTGATTTCTGAATGTGGCTTCCATAGTCTATCTGAAGAAAAGCTCTGCTCAGAATTATTGCCCAAGGAGTCCCCATTCCATTAGGTTTTGTCATGAAAAATTAGTACCCAACTTGATACTGATTTTAGCTTTCAGCATGCTGCACCTGCCCACTGTCATCAAGGCAGGATACTTACGTCGTAGGTACATCTGTGCTTATGTCTTGTGTTGTCACAGCATTTCCTAGTAAACCCTCATGTACTTGCTGTGGCAGTCAGGATCATGATCTGAACTGCTCATCTTATATGGTAAGCTGCATAAACTAGTAATATCCATCTAGCATTCATTTATGACTGAGTGAAGTGGAAGGAAAATAAAGAGTACAGTGCCTCAAATGATAAATAACATCTTAATATAAGATGAGAAGTTAATTTCACCGTCCACCACACTTGACAACATCCATGTACCAATATGGTAATTGGATATCCATTTCATGCCATTTCTTTTGTGGTTATTAGTGTTGCAATAACTGAGTCTCTTTCCCCAGGAGATAAATACTAGGAGAAGGTGAAAACAAGGTTGGTGTCAATGTCAGCATCGACTACAGTTTCTGTTTTTGCTTCAGAGCCATCTACATCGACTTCTGGAAACCTTACTCCTGTTTTCAGATAGCCAGAGCTTTCAAACTAAAGAGGCTTCCACTAGTGTAGAAGAAACATTGCACTTCTTGTATGCATGGCTGTCTCTAATCTCTGTCTTTCAGATAGATCCAAGGACATTACATTGGCTGCTCCAATTTACAAAACTGTCATCAGCAATGGCCCTTTTAAATAAGAAATCATCATTTGCTCAATCCTCAAAGATCTGATATAGTCACACTTCTATAATAGAATTGTCATGTCCAATTAATCTAGAGAGCATGAAGGTCATGATGAGCTTTTGTGTTCCTGCAGGATATATATTGCAGGCAGTCAATAGTTCCATGATCTGGAATTTTTCTCTTGTTTGCTGGAACAGAGATGGAGATAGTATAGCTCACATGGTATCAATATCCTTGTGAGCCATTATTTTCAATTCCAGAATATACCCCTCACCACCAGAAATAGTTGTTTAGAGGCAGTTGCTATTCACTTCTTCACGGGATTCTCGTAGATTTTCTGTTTTGTGTATCTTCTATCTGGAACTGTTTATCTTCCAGACCAACCTTGATGATCTCATCTCACAGCTTTGTCTTCAATAGACACAGTCCTCTTTAACATAATTTTGACACCAGTGGTAGAGGTCAGGTTCTCAAGTAATGGTTTGTGGATCCCTCTCTCCCTGTTAAAACTGGTGTCTATGCCGTATTAAACTGACAGGTTCCCCGTCTGACCTCTGTAGCATGCAGCTGCCTTAAGGGTAATTTATTTTATTTTTGTTATGTCTTTTCATACCCAATCCACACTCACTGCCATTTATTTTTAGATTGGCTCCTCCTTGATGGGGCAAGAATTGCTCAATCAGTAGTGCACCAGGATTGTAATCTGCAGTTCTAAGGTTCGAGTCCCAACTGGACCACATTGAGATTTATCTATGCAAAACTCCCTGCCCTGTTCTCCGTCAGTAGGGGACATCAATGGGCTTGGAAAGGCCACCATCCATTCGATCAGATGTTAAGCCATGCCCCCATGTGTGGGAAAGCCATACCCTGTGCACATTAAAGAGCACACTGGATGGCTTTGATGGGAGACTACCCTCTGCCTCCCAACAGCTGTCCATAGTGTCCCCTTCCCCCAACATTCTCTGAGTCTTTGGGCTTCTTTTGACCTTGTTATTTAGCCCATTGTATGCAAAAAAAAAAGTGCCTCTCAGAAGTAAAGCAACCCAATATTCCTTCTCAATCTTTCCACTCTTGAGAGGATGAGGACATTCTTTCAGAAGTGATCATCTCCCTGTGATCATTCCCCATAACTAAGCATCATTATATATGCCTTCTGCTCATTATTCTGTAGAATGATTTTACAATATATCTTCATTGCCATTTATTAATCAATAAAAAGGTCCTGCAGATAGGTAGGCAATGGATACATCATACCCAAACTCCTTAAGTTAGGGATACCACAATTGGGAATTTTTTGTTAAAATTAACATATTTCTAAAGAGAAGATAAAATGAATAACAGTATTATTATATTTTTAATATATGAGGGTGGTTAAAGATTGACCTAGACTTTTTATTGTAACTTTCATGTTTTGTACTAATTGAAACTGAATCTGTGTGGTAAATACCAGTAGTGGTTTCTTCCATGCGGCTTGTCTGAGGTGCATTGTGGGAAGCACAGAGTCTGTAGAGGTGTCAGTGTGTGTGGAACAGCAATGTATTATTAAATTTCTTGTAGAAGAAGATGAAACTTGCTGAAATTTTGTGAAGATTGCATGCACAGTATGGGATAAAACACCATCAAAGGCAAGTGTCTATGATTGGTACAGCAAGTTTGCTGAGGGCCGAGAAGGAGTAGCAAATGAATTGCGTGGACATGTGTCAGCTACTGCTATAAACGAAGTGAACATTGTAACGCTTCAAAAATTATTAACTTTTCAAGTTGGACCTTTCGTCTGATCCAAATTTATTCAAAATTTCGGATAACTTGTCAGGCGCCAGTCAATATTTACTTGCCAAATAAAGTTGAAATAAGATTTGTTAGGTATTTATCTAGCGTAACTTATCGAGTAAGAATTAAAAAAAGATTTTCAAGTTTAATTAAAGTTTAAACCAAAATCAATTAATGTTGCTCAAGAGAAAAATAACAAAAATTCAAAAGTTTCTAAAACAAACAAAGTTTACTTCCAAAAAATTCTAAGACTCACCAAATTCAGTTGATGAATACAAAAGTTGGAGTACTAACAACTCACATATATCTAAATCTCTACCAACAACTCCTTCCATCTTCACAACACATACTGATTCAACATACTACTTCAACATATTTCATCTGACTCCTAACATCATTCTCTACTCAACTTCCACTAATAATTCCAAATCTCTTCTACTACAATTCCAATTCTACATCTCTACTCACAATACTGACTCTGTGACCTAACGTCACTTAGTTATAACATGCTGCGTACAAATCCGCCATGTGTCTGTTGCATGCCGGGAAAACATTTGTATAATCTGACAATCATGATGCAAGAGGGGTCGGGTCCTACACGCGTGCATTAGCAGCTGACAATCGGAGTTGTGCATGCGCAACTCCTACAGCTCTGAAATGAGAATTGTGATCTGTCCAAAAATGAAATAATAATCCCCAAAATGATAAATATAAGTAAATAAAGTAAAACTGGTTAAGGAAAAGTGAATGGATGAACCATCACAACATCAAACATGTGCAACAGGTTATTTTGGAAAACAGTAAGGTAAGGGTATGTTACATAGCTGCAATAGCTAACATTAGTTTTGGTAGTGTGGAAAAAATCATCCATACTGTTCAGAAAAGTGTGTACATATTAGATACCAAATTTACAGAACAGAAGTCATTTCTTGTCACCATTTGCACAGAGCTTTTGCATCACTTTAAGTCTGAGGGAGCTGCATTTCTGCAGCAGATCGTGACCAGTGATGAGACTTGGGTTCATTATTTTACTCCAAAAAGCAAGCGAGCCAGCTGTGAATGACACCACAAGGGTTCCCACAGCTGAAGAAATTTAAGGCAGTACTATCAGCAGGAAAGCTAATGGCTACTGTATTCTGGGAATCAAACTGGGTACTCCTGGTGGATTTTCTTGCATATAGACCAACAACGAATGCACAGTATTATGCTACCCTTGTAAAAGAGAAGCTTCGACCTGTCATTCATAAGAAGAGGCCAGGAAAATTGTCGAAACAGGTCATCCTATTGTGTATACAGTGCAAGGTTGCACACAGCTCACATAACGAATGACATCTGTGGCATCAATAGGCTGAGAAATACCTAGCCATCCTCCCTAGAGTCCTAATTGGCTCCAAGTAATTTCCACCTTTTCAGCCCACTTAAGGATCATTTAGAAGGGAAGAAATCACTATAGATGAATAACTACAATAATGTGTCCTACAGTGACTACGACAGCAACCCAAATCCATCTACATGGCTGGAATACAAAGTCTGCCACGGAAATGGGTTGGGTTTGGGTTGTTTTACCTCTGAGCGGCACTTTTTTGTACACAATAGGCTAAATGGCCAGATCACAATGACCCCGAGGACTCAGAGAAGTTTGGGGGAGGGTACCCACTGGAACAGCTGTTGGGAGACAAATAGTAGCCTCCTGTCAAGGTCATCCAGCAAGTTCTTTAACAAGCTCATGGTATGGCTCTCCCACACATGGGGCCATGGCTTAACATCCCATCTGACAATGATGGCCTTTCCAAGACCATTGTTATCTTCTACTGACGTGAGCAGGAGAGGGAGTTTTGCAGAGATAAATCTCAATTCTGGGCCAGCTGGGACTCAGTCCTGGGAACTGCAGATTATGGAAATGGGAAAAGTGTGTTAATGTTAAAGGAGAGTACCCAGAGAAGGACCCATAGTTTGGTAAGTGTATTCCTATTCTATTCTTTTGTACAAAAAAAAAATGTCCAGGTCAACCTTGAACCACCTATGTAGAAGAGGGTGTTGTACCTTGAAGCCAGCCTTTGAAAATGATTTCTTAAACTCCAGTGTTTGACCATTATAGTTGTTTTGTGTGGTCAAAACTTACCATTGCTATATGTTATTTCGATTTCTTTTAATCAGTCAAAAGTAGCACACATTTAAGAAATGAAAGATATTAATTTTAAAACCTCAAAAACAGTTCAAGGTATGAAGCATTTTAATTTCAATACTGTTGTATTTCATAGAAACTATTTTGATATATATTTTCACATACACAGTTTTTGTATTGAAATTTACACTACTGATTATTTCTGAACAGTTTCTGGTTCTCCTCCTGGATCTTACACACATGAAATTCCTCAGCGAAAGCCTTATGAAAAATCTGCTGGACCTCCAATTTTGCCACCACATTTGTTGCAAGTTATTTTAAACAAAGATGTCCCATTATCTGTAAGTAGAAAGTTTGATTTTTTTCTGAACAGTCTTTTCTTATATAACATCACTTTATTTTCCTATTGTTATTTTGTTATTTCTTAAAGTCAATGAAAGTTATCATAACCCTTCCTTCACTGGTAAGATCTGGGTCAATTTTTACCCCTGCATTAGAATGTTTATTCTTCTCTGTTGTTTATAGTTGACTTTTTTTGTCATGTGGGGGGGGGGGGAGCTCAGCTGGTAGTGCACCAGGCTCGTAATCTAATTGTTAGGTTTGAATCCTAACCATACCAAGAAAAGGAACATTGATAAATAAACTTGGAAAGTCTGTTGAATGGGATGTTAAGTTGTGGTCCCATATGCAGGAGGGCCATACCATGCACATTAAGAATACATTGGATAACCTTGATGGGGGTTTCCATTTATCTCCTATCAGCTGTCCAGTGAGTCCTCCTCCCTCAAACTTCTCTGAACCTCTGTAGTTCTTGTAACTGGCAATTTAGGTCATTGTGTGCAAAAAGTGCCTCTCAAAGGTAAAACAACCCAACTCTTGTTTATTTTTTTTAAACCAAAACTGCTTTATCTGAAATTAAAAATTGCAGAGTGGTTAATCAGTTGTAAATACACAGATTATCTCTTGACACAGAAGTTATTAAATCAATAAATAATTTTGTGGAAAAAATGAGTTTTTTGATTCTTAAGACCCACGTGGGTTTGAGTGCTACGAATTGACAAACTCATTATTTTCACAAAATTATTTATTTATTTAATGACCTCTATCAACAGGTAATCTGTATATTTACTATCGATCGATTATTTCATTATTAACTCTTTGAGCATAAGTGATTTTCTTATTTACATCTTGGGGCGGGGGTGGCTCAGTCGGTAGCGCGCCAGGCTTGTAATCTGTAGTTCCCAGGTTTGAGTCCCAGCTGGGTCAGCGTTGAGATTTATCTCCGCAAAAATTCCCCGCCCTGCCCACGGTCAGTAGGGGACACCGATGGGCTTGGAAAGGCCGCCGTCCTTCGGACGGGACGTTAAGCCGTGGCCCCGTGTGCGGGAGAGCCATACCCTGTACACGTTAAAGAACACGCTGGATGGCCTTGACGGGAGGCTACCATCTGTCTCCCAACAGCTGTTCCAGTGGGTCCCCTCCCCCAACCTTCTCTGAGCCTTCGGGGTCCATGTGACCTGGCCATTTAGCCCATGGTGTGCAAAAAAGTGCCGCTCAGAGGTAAAACAACCCAACCTTATTTACATCTTATTCAGATTTACATTGGAAGTTGCCTTCCCCGATATAGAAGGTGATAAGAGTAACAGAGTTGATTCTAGTGTAGTGATTAGAACACTCTGGCATGAATTTAAGAGAAGTTTGTTTGAATCCTATGAATTGAAAACTCATTTTTTCCACAAAATTATTGTAGAATGGTTTACATATTTTTACTGAACAAGAAGAGGATATTAAGCATAAATATTTCATTTTCTAAACGGTGAAGAAATTAGAAAAGGACGTGGGTCAAAACTTCTCATATCTTACTAGTATGGAAAGGAAAATCACCGGAGTAGTTAAGGATTAATAGTAATTAAAATTATATGGAAGCATTCTATGTAAGAATCATTCCCTGTAAATTCAATACAGCTCTATTACTATTATTATTATTATCTATTATTATTTACTACTATTTCCATTGTAGGACTCTTAATCTTTGAGCAAGTCCAAGCATATAAATTTGTGTCAGTTCATAACATGGATTTACACGGCATTCATATATAACTGTGACATGGATTTTCATAACATGGACTGTGACTGGTGCATTGGACCATGAACTACTAAGCTAGCATGTTAGTTCCAACTTTGAATCTAGACGCTGCTTGCATACAGCAGTTCTCATATAGGATGGGGCACTACCACATATTGCATGCTCAGTGACACAGCTGCTTCATGACACATTTGCAGATGACTGCATAATTTCCTGTCTTCCCAAATGTTTAGTCACCTCAGTCATGCAGTTTTTGGTTTTAGCATTATTTGAAAGACAGTGTGTATAGAGACAACATTCAAACCACACATCTTGCAGACTTAAGGTACAGTTGTCACATTCATTGCAGATTAAGGTGGCCACATCATTGTAGACTTAAGGTACAGCATAGCAAGGCATGTTGTGAGTAACAATTACAAACACGGTTGTACAATTCCGCCATGTTGTTGACATCAGTGGTCTTTTCATTCAATAGTTTGATGCACATTAACACCTGGCATGAATAATGTTTTTGTTGCTGTTTACCACAGCATCATGTTCCATCTTGTGACACTTTTTACACCTTTTTTTTCTTCATATCATTCTGTTTTGTACTCTTCTTCACTTTCATCACTTTTAATAATAATAATATCTTTATTAAGCCTTAGTATGTTATATACATAGATTACCCCGCTAAGCCTTATGGCTTGTCAGCAGGATTTCTTTCAATCACACAACAGGTTTATTAAAGGATATGACATGTATAATGGAAAATAAACACATAATTAAAAAAAGAAACTAAAACAATAACAACAACAAAAAAAAAAAACACGTATTAAAACACAGACATGAAAAATTAAACACATTTATAAAATAAACCTATAAAATTTCGGATTACAGCACATATTGCACAAAACTATCACCTATGGTACAAGTCATCATTTCGCATTAAAATTGCACTTGCTTAAAGGATACCAGATACATGATATGACTTTTTAAACATTACTTTTCAATTATTTACATCTAATAACCATTTCGAAACTTTAGTTTTAATTTCTGAATAAGTGCTCAGGCATAACAGATCTCTTGGTAGAGAATTAAAAATTTTGGGTATTTGATAAGATATCCACGCTTTTCCATAATTATTGTGAAAAATTGGTTGAACAAAATAATTTTCACACTTTCGTCTTGTATTGATCACATGCAAAATTTTCTCCTTGTGTTCATTTTTAAAGTAATTTCTAAAGATAGTTACATAAATATATAACAAGTCAACTGGTAAAATGTTCAGATAATGAAAAATATTGCCAATGTGATCTTCATTAATTACATGTTTATTTAACAATATTATTTAGAGTACTTTTTTGTATTCGTTTAATTTTATTTAAAACAGATTTATATGTGCATCCATATATACTGATACCATACCTAATGATTGATTCACAGAGAGCTTTATATATCATTGTTATGACATCCAGTGGAATAAGTGTATTCAACTTCAACACTTTGTAAGATGCATACCTTAGTTTATCACAAGTATATTTTATGTGCAATTTCCATTTAAAATCTTGGTCAATATAAATCCCCAAATATTGAATTTTATTAACCTCTTCCACAAATGGGCAGGAACATGCATTTTGGTTAATTATTAATTTATATTGACAGTTATAATTATGTGTTTTAATGCATAAGTTATTTAACTTGTGTCTACTCTGAATGATCATATATTTGGTTTTTTCTTCATTTAAGAAGAGTTTGTTTTTCTGAAACCAAGAATTTGCTACATTATAGTCGTTCTGTGCACATCTAACTACTTCTTCTACCTGCATTCAGCAGAACGGTATCGTCAGCAAACATAAACAAATTACCCTGAAAATTTATTTCTGCTAAATCATTTATATAAATTGCAAATAAAAGTGGCCCCAAAACTGAGCCCTGTGGTACACCTGAATTTAAAATTTGATCTCTACTCTCACAATTTTCAATACTAGTGATGATAGTCCTATTAGACAAGTAATTTTTGAACCATTTATTCAGTGAACCTCGAATTCCACCAATGATAACTTTTTTAACAATATGTCATGGTTAACCATGTCAAATGCTTTATTCAAATCCATAAATATAGCACAAACCTTTTTTCCAGAATTGAGTGCTGTATTAATGTATTGTGAGAAATGCTCTAATAAGTCAATAGTTCCTCTGTTCTTCCTAAACCCGTACTACCTATCTGTAATTATTTTACATTTTTCTAAAAAATTATTAACATATTTGTGTACATATTTTTCTAAAACTTTTTCAATAACTGATAAGATCATGATCGGTCTATAATTACTATATATATTTCGTGATCCCTTTTTAAATATAGGACGCACAATTGCAGTTTTGATTGTGTTAGGAACAATGCCAGTGTTCAAACTCAAATTAATCAAGCATTGCAGGACCTCAGAAAAAACATCTGCATTGCTTTTTATATATGAAGTTTTCACCATATCATAGCCCACTGCATTACTAGTTTTTAAATTGCTAATGATCTGTACTACCTCATCTCTATTTGCTTCAGGTATAAAAATAGAATGTGAATTAGAAGGTGTAATAATCTAGTTGACAGCTATATTTATATTTTTTGAATATTTCAGGATTAAATTTTCTGTAACACTTGCAAAGTAATTGTTAAAATCATCCACTATCAACTCCATCGCTTTATTTTTACCAAAATAGCGTTTTATTTGCACGTCAACAGATAATTTCTTTTTATCATTAATAATATCTTTTACCAGCTCCCAAATTTTCTTATTGTTATCTTTATTTAAATCGATTTTATTTCTGTAATAAAAACATTTTTGTTTCCTTATCAAGCTATTTACAGTGTTCCTTACTTTTTTATATTCATCATATAATATCGTACTTTGCATATTATTCTTATATTTAACCCACAACAGATCTCTTTCTTCAGTAGCCTTAATTATCCCTTCAGTTATCCATTCTTTCGGTTTCCTTTTGAATTTTTTAACTCTAGATGCTTTGAAATAACACTGATTCCTAATTTCGTTAATTTTATCTAATATCAATTTTAACAAGTCTTTCGGATTAGTAACCTCAGTTCCAATAACATTCCAATCTATTAATCCTAGTTTTTGGGAAAGTTTTTTATCATCGACATATGTACCTAAGTAAGCGTTATTCTTATTTGTAGGATTTTTATCTCTAGAAATTAAGGATTTTATTTTTGTTCTAATTAATATTCCATAGTGATCAGCAATCTTTTTTCTATAGACTCTTACATCTGCTTCAAAGTTTTTAATTTTATGAACCACATGATCAATTTGAGATTGTTGCAAAGTTTGCATAACGACTTCTCTAGTAAAACCTAATACCTTCTGTTCCATGCCATACACCAATAACAGATTCAAGTATTGGTCGCTACCATATCTGTCTATATTTGCAGTATCAATATTAAAATCACCAACCAAGAAAATATCATTTAGCTTTAAATTTAAGTCGAACCAATTTTTCAAATTTGATAGAAATTCTTTAACCTTTGTACTTGGTGATTTGTATAGAGCAATCAAGTTTAATAAAAAGCCATTAATTTCAATCTGTAGATGAATTACTTCCGCAGGTAAAATCGAAATATTTAGTTCAGAAACATTCAGCTTATGTCTATAGAAAACTATAAGCCCTCTGCCACTTGAAATATTAACATCAATAGTGATTTTATCAAAACCAGCTAAATTAATAAGTGAATTTTCCAGAATGTTAGTTGTACTTTCTACTAGAATAATAACATCCAAATAATCGATAAACGAATCAATATAAACAGTAAAGAGGTCCCAATTTTTTTTAACTGATCTGATATTAATATAGAATATGCCTAATTCGTTATTATCTTTGCCTTGTAAAAAAATATTAGGATTTAATTCTTGTGTAGTATCAGGGCCATCCAAATTTAATTCATTATCTATTAGTTCAGTAACCTCCATAATTGTTTAAAAATGGAAAAAAAAAACTATAATTTAAAAATGGCAAAAATTAATCTTTAGTTAAATCCTCGATAGTATCAAACATATTAATCCTAATCAGCTTATCGTTATCTCCTTTTTTAACAAATATTTTGTTATTCTTGTACCATACATATTTATAGTTATGTTGTCTAGCAAAAACTCTAACTCTCCAATAAATTTCTTTGTTCATCTGTGTTAAATTTTTGTTAATGTAAATTGAATTATTGTAACTGTCATGAAAAACCTCACCACTGTTAATTCTAGTTTTTTTCCAAGCAATCCAGTTATTTTTAATGGATCTACTCTTAAATTGTACAATAACATAAGGTAATTTTTGCTTATCCCGAACAGAGACTCTGTGAATCACATCAATATCTTTCGTTTGAAAATCCGTAATATCTAACTAATCAGCTAAATTTTTTACATAGCCATGAAGAACACTTTCATCTTCTTCTTTTCTTAATGAGATGCCGTGTATTTCAGTGTTTTTGTTTCGGCTGTATTGTTCTAGATCATTATTCACCATTTTTAGATCGTGAATCTCTTTCTCGAGCACAGAGTTTTGTGTTTTGCATTCGGTCAACAGTTCTGTGAGCTTGTTATTGTTCTTCTCAGAGTCCATAAATTTGTTCAATAATACGTCATACTTTTCTGACAGGAAGCTCATAGAGGTTTCCAGCGAATCTATTTTGTCCTTCATGTCGGTTAGTATGGATAACTTCGTATCGATACGAAGTAACATGGATTTCACTTCTCTATTACAAGTCTCGTCCTCTACCTGAAAGTTCAGAAAGGCAGACGCTGTATTGTCACTGTTGTTATTCGATGTCGGTGAGGGTGACACACGTGTGTTATTCTTTAGAGGCGTATTGTCTCTGTTTTCCTTATCTGAAACGGGTCTGTTGTTTGTCCTGCTTAATTTGCAGTCAGTACAGAGCCACATTTTTTTCTTCTCTTGAGTCATCTTCTTATAGTTTCTCTCCGTTGTGCCAGAGCACCCAAAATGCAGTTTCCCTTTGCATCCACTGCATAGGATATGATCGGCATTAGGAGCAATTGTTTCTCCACAGCTGTAACACATTGAATTCATTGTGTAGAGAGTTTTGGCTCACAAGTTCAACGGCTGGAACCACTATTGGGAAATGCACAAATTGGGCCCTAAAGTTCTGGTGCTTAATTGATTTTAGCCAGCTCACTCTACACAAGACACTGTAAAACACGACGTACTGAAGCAAGGGGGAGAGGACGCGTAGGAGTAATAAAGTTTATGGCACTTACTAGTCCGATGACGGCCCAGAAGGTCAACTGACGCTGGTCGCGGTCACAGGAGGGCAGCGGACACACCCTGCCGGCAGGAGCTCTGTGAGGAACGTCCGATCGCAGCGACTACTTGCAACCCATTCCAAATTTCAGCTCTGTGCAGCCAGACATTTTTTATCCACAAGCTTTCAAAGTGATGCAGTTTAATTATAACCATCGTGTGCATATAAATTTGCATACATATATATGAGTGTATATTTTTGATTATATATCTGTTTTTCCTTTCAGTGTGAGCCCACTTTGCTGCCCGAGCCTAATCACGTGATGTTAAACCATTTATATGCTCTTTCAATCAAGGTTAGTATTATTATTACATTGCCAATTATAAGAATTTTTGTATCTAAAAAGAATTGTGATCTACATTGGTTCATATTTTGTTAACTTTCAAAATAATCCTATATATGTATTTTTGTACTGAGATTATGGGAATAGTTTTCCTTATGCTTTTAGAGAAACTAACTGAGCATAATAGCAAAAAGAAGTAATATTTTATCAGTATAACCCTTTTGTACCAAAGCATTTAAGAGGAGTTAGGCAAACACCTCTATAAAAGCCTATATGCATTCAAAGTGACATTAAACAGGAAAGCCATAGTAGCATTGATGCTGCTGAATGTTACCATTGCCCACTGCAGTTCTGTTGCTATTCATTTAAAAGCAAAACTGACAAGAAAAATATTTTAATTAAATATTTCCCAGAACAGAAAGCTCAATAAGTTTTGTGGGGCATTTTTTTCCCTTAAGGACTGTATCGTGGTAGCCATTATTTCAAGAATGTGCTTAGAGGTTCACCAGTGTTGAAGTAATCATTCCAGCATTAGATCACATTGAGATATTTGTTGAGTCACGCTGTATGTGCTAGGTTTCACATAGAAATTTACACTGCACAGTAAATATGCATGTTGTGGCAGTGAAATTCACACACTAAAAAATAAAATTAAACCCAGACAATTGCTAAATTGTAAAATTTGATTAGATATAATATAGTTTTAACTCTTTTTTTTGCATTGAAACTTCTCAAATTATGATTCTGATAGAAAAGAACTAATTATACAGTTTAAAAGAACGTGTATTTTTTAAACGAAACATTCAGCCCATTTAACAATATTTCTTCATGTCACATATCTTCTTGAAAAAAATCAATATTTTAAAGTAGATAAAATGTTATCTGTTATTTTTTACACCATTCTAAATAATTAGGGTCTCCCCTAATTATTATTTTTGGGGCCCATTTTCATTACCACCCTTATAATAATTTTAATGGGTAGCCCAGATAAAATTTAAGATGGCCCTGAATTCACCAGATCATTTTTGTTTTATTTGGGGACAGTTTATAGTAAAATCAGAACGCCACTCTATAACAGCTACAATAAAACAAACCTATCATTTCTATTTTGATTGTCATCTGGGAGATCATGATAAAAGTTGGGCACCTCATGTGTGCTGCATAACATTCTATGTAAATTTGACAGAATGGATGAAAGAAGAAGAGGAGGATGCCATTTGTCATTCCCATGATCTGGTGTGAACTAACCAATCATTTTGAGGATTGCTGCTTCTGTCTTACAAAAATTTAGAGGTTTCAAAAGAAAAAGCAAAATAAATTGCAGTGTCCAGACATTCCATCTGCAGTGAAACCAGTGCCAAATGGAGATATACCTGTTCCTTTTCCACCACCTAACTGGGAAGAACTCATTATTCCCAGTGAAAAAGAGGAATACTTCTTCTGATTCAAGTTACACTCCATGGCAGAGTCAAGAATTTCATCTAATTCAGCAAAGGGAGCTTAATGATCTAGAACGTGACTTTAACTTATCAAAGCAACAAGCAGAACTTTTGGGATCCAGGCCGCAAGAAGGGAATTTGCTGGCTACAGGTACAAGGATTATGCCTTTAGAAAGAGAAATGGAAAACTTTCACATTTTTATAGCATGTAGGTGTGTACTTGATGTACTTGGACAAAAATGGGCTGACGAAAGAATTAGAATTTTCACACAAAACTGAAGAATGGAGGCTATTTACAGATTCTACTGAAGTAAGCTGAAAGGATGTTCTGTTCCACAATGGAAACAAAAAACCTTCGATACCTGTGGTGTGGCCCATTCGGTTGCTATGAAGGAAACTTATGACAGCATGTCTGTCATACTGAATGCAATAAATTACAAGGAACACTGTTCCCATTTATGAGGTGATTTGCAGGTAATTGCATTGTTACTTAGATTGCAAGGTGGATTCACACAGCAAAACACTCTGTTGTAAAACTATGTTGTTCTGGAACAACATAGTTTTACAACAGAGTTACATACAAACATAGTTTAGTGCAGTCGCTTGCAGGAAATATAAACATATTAAGGTGAATTATTCTCGCACTTTAGCAATAACTAGTTTAAAGGAATTAATACTGGTATTGAAAAAAAAAGTATTAGTCCATGTACAATGTTAAATATACACACACCATTAGCGAATCCTTAACAATTCTTCTTACTCTGCTACATATAAAGCTGAGCCCTATGAACTGTGTAAAAGCTTTGGACAAAAATAGTGATGCTTTTTGCATACTTAAGATGATAATTTCCAAAACTGAGTCCTGCAAAGCTTAAAGAAGGTATCTTTGTTGGTCCACAGATAAGGAAACATTGGCATGAAACCACTTTCGAAAGCAAACTAAACCCCACTGAATTCACAGTGTGAAAATCCTTTAAATCAGTAGTTCAAGAGTTTCTTGGGAATAAAAAAGAACTACTGATAATTGATAGACGAACTGTCACACAGCTATCAACTTTTAGAATGCTGGATGTGACTTAAAATACATTTTTTACATTCTCATCTGGACTTCTTCCCAAACAACTTGGGCATTATTAGCTATGAACAAGGTAAAAGATTCCACCAAGATATATTAAGTACAATGGAGCAACATTACCAAAGAAGATGGAATCCTGTGATGATGAGTGACTAGTGTTTGTTTTTAGAAAAGAAAGATTATACTGTTCATAAATGGAAAAAATAATTCTGTTAACAAATTTAAAGCTTTAGTGTTGTTGTTTTTTTTTGTTTGTTATACTGTCAAGCATAATATGTGCCTATAATTCCTACATAGTGTTTCCAAGTGCGTTTTCTTGACCATTTTTCAATCCTAATAAAGGTAATGTGTATAAACAAATATAAGTTGAACACAAGTACAAAATAAGTGATAACAAATATATTGTGATTTTCTTATATTTTTTTATTTGTGTAAATTTTTACTGTCATTTTCATGATCAGCGTACCTGATTTCGTTCATCTGCTTATTTCATTCATGTTATTGGAAAAAAGTTAAAATTTGTTGACTAGTGTAATCTGTTAATCAGTATATTGCATAAATTATCACAATACAGAGGGAATTAGCAACAAGTACTGTCTGAGTTATACAGAGGTATGCTGTCAAATGTTTAATAATTGTCTTGTTCTGTTAAAAAAATATGAATGATGTAAAAAAATTATAATTTTTTTATATTTTTCTTTATTGAAAATATACAGATAACACAGTGATAAAAATATAATAATTTAACACAAATTCTATGTGGCTTGTTGATTAATAGTTATTTTTGTCTGCTCTTTAATGAACCCTGGTTTTTCTTGCCACCGGTCTCTCCAATCTTTAAAAACTTTTACCCGCTCCAGTACAACATTGGAATACGTCACTGGACATTACATTTCATGACCGTCAACCTGGCTCCACTCTCCAAGGTAAAACATTAGAGTCCGTATGATATTTATATCATAGATGGGGACTAGTAAGGAATATGGATGCGTTTTGGAAACTATTGTATGTTATTACGATTTCTACAAATCAAGATTTTACAAATATTTCCTTTCAGGAGTATCCAATTCATCAAATTAAGTGCAGAAGGAGAAATAAAAATACACCTATCCCTCGATTTACACTGAAGATAGGTTCCGCACAAAACCGTGTAAATCGAAATCTTGGATTTTGCTATGTAAAACCGTGTAAAACAAAAAAAAAACACTAAAATGTGCATAATTCAGTCATTTATTTATGTAAAACAAAAGCAAGACATCTTGAAAAACATAAAATTACACTTCATTCATAAAATAACAAATATATGTAGGTAATATAAGTACATATTTAATTCATTTTACATTAAGAGCAAAAAATATAAGATCCTTAAAAAAATTAACAATAAGTTTAATTACTGTCATCACTTTCATAGACTATCAGTCCTTTCTTCCTGATTGGTATGATGTCACTTTCATCACTCGATAGTTCTTGATGCGATTCTGGTTCAATGGTTGATGAATTAGGGACAATCTCAAATCGACGAGACTTTGTAATGAAATCCGTAATTAACAATTGTGTAGGTTTTTTTGTTAAATCTTTATAGACCTCCTCATATTGATTTAAGCACTTACTAATATCCCGCTGGAATTGGAGAGCTCGTTCAACATTTGGGTCATTTTGTAAAAAATGATTACTCAATTTTCTCTCCAATTCAAGTCCTACGCTGATTACTCTTGCTGTGAACGCAACTGGTTCAGATTGCTCTTCATCAGAATCATTGTCTCATCATGTTTATTTGTTTCATGAATCCTGTTAACTAAATCATCCTCATCTAGTTCATCATCAGTCATTATTTCTTCAATATCTGCCTCAGCTAAATCCTCAAAACCTTCTCCTCCTATAGTATGCGCCAACTCAGTGATCTGAGAATATCCATGCTCTAATGGTAATCTATAATTCTCACCTTCAACAGCATCTGGTCATGTTACTTTCCAGCAGGCATTGACTGTTGATTGTTTAATCTGGGTATATGACAGTCCAACATGCTTAACACAATCTAAGATTGTAAATTTCTTCCAAGCATCCATAAGAGTAAGAGATCCATCATTCTCCATTTGTTCTAAAATATACCTGAAGGTTTGCTTGATATACAGTGCCTTGAAAGTCGAAATTATCCCTTGACCTAACGGCTGTAATGAGGAAGTTGTATTCTTTGGTAAAAAAAAACAATTTGTACATTTTCGTGTTGTAAATCTTGAGGATGACCTGGTGCACTATCAATTAATAGAAGGGCCTTAAAAGGCAATCCCCTTTTACTTAAATAACTTTTGACATCTGGGACAAACAAGTTATGAAACCATTCATTGAAAACCATGGCAGTGACCCATGCTTATTAGCCATCCAATAAACGGGAAGGTTTTTGATATTTATTCCTTTAAATGAACGTGGTGTTTTCGATTTGTTAATAACCAATGGTTTCATTATATGATCGCCTGAAGCGTTGCTACAGAAAAGAACTGTTATACGACTTTTCGCTGCCTTATGACCACTAGCTGATTTGTGAACTTTAGCCAAATAGGTTCTTTCTGGCATTTCCCAGAATAACCCGGACTCGTCAGCATTGAAGACCTGGTCAGGAGTGTTGGAGTTGGCGGTAATGATTTCAGCAAATTTTGCTGGATATTGTTGTGCTGCATCCGAATCAGCAGATGCTCTTTCACCTTTCAATCTTAGATTACGTAAAGAATGTCTTTGTTTAAATCTCTCGAACCAACCATGGCTTGCGGAAAAAGATACCGTCGACTTCGCCAGATGAAAAGAAGGTAACTGATTCTTAAGTGTTTCATAAATCTTTAAAGCCTTATTTGTAATGGCACTGGTATCAATTGGAACCCGCTTTTGAGTTTGGTCTTCAAGCCATATCACTAATGCCTTTTCCATATTTTCCATTGTAACATCTCTTACATATGAAATTGTGCTCATACTCGTGCAAGATCCAGCTGCTACACTTTTTCTAATGGAGTTCTTCATTTTTTCTTATTGTCTTTATTGTGGCTTCATTCATGGAGTAAAATTTAGCAACTTCTGTTACTCTTTCTCTCCCCTATTACGGTAATGATCTAATATTTTAATAGACGATCTAATATTTTAATTTTTGTTTCTAAAGAAATAACTTTTCTTTTCATTTGGTTTTTTTAAAAATCTTTTGGCATTATAAAACCTTAAAAAATTTACGTAAATTATAAAAATGCCAGAAAAACTATAAATGTTGGAAACTTACCGGTAGATATTTAAATAATAAAATAAAAAAACGCACAATGATATAAAGCTTGCTGCTAAAATGATACTGCACTACTTCACATGAACCAGATAGCTTTACTATTGTGAAATACTACGGGGGATTCCCCGTGTTGTAAAATATAGGGGAATCCCCGTCCCAGTTGTTGCCAGTGTTACCAAAGGAATGAGATTAAAAAATGACTTGAAATATATATGCAGCCGAATATACATTTTTACCAGTTTTTGAAACCGAAATCGTGTAAAACAAGTACCGTGTAAATCGGGGGGATAAGTGTACTCGTATTCGGTGTATCTGAAATTCAATAGCCTATCAACTGCGCTCCTGATCTTTCATGAGAAATTACTGAATCGACAAAACGGAAGATTGAAAAAAAATATTACAGTACTTTTAAACTCGTTAGAAGAACGTAGCTGTGAACAGATGTTAAAACAGAAGGAAAGCTAGATCGCGCTTCTACAGAAATTAAACGTAGGCCACTGACAGCCGGTTTCGTACACTGCCGCTGCTAGCAGGGGCGTAGCGAAGGGACTACGGTTGGAGGGGGGGGGGGAGAGAACAAGAATTTTCCAACTCGAAAATCAAATTTTTCCAACTGAGAAAATAAGTACTTTACCTAGCTTTAATTAAACCCCCCAGAATTTCGCTCCATAGTAGCCAAGCTCCCCAAAGCTCCGTGGGGGATCTTCTCCCCATTTTACAAAAGGAATCCCTATTTTTTACGTCCACCCTGAATTTACCAACTCTACTAGATTTTGCCAACTTGCCTGTATTTTACCGAGTGGCTAAGAATTTTGCCAACTGCCCTAGATTTTGTCAACTCCCCAAGATTTTACCAAGTTGCATCGATTTTGCCAACTCTCGTTAATTTGACAAAACCAATCCCAATTTTCACAACTCACCTGGATTTTATAAGGTTGCTTGGAATTTTGCCAACTCCGATTTACTTTGGGAGGGGGAGCCTTCCTCCCCCCCCTTCCCCATAGCTACTCTCCTAGCTGTAAGTGTAGTTTCTGAGCGAAGTTGGGCTTACCAGAGTTTGCATTTTTGTTTAGTAGATTCCATAGTTTTTGTTACAATATACGCGACGATTTCTGCAAATTATAGTGTTTTTAAAAGGTTTCCGCGAATTTTGATGGCTTTTGTTTTACTAAAATTCGGTGGCATCCCAATTTGAACAATTCAAAAAAATCCTGATAAATCACAGAAGAAAATGGTCAGTTAGCGTAAATTTCTGACTTTTCCGTATTAAGCTATTTTTTCTGAAATCCGTGAAAACATGTTTTGAAAAACTTGTGAAGGTGTAGCTCTTACTTTAATGAGCTTAACTTTTTTTCAGTACCTTGTTGCTACATGACTAAACTTCTCATATTCACTTCTTAGGTGGGTGAGACAATCCCCTTCAAATCCCCTATATATGATTTTCATTAATGGAGTAATGCATTCCGGAAATGTGGAATTCAGTATTGTTACTCCACACTTCACCAGCATACTGCTGTTGTTCACTGTAACAATTATTCGATGTCGAAACAAATTTCTGTTATCGCATTCTATTGTCACAACTTTTGTTACCGACATCGCTTCGTACATAATCAAAGCAATGGAAGAAAAATCTTAAAGTTGTGTTTTAAAATGCTATTCATTCATGTTCAATGCCCATCTTCTAAATTTTGTTGGTGAAATTTCACAACGGAATTCAAACCTGTTAATGCTTTGGTTGCAGCGGTTAAACGCGGATTGACCACTTATTCTGCACGTAAAGCTTGTTTTAATGTGTTTCTTCGATAAAAAGGGGACAAACTTAACAAAGCACCAGTTTCCTTTCAAATAAGGTAAAACATTTGATTCCAATCTGAACTCTAGCACTGCTATCATATAGAAGATTATAGTGAGTTTTCGAGCAGAAAATGAGAAACTTCTGCAGTAGTATATTAAAAGATATCTTTGAAATGTCGGAAAATGATTCCTTAGAGGTGATTTAAATCAAAAAGATATGCGCCGATTATTTCGGATTCACTACGTTGTTTGAAGTCCTCATATAAAAACATAAGTACATAAAGTATATAATGAAATGAACTATATGGCAGTATAAATTACTCAGCAGAAACAACACTTGCAAAAAAACACACACAGTTAATGTTCGGAAAAAATTGGGCAATATTTTAGAGATGCAAAACAAAACTGTGGATTTCGTCAGCCTGAAACAGCTTTTTTTTTTGAAGAATGTCGAATTTTCGATCCCAATTAACTAAAGTGCTTAAATATTTCTCGAATGACATTTATAATTTAATTTAGAACAGTATGTCCATGCTAGCCGTCCCATGGCCGAGTGGTTAGCGCGCTTGGCTACTGATCTAAGGGACCTGGATTCGAGCCCCGGGTAAGGCATGGCTGTTTGTGTCGTTTTTCTGCTGAGGTCCTGCCATCCTCTCAGACCTTCTATTATGGCATATAAACTGACAGGCTCCTGTCAGACCTCTGTGGCAAGCAGCTGCTTGAGGGGGTATTTTTTTTTATGTCCATGCTGGAAGTCGACAACAGCTTAAAACCGCATAGCGATGCTGTGATAAAATGAAAGAGTTAAATAACACTGACAATTTAATACTTTTTAAGGAACAATTTCTCAGTCTCTCCGATATTTATCAGTCTCAACGAACAGTGTTAATTCAGAACGATCTCTTTCTAAATACAGAAGTATTATGCGAAATTGCCCGGCGGAGCATAAAATAAAAATATCTCGAGCAAAATATATATGCCATAGTAGTTTATACGTCATAGCAGAAGATCAATGAGGAAGGCGAGACCACAGCAGAAAAACAACACAAATATTCATCCTTATCCTGGGCTAAAAGAGGGCAATTTGTCTACGTATAATAAAACTGTATTAGAATTCACCATTGATGCTTGATATTCAGCGTGCGAGTCTATTTTAAATAAAGCCAATCATTTAATATTTATTTTTTGTTCTCTGTAGCAGTTGTAGGTATCCAACTATCATTTTCTTGTTGATGTGTAATTTTTATGATTTCTGAATCTAAATGATGGATGAATTTTGTCCCGCGGATTTAGCGTTTTCGAGCGCGATTGCTCCGCGAATCTCTCTTTTTTTTTCCTGCGAAAAATTTACAGTCCTATGTATACTTTGTCCCCAAGAACATATTTTTTTATATATGTAGTAAATTTAATGTATTTATATTCCAAATTGCTGTGATTTTATATTGGATGTTTTAAAAATATTATTGCTAATAAACGTAAGTTTAGAAACATCTTTCAGAGCTATTCCTCTGAACATGTTTTTCTGTTTTGAAGCCCAATGGGAAATGTACTTAAATCATAACTTACATATTTTTTGCAGGATGGTGTCATGGTGTTGAGTGCTACTCATAGATACAAGAAGAAGTATGTTACCACATTGCTGTACAAGCCTATCTAGGTGGAAACGATATTTGCTGGAATGCTTTCTAATTGTGCTCTGGTAAAAATGTGTTGTGTGTAACAGGTTTGCTGCTACCACACCAAAGAAAATCAAATAATTTATTAAACAGGAAATCTGCATTTTAGTTTCTCTTTTTTATTGAAGTATCACTGTATAATATTCAGATATATATGAGGCGTATAGCTGTGTACAGTATTAAATATATATATAATTGTGATACTAGTGTTTAAAAAAAAAGAAACAAGCATTTTGCTGTTTTGCGTATTGTACATAATTTTTGACTGATTTAATTGTCGCCCTCGATATGTTTCATTTAAAGAGCTTTTAAAAGTATATTATATCTTCAATAGACATGTAAACCTCTTTATATATAATCACGTTGTTGTAACTTCAAATAATAAAGTTTTTTGTTTTTCTTAAATGCTTTGTAGCCATCTGTTGCATGGGATTAAAGCTGAATTCGTTACATTATACGAGGTTAGACAAAACGAAAACGTTATATCCCTTGGAAGTATATTGCAGTGGCGAAGAAAAGGAAGCTGTGGTTTCCTTAAAAATCTCATTAAAAAATAAGAAATATAAATTAAATATATGTTAAAGACAGAGACTTGATTTTCGAACACAATACAGTATTTCCCAAGGAAACCCTGTACGGAAAATTTTGGACCGATCAGACAATTTTCTGCAAAGTTCTGGGATTCCCAAAATTTGCAAAAAGTTCGTTAAATTGTAATATCACTGGCGCCGAGAGCACACGACAGCGTACACTATTGACGCTGACAAATGCCGGCAATGAGGGACACAATGTCATAAAATAAGCTATAGCTAGTTTTACGAAAAGGTTATTTCCAAATTTTCGTATGCAGGCACTTAGGTTCATTTTGTTTTAAGAAATAAAATTTTATGGTTTATAGATATAAATAATATATTGCGATTTACATTATATCCGATTCGTCCATTAATTGAAATTACTGTTAGTGTATTCAAGTCACAAAACTATAAACTTCGTTCTCTTTGAAAGCATTCGATATCGCTGAAGTGTTCTTAATAGTTATGTAGATGGCATTACTAAGTGAAAAATGCACTAGAATCCGTACATTCAGGGAATAAGATTTCAAGTAATGCAGGTCAGAGTTCAAGTTGAGAAATTAATCTATTTCTAAGCTTTACTGCAAGGGAAAGATTTTGGCTTTAAATGGTCTGGTTATACGAAAATTTATGATTCAGATTATGCTGATGATTTAGCCCTTTTGGTAAATGATGAGATGAACTGTTTCATTCGAGCTGTAGTAGAGTAGGTTTGGTTATAAACGGAGTAAACTAAAGTGATGAAAATTGGTCAGGTAGGCTGTAGTTCAATTAATCTGAATGGCTGCACTCTTGAAAAGGTGTCTCAGTTTAATTATCTTGCGAGCTATGTAACAGATACTGGTAATGTATGGCATGAGATAAATGAAAGAATAAGTTTCTTCTTAGACTTTTGAATCTGTAGAGGTAGAAAAACAGGTGTAATATAGCTAAGATTAAACTTAGGCTATATAATAGAGCACAAGTTCCACAGACCCCCTGCTGTGCAATTCTGGCGAGTTTGCGCAAAACGTGGTATTTATAAGCAATGTTTTGATTCCCAGTCATGCATAACTTTTGGTGCCATTTTAAGTGTGAAGATGAAAGTAAAATGTAAAATATAAGAACCTCAAACATCCTATTTCACATTATCTTTTATTATGCTAATCGCCATGGTTTGAAAGTTGGCAGCAGGAGATTAATAGCTGAATAGGGATTGCTGCCGAGACTTTTAAGAATCTATGGAAAAGTGTGGAGAAATAGGCGTATACACCTAAAGACTAAGATTGCACTGTCTAATAGTTTGGTTCTTTCTAGGGTTAGTTATAGCCAGGGGCGTAGCGAAGAACTATGGTTGGGGGGGAGAAATCGAAAATTTTCCAACTCGAAATTCAAATTTTGCCAACTGAGCAAACTTAGATTTCGCTCTATGGGGAGGGGGGCGGGTGTAGGCAATTTTCACGAATCTCCTGCATTTTGCCATTTGACTTCCAATGTTGCCAAATCATAATTTGCCATTTGATTTCCAATTTTGCCAACTAGCCATAATTTCACAGAAATTATTTCAATATTTACATCTCGTCTGAATTGTAGCAAGTCTGTGAATTTTCCCTTGATTTGGCTAACTCCTTAATTTCACGAAACTAATCCCAATCTTTACATCTCTCCTAAATTTGACAATTCACTTCAAACTCCACAAGATTTTGCCAAGTTTTATCGATTTTAGCCAACTATCCTGAATTTCACAAACCCAATCCCAATTTTCACAACTCGCCCGTATTTTTCAAGTGGATTCGAATTTTTGCCAACTGCCCTACATTTTGTTGTTTCCTCAATTTGTCCAACACTCCTTAATTTCACAAAACAAATCTCAATTTTCACAACTCGCCTATATTTTACCAAATGGAATCGAATTTTAACAACTACTCTAGATTTTGCCAACTCGCCGTGGTAATTTTACAGAAAAAATCGCAATTCTTACATCTCTGAATTTGCCAAGTCACTTCGAATTTAATCAACTCTCCTTAATTGCACAAGAAAGTCACAATTTTCAAAACTCCACTGTAATTTACCAAGTGGCTTCGAATTTTGCCAACTATCCTCGACTTTGTCAAGAGTTCTTGGTTTTTCCAACTCTCGTTAATTTCACAAAACCAATCCCAATTTTTACAACTCACCTGTACTTTACTAAGTGGTTTCCAGTTTTGCCAACTTCTTTAGATTTTGCCAAGTTTTCTCGATTTTGTCAACTCTATTTAATTTCACAAAAACAATCCCAATTTTCACAAATCGCCCGTATTTTACCAAGTTTCGAATTTTCCCAACTACCCTAGATTGTGCCATCTCGCCACAATTTCACAGAAAAAAATCCCAATTTTACATCTCACCTGAATTTTGTCAACTCCACGATTTTGTCAAGTCACTCCGAATTTTGCCAACTCGCCATAATTTTACAGAAAAAAAATCAAAATTTTCACATCTCAGCTGAATTTTACCAACTCCCCACGATTTTGCCAAGTTATTCCGAATTTTGCCAATTGTCCCAAGATTTTGCCAACTCGCCATAACTTTTCGGAAAAAAATCCTAATTTTTACATATCACTTTAATTTTTGCCAACTTCCCAAGATTTTACCAAGTAACTCCAAATTTTGCCAAATCTCCAAGATTTTGCCCAGTTGTCCCGATTTTACCAACTCCCCAAGATTTTACCAAAGTGGCTTCGAATTTTGCAGTCTCCATTTTCCAAACTGCCTTATATTTGCCAGGTTACCTCGATTTTGACAACGCTTAATTTTCCAAAAGAAATTACAAATTTTCACAACTCACCTAGATTTTACGAAGTCGGTTTGAATTCGCCAACTTCGAATTACTTTGGAGCGGAGCCTCCTCCCATCCCCCCCATGGCTATGCCTGCCCCTGGTTATAGCAGTGGAACTATGCCCCTGGTTATAGCAGTGGAACTTGGACACTTTGTAAACAAGATAGCAGGAAACTAGATGCTTACGCAGTATCTTCTGCCATTACGTGGTTCAACTCTCTAAGTAATGATGAGGTTAGGCAGAGTCGGCAACCTCCTTTAAGCAGCATATTGTGCAGAGAGACTCTGTTGGTTTGGATTGGTTATAGATTGGTGAATAGGGTTATGAACAGTGTGCCTGAAGACCTTAGAAAGAGGGGGAGACCTAGGATGCGGTGGGCAGATAATGTCAAGCATGACCTTGTTAGAATTGGTGTGCAATGGCCAGATGCAGATGTAGCTCAGGACAGATATGCTTGGAGAACTAAATTGCATGGTCTGGTTGGACCTCCGTAGCACATGGCTGCTTGAGGATGATGACAGAAAGTTAATTTAAAATGAAGTTTATTCTCTTGAGTCATAATAAACATTTCACAGATTAACTGTTTTCCTCCGTGCTGTAAATATCTAAGAGATTTTAATGTATAAAACTTTAGTTTCTCATAAGGTTTTTGACGTAATTTTCATTTTTTTTATATTTTATTTTCGTCGATAGCACAAGCTATGGCAATATCAAAAAGGCCAAATGAATTTTTGTGTGAATGAAAAAAACCAACAATATTCATAAAAATATATGTATCTAAAGTTTTACAATTTTCACGCATTTGCTTTTCATAGCAATATAGTTCTGTTTTTGTAAATTTCAGATTTTTTCAAGAGCCACTGAATATATTTCTTACCCTATAGCCGAAGGTTAGCATGCTTGGCTTTTAATCAAAGGGACCTGGATTCGAGCCCTGGGTAAGGCATGGATGTTTGTTATTTGTCTGCTGAGGTCCCACCATCCTCCTGTCTGAGCTCTGTGGCAAGCAGCTGCTTGAGAGGGGGGGGGGGTATTTTTTGCTTTAGACAGGGCCGAAATAACATCTCCATGATATAGCCTTTGTTTCTAACACGTAATGCCAAGTTTAGACAAGCTTCAAACAAGTTGTAGCTTGTTAACTTCGAAAGAACGAGTGCAAATGTACAGATGTGTCATGAAATTTTTTCATGTCCTATGTATACATGTAGAACTCTGTGTTCTGAACAGAAGTTGTGTTTTGTTTTTGAGAAGTTTTACGAACAGTGAACTATGTCATGATTGACATTGGTTGCTCACTGCTTCAAGTCAACCCTGATATTGATTTATTGGTGTTTTCCCTTGACACACAGATGGCAAAACCTATTTCTGATCCACCCAGCTTTACAGTTTACTCGAAGTGGCCTGTACTCGGAAAACTTTCTCCGTCACTGCCCTATATTTTTTTGTAGGCTATGTTAACAATCAACTATCTAGAATACATAGATTACTCATCTTAGTCGTTTTCAGCATCACCAACACGTGATTTCGGTAAACTAAAAACATCCATGACACTTTATGGTACAGAATAATAATCTGTGACTTTAGGGCAACTCTTTGGCAGTAGCGTTTGTGCTCCATAGCATAAACCTGTGTTTCTTTCCCTTTAATATATAATTTTATTTTCATTTATAAAACATTTTAAATTCTCAGACAATGACTGATTGTTGCTGTGCATTCTGATGTTGCAAGCGATATAAAACGAAATGGAATTACCTTTAATAGGTAAGTAAAGAACGATAAAAATCTGCTTGCAGAACATGAGAATCAGGAGAGATCATAAATCTTATAGAAGATTATAACATTTTAAACTTGGAAGGGAGTAATTTTGGGCCTCTTCCTAATGGAAGATTTTTTACCCCATAAATGAAACTCTTAAGTTTACTAATGGATTACTTAGCAATCAATATCCTGTTTCACAACTTGTCTTTTCATTTCTGGAGTAGTGAAAGTGTTAGGGCGTTAATAGCGACCAAATCTTACATCCCTAATACTTCAAGGGAAAAAAATAGCTGGAAAAAAAAAACACTCACGGTCGCTTGTAGAGGGACATGCCCCCCCCCCCCCCCCAAAACCGGATTACTCCTTATAACTGCAATTGCATGTTCAAACATCAAATACATCTGCTGATTACAAAAAAAAATAATGACAACCATCTGACCAGAATGTAAAATTCATAATATAATTCGTTCAATTCTAGTTGCTGCTCTAGTTGGGATATTTAAAAAGGGGTTTCTATATGGTATATTTCTCTCTTTTTGTGATCAATAATATACACTTACAGATGACGCTATCTTACCAACTTAGGAACAGTTCGAAAATTTCGTGTTCGAGGTGAATATAGGAAAAGAATTTCACATGATGTTGTACCATCCATTTAGAGTTATTTTTCATTTCGAAGACATCCCAGATAAAAGAATAAACTGTGTTGGCTCAAAAAATATACACTACTGTGCTGTATAAACTGACAGGCTCCTGTCAGACCTCTGTGACAAGCAGCTGCTTGATGGGGCATTTATTTATTTACTTTTTATAGATTGCGCAACAGGGCAATGCTTATGAAACCTTAAACATATTTGCAGTTAGACAGAAATTTTCGACCTGTTGCTGTCACGTTTTTCATAACGTACCCCATACTGTAAGCGGTTGAAATTATTAGAAAAGAACGAAATATACGATAGAGAACCCGTTTTCAAATATTTCTACTGGTTTAGTATTTAGTTATATTGAATTATGTTAGGAATTTTGCATTTTACTCAGACAATTATCACCCTCATTTTACTGCAATCAACAACTCTATTTAACACTTATTTTACATGAAGAATCAGTATACCAAATATCAAGATACTCAAACCAACAGCTCAAACGTTTATGCGAAATAAGCGCACACAAACTTATACCAGCAATGACTGCTGTGGATTGAGGGAGGTGGGGGGGTGCTTGTCTGTAAGAACACTTGCAGGAAATAGTCGAACCTAGGACATCTCCTGTAGTAAAGTATCACAGGAGACGTCCTGTAGACATGGAACTCTTGAAATTGCTGAAAACGTTTGGCTTTTCCATGAACGATATTCGAACCCACGTCTCCCAGTAACATGCGAAGTCACGGAGAAACCAAATTTGTTAAGGTAACTACACTGGCATAAATTGAAAAAAGAACATCATTAACAATTGAAACCTAATCTATGAGATTTATTTAGTAGAAACAACTTGTTGAGAAAGGATGTGTAAATTGATTCAATGTTTATTTTACCTTTTAATGAGTATTACATTTTACAGAAGGCACATTTTAATAAGGTGTTGAACCTTCCCGAGCTGCAATTACAAGCTTCCAATCTGACATGCAATCGGTCGTACAATTGCTGGATATCACGCTGGGAATTACCATGCACTTTCAACCTTGATGCGTTTTTTCACCAGAGATGGTTGTTGCCTGCTGGTGCTCACCAAAGAGTCTTTGTCTGATCCAGTCCCAGACATTGCTTCATTGGAGACAAGTCAGACCATACTGGCCAAGGGAGTTGGTGCACTGCCTGAGGAGCATTGAATTGCCTAGGTGGACGTTATCCTGCTGACATATCGCATTTGGGATTACACTCAAATATAGCAGGACAACCAGCTGTACAATGTGGCTTATGTACATATTGCTATTCAGTGTACCCTGTACAAACACCAAGCACTTATGAGAATGATAGCTAATCGCTCCCAACACCATGATGCCTGGTGTAAGCCCTGTGTGTCGCTGGTGGATGGCATGATGGAGGAAGCCACTCACCTTGTCACCTTCGGACGTGTAAATGACCATCAGACGCTCCTAAGCAGAATCGGCTTTCATCACTGTAGACCACAGATTGCCATTCTTCCCTAAAATGTTTCGTTCTTGACACTACTGCAAATCACTAATCTGTGCTGCAAACGTGCTCGACTGTTGTAACCGTGCCAGCGGCATGCATGCCCAGGGCCGCCGACAGGGGGGGACTAGTGCATAGGGGCCCGTCAGAAAAAGTGACTATACATTTTCTTACAAAAATTATTCTTAGCTAGGCTATATATCGATCCTATGCTAAAAAGTTTTATGTGACACAAACTGTGTAAGCCTATGTTTTTGCATGCCTGACTGCGCAACAGGCTTTTTTTCCTCTGTATGTCATCATTGTGTCCAGAATAATTGCTGTTAATGATTTGTAAAGATAAAAAGTTTTCAAGGGGGGACCCGAGCATAATATTACATAGGGGCCCATAAATTCTCTCGGCGGCCCTGTGCATGCCCGTAATCCTGCCTCCAAAAGATAATTACCTATCATTCTTGTAGATACCCTTGGTACAACAGATGATCGAATTTATAACGCTTAAGCCATCCGCCCCGCCACCGCCCCCTCCTCACACGTTGAGCCTCTCACTTGCGTCCATAACTCTGTGTTGCCCGTAACCATGTGTGCGAATCATGGTGCAAATGCCTTTCTGACTATCGACGCCACCATCTTCCTTATTCTGTGCGTACCACTGCCGATAGCTCTCGTCCAACAGTCTGCAATTTGACAAAAAGACCAACCTGCTTCCGAAAGATCCACTATACGACCTCGCTCAAACTCTGCCAACTGAAGAAATGTTGCGCACCTGAGTCGTCCATGTATGGTAGTTTCTTCAAACAGCACTAAACATGACCCAAGATGAATAACTTCTTTCGTAGATAGTATAATCATATTCGATGTACCGGGTAATAATTTTACTCCTAACCATTTCCATCATAAAGATATGCCTATTTGGCATGAGTAAGAAAAAAATATATAAGTAAACCACCCTTAGGTGGGTCTCTAATTGCAAACATAAGAAAAGCCAAAAATAGCAGTAAAAATGTATGAGAAACCTAACGGATATGTCTCCTCAGAGAACGCTACCATTTTAGGCCTCTTGTACTTGTTCAAAACAGTATGATCGTAAAGAATCAGAAAAAAAATAATCTCAATGGGATTTTTTTGGTCACAGCCTCAAAAAAAACTTTTTGAGCTGCGTTTTATATGTATATATATATATGGTCGATGCCCAGATCTTTATGGAGTTGTCTGTTAGTGACAAACCAGGGGGCATCAACGCAGTTCTCAAAATCTTGTTCTGTAAGACCTTAATCTTACGAATATTCTTGGGTGCATTTAGCCCATATGGTATATTATTCGCCCCCCCCCCCCTCCGAATATTCGCCCATATGGCTAAAGCATAGAGAATCACCGGTCTGATGATCATAATAACTTCCTTCTTCACGCCCTAGTCCTTAAATATGCGCTGCGTACATTTGAATGTTGTCGTTCTCAGTGACGTCATTATTTAATCCAATAACTTTTAATCTTAGATCACTGTTTCTGCTGACCTTAACTATTAACACATTATAATAAGACGTTCCTAAAGGAATTCCTTCTGGGTGTTTTTTTTTAATTTCCACTGCTAGGTTAGTTTTGCACATGCACACACAAATAATCATTGCTGTAACTAGACATACAATGGATGTTGTATCCTGTGCCAATTCCTTGAACTATATGCCCTTACCAATGAAGTTTTGCTTAGATTCTGTCCAATTTCCGCCAGTGTATTTCATTAGGACATATCCGTTCCATTCTTTCCTCCGTGTTTCGTATTTTGTGTGCAATGATTGCACTGTAACCGTGTAAATTAGCATCCTTAGCTCGTTGATCAATGTCGTTGATCATCAGCAAAGCTGACTTTCAGATGCATTTTTGTGATTAATTTATGCTAGAAATTGTTAGCAGGGTGAAAAAGGTGTTTTTATTGTGATCTCAGTTAACTGTAGAAATAAGCTAGATCAAATTTATTAATTTGCTGAACGAACCGCAGTTAAAAATGCCGGTCATGAAAGACAGTAATATTGTAAAGATAGCTGTGGAAATGGACGATCAAGTTCCCCAGCTGATTGAATTTGATCAGAAACGTCCACTGGCAGCAATAATCCAAGATTTGTGTACAACTTGGGGAATAATGGATGCTGAGCAGTATGCACTACAGTTTTCGGATAATGCTCACAATTATATTACAGAAAAGAACAGAAATGAAATAAAAAATGGCAGCGTACTCAGGTTGACTTTCTCATCAACTAAGACCGCCCAAGAAATTTTGGAGAAACTAAATTTTGGAACATCAGACGAAAAAAAAGGAGGGCTTCGGCGATTATCAAAATTATCTGCAGATTACACTTTTGCTCTTGAGTTCATAAACAAACAAGGCTCAAACTTCTTAATAAACATGATAGAAGGAGGAAACTTTACTGGTGAGCTTATGGCATTGACACTTCAATCATTTGTTGAACTCATGGATCATGGGATTGTGTCTTGGGATAATTTGCAACCAAAGTTTATTGGAAAGATAGCAAATCAAGTTAATTCACAAATAGCATCACAAGATTCACGATCGCTGCAGGCATCACTGGCAATACTGGAATCACTGGTATTAAACAGCTCAGGAAAGTATCCCCTTGTAGAGCAAGAGGTGACACTCCCAAATTTAATTATGCATTTGCAGTCGACTGTTCCAGAAATACAACAAAATGCTATAGCTCTAATCAATGCCCTTTTTTTGAAAGCTGATTGCAGTAAAAGAAGGGCAGTTGCTGGTACATTATCATCACGCCATATTAGAAATGTAATATTAACTCACATAATTCAAACTCAGCATGTAGGTGCAGAAATGGCTCATCAATTGTATGTTTTGCAAACCTTATTGTTTAACCTCTTAGAAGACAGGATGAAAACAAAACTGGATCCTCAAGATCCTGAAGCCAGGGAAAAAATCTTGGAATTAAGAAAAATTGCATTTGACACTGATAATGAGACTGCCAATTCTGTTGGTAGAAAAGGGGGTGGATATTCAAAAGATTATAAGAAACTTGGTTTTAAGAACCATGTTAACCCAGCCGAAGATTTTACTGAAACACCACCAGGTATGTTAGCTTTAGATAATATGATCTATTTTGCACGTAATCATACAGAAAGCTATACGAAAGTTGTTCTTGAAAATTCGTGTCGTGCAGATGAACACGAGTGCCCGTTTGGAAGGACAAGTATTGAGCTTACGAAACTTCTCTGTGATATTCTAAAAATTGGTGAACTGCCCACAGAGCAAGGTCAGATATACTATCCAATGTTTTTTACCCATGATCATCCATTTGAAGAGTTTTTTTGCATTTGTATTGTTTTGCTTAATAAAACCTGGAAAGAAATGAGAGCAACAACAGAAGATTTTGCTAAAGTAGTAAGTGTCGTAAAAGAACAGATAACCCGAGCGCTAAATTCTGACCCATCACCTGCCACATTAGAAAAATTTAAAAGCAAATTGGCAACTTTGACATATAATGAAATAACAAATCTTTGGCAACAAGAGAGATCAAATAGGGAAGAGTGGGAATCCCAGGCTAGACCTATAGTTGAGCTACGTGAGCAAATAACACCTGATATAATGAATTTAATTCAGAAACAAAGACTGCAGTACTTGTGTGAAGGTACAATGTTTACCAAATATTCAAATAAAGGTCAGCGTATAAAAGATAAGTTTTGGTACTGTCGCTTGTCACCAAATCATAAAGTTTTCCATTATGGTGATTGCGATGAAAATAGAGGTGTTCCTTCATTAGAAGAACTTCCACATAAACTTCAGGTCGTGGAAATAAAAGCTATTGTTATCGGTAAAGAATGCCCTCATATGAGAGAAGTAAAACGAACTAAATCAACTTTTTCTTTGGCATTTTCTTTGATTCCTGATTCAGACCAAGAATCTCTTAATTTTGTTGCACCAAATGATAAAGAATTTGATTATTGGACTGATGGTATTAATGCTTTACTTGGAAACAAAATGACCAGTAAAGAAACAAAAAATGATCTTGAAACACTTCTTAGTATGGACATAAAGCTCAGATTACTGGATACGGAGGGTGTTGATATTCCAGAAAATCCACCTCCGATTCCAAAAGATCCATCAAATTACGACTTTTGCTATGACTTTAAATGAATTACTAAACATCTTGTTTTAAGAATTTGCTACTGCTAGGTTAGTTTTGTGCACACACACAAATAATCATTGCTTATAACTAGACATGTAATGGATGTTGTATCCTGTGCCAATTCCTTGAACTATGCCCTTACCAATGAAGTTTTGCTTAGATTATGTCCAATTTTGAGCTGTTCTGTGCTTGCTGTGACCACACCATTTGCACTTCCCT
The DNA here is from genome assembly GCA_038380435.1 of Ryuthela nishihirai. Taxonomy (NCBI): domain Eukaryota; kingdom Metazoa; phylum Arthropoda; class Arachnida; order Araneae; family Heptathelidae; genus Ryuthela; species Ryuthela nishihirai. The sequence goes on from JAWZYU010000027.1 coordinate 10,664,558, forward strand.
AGTTACAGCCTTGCTTCTAAAGTTTTATTGTTGTAAACAGTTTATTATTTTACTATCAGATTTTACTGTGACTGAAAATTTTAAGTCAGTGTTTTATGTGAATTTAATGCCACTTGTTTAGAATATAGGTTGTCATAATCCATTTACTATAGGATAATTGTTTTGTAATATAAATTTTATATTTGTTGTTTTTAATGTTAATCAATACTTTTTGATTTGTATATTTCATTCTGACATTCCAGATACTGTTCTTTCTTATACTAAAAATCATTCAAAATTCCCTAGTTTTTATTAGATTATATATATTCAGTAAAAAATAATCTAGAGACCAGTCACATTAGAAATGGAATAAAGAAAAATACTCTTAATGTCAATTATGTAATAAGGAAAATTAATATTACAACTTGCTGTAATAATATAAAAGTACTGGAAAAGGTAAAACACTATAAGAAATTGGTTTTGCAATAAATGATTTTAAATATATTCTCAATATTTTTATGAATATTTCAACATAAATGTTTAATATATGGATATCTTCACTGTGATTTATTTTTATTTATAATTGTATACCTCATTCTGGGAGCTGGTGCATTTTGGTCTTTTAGCTGTCAAAATGGACTTTTTTGGAGTCTGCAATAAATCATCTGCCTCTTGTGCATGCTGAGAGTAAGGAATGCAGAGGATTCTCTCTCCTATAGAACAATAGAGAATGCTTATTGCTTTAGCTGTATGTAGGCAGGGCTGGTGCAAGGGGTGATCATTTGCCCAGGGCTCCATGGTACAGGGAGTGCTGAAGGCACCCATGTCAGTTATTAGATCTATATTTATAGTTGAGTTCTTCAAAACTACTATATGTTTATAGGAGACAAGTAGGGTCGGATTTCTCATAAGGCACTTTAGGCATTAATGTAATTAATTATATCAGTTCAATTCTAGGAACAATAAAGTATAAGTATCCATGGTATAAAGAGTAATTGCACTTTTTTAAATTATTCTCTTCTGACCGTTGAAAGTGAAGTTTTAAAAGAATATGGATTATGAAAATATACAACATGTTACTTACCTATTGCGATATTCCATATTTTGGTGAATAGGAAACCTCATTCAAAGTTCTCTAACTTTGAAAATAAGCTTTTTTACAGAGAAATGCAACAGGAGATAAATTATAGATCTCATTCAAATTTATTCAACTCTCAATTTAAACACTATTCCTTTAAAGGTGTTGAAACCGAATTATTTAACAGCATTGATTGCCAAACTAAACACTTTCAAAATTAATGGAGACTACAAAAAATTGAAAGCAATTGGTGAAAATTTTCAATTTCCCATAATGCTTTATTTCATGATTTGTGAACTTTCAATATATATCCTTCCATTCACATGGAAGTATCCTAGCACATTTGGTAATTTTGTATAATTTGTTCATTCCTACAGCAAGAAAAACAAGGAAAGAAAATGTCTGGATATTAATAATTTGAATTTTAACCGTCATCAGTCTCACTCAGGTTTTGTAACATGAATGATTGCACTGGGTCTGAAAGACCTACGATATGTTTCTTAACATTAAACACTTATTTGTCTTTTCTTATTAAATTATTTTTTATTAATTTAAAACATATTCTTTTCTCTGATGTATATATTAAGCTATTTTAGGTCATAAATGATAGTGCTAATTTATTTTTAATTCCACAACTAATATTTCACAGTTTTATACTTGTGAATGACATCAAAGCATTTCTAGATATCAGACAAGAATCTGCTATGTATCTGATAGGGTCTGCTTGTATGTTTCTCTGTTTTTAGGAACTCCGTATTTTTCCTCCCCCCAAAAAATGGCTCACCACCCCCTTTTAAAAACTGGTAGAAACTGCTTCTAAGTGGCCAAACTCTCTCCTGTTTCCTCTGATCATAATTTAGACCAGGGATGCTCAAACCTTAGCCTGTGGGCCACTTGTGTCCTGATGGATCCCTAATTGTGGCCCATGAACACAACAAAGCTTCCAAAAAATATTTTTGAAATATATATAATAGCATGACATGTGCCAAATTTTCAAATTGGCTCACGACTTCCAAAAGGTTGAGCACCCCTGACCTAGACCAATGTAAGGATTTGGACCCCCAAAGCTGCCCTCCTCACAAAAAATACTCCCCCCCCCCACCTTTAAAGAGTGGTGGGAACTGCTTCTAAATAGTAAGCGCTAGAACTGCCAAACTCGGTACACTGCTTCCCCTAATTGTAACTTAGATCAACAGTAACATTAGGAAACTCTAAATTTATCTTCACCTAAAATATTACTCCCTCCCTTGGAAAAGTAGTATGAATTACTTACTTCTAAAAGGTAAAATTCAGCAATACTACCCCCTCCCTTGGAAAAGTAGTATGAATTACTTCTAAAAGGTAAAATTCAGCAATACAGCTTCCTCTAATCTTAACTTAGAGCAATGTAAGGGTTACAATCCTTAAAAATTTTCCGTCCCTGAAAAAATTCCCTGTGCAAAAAAAAAGGGGGGGGGGGCATGAACTGCTTCTAAATGATAAGAGGTCGAACCACTAAATTCAGTGTACTATTCCTGAAACTGAAACTTAAAGTAGTGAAAGAGTGGGGCAATAAATTCAATATTTCTTCCCCCTCAAAAAATGGCTTCCTGGAAGTTCTGATATTTTCTTGAGGGGAAAACATGGAGGAATTTCTTTTAATACAAATATTAATTTTTTTAAATGATGAGCTATGATTATCAAATTTGGTATACTACTTTCCCTAATAGCAGATTAAAGAAATGTAGGGATTTGACCTCCCATCTCCTCCTTCTCCACAAAAAAGTGTTCACACACACACACACACAAATACTGGAGAATTTATCCTAAATGATGAAAGGTAGGAGTGCAAAATTTGGTACACTCATCCTTGCTTTAACTAATGTGGAGTTTTCATCCCCAACCATCACTCCTAAAAAAGCCCCTCTATATAAAGTAGGGAAAAGAATTTTTCCTAAACACAGTTTCATCATGGCTCTAACAATCTAAGGATTGAGTGCCCACTCCAAAATAAAAAAACAGGAGTTTGGCAAACCATTAAAGAGCCTAATGAATTCAAATGAATGCCTAACACAAAAGAATTTTTCATTCATCTCTTAAAAGGTTTCGTTTTCCTCACCCCTCCTTTTGGTAAGGGGAAAAATTTGCTGCTGGTACAAATCTCAACCTGATCACATCCTACCAACAAAATTTTAAATTTCTGGCTTGAATAAATAATTCCCAATACTTGTTCAAAGTTTTGTATTTTAAAATTTCCACTTTTAGAAGACAATAGTGAAGTTTTTTTTTTATTTTTGGCCTTTAGTATTCTTTACTGGTGAATATGTGAACTAATGATGATTGGAGAAATGCAAATAGTAAACTTTACTAGCACCTATGTAGCACATAATGAATTTTTAATTTATCTCTTAAAACAAAAAGTTGAGTTTTATTACCCCCATGGGGATAATAAATAAAAATAAATACCCCCTCATGCAGCTGCTTGCCACAGAGGTCTGACAGGAGCCCGTCAGTTTATATGCCATAGTAGAAGGTCTGTGAGGATGGCAGGCCCTCAGCAGAAAAACAACACACACAACCATGTCTTACCCGGGGCTCGAACCCAGGTCCCTTAGATCAGTAGCCAAGCGCTTAGATCAGTAGGGGAACAAATTGTTGCTGCCAATGGCAAACCTCGACCACCAAACTGTACCACCAAAATTTCTGGCACAAACAGATGGTGTGTAATATTGGTTTTAAAGTTTTGCATTTTCCAACTTTTCCTCCATTAAAGGGTGATTTTAAACTATTGCGATATTTGGAAAATATGAAAAGTAATATAACATCAATACCTAACCTGCTAAATAATTTTTAATTTATCTCTAAAAACAAAAAAAAGTTCACACTAGGTGTCAGTTAAATGAGTGTTGAATAAATTAGGTTTTTACATAATTCTATTATTACATGTGATCTGATCTACAATTCTATTACTACACTACATCTGAATATTTTTCACTTCAAAATATTAAATTATTTTTGTGACAACAAGAAAAATCAGAGATACTGCCCAAATAGTTCTACAGATGGTTGAGTTGGGTCTGTGAGATTCATTAATTACAATTATATGTCCTCTCAAAAAAATAATTGGCCGATTTAAATGAAATGCACCAAGGTGTAGTATAGAAATGGCTGAAAGGTACTAAAAAGGAATGGGTCCTAGTTTGCATCATTTAGAAAAAAATTCGAGATACAAAATCATCTGTAAGATCCAACATAACCAACAGAAAGTTATTAAATGCAATTGATATATATGATATACTGTGTATAACATTTATTACTTTAACTTTGAGGTATTTTGGTAACAGAACTGCTACAAAATATCTGAAATTACCTATTTTCATGGTTGTTAATATAAAATGGTTTTGTTTTCTAGAAAATTTGAAACATGCCACAGAGCACTCTGGCATGTATCTAGAGAGTTGCAGGTTTGATTCCTGCCACATGTGCAATAATTTTTTTCAGATGAATAATTGTCAAATGCCACGGGCAACTGCGCACTACCGCTCTTTGTGCCTAGGGGTATTTCAGATGTAAATCCAGGTTTTGTAGAAAAAGCATTTTTAAAATATAAAAGACAATATATTAGACAATCAGTTTTTTATAATTAAAAAACATTTGTTTCGCTTGGTATTATATTTACCATTTCGTCGACTCTGTATAAGGGCAGTGTGCCAGTAGCCTGACAGGGAACTAATATTTGGGAAGCAGCTGATGATAAATGTGAATAGTGGATCCATGTGTATATGTTCATAGGGGAAGTCAATAAACTACACTATGGGATAACAACATGTGAAGGGATGCCCTCTGGTAGAGTTCTTAGTTGGATCATTCCATGAAATTTATAATTTTGGAAAAAATTATGTAGCTTTATATAGTTAAAATATAGACATTTGCATACGTTGTGCATTAAACTTTATCTAACATTTGTACAAAATTTGAAGTATGGTCATTTTCTTGATAATAAAAAAATATGGACCATTTATCTGTTATTGATAAAATTCGACTTCTGGAAACTGCTGCAATATGTTTGTCCATGTGATTTGCATAGAGCACAGTTTTAACTTTGAATTTACTTACAGGTAAGATAATTAAAATTTCTATTTTGAAAAGCATTCGTATCATAAATGAATAGTCAAATAACGGTTTCTTTAAGTTTTCAGAAAAATGAGCTAATATTTTAACTTTGTTGTCTGTCTGTTTTTACATTCAAGTTCTTTGTTTTTAGAAACAATTTTTTATGTGTGTTGGTTAGATACTGATGAAATGCGATTTGCACTTTTGGTAACCCCTAATAACTATAATTGCACTCTCTAAGTAGGAAAAGTTGAAAATGCACAATTTTAAATATTCGAGCAATGTTAAAAATACAAATTATGTTAGAAATATTAGTAGTGAAATTTGAAGGTCACATGCAAGTTTTTTACAGATAAAAAATACATTTTGGGTTGGATGGTATTGATAAACTATTATGATTCATACTTTTTGAATCTCTAATAGTTTTAATTGCACTTTTAAATTTTTTTAATGCATATCATAAGCTATGTATAAGGGCTAGAAACCTGATATTTTAGTTGTGGAATGTGATGATCAAGGGGTTTACATTAGCAGCAAAATTTGTCCACCCCCAGGGGAGTGGAGTAAAGCAACTTACTGTTTTAAGAGATTGCAGAAAAATTGTTTTTGAGATGAATAGGAACAAAGGAAATATGATGATTAAATTTTCATATCTTCCAAAAGGCTTTACATCATTGGAGTGGGCTAAATGTAAAAAATATGGAGTAATATTGTGAACGATATATTTGTAGAAATTCTGCTAGTAGAATGTATTGATCAAAAACAGATACCTAGGTAATTTACTAACGGAAATATAATTTATTGTCACGTATGTTTTAATTAAATTACAGATGCTTAAAATTTGACTGGTTCTTTGTTTTTAAAAACATAGTATTTTTAAAATTATCAATGATATTTTAACATAATTGTTTTATATTCACCAACTAATTTACCCTTTAACCCTAAAGGATGAGAAAACAACTTTTTCATTTTAAGGAATAAATGAGAAATTCGTTTTGCATTGTACAGGGTTAATATTAAATTACTATTTGCATTTTTGAATCACTCATTAGTATGAGTTATTCTGTTCAAGGATGTAAAATTTGGAAAATGAAAAACTTAATTTTAAAAATTTAGAAATTTTCCCATTTTCACACTCTAGGAACATGCTTAGTTTGTCTTTGCCAAGACATTGACCTTGGAATAAATAAAATAAATAATAAAAAAATACCCCCTCAAGCAGCTGCTTGCCACAGAGGTCTGACAGGAGCCTGTCAGTTTATATGATACAAGATTTAATTTCACCTTGGAATACCTCTTTGAAATGAAATCTTGTATCAAATAATAATTTAAATAAAATATATGAATACTGAAGTTTTGTATTTAGTGTATCTATATTGCCATTCTGGATTTTTCATGGTCAATGGACCTTAGAAAATACTATCCTTTTTCTTTTTTGGGGTTTGAAAAACCCTGCCATTTAGAGTGTATAATTAGTAATAAAATAGGTAAATATATTTCCCCCCTCATTATCTACAAAATGACTAGTTCAAATACTGTGTGAAAGATGATATCTACCGTGAAGGGAAAAACAAACTTTTAAGCTAAAATTGTTTTTTTTTCTTTTGCATTAATCATTACTTTCATTCCTTTCACAGAGTGGCCCAAAAGTCTTTCTCTACAGAAATGTTTTTTTTTTCTTTTTATTAATAATAAAAATATTTACTTGTAATGATTTAACAAAACAAAAATATGTTAATATTTTTAATGCATAAAAAATTCGAGCAAATTTCTAAAGAAATCATTGAATAGAATCCCAGGAAACTAAACGTTAGGAGCCTAAATTATCAAATTAGATGGCATTTTATTACCATTACATAGGAAAAATATCAAAATAATTTTCAATATTGAATTTCAGCAGAAAATTATAGAAATCAAGTAAGTTCGAAATAAATCACTGAAATACAAAATAGTTGCATATTTGGTTTTATAATTTTAACCCTTCAAGAACAGGTTAATCAATCAGAGTGTAGATCAGTAGTCAATGACCCTTGTAGATGCTGAGCAACTGCCACAATTTTACTGACTGTTAAATGAAAAAACAAAAGTACTTTTTAACCTTGACTTTCAACTGAGTTCAGCAATAAAAAACTAGAACGCATATCACTTCTAACATGTATGGTAATCTCGTTTCAAAGAGAAGTTTTCATTTACTTACTTTTTCACTCCTTGTGGTTAATTCGAGCTAATGAATGACGGGGAAAATACATATAGCAGTATTAGTAATAATGCGACATAAAAAGTATTTGTCTTTAATTCCCCAAATTTAAAAAGTCGCATTTTTCGCATCCCTATGAAAAAAAAAGATTGTTCCTGTTAGTGGAATATCTCGACACTCTAAAGCCAAAATTTCAAATTTCTACCCTAAACAGATCACTTGCAACATTTGTTAAAAGTTTTGCAATTTCCGTATTTAGTGATCTCTAAAAATATAAATTAAGACTACTTAAGGATTTAAAAAATTTATTGTCAATTCAAAATAACTTTTTTTTACAAATAATATTCTCTGTTTGTTTTTAAATTATTATATATTGGTAATAGCTTTATGTTGCCAAAATGTAATTTATTATTTAGTTAAAATACTTCCAAAATAAGCGATTTCATTCCATTGAGTTTCACATTTTTAAACAGAAAACATTTTGTTATTAAACGTAATGTATTACTATATCAATGTCATGTCATTTATTAAAATAAATAATAATGAATACCCCTTAAGCAGTTGCTTGCCTTAGAGGTCTGTCAGTTTATACGCCATAGAAGGTCTGTGAGGTTGGCGGGACGTCAACCTCACAGACCTTCTATGGCGTATAAACGATCGAGCCCCGGGTAAGGCATGGATGTTTATGAATACATAAACATCCATGCCTTACCCGGGGCTCGAACCCAGGTCCCTTAGATCAGTAGCCAATCGTGCTAGCCACTCGGCCACGGGACGGCTCATGTCATTTGTACGTTGTACAAATCAAGAAAATAAAAATACTTTGTTATTTAATATCATGTATTAATATATAAGTTGAATAATAAGTTAATGTTGTCATTTACATATTGTACAAATTCGGAAAACATATATCTATAAAAAAGTTTTCCAGTTACATCCTAAAATAGTTGTGTTTGTTTCACAGCAATCCTGGGCATAAGAAAGCATCGTAACCTTCACATTCCACCACCAAAATTTAAAATTTCTAGCATATATCATTTGCAATATAACAAAAAATTTCGATTTTTTTCGTCCATTATAGGAAGCAATTACATAATTTGGAAGATTTCGGAAGGTGCAAATCGTAATATTTCATCAGTCCAAGAAGAATTTTTATCTCTAAAAACACACATATCTTAGAACATAAAAGTTGCGTTTACCCATATTGGGGGTAGGGAGGGCAAACGCATTGTTGGCAATTGAAACTTCACTACTTTCCATCACCAACGTTTAAATTTCTAGCATAAATACATAGTTTGTAATAGTCTAAAATTTTGGAATTTTCGACGTTAGAGGGCACCATTATAACTTTTGGAAAGTGCGAATTGTAATATTTCATTGTTACCTATTTGTCACATAGATGATTTTTAATTTATCTTTAAACCAAAAAAATTCGATGTCTACAGAGAACATTTCTTTTTTTTAAAAATCGAAACAAGAAAAGAACGATAGAACTTTTTTTTCCGCAAGTAATGAAGGGAAGGAGGGCATTTATTTTTAGATTTTATAAAAATATTTAACAAAAATCGGAAAATGTTTTGATTATTAAATTTAATTAGCCTTTTCCAAAGCGACGTTGAGTGGTTAGTGCACTTGGCTACTGATCAAAAAGTCCTGGATTCAAGCCATGGATAAAGTAGGAATATATTTTTTGTGTTGGCTTTGGCTGAGGTCTTTCCTTTTTTCCACAGATTCCCATTGTGTACTAGACAGAGGCTACTGTCAAAAAACAGGTGTAATTTATTTTTAACTTTATTTATAGGGAATAAAAAGGAATGGTTTTGCAAATGAAAATTTATTTAAAAATAAACTAACAACCACAATATCCTGAATACAGCCAAAAGATATCAGAGATGATTAATGAATATTCTATAGTCGTTTTATATATCTTATGGATACTTTCTAAATATTGTGGTTGTATAGGTAGCAACTCTTCCATTAGTCCACCTGGGGCACTATTCCAAAAATAATCACAAACAAGAAGAACGCATATGGGATAATATTTTTCGTTTACCTATTCTTTATCTCTTTAAAAGTTATATTTTAGCTAACGGATGACGTGGTAAAATGCATAATAGTATTTTATTAGTAATTATACAACAGAAAACAGATTTTGTCTTTTGTTCCTTAATTTTAAAAGGTTCAATTTCCCACACCCTTCTGACAAAACTTGGTACATTATTGCTGTCGGTGGAATATCTTTTGAATAGCTCCCACCGATATTTCAAATTTCGGTCATATACAAATCATTTGCAAAAGTCCTTAACAATTTTACCGTTTAAATATTTAGTGATCTGTAACGATATAAATTAAAACTACCTAAGTATTTGAAAAATGCGAATTATAATATTTCATTAGCACCAATCCAACTACAAAAAAAAAAAGTTCCCCCTGGGGAAAGGATCAAGTCATTGTTGTCAATGGAGACTTTGTAACCTTCACATTCAACCACCAAAACTTCAAATTTCAGCATAAATACATCGTTTGCAATATTCGTTTTAAAATTTTCCACCATTACAAGGTGCAATTATAGCTTTTGCGATATTTGGAAAATGCAAATCGTAATATTTCGTCTATACTTATCTAACGGAAACTCACATGCCCTGAAATATGGAGCCAGGTCGCCACTTTGCAGTGGCCCATGACACTTGATTGGCTGATTCTACCAAGGCAACCAATAGTTGAAGATCTTGTTAGCAAAAATTTTCATTTGAGTGTGGGTTGCCAACTTTTTATTTTGTTACGGAAGGGCATTAGATATGAAATGTGTTAAACATCAGGAAATAATAATAAAAAATAAATACCCCCTCAAGCAGCTGCTTGCCACAGAGGTCTGACAGGAGCCTGGCAGTTTATATGCCATAGTAGAAGGTCTAAGCTGCAAAAAATTAGTTTTGCCGTGAGTGGTATTCGAAGCCACGTCTCCTGGAAACAAACCAGTTATGCTAACCACTATACCATCATCGGAAAACGGTTTTCTTCAGCTGGTGTAACATAAACTTTCCAGATTTTTTTTATTTGATTCGGACAGTGGCGCCATCTGTCCGGGAAGTGGAGAACTGTGTTCTCACATAGAGATGGAATTTAATATTTGTCACTCACGCTCATGACGTTAGATTAATAATTCACTTCTCTCACTTCACAAATGAGCAGCTAGACTTCCTATTTCTTCAAAGCTCTTTGTTACTTGGCACAATCCAAATGACGATAGTGGTTCTTCACCTTTGATATGTTTTACTGATCCTTCAGTAGTGCGAATGTCACAGACTCTAAATTTATATTGTAAAGCTTAACCGGCAGAGCTTTATCATGGCAATTGCAAATACAAGTAAGAAGGTGGGAGACCCAGCTTCCATTCTAACTTTTTACAGCCGATTAACGTTATATGCAAATTACTACCAGAATAAAATTGTGGTTTACAAATCACAATAAAAGCAAGCGGACGTTATTTTCGCACATTAAACTGTTCTAGCATTTGGAACGAATGCCTTTTTATGTATGAAATTAACGTTGCTTGGTGGGTTTATTGTGCATATGCACCTTATTTGTAATTGTGTGCAGCAGCGCCCTTTATTGGCGAAATTTTGAGCTATTTTGTTCTTGATGCCATAAAAAAATACGACACCTTTGTGAATATTAATCTGATTATTGCATATATCTCTCACTCAGATCTCTCGCAATAGGATTATACTTTTACTTTTGAATTAAATTTAGGAACCACCCGTAGTTTTTTGATTCGCACAACATAAGCAATTTTCTCCCTTATACTTTTTTTGCTTCTGGGATGAAGAATTCACAATAAAGTATTAAAAGTATTGTGGCACTAAGTATAAAAATGAATTATTTGATTTGTAAACGTTACTGCATATTGAATATATATTAATTTATGACAATTTTTACATTTGATAAAAAAACCGTATTCGTTCAAATTGTTATATCCGTTTCGATTACATTATCTTTTTTCTCTGAATTTGGATATTTTTTTACTTTCTGCGAATTGTTTTTTTTCCTTAAAATTCTGCGACATCAGAAATTTAACAATTTAAAATTATGATAAGTTGCAAAAGGAAATACAGAGGTAGTCAAAAATTATCCACACTTTCGCCATAATACATCTTTAGGTTTGTCACACTGCCTTCTGCACATGCATGCTTAGACTTGATACTACTGTGGTCACGTTATCGAAGTTTGACCTTGATAGCGTCATTGTTCTTGTTTCTGTTTCAGTTTAACCATGCCCGCTCCGCTAGCAGTGTGCACCAAGGAGGAACAAAGAGCAGTGATTCGATTTCTCTGGTCGGAGGGTGTGCCAGGGGCTGAAATTCATCGGAGGCTTGCAACACAATACGGGGACACTGCTGTACCACGTAGAAGTGTGTATGAGTGGATCGAGAAGTTTAAAAGTGGACGGACAAGCGAGATGGGTGCCAAGAGAGCTTACCACAGATCGTAAGCTCAAACGTGTTGAGATCTGCAAAGCTTACTCGACCGCTACAACAATGAAGGCAAAGAATTTTTGAGCAGAATAGTCACAGGAGATGAAACGTGGGTCCATCACTATGAGCCAGAATCCAAAGAGCAAAGTATGGAGTGGAAACACCCAAATTCGCCAACGAAGAAAAACTGGTTGGGAACCAACCAAAAACCTTCTTTGAGGGAATACGCAAGCTTGTGGACCGCTGGACCAAGTGCATCGAGGGAAGGAGACTATGTGAAAAATGATGTGGTTGTTCAACTCCTACATTTGTGTAAATAGAAAAAAATAAAGTGCGGAAAATTTTTGACTTTCCCTCGTAGTTGGTGTAGGGAAATTTCTGACATTTCATGTTTATTTTTCCTAAAATGCATAAAAACATATATTCTGAAAAACATGTGGAGTTATGGCTCTTACTTTAGTGACCTTTACTTTTCCTCAATAACAAGTTTCTACACGACCAAAATGTAAACTTCTTCCCACATTCACTCCTTAGGTGGGTGAGACAATCTCTTTCAAATCCACATGACTTTACTTTCATTAATGGAGTATTGAGAAATTGGAACTCTACATTTCTCCAAAGTGTTGTTGTTCATTGTAGGAATTATTCAATGTATAAAAAATGGTAGCTAGGTAGTCACTGGAAGGAGAGCTATGCACCAATCCCCTGTGATGACGCATAGAACCGGCCAGGTAGGCACATAATGTCCAACCCCGCCTTCTCGTGGTGCAGACCGTTAGTACCTTTCAAAAGAGATACTCTCTTCTGCAAGTGAACAGAAGGGGAGGGCTGCCAGATTAGTTTGGCCTACTGATCTGGACAACTCTGGCTACTTTTCTTTTTTTTCTACCCTGCTGAGGAGTGGTCAACCACACAGGATCCTGGTGCTGACCATATAAACCCACTGGACTGGACAGATATATGGCTCTGAGCTGGATTATGGATCCTGATTTAGCTGCACTGGTGGGCTTCTGTGGAGGGAAAATCTTCCGCTGTTTTCTGTTTGTTTGTGGGTTGACAGCCCCAAGTGAATAGATTCACAGGATATGTTTATCAGCTGGTGGATAATCCTGAGCAGAAGTCATCGCAGGCACCTGAACCCTTTGCTTCTATTCGCATCATCAAATTCTACGTTGGAGGAAGTCTTCCAGTGTAAATGGCTTCAGCCTTTAGTAGTGGGGGAACGGATCTTTGCCCCATGTCTGCGATTAGGGGGCTGTTTGATATTGTCGGCATTCCCTCTCTCAATAAACATAGTTTCTTTAAACATCCCACTAACCATTTTCTCTCCATAGGTAGTTGGAATGTGAGGACTCTGCACACAGCCTTTTCTCTTGATGTCCTCACACAAGAATTCCACTATTATAATTTAGATATTCTCGGCTTGCAAGAGACCAGATGGACAGATAAAGGTCAGATTCTTAAAAATAATCTTAAATTTCTCTTTTTCAGGGAGGGACGACAATAAGCATCACCAAGGCGTGGGTCTGCTTCTCAGCAGATACGCTAGTGATGCTCTTCTAGGATACGAGTGCATTAATGAAAGGTTTCTTACAGCAAAATTTCAGACAAGCATTAAAGACTTGAATGTCATCTACTGTTATGTCCCCACTGAGGATTCCGATGAGGATGAGAAGGATAGGTTTTATGAACAACTTCAGGATATTTAGAATTCTGTCAAGAAAGGAGATATTACCCTTGTTCTTGGTGACTTCAATGCCAAAGTTGGTACTGACTCTGACCTTTGGGGAGGGGTGATTGGCCCTTTTGGTATTGGTAGCTGCAATGGCAATGGGCAACGTCTCCTACAGGTAAGTAAACTCAATGGTTTCAGAATAGCTAACACATATTACAAACACCGCGACATACATAAATGCACATGGGTTTCACCTGATGGGCTGCATAGGAATGTGATTGATTATATATTAATTAACAGCAAATGGGCTAGTTCTGTTAGAAATACCAGGGCATATAGGGGAGCTGAAATTGGATCTGACCATTACCTTGTTAAAAGTGTCTTACAACTTAAACTTAAAAAGTGTTGTGCTAGGGTTAAAAAATTTGCTTTTAATACTGAAGCTCTGTAAGACCCAGTTATAGCCAAAGCTTACCATGATAGGTTACTTAGTCATTATGACAGTCATGGTATGCTTACTACAGAAGTTGAGGAAGAATGGGATCATTTAACAGGCTTTTTTGGACACTAACAGTACTCTTTTAGGAAAAAAGGAGCAGAAGAGACAGAATTTCTGAGTGATAAGGCACTTGAGCTTATTTCAGAAAGAAAGAACTGCAGGAATGTCCTTAATCAATAACCTACTAGTACTAATAGAAAGCATTACAGAGAGCTTAATAAACGTGTAAAAGATCAGTTAGCTGCTGATAAGAATCTTTGAATTGATGGCTTGGCTGACAAAGCCGAGGAAGCAGTTAGACAGCACAACAGCAGAGAGCTGTACCAGATAGTTAATGTTTTGTGTGGTAGAAAACGGACAGGTATACAGGGATTGAAGGATAAACAAGGTAAGGTTATAGAAAGTGAGGATTCTGTCATGGCTAGGTGGGCTGAGCATTTCAGTGATATTCTAAACAATGCAGTTAGTTCTATTCCCATTGTTTGCAATGATGATAGATGTATTGGTGGCTTTAATGTTGGCCCTATAACACAATCTGAAGTTATTTTGGCTGTTTCTAAACTTAAACTTCATAAATCCCCAGGGGTAGATCAAATTACTGCCGAAATGCTTAGTGCTGGGAATGTTTCGGTTACCACTTGGATGACTGAAATTCTGAATATTTTTTATGATAAAGGCATGGTTCCTAAGGATTTTAGCAGAGCTATTGTTATCCCTATTTTCAAAAAAGGTGATCGCAGTTCTTGTGATAACTATAGGGGTATTAGCCTACTTTCTGTTTCAGGTAGAGTTCTTTCCATGATTGTGCTTAATAGAATTAAGAATCTGGTTGACAGTCAATTGCGTGATGAGCAATGTGGATTCAGAAGTGGTAGGGGATGTGTGGATCAGATATTTTCACTTAGGCAGATTCTTGAGAAATGTTTAGAGTTTCAGAAACCTTTGGTTGCTAGCTTTGTTGATTTCAAAAAGGCTTTCGACTCTGTTGATCGTCATAATTTGTGGTTGATTGTGAAATCATATGGTATACCAGAGAAGTTAGTTACCATAATGAAAGCTCTCTATAATAACACTGAGTCGTGTGTGAGAGTTGGTAAGGCTTGTAGCAATTGATTTAGCATTACTTCTGGTGTTCGACAAGGGTGCATATTGTCTCCTTTTCTCTTTAGTGTGGTTATTGATTATGTTATGCGAAATTCACTTCAAGGGAAAGATTTGGCGTTAAATGGGCTGGAGATACGAAAATTTCTGATTTAGATTATGCTGATGATTTAGCCCTTTTGGCAAATGATGTTGATGAGATGAACTCTTTCATTGAGCTGTTGATGAGACTGGTAGTAGAGTAGGTTTGGTTATAAACAGAGAGAAAACTAAAGTGATGAAAATTGGTCAGGAAGGCTGTGATTCAGTTAATCTGAATGATTGCAGTCTTGAGCAGGTGTCATAGTTTAATTATTTTGGGAGCTATGTAACAGATAATGGTGATGTGCGGCATGAGATTAACAGACGAATAGGGATTGCTGCCGGGACTTTTAAGAATCTATGGAGAGTGTGGAAAAATAGGCGTATACACTTAAAGACTAAAATTAGACTGTATAATAGTTTGGTTCTTTCTAGGGTTAGTTATGGTAGTGAAACGTGGACACTTTGTAAACAAGATAACAGGAAACTATATGCTTTTGATTCCAGATGCTTACGCAGTATCTTGGGCATTAGGTGGTTCAAATTTGTAACTAATGATGAGGTTAGGCAAAGGAGTTTACAACCTCCTTTAAGCAGCATATTGTGCAGAGAGAGACTCCGTTGGTCTGGCCTTGTTGCCCGTATGAATAATTATACATTGGTGAATAGGGTTATGAACAGTTTGCCTAAAGGCCTCAGAAAGAAGGGGAGACCTATGATGTGGTGGGTGGACAATGTCAAACAGGACCTTGTTAGAATTGGTGTGCAGTGGCCAGATGCAGTAGATGTAGCTCAGGATAGACTTGCTTGGAGAACTAAATTGCACGGTCTGGTTGGACCTCTGTAGCCCATGGCTGCTTGAGGATGATGATGATGATGATAAAAAATTTAAATTATAGCATTCTATTGTCACAGATTCTGTTACCAACAATGATCCGTACAAGTTCAAAGCTTGGGAATAAAAGTCTTAAAATTGATTTCCTAAATTTATGCTGCATATATTGCTCATCTTCAAAACCTTGCTTGAGATATGACAATGAGATTTCACAAATGTTAATGCTTTGTTTGCAGCAGTTAGACGTCGATTAATGACTTCTCTTTCAAGGAATGCACGTTTCAAGAGGTTTCTATAGGAAAAAGGCGACAAACGTAAAAAAGCAGTTCCCTTTCAAACAAGGACGAACATTTTGTTCCAAGCTGTACTCTATCACATCCATCATATAGAAGATTATACACTGAGATGTCAGTTTATTAGGTCCTCTTACCTAGTAGGGTGTTGCACCACCTTTGGCCTTCAGAACAATCCGAATTCATTAGGGCATGGACCTTACTAGATGCTGGATACGTTGTACGATGCAGAAATGATTATGTCACGCAGTTGATGCAAATTGGATGGCCACACAGTTTCGCTGCGAACATCCCTTACACTTCCCGAATATGCTCGATAGGGTTTAGATCTGGGGACTCTGCACGCCAGTAGAAGCAAGGTAAACTCGTCAGCATATTCCTCGAAACATTAGGCGACGATACGTACCTTGTGAACAGATGCATTGTCATGCTGAACGTGCCCATCCGAGTGAGGATAAACTGTAGTCATGAACTTGGTCAGCAACGATATTAAATTGCACTCTGGCATTCAGATGTCCTTTGATGGGTATCAAAGGGTCTAATCGGTCCCAAAAAACATTCTCCACATCAAATATTCCATCACACTACCTCTACTAGGCTGTACTGTTGATGCCAAATAAGATGGCTTTATGGCCTCGTTGATTGCGCCAAATTCTGATTCAGCAGCATGATGCAAAAGGAACCTAGATTCATGCCACCATGCTACATTTTTCCAGTCCTCGCCATTCTTGGTAAACCCTTGAAACAGTTGTGCATGAAAAGTCGAAAAGGACAGCCATTGTGAAGATGCTAGAACCAGCATGCCTAGCACCAACAATCATGCCACGTTCAAAGTCACTCAGGTCTCTCGTTTCGCCCATTCTGACGCTCAATCTAACTGTGACTAATACTTGACGGGCTGGTATGCCTGATTTATACTGCATACTGCGGTCATGTGACATATTACGTGTTGGAATACAAGCCTATAGACATCACAGCATTCCATCAATAACATGGTTAATGGTTCTTGGGGTATGGTGTTCCAAACAGCATCCAAATGGGCATGCAATTGTATCAAGTTCGCTGTCGGAGGGAGCCGGTGAAAACGGCAAACCATAAGTGATTTGTCGTTCAATGGACGACAATCTAACAAGTATGGGCCCTTGGAGAATGTCCATGGCTGCACATGCAGTGCATGGAGTGACATTGTCGTGCTGCAGAATCAGTCCAGGCATGGTGGTAAGAAAGGGTTGTACTGATGTCATCGATATAACATCTAGCCATTAGCATGCCAGAAACTTAGAGCAGAGATATCCGGCCATCATATGTGATGCCATCCCATACCATTGTACCCACAGTGGGGAGTCGTATGGCAGCTGATGGAATAAGCTTCTCATGTCATTGACGATGCCAATGCCAGACAGACAAATGGCCGTCATGCTGAAAGAGAATCAGGATTCATCTGAACAACACTCTTCTCTATTCCATAGTCAAATTTTGCCTCACTCGACACCAGTGCAGTGTAACTGGTAATGTCGCTGCAATTGCAGGCCAGACTGAAGAACTTGCCCTCATTTCCTGCACCACGCAAATATTTCAAATGTTGCCTAATGGTTTGCATGGAGATATGGTACAGAAATCACTCTGCAGCACAGTTGCTGTGGTGAAAGGGTTGTGAATGGACATCCTATGGGGCATGCGATCTTCACATTCTGTTGTGTGGGTATGCTGGTCCCATACCAATCCATGTCATTTGGCGTTCCATGATGTATGAGATGTACCATTGCACTGTGCTCATATTGCACCCCATATGTGTGCTGATCGCTGGGAGGCTCAATCCGAACTCTTGCATATCGCCAATTTGCTCTCTCTCTCAGAAGGTATCCATTGTACATAAGGGCCCTGCCTTTGTCTCCAAGACATGTTCTGAACATTTTTGCAGCATGCACTCCAACCTCACTGTTGGTAGTGCTACGATAAGAGCTTGTGGGTGCCCAGTATTCTGTCACCAAATTATTTGTTCGCCGTTATTTTATATCGACTGCACTGCTGGGTATCAGGGGTCCATTCGCTGCAGAACTTTGATCATTTGCAGATCCCTGATGGTTGATTGCCTCTTGCGATTTACATATTCCACTCCTTCTTCGTATTGTGATTTCCACTTTGAACAGTGTATAACTTCCCCAAATATCGTGATTTATCAAAAACATGCACAGGTGAATCTAACATGCACAAGTCACCTAATCTAATCATGGCTACCAAACTGGCACAAAATGGTCGAGATCTACATGGACTCATCCAATCAATGCTATTCCTCTTCACTACCTCCTACCTGCACTTAAGGCCATTTTTGGCCCTGTATGTTAGTAAAAGGGTTAATCATCGCTTAAAGCGATGATGACAGTCGCTTCTTATGGAGGATTCTATACCTAGAACCAGACAAAGCATGAACTGCACTAATCCCTATCTTTTTACTCAAAATTAAAGCTATAATATTGTGAAATTTTTTCTATTTTTAAAATTCATATTAATTGATAAAAGAAATCAATTTATCTCAATATAATTTCTCATTGTTGCACATCAATTCTACCAATATTTCCTTATATTATGAAAAGAGGATTTGCTGTTTTGTCAACATTGGTGTAGGCTATTCGTTGGGTTGTTTTACCTCTGAGCGGCACTTTTTTGCACACCATGAGCTAAATGGCCAGGTCACATGGACCCCGAAGGCTCAGAGAAGGTTGGGGGAGGGGACCAACTGAAACAGCTGTTGGGAGACAGATGGTAGCCTCCTTTCAAGGCCATCCAATGTGTTCTTTAACATGCACAGAGTATGGCTCTCCCGCACATGGGGCGAAGGTTTAACGTCCCATACGACGGACGGCGATCTTTATAAGCCCATCAGTGTCCCCTACTGACTGAGGGCAAGACTGGGAGTTTTGCGGAGATAAATCTCAATGCTAGCCCAGCTGGGACTGCAGATTATGAGCCTGGCGCGCTACCAACTGAACCATCCCCACTCCAGAAGCTATTCATGTCAGAAATATTTTTGAGAATGGAATTTCTATTGAATTCATTATAAAATAAGCTAACAGAAAATTGTCCAAAAAATTATTGAGCAAGTTATCAATTCTCATCTTCAGCAGCTACAAAGCCATTAAAAATTCAATACTTGGAGTGGTAAGCATTTTGAAAATTTAAAAATTACATAAAAATAAGATATATATATTTTTTAATCCTTACTTTTCGTTGATAATGTGGGAAAGGGAGAAAAAGTCAATGGCCCTTAAAACCAGATTCATTGTATCAGGGCCGATCTGGGGGAGGGAGACACGCCCCCTTTTCAGAATTTTAGTATGGGTAATAAAGGCAAAAATTAATGAATTTATTTATAATTCATGCATTTTTGAACAAAGTTTCTAAAAATCCGTGAAATAGAGAAGGAAAAATATTATACTGCTCTGGAAATATAGTCTCTTGGCCTTCCCTTTACATTTTTCGGCTTGAATGTATTTCATTCCCCCCTTATTGAATTTTTTCTAGATCCGGGTGTGCATTGTATAAATAAATTCAGTGTTTTTCTTGTTATTTGAACCTTGCATGAGGATTTTTATCCTTCAGTAGTGCTGATTACTGTCTTACACGGAGCAGGGGGGCTCAGTCGGTAGTGTGCCAGGCCTGTAATCTGCAGTTCCCAGGTTCAGCGTTGAGATTTATCTTCACAAAACTCCTCGCCCTGCCCACAGTTAGAGTTGGGTTGTTTTACCTCTGAGAAGCACCTTTTTTGCTATCAAGTATGCTCTGTCGAAGAACACTCATCCATATGACCAGGTTTCGAACTTTGATCGAGGGAGAATTGTATGATTATGGAAGGCAGATTATTGTACCGAGACATCAGTGCTCATGCTGAATGGAATGTTGCCACAGTGATGAGAATATGGCGTCAGTGGTTAGAGGAGGAACGAACTCACCCACGTGAGGGATCTCGATGGTCCAGTCACAAAAACGAACGAGATGACAGACATCTTGTGTGCATGGCTATGAATGATCGTACAGCCACATAAAACACCTTAGCTCAATAGTTAGGATGTGATGCACATCAACCAGTGTCCGCATGTACAGTTTTATATTCGTCTGCAGCATCAGGCAATCTTTGCTAGGTGGCCATTGCTTCGGCTACCATTGACTTTACAACACAGGCGTATGCGACTGCAATGGTGCCAAGAACGTCGTGCATGGATGTGTAAATGGCATCGCATAGTCTTTTCTGAAAAATCCTGCTTCAGTATGCAGCACGATGATGGACAAATCCGTATCTGGTGGTACCGCGGTGACAGGCTCAGTGAGACATGCATGATGCAGTGCCATACAGGTCTGGCCCCTTATGGTATGGGGTGTCAGTGGACTCCACTCATGTGCTTCACATGCATTACCAGTACTTTGAACAGTCAGCATCACATCACGGAGGTTTTGGAGCCTGTGGTTGTACCTTATCTTCAGGGACTCTCTGGTGCCATTTACCAACAGGACAATGCCCGACCACATGTGGCAAGAATCGTACAATTCCTGGATAGCCACGTGATACTTATGCTTTGGTCTGCGCCCCAATTGAACATGTCTGGTCCATGATCCTACGTCGACTAGCACACCAGATACCAGCAGCTGCTACAACAATGAACTTTGGCTACGTATCGAAACTGCATGGACTGACATTCCCCAAACACACATCTGACGTCTCTTCTTCTCAGTGCTGGACGGTGTAGCAGCGGTTATTACAGCTGATGGCTACACAAGATACTGATTTCTTTGTATTCCACAAGTCTAACCGAGTTGTATTTGTAATCATTTCAGCCTTGTAACATAAGCTAATAAATAAAATAAAACCCCCTCAAGCAGCTGCTTGCCACAGAGGTCTGACAGGAGCCTGTCAGTTTATATGCCATAGAAGGTCTGAGAGGATGGCAGGACCTCAACAGAAAAATGACACATACATCCATGCCTTACCCGGGGCTCGAACCCAGGTCCCTTTGAACAGTAGCCAAGCACGCTAACCATGTATTCACTAAATATCGCTTTGATATCTCTTGTCTTTCCTGGTGTTGCACTTTTAATGGTCAGCAATGTAGTTGCATGTATCCATGCTATAAAGAATGATCGCTCTGTTCAAAGCTCTCTCTCCTTACAAGAGAAAGTGAAGTTTCAAAAGAATGAGAATTATACACTGGTTTCCATAAATTAAGGATATGTGAGATGGAGATATGTGGGAAGCTAACGTCAAAGCTCTATAACTTCTAAAATAAGTTTTTTTTGTTTTGAAAAATATGATTGCAGATAGAGATCTGAATCAAATAAATCAATATCTCTATTTTTCAGCAATATTCGTTCAGTATTTAATGAGTTATGGAAGTTTGAATATTTTGCGATAACAATGACAGCCACAAAAATTTACTTCAGAAGTTAATTAAAACTTAGCAATAAGTATTGTATCAAAGTGTTTAATAAGTTTGTATTTTAGAACTTTGTGTAAAGATTTCTTTCACAGTTCTTCAGTTTCGTAAAAGCTTCTTAAGACTGGCATTGCTGTTGTTAAATATTCAAACTTCCCATAACTCATTAAATACTGAACAAATATTGTTGAAAGTCGAAATATTGATTTATTTGATAGAGATCTTTATCTGCAATCACATTTTTCAAAACAAAAAAACTTATTTTAGAAGTTACAGAGCTTTGATTTTAGCTTCCCATGGACATAACATATGGATTTGCCTTAATTAATAGAAGCCGGACTTATTACAAACACCGCAACATACATAGGTACACATAGGTTTCACCTGATGAGCTGCATAAGAATATGATTGATTATATATTAGTTAACAGCAAATGGGCTAGTTCTGTTAGGAATATCAGGGCATATAGGGGAGCTGAAATTGGATCTGACCATTACCTTGTTAAAAGTGTCGTGCAACTTAAACTTAAAAAGCGTTGTGCTAAGGTTGAAAAATTTACCTTTAATACTGAAGCTCTGAAAGACCGTTATAGCTAAAGCTTACCTTGATAGGTTACTTAATCATTATGAGAGTCATAGTTTGCTTACTACTGAAGTTGACGAATATTGGGGCAATTTTAAACAGGCTTTTTTTTGGAAACTAACAGTAGTCTTTTAGAAAAAAGGAGCAGAGACAGAATTATTTGAGTGACAAGACACTTGAGCTTATTTCAGAAAGAAAGAACTTCAGGAATGTCCTTAATCAATACCATATAAGTTATAATAGAAAGCATTACACAGAGCTTAATAAACGTGTAAAGGCTCAGTTAGCTGCTGATAAGAATCTTTGGCTTGATGGTTTGGCTGACAAAGCCGAGGAAGCAATTAGACAGCACAACAGCAGAGAGCTGTACAAGATACTTAATGTTTTATGTGGTAGAAAACGGACAGGTATACAGGGATTGAAGGATAAACAAGGTAAGGTTATAGAAGGTGAGGATTCTGTCATGGCTAGGTGGGCTGAGCAATTCAGTGATGTTCTAAACAATGTGGTTAGTTCTACTCCCATTGTTTGCAATAATGATAGATGCATTGGTGGCTTTAATGTTGGCCCTATAACACAATCTGAAGTTACTTACTTAAACTACATAAATCCCCAGGGATAGATGAAATTACTACCGAAATGCTCAGAGCTGGGAATGTTTCGGTTACCACTTGGATGACTGAAATTCTGAATATCTTTTATGATAAAGGCATGGTTCCTAAGGATTTTACCAGAGCTATTGTTAACCCTATTTTCAAAAAAGGTGATCGCAGTTCTTGTGATAACTATAGGGGTATTAGCCTACTCTCTGTTCCAGGTAAAGTTCTTTCCATGATTGTGCTTAATAGAATTAAGAATCTGGTTGACAATCAATTGCGTGATGAGCAATGTGGATTCAGAAGTGGTAGGGGATGTGTGGATCAGATATTTTCACTTAGGCAGATTCTTGAAAATTGTTTAGAGTTTCAGAAACCTCTGGTTGCTAGCTTTGTTGATTTCAAAAAGACTTTCGACTCTGTTGATCGTCATAATTTGTGGTTGATTGTGAGATCATATGGTATACCTGACAAGTTAGTTAACATAATGAAAGCTCTCTATAATAACACTGAGTCGTGTGTGAGAGTTGGTAAGGCTTGTAGCAATTGGTTTAGCATTACTTCTGGTGTTCGACAAGGGTGCATTTTGTCTCCTTTTCTCTTTAGCTTGGTTATTGATTATGTTATGCGAAATTCACTTCAAGGGAAAGATTTTGGCCTTAAATGGACTGGAGATGCGAAAATTTCTGATTTATATTTGCTGATGATTTAGCCCTTTTGGAAAATGATGTTGATGAGATGAACTCTTTCATTCAAGCTGTTGATGAGACTAGTAGTAGAGTAGGTTTGGTTATAAACAGAGAAAACTAAAGTGATGAAAATTGGTCAGGCAGGTTGTGATTCAGTTCATCTGAATGGTTGCAGTCTTGAGCAGGTGTCACAGTTTACCTTGGGAGTTATGTAACAGATAATGGTGATGTGCGGCATTAGATTAACAGACGAATAGGGATTGCTGCCGGGACTTTTAAGAATCTATGGAGAATGTGGAGAAATAGGCGTATTCACCAAAAGACTAAAATTAGACTGTATAATAGTTTGGTTCTTTCTAGGGTTAGTTATGGTAGTGAAGCTTGGACGCTGTGCAAAGGTGTTGACGCAGTAGCTTGGACATTAGGTGGTTTAACTTTGTAACTAATGATGAGGTTAGGCAAAGGAGTCTGCAACCTCCTTTCAGCAGCATATTGTGCAGAGAGAGACTCTGTTGGTTTGGCCATGTTGCCCGTATGGATAATTATAGATTGGCGAATAGGGCTATGAACAGTGTGCCTAAAGGCCTCAGAAAGAGGGGGAGACCTAGGATGTGGTGGGCAGACAATGTCAAACAGGACTTAGTTAAAATTGGTGTGCAGTGGCCGGATGCAGCAAATGTAGCTCAGGACAGATATACTTGGAGAATTAAACTTCACCGTCTGGTTGGACCTCCATAGCCCATGGCTGCTTGAGGATAATGATGATGAGTGTACATCAGTCTTGTGTCATATTGATGCCACCAGTAGTTAGCGTTCCCCTTCTATCAAGAGGAAATATAAAGGACCATTTTCATATTGCTACCCCTGATAGTTCACTTGGTGAAAGGATGAACATCTATAGGTGGTGGTCGTCCTTATGCCACCCCCCCCCCCAGACCACTCGTGCTCTCATTGGCCACTAAAATGGCAAGAAAACTACATACTGACTATGTAGAATTCATGCAAAAGGCTAAGACCATTTCTATTATTTTTTCTCATCTACAGATTGTAACAAATGGGGAGTGCAGATAAGTTGAGTTGTTTTATTTCTGAATGGCACTTTTTTGCGCACCATGGGCTAAATGGATAGGTCACATGGACCCCGAAGGCTCAGAGGTTAGGAGAGGGGACCGACTGGAATGGCTGTTGGGAGACATATGGTAGTCTCCTGTCAAGGCCATCCAGCGTGTTCTCTAACGTGCACAGGGTACGACTCTCCCACACACGCAGCCACGGCTTAACCTCCCATCCGACAGCTTGTGGCCTTTCTAAGCCCATCGGTGTCCCCTACTGACCGGGCAGGGCAGGGCAGGGAATTTTGCAGAGATAAATATCAACGCTGACCCGGCTGGGACTCAAACCTGGGAACTACAGATTACAAGCCTGGCGCGCTACCGACTGAGCCACCCCGCCCTGGAGTGCAGATGAGTTTAATACCTAGGGTGGGGGGAAGAGGGGATTGAGGTTATAAGCCTGTGCCTTTTTAAATTGAAATTACCCCCATTTAAATTTTCGGGTACACCAACCACTGTACATATTATGTTATTTTTGAAACATAAGTTTATATCAGAGCCACTGGAAAAACTCCCTGGAGGCTATCAAATATGTTCATGGTCTTCGTGAAATTTCTCTGTGAAGAATTTTAATAAATCCAAAAATTTCCAACATGAATTATATAAAAAAATAGGTGAAACACATTATATACGTGCATATCTTGATAAAGAAAAAACAGAGGGGGGAGTGACTCAATCGAGCTGCAAAAATATAAAGGGAAGGAGCAAAGTGGAAAGCTTTTGCAGTAAAACTATTTTTTCCTTCGTTTTAGATATCTCTAATGTATTTCTTAAAAACTGCATGAAATATAAATAAATAAATAAATACCCCCTCAAGCAGCTGCTTGCCACAGAGGTCTGACAGGAGCCAATCAGTTTATATGCCAAAGTAGGTCTGTGAGGATGGCAGGATCTCAGCAGAAAAACAACAACACACACATCCATGCCTTATCAGGGGCTCGAACCCAGGTCCCTTAGAATATATATAAATTTAATATTTTTTGTGTCCATTATTAGGATATTTAGGTGGTGGAGGCATGGCACTGGCCTTCACATTTAATCCAGCCCTGCGCAGATGTTATAGAATTTAATACTGGATGGAAGATTGTTTCATAATTTTTAATAATAATGACTTCATTCAAAGTGCACGATGCAGTGACAATTAGTTTTTAATCTAATAATGGGTTATTTTTGCCTATGAGGGACACTTTTTTTACACACAATGGGCTAAAATGGCCAGGTCACAAGGATCCTGAATTGTCTGGGGCTTTGTAACCTAAAGGCTCAGAGGTTGTGGGAGAGGACCACTGGAACAGCTGTTGACAGATGGTAGCCTCCCATCAAAACCATCCAGTGTGCCCTTTAATGTACACAGGGTATGGCTCTCCTGCACAAGGGGCCACAGCTTAATGTGCCATCTGACAGACGGCAGCCTTTTCAAGCCCATTGGTAGCCTCTATTGACTGTGGACAGGGAGTTGTGCAGATAAATCTCAATTCTAACCCAGATGAGGCTCAAACCTGAGAACTGTAGATTACAAGCCTGGTGTGTAACCGATTGAGCCACCCCTGCACCATCTAATAAAGAAATAGTTTAATTTCGAAATTATATACAATTCTTACACATTATAAAATCAGTGTCATAGCCAAAATTCAGTAAAATTCTTAGAGGTCTGTAATTTTGAAAAATTTTGGTGACAATTTTGTTAATGAAAAATGCAAAAATTGTGTTTCTTAAACATAAATTCCCCCAATCATCATCCTCAAGCAGCCATGGGCTACAGAGGTCCAACCAGACCGTGCAATTTAGTTCTCCATGCATATGTCCTGAGCTACATCTGCTGTATGTTAATCTCATGCTGCACATCACCAGCATCTGTTGCATAGCTCCCAAGATAATTAAACTGTGACACTTGCTCAAGACTGCAACCATTCAAATTAATCGAATCACAGCCTGCCTGACCAATTTTCATCACTTTAGTTTTCTCTCTGTTTATAACCAAACCTACTCTACTACCAGTTTCATTAACAGCTTGAATGAAAGAGTTCATGTCATCAACATCATTTGCCAAAAGGACTAAATCATCAGCATAATGTAAATCAGAAATTTTCGTATCTCAAGAACATTTAAGGCCAAAATCTTTCCTTTGCAATGAATTAATTCCCCCAAAGATGTAGAAAATTAAACTGTCAATATCTCTTCTTGCTACTACATTACATATAAACACTGAAGTGCCATTAAATTAGGGATAGCAACCTAGTAACGTGTTGGACCCCCTCTGGCTCTGATAATAGCCGCCACACGAAAAGGCAAGGACTCCACAAGCTTGCGTAAATGTTCCACAGGTATGGCGACCCATGCATCCTCCAGAGCTGTCCACAATTCTCTCAAGGTTGTTGCTGATGGGAAACGGACCTGAATACTCTGCTCGACAATGACCCAAAGATTTTCAATAGGATTTAAATCTGTGGCCAATTAATTATTTCAGTCAGCAGAATGATCCTGCAACCATGCAGTAGCCAACCTGGACCAGTGAGATGAACAGTTGTTTTGCTGGTAGATGCCATCTCCACTGGGATGCATGATGGCCATAAATGGGTGTAAATGGTCAGCCACGAGTGGTATGTACTGGGATGCATTGAGAGTCGTCGGTACATGTACCAAAAGTCCACGGACGTCCTACTGAAGACACCCCAGGCCATCACTGAGCCACCACCAGCTTGTACTGTTCCAACCTGACATGCAGGACTCATGGGATTGGAGCCATATCCTCAGTTCCCCATCAGTGTGATGAAGTTTAAATCGGGATTCATCACTCCAGGCTATCTGTTGCCAATTTTTGATAGTCCAGTTACAATGTTCTTTAGCCAAGGTAAGGCGTTGTGCGATTAGAAGTGGGACTCTCGTAGGTCAATGGCTCCCGAAACCTAGATGATGAAGTGATGGTCCTTGCACTGACTTCCTGGCTGGAACCCACGTTAAGATGGGAGGTGATTTCAGATAATGTCTGGCTCTTATCGGTTAATACGTTGCGGGTCAGGCGGCGAAGTCAACGATCATTTAACCCATTCACAACCGTCCATTTTTGCCAAAAGATCAAAGACATGGTCGTCCTTTGTCCATGTGCTTGTTTTTTTGCTGGAATTTTCATTTTCCTGGAACACTCTTGAAACTGTCACGAAAAAATCCAAGTTCTATGATAATTAATAATTTCGGAGATTGAGTGTCCCATCCATTGGGCACCTACAATCTGCCCTCTGTCAAATTCATATAAATCCCGGGCCTTTCCCATTACGCCTCTCATGACGAATGCTTCGGGAAGCCACAGCTGACAGCTATATATGACCAGAGTTTCAGCCATGCATACGTGCAAATAGGGGTCTTGCGGTACTGAATTTGGATAACGTCTACTATCCCCAATTCAATGGCACTTCAGTGCATGTGTCCTACCAATTATTAGAGTTGAGTTGTTTTACCTATGAGCAGCACATTTTTGTATATAATGGACAAAATGTCCAAGTCACAAAGAACCCAATGACTCAGAGAATGGGATCCATTAGACAGCTGTTAGGAGAGAGATGGAAGCCTGTTATCAAGGTAACCCACGTGTAATTTAATGTGCACAGGTTATGGTTTTTCTGCACAAGGAGCCATGGCTTTATATCCCATCTGCTAGTCTTTTCAAGCCCATTGGTGTCCACTTTCTGAGGGCAGGGTGTGAATTTAGCAGAGATAAATCTCAACACTGACCCTGGTGGGACTAGAACGTGGGAACTACAGATTAGAAGACCACCCCCATCCTATTTATTGGAGAATTTCTATGACAATGAGAAACTGACTTTGATAACGCTAAAAATAATTAAAATTTTCTGTCATTGAGCAATAAATTTTTAAAGTTTATCCTTCACACTATCTGTATATTGGAAGTTTTTAGGAGAAAACTCCGAAGCTTTTTGGAGCAGTGACAGTGCTTCATCATCAGTGAAGCCCCTTCACCACACAGTGCCGCTCAGAGGTAAAACAACAACCCTTCACCACATATCAAAAGCTCTTTGCCTAAACAGACCTAACACCACCACATAGCATCACCACTGAAGATGGAGTGCTGTCACTGCTCCGAAAAGCTCCCGAGTTTTCTCCTAAAAACTTTTAACATACAGAAAGTTTTAAGGATAAACTTTAAAATTTTATTGCTCAACAACATAGAATTTTAAGTTATTTTTTAATTAATTTCTGAGCAAGAAGGTCCTTTTAATTGTTCAGATCAGTGTCTCGCAAACTGTGTGCCGCGACACAGTAGTGTGCCGCGAGAGATTTTCAAATTGACACTATTCCAAAGATTTCATTTTGACTTGACTTGTGTTATCGACGTGCTTTAATAAAAATCTTTCAGATTTTATCAACTGGGATCTTGTAAGTATTTATCAAGCTTTTTCCAAAATTTGGTATTAATTTTTGATTATTTCAAGCCATAGAATGGACAAATATTTAAAACAAACACCGAGTTATGATTAATTATATTTATTATTATATTTATTTTAAATAAAATGCATTTAACGAAACTTCAATTTTCCTCTTTGTACGTAACCATCAAAAATTCTTTTTTAGGTGTGCCGCGGAAAAAAAATAGATTCAGTGTGCCGCGGAAAAAAAAATTAGATTCAGTGTGCCGCAGAGTAAAAAAGTTTGCGAGACACTGGTTTAGATAAAGCTATTTTCTAAATTAAGCTTTGTATGGAAAAATGTCATTGGTGATTATTATCGATTCTGAACAATATTTGCTGATATTTAAACAGTATGGATTGGGTTGTTTTTGCCTCTGAGCAGCACTTTTTTGCACACAATATGCCCAAATGGACAAGTCACAGGGATCATGAGAGTTCATAGAAGATTGGGGGAGAGGGCCCACTGAAGAGCTGTTGGGAGGCAAATTGCTGGAAGATGTCCCACGTTCAGGAAGGCCCTATACAGATGGCAACTAAATCGCCACATAAATCCAAATTAACCAGTACGGCACCACAAGAGAGATTGCTGACACTACAAATATCACAAACATCAGTTGTAAGGCATGTGGAGTAGCAAGAGTATGTGAATTTGTACGATGTATGGGTGCTGCATCGATTGAGCGAAAAATATTTAATGGACCACATCTCTGCTAGTGATTCACTCCTGCAATGCAACGAAAATGACCCATTTTTAAGCAGTTAGTGACTGGCAATTAAAAAATTGATCTTTTACAACAACGCACAAAGAAAAAGATCATGGTGCAAGTGAGGTGAGCCTCCATTACTGCAGCCCAAGGGTGGCCTGCATCCAAAGAACGCCATGCTCTGTGCATGGTAAGATGGGAAGAGAATCATTCACTAGGAGCTTTTTCCAAGCATTCTAATGATTAATTCAGATCAGTATTGCTTGCAATTGGATCAGCCGAATGATCGATGAAAAACGTCCGGAATTGTAAATTGCAGTTGTGTTCTACCATGATAACATGCGGCCATGTCTTTGATCTCTCGGCAAAAACTGTTCGAGTTGAGTTGGGATTTTTGTGTCACCTACCATATTTGCCTGACATTACATCCTCGAATTATCATTTATCCCAGTCAGTGCAAAACATTTTGAACGGTAATGAGTGTCAATCTTTGGAGGCCATTAAAAACCACATTGATTGGTTCTGCAATGAAAAACCAAACAAATTCTACACCGACAGAATAATGAAGTTGCCTGACAGATGATATAAGATAATCGAACAAAATGGTAGATAATCGATTAAAGATAATTATTATTCAATATTTATTTGAATTTTTGCTTAAAATCCAAGTGTTTGGTTCAACTTAATACAATAAAATGGGCCATGTAAAATGAAGTAACAAATGTAAAATATAGAAATGAACTATGGGTGTAGAGGACCTACATGAAAGGTAACAGGTGTAAAAGTTTATAAGTGATGAAACTATCCACAATAATGTAGAAATTAAACACAGAGCTGTCATCAGATAAAAGATGCTCAAGTGTAAGGGGCTTGATATCAAATAGTGAAAGGTAAAATAATGTGGCCATTCCAGGTTAAAAGCAATACAATCAATTAAAATAAGTTTAACAGTTAAAATGGTGTCACAAAATTCACACTTTGGTTTATCATCTGCCCGTAGAAGAAACAAATGAGTAAAAATCAAATGACCTAAGCAGAGCCAAGCATGCATAACTTCCTCTTTGTGATTCCTGCTGAAATATGACTCCCAGGTTTGATAATAGCTTTGATCTCAAAGAACTTGTTCACAAGCTGTTCTGACCAAGATCTCTGCTACAGTGCCTAGAGCTCAATGGTGAAACACTGCCGGAAGTCCATATAAGAAATCAGTAGCAGAGAGCAGGAAGGGGTGTGGCAAGTCTCTGCCAGACAATGGAATTGCTGGCGGATCTTAGAACAGGTGAGGTCTATGCTGCATTGAGATCAAAGCCTAACAAGCTGAGTGGTATCAAGTACCTATCAATGATGATGCTTAGCCGCTAAGTGGTTCAAGTGAGGCTGATAGCGTGTAACTCAACTGCTCACTTCCATAAACTATATGAAATAATAATTTATGTTAAAAAAAGTACTTATTTCTTGCATAAAGTGTGGAATCATTTGCTGTGGCTTGGGTTGGTTTATTTTACCACTGAGTGGCACTTTTTTGAACACAATGGACTAAATGACCAGGTCACAAGGACCCAAGGGCTCAGTGAATGTTAGTGAGAGGGGGCTCACAGGGCAGCAAAAAGCCTCCCATCAGGGCCATTCAATATATTCATTAACATGCACTGGTTATGGCACTCCTGTACAAGTGGCCATGCTTAACATACCATCTGATGAACAGTGGCCTTTTCAAGCCCATTTGGTGTGGCAATATTGTGATTTGTTCTTATTAGAACTCATGTGGGTATGGCATCTTTTCATTGGTTGTTGCCAGGACCAGCTCAAGGTATGTTTGCACCTCAATGCAAGTCCCTTTTCAAAACCCCTTTCTCCTTTCGAAACATTTTACAGTTGATTTGCCAAAGGCACCGCGATGTGGTTCTTACCACCCGATTGTTGCCTTCTTTGATCATGATTTTGCCATCCACTTTTCATGCATTTTTTTCATTCCATTTTTTAATGAATATATATTTTGAAACTTTTGCACTGTTTGAAATTAGTAACAGGAATAATATATTTTTATACCATTATAAATCAATGTAATGGTTAACTATATTTTCTTCTCTGCTATTTATTAACATTACTAAGTTACTAATGTCTCAAAAATAAAGAAAAAAAATTTACTCAAATACTATATCTACACAGGGAGGATGCAACAAAACGTGTATAGTCTAAAACATGCAAAAGATAATGAGAAAGCATAAAAATTTGTGTGGGATTTCATACAGAAGTGGTGTTTTACGTGCTTTGCATATTGCTTAGATGCTGCCCATTATAAAGGGTTAGACATATATGACATTATTGTACAATTACATAAATTTAGTCTTAATCATTTCTCACACTTTTCTTTTCATAATAAATAACTAGATTCAAATTAACGATATTTATTTTTGTCTATTTAGTAACTCTCTAAAGGGAAATTAATGCTAAAATCTACATACAATTGAATTTTATCCGTTTATATATACACACTGCTGAAAATGGGTTGCTTCCTATTTTCGATTATTTATAGGTCAGACCTTACACCAAATCCTGGTCCAGTAGGAGGTTCAGTTAATGAGGTTAGTCCACCAGCTGGTTCACAAGCAAATCTACCATTTCTTGGACCTGCTTTTGGTACTTTTCCTGCTTTCAACTCATCTATTATACTCTCTGCATCCTTTAGAGATAGATCTTCATAATAATTATCATTTACCTGTATCATTGGTGCATTGACACATGCTCCAAGACATTCAACAACATTCAGAGTAAACAATCCATCTTTGGTGGTTTCACCAACTCCAATTCCTAGCTTCTTTTTTAAAACTTCCAAAACATCTTCTGCACCACAGAGCATGCATGGTGTAGTTGTACAGACTTGAACATGATATTTCCCAATTGGTTCCCGGTTAAACATAGTGTAGAAGGTGGCAACTTCATATACCCTCATCTTAGGCATTTTCAGCATGTCTGCAACATAATGCATTGCCGAGATTGGGAGCCACCCATATTGACGTTGTGCCAAATCCAAGAGTGGGATAACAGCTGCCACTTCATGACCCTGGGGATAAATGCTTAAAATGGACTGTGCTCGTTTCAAATTTTCAGGAGTAAATTCAAATGGAATATCGGGATTATTTATTTCTGTATCCCGATGAACAAATAAGCTGTCACTACAAGAAACTTTGGTTTGATGCACATTTCGAATTACTATTTTTGGCATCAGCTGATGTGATGACAGCAAGTTTTTCATTCTGAATGAAAGAGCTGTGCGTGTGATTTTGGCAATGTTCTGCATGTTGACTGATAGAGAA
The DNA here is from genome assembly GCA_038380435.1 of Ryuthela nishihirai. Lineage (NCBI taxonomy): Eukaryota > Metazoa > Arthropoda > Arachnida > Araneae > Heptathelidae > Ryuthela > Ryuthela nishihirai. Next base: position 10,697,713 of record JAWZYU010000027.1, read on the forward strand.
GATTGCAGTCTACCTATATAAAGATAATAAAATGATTATACATCCAATTGCATTCAATTTTTTAAATAAATAAAAAAAAAAATCTTCAAACTACTATACAGGGTGAATCTGAAAAAGTGGGCAAAACTTTAAGGGGTGGTAGAACGCAGCTATACGAGCAATATTCGTCATAGAAAGTATGGGCGGAACGCAAACGGCGAGCCGCTAGGTGGCATTGGAAATGGTATAAAAGGGTCGGTCCTCGCACCCAACGGCATTTCTACCGTGGATTGCCGAGAGGATGGCTGGTTATACTAACCACGAAATGGCGGATATGCACTTGAAAAGCCTAATCTACGAGTGCCCCATTGAAACCGATATGGATCTAGTCGCCAGGATCGCCGTTGTTGCCGGCGATATTCGGGAAATGCCTGGTGTCTTCGCAAATGTGCATCGGTCCCTATCCCGCAGGTGTGAAGCCTGCATTACAGCTGGCGGCAGCTCTTTCGAGCAATTTCTTTGAGCATGTACCTCAATTACATTCCTGTTAATAAAATGTTTTCTGAAGTATCTCCTCTCCTTCTTGTGTTCATTCTTTAAATGTGACAGTGGAAAACTACCTTTAACTTCTCACCGCTTGCGTTCCAACCATACATTCTATGACGAATATTGCTCGTATAGCTGCGTTCTACCACCCCGTAAAGTTTTGCCCACTTTTTCAGATTCACCCTGTATATATACATGAACAGGAATAAGAATTGGTACATAGGTGGATCATTTAATTTGTGCACTGCTGTTGGCAACAATTAATAGCTTTTCATAAGAGTTAACACATGATAGGTGACAACACAGCAGCTCTTCAAAGCACAGAGCAGTATGTGCAAGATGAAATATTTTGTGATTTGCACATAACAGCAGAACAGTATGCAGTCATTCTGTCATTTCTTGCTTTAGAAAGGTGATCATTTTTGTGTGTGTCTATTTTTGCAGGCTATGGCTGATCTATAAACTGAGTAGCAGTATTTGATACGTTAATGTGCTTGGTATGCCTTCATTGGCACACAGCCTGTCACAGCAATGAATGTGTATGGATTGGGTTATTTTGCCTGTGAGTGGTGTCTTTTGCACTTTTGCATGCAATGGACTAAATGGACAGGTCACAAGGATCCCAAGGGCTAAGAGAAGGCTGGGGAAGGGGACCCATTGAACAGCTATTAGGAATAAATGGAAGCCTTTCATGAAGACCATCCAGTGTGTTCTTTAATATGCATAGCGTATGGCTCTCCTGTACTTGGGGCTTTTTGAGAGAGGGCATAGTGGGGGTTTAGCAGAAATAAATTGCAATACTGGAACAAGTGGGACTCAAACCTGGGAACATAAAAATATGACACTGGCACTCTACTGATTGATCCCACCCCCATAAAGAGTTTAGAGAACAGTAATTGGTTGCTCAGTTTTTGGGTTGTCTTATGTGGAACAGCAACTATCTGTGAAGCATTTCTGCCTCTTGAAAATCACTTTGTTTCAAGTACTGATATCCATACATTTGAGTTATTTCTTTGATGTATCACATACTGCTGCTCAGTTTCCAGATCAGCCATAGCCTGTAAAAATTCTAACATGCAAAACTAAACACCTTTCCAAAAGGGGAAAATGACAGGCTTCTGGTGTCACTTGTGATCATATTGCAACATGTTTCAACTTGCACACATTGCCCTTGAAGAGTCACCGCATTTCCACATGTTATTAACTCATTCGAAAAGCTGTTAATAGCTGGAGATTGCAATAACAAATTAAGCAATCCACCCTCCTATATTTTACATCAGCCATTATATGTATGATTCTCTCTATACCAATTCCAAAATCAACACTTATATGAAACACTGCTCAAAACAATTAGGATCTTATGTAAATGGGAAGCCCCAATCAAATTTAAGTTTTTTGTGGAAAAAAAAACAAAACCTTACAGGGTAAAAGTAGATATTTTTAAATCCTTACTTTCAATAAAATTTGCAACTTTAAAATTTAAGAGTATTGCTCCAATTGTAAGAATTTATCCCAACTAAAAATCCAGCAGCTGAGTGGTGAGTATGCATGGCTATTGATCAGAGGGACTGGGTTCAAGTCCTGGATAAAGCATGGATGTTTGTATTGTTTTTCTGCTAAGGTCATGCCATCCTCACAGACCTTCTACTATGGTGATAAAGGCAGAGAGGGCTGAAAGGCTCCTGTCAGACCTCTGTGGCAAGCAGCTGCTTGAATGAGGTGTTTATTATTTAAAAAGAACTTAAAATTATCTGTTGTTGAGCAATAAAATTTTAAAGTTTATCCTTAAAACTTTATTCCTCAATGACAGAAAATTTTAAGTTATTTTTAATTAATTCCTGAGCAAGAAGGTCCTTTTAATTGTGTATTTATTATTTTATTTAAAACTAAATTACAGTGAAACTTTAATCTATAGTTTTCCACGGCATCATGGAAAAATACAGGAAAGGTTGAAACAAATAAAAATAAAATACAGAAAAGAAATGCAATACAACCCAAATGAATAATAAAAATTAAATTTTTACACATGCTTCTATGTATTTATATATATAAACAAAACAATTTATTTAATCAGTTAAAAAAAAGTACTAGTGTCAACTCTTTTGAGGTTCAGGATTCAAGTCTGAGATAATATGGTCATTTGTACCATCATCTGGATGTGTCAAATTATTTCAAAAACACTTAATGTGAAAAACGAAACAATACAATTGTATTTGCATAAGCTATCAAAGGTGTATCATGATTTTCCAAGTGGGTTGCTGCAAAAACCAAGAGCTGGCAAGTATTACAACTTTCTGAGTGGGTTCCTGCAGGAGCCAAGAGTGGCAGGTATCACAGCTTTCCAAGTGGGCTCCCACAGGAACCATGCAATTGTCAAGCCAACCAGAAGCATCTGAGATTATCAACTTACATATCGCTGATTTTGGGCACTAACAATGAATTGTTTCTCAATCAGGTTTTGACTTGTGATGATCATAAACAGCAGCCATAAGTGTTCACATATTACTGGTTACTGCTTAAACCTACTCCACACACACAGAAGCCTTCATTTCTTCAGAAGAAAATTATGCTATGTCATGGCATACAGAAGGAATCCTGTACTATGAACTCTTAACCAAACCATCACAGGGAATGTGTAGTTCGAACAACTGCAAAGGGCACAAATAATTATCATTAGATAATCATTGTACAAATTGATAAATTGTACAATGATTATCTGATGATTGACCTCTGCTGAAATAAGTTCAAATTTTGATCTACAAGTACTAGAAATGTGAAAATTTGCACCTAGGGTTGTTTTGGGTTGTAAAAATCACAAACATTACAAAATTTCTGATCAAGGCTTTTTTTGAAGACAAATTCCAATTTGCTAGTGCTAAAAATTGGCATTCAGGGTATTTTGGGGTATAGATCACAGAAAAGTTATGAAACTTTGGATAAAATGGGTCTTCAGAGGTCAAATTTCTCTATACCAGTGCTAAAGAGCTAAAAATCAATACATAGAGCTATTTTGGATCATAGATTTCAGAAATGTTAAGTAATTTTTGATCCACTGTGGCATTCAACATCAAATAGGAGTCAGAGTGACAACTACTTGACATCGAGCAATTAAGAGGTGTCAATTGATTTCTCATACCAAAATACAACTTAAGATGTTGGAAAATGAAATGAGGAAAAACTTATTCATAATAGTAGTAATAAATCCCATGGTTTCTTGTTAAAGGCATTCCAACTACATTCTTCAACATCAAAGATTGCTCACAAACTCTGACAGGACAATTATATGTCATGTTAAACATGTATAGTGCCTATGCAAGTAGATAAACCAGCAACGATCACTGGTAAATATCAATATTTTTGTCAACTAACCTAGTATACTTTGTATCAATATAAGGTATCATTTAGATTGATTGATAAGATTTGGATCATATATAATTGTAATATAAGCATTACAATATATATTTTGTAAGCACTCATTTTTGAAAGTGGGTAATTTTATACAGACTTATTGTACAGCTATTATTGTGATTTTATTAAACTTTCATCTTACTGGCTGTGTTAAGAATTTTTTGAATGAACATTATGGTTGGTTGGTTGTTTGGGGTTTAATGGTGCATTGGCAGCTGAGGCCATAATGCACCATCCAAAACATTATGACCAGTGCATCTTTATGCAAATCGAAGCAACTGCAAGTAAACAACGGCACATGTGAAGGTCATGAAATGGCATGTAACATCTGATACTGAGCTCTGTTTATCAGTGTTATTCCTGTTCTTCAGATGGGAAAGGCAGCAGACTTAAGCGAGTTTGACAAAAGCCAAATTGTAATGGCCAGACGACTGGGTCAGAACATTTTTCGAGACGGCTGATTTCCAAGAGGATTGTGGGGTGCTCATGGTCAGCATGGTTAGTACCTTCAAAAGTGATCCGAGGAGGGAAAAACCATGAACTGCCAGCAAGGTGTGGGCCAACCACAGCTGATCAATGCTAGAGGTGAGCAAAGGCTATCCCATATGGTACGAGCCAACAGAAGGGATACTGTGGGCAACTTGCTCGTAATTTGAATGCTGGTGACAGGAGTAATATGTTGCAACACAGAGTAACAACGAACCCTGCTGAAAATGGGGCTGCATTAGCTGCAGACTGCTCTGAGTACCTATGCTAATCTCTGTTCACCTCAAAAGCACCTACAATGGACATCAAAACTGGACTTTGAATGATTGGAATGTCATCTGGTCCAATGCATCTCATTTCCTGTTGCACCACGTGGATGGTCGGGTACATGTGCGTTGTTTACTTGGGGAAGTGTTAGCACCACGATGCACCATGGGATGAAAACAAGCCAGTGGAGGAAGTGTAATGCTTTGAGCAATGTTCTGTTGGGAAACCCTGTGTCTAGTCATTCATGTGCAGGAAATTATGATATCTACCACCTACCTAAACATCATTGAAGCACCCATGCCTCACCAGGTAAGAGCTGTTTTGGCGACAGGTGGAGGACCAACATCATATTAGGTAGGTGGTCATAATGTTTTGGCTCTTCAGTGTATATGCCATCCATATACGTTCATGTTTGGTCAATTTTTAAGTTATAAAGAATTGGGTAGCCATGCATAGAGAAAACCAGAGAATACAGAGAAAAATTAAACTTTGCCTGATGAGGGAATATCAGAAATGATCTGGGATTCCCAAATCCTTAAAATTATACTTGGGATTTGCAAAGAGGCCTCAGGGCTATCAGCAATGTTAGATGGTCCTGAGCGAGTAACTGAAAATCTAGTTGTCCTCTTAAAGCTGAAGAAGGGCTGTAGACCACTCTGAAAGAAAAGAATTCCAAGTAGCTGATTGAGGAGCAGTGACAGATTGAGGGTTAAAAGAGTTGGTTGTTTTACCTCTGAGCAGCACTTTTTTTTTTTACACACAATGGGATAAACGGAAAGGTCACAACCCCAAGGGCTCAGAGAAGGTTGGGGGGTGGGGACCCATTGGACAATTGTCATGATCGGTAAGAAACTGCAATCAATCTAAAATCACTACGTTATTTGGGTACAAAATATTGACAAGTTTATTAAATACTGTATCATTAATCAACCAAAGAAAATCTTTTAAACTCAAATATTGAGTTGATTTATATTTTCTTACAATTCAAGTAGATGAATCAGTTTCAATTATATTTCTGTGCTTTTAAACATACTGAGATGATGAGAGTTTATTTACTTGTAAATATTCTTTAATGCTGACACTTCGAAGTTTTCGCACAGTTTTTTTCGTGTGTGTTTCTGAATGTTTAGTAAGAATATTAAAATGTTGTTGTGTTATTCATCAATTTCTTTTGCCTAGTGCATTATTCGACTAAATTAATGTTGTACTGTAATGTATATTATGGCATGAATTATATGTTCATGAAATAATCAAGTCATCAAGTCTTAGTATAAGACTGGTGAAGATTAGCTTTTCTGCCAAAAGAATGGAAAATTTTTTCAAAAAAGAATGAAGAAAAAACTTCTCCCTGGATAGACCCTATCTTGGTCATCGTAGTGCCATTCTTGGGTAAGAGAGTTAGCAAGAAATCCACCACCTCCTCCACTGGGACCCTATTATCCAAAGAAACAAAATGATTTTGCCATTTGGACTTTTATTGTCCTGTTGAAGATCATAAAGGTAAGACACAAACAAAGGAAGTGATGAGAATGTAGTAGCAGGAATGGAAGCAAAGGGTTAGGAAAGATGTGGCAGTGTGTGAATAGATGTAATGAAGTCATTTGGTTTAATTATGCTAATCCATTAATTTTGCGAAAAATCAGTCATCTATAGTGATCCTTCTACAAAAGCAAAGCTAAATTATATAAGAGCCAAATCAGTGTATATTAAATAAATTTATTGATGATTATTTTCTACTATGGCATATAAACTGACAGCCTCCTGTCAAACCTCTGTGGCAAGCAGCTGCTTGAGGGTTTTTATTTATTTATTTATTATTTCAAAATTAAATACTACCTTTTTAAAAATAAAGTTTTTAAACAACAGTAATTTTAACATAAATGAATATAAATTATATTTCTGTTATCTGGGTATCTGGTTTTGATCAACATTCTACTACCATAATTTCTAGCATAGCCATGTAGTTTGCAATATTACTTCAAGTTCTACATTTTGTGCCCTCTAATGATGTAAATTCAACCTTTTTTAGAGGATTTGAAAACTATGAATCATCACATTTCCTTAGTATCTACTCAACTGAAAAAAATTTTTTTAGTAATCTCTTAAAACAAAGAGCTGTATTTTCCCACCCCTCTGGGGGTTAAATGATAGATAGTTGCTGCCAATGTAAAGCCCTTGATCAACTCCACCACCAAAATATCAAATTTCTAGCCAAATACATTTACAATATTTAAAGTTTTGAAATTTTTTCACCATCGGAGTGTGCAATCAAAACATTTGGGAGATTCAATATTCTGGATAATAATAATTTAACAGTACCTATCCAATCCAGAAAGGATTTTTAATTTATCACTTAAAACAAAATATTAAATTTTCCCACCACCCAATTGGAGTAAAGATGAAAATCATTGTTGCCAATGCAAACTTCATGATTTTCATATTTCACCACCAAAATTTCTACTGTGATACATCATTTTGGAATATACATTCAAAAGTGTTCCAAGTTTCAACTTTTTCCACCATTACAGGGAACAATTATAGCTATTATGATATTCTGAAAGTGTGAATCATAATATTTCATCAATACCTATTCAATCCAAAAATAATTTTTATCTCTAGAAACAAAGAAGTTGAATGTCTACAAACAGATGACGAAGTGAAAACATTAGTTAGTTTCAGTAATAAAGTATTATTACAGGCATGTCCTATAGACATGGGACTCATGAAATATTCAGCTGGAAAAAACTGGCTTTGATGTAAGTGGAAGATGTTGGTTCAAATCCCACTCAAGGCAAAACCATTTTTTTTTTCAGCTGCAACTTCATTAGCTTGTTTTTTTCTGAAAATGAGGTAAAAAGGAAGTGAGAATGAGCCTTGCCTATACCGGAAAAATGCTGAATAGAGGGGAAGTGGGAAACTGAAGGGGCCAGTCCCTTGAAAAAATTAAAGGCACGAAGGTTGACATGTGCCTGATCAAAGGTTCAAGAAAAATATTGTAGTTTACAGATATAAGTCTAACAGTATGTTCTGTAACTAGGTGTAAAGAAATTCAATTAAGTGTAATGTTGATAGATCTACAGACAGGAGAAATAAGTTACAAGTGAGGAAAAGCAAAATTAAAACTAGAATGTATGGGGGTGTTAAATGCACAGGAACTGGCTAGTAAAAGTATGTGCAGTCAGCAGAAAGCTAGAAGAGGAGGTTGAAGAAATTTCAGGTAAAGGCATGAGTGGCAGAAACACAGTTTGGTGCAGATTCAGTATAAAGGTTGTAGAGGCTTTGCCACTTGAGAGCTGCAAAAGAGGTTCGATTGAAAGACAACAGTGGTTGGGTCTTGCTTTGGCCCATGGTATGTGGTGTGGTTCTTGTGGTAAAACTGGAACTCCCACTACAGAGAACTTGGCTGATAATAGGTAGTGGTGATGGGTAATGTGGGGCAAGAAATGGGACACACAATTCTTCTCTCACTGGATAACTTCCACTCCTCTTGGCAGGAATGAAGTCACCAAGGTGTTATATGTTGGATTGGGTGTGACAGCAACAAAATACAAAATTTGCATCAAATAAACTGTTCCAGTGTATGAAACTTGATCTCATGGAAGACATGCAGTGTATGACCCTTGGCTGCCATTTTGTTATTTTCACCACAGAATCTGTCCAATGGCACAAAGATGAAATAAAGTTCTAAATAGTAAAGCACTCCCCTTCCACCTTCATTCATAATTAGAGGATACATTTAAATAAATATAAAACTTTGATTCATTCTGTAATAAAAAAACACACTAAAATTAATAAATTAGTAATTTTTTTCAGAGCATTACATATTACCAGATATAAAACCTTGTTTCCACACTCAAGAAAATACACCACAACTAATCTCATTAAAAGAAATATTTCAATAAACAATGCTTATCATTTAATAACAACTTCAGTTCCATTTAAAAAAAAAGGCCAGAAATAGTTTCAAGAGAAACAACTCTCTTAAATAACACTTATTGCCAAACAATGATCCTTTATTCCACACTAAAAAAGAACAACTCCAGAACCAAATAATCTCATTGCAGGCAATTATTTTAATCAGCACATATTACTAAACTTAACCCTTCATATTTTTTAGTGCAGAATGAAGTTGATCTTCATCAATAATATGTGATTCAATTCCACTTTGAAAAAAAAAACACCATAAAAACTAAATAATCTCAACAGAGACAATATTTCTTTACATTATTATACACTCATGAGTCATAACATTATGACCACCTTCCAAATAGTACATTGGACTGCCTTTGTCATGATAACCATTTGCACCCAGCATAACTTCAATTCCACTACACTGTGCAAAGTGTCCTCGGATATTCTGTACCAGCTAGACAGAATGATGTCTCAAAGTTTGGTAATATAGTGAGGCACTGTAGGAGCAGCAAATACTGTGTTCAACTGCATCCCATAAATATTCAATGGGATTCATGTTGGGGGGATGTGGCAGCCAGAGGAGCACACAAAATGCTTGGACATTATACTTGAACCATTCCTGCACAATGCAGGCTTTAAGACATGGGGCATTGTCTTGCTGAAAGAGTCCAGTGTCATATGGATACACAGTCACCGTTTAGTGCACCAGTTAATCTGAAACAATGCTTAGGCAGGGTCTTGTGGTGGGGATGTGTTCAATGGGGATGAGGGGATCCAGCAACATCCAAGAGAACAGTCCCCATACCATAATACCATTGCCCTATTTCTGTCTAACTGCACAGTCTAGTTGCAGCTTTCACCTGCACAGCATCAAATGTGGACCTGTCCATGGACATGATGGTGCTGGAACCCAGACTCATTAGATCAGGAGTCTTTCTCCAGTTGTCCAACTATGAGAGACATGAAAATGGAATGGCTGATGGAAGAGCAAATTCCCATCTCTCTTCTCAAGCTCTGGGCATGCTCAATGAGTGGAATGGTGGGGAGAATCTCTTGAACTATTAAAATTGTTATAATTCTCTTTTGTTTTTTGCTGAGGGCATATGGTTGAATTTGCACGAGTTAAATGCACATATGATATAACTCTACTGTATTCATTAAGAGTCAATTAATTGGGCATATATCATATAAAATAAATACCCCCTCAAGCAGCTGCTTGCCAGAGAGGTCTAAGAGGAGACTGTTAGTTTATGTCATATTAAGTGAGGATGGTGGGACCTTAGCAGAAAAACAATACAAACATCTATGCCTTACATTTGACTCGGATCCAGGTCCCTTTACCAGAAGCTAAGTGCACTAGCCACTCAGTTATGGGACACATGATGTTATTTACATACTTACTGTCAATCTGAATGTCCTATTCAAGTGATAAAAAAAATGTTTTTCTACTTTCATTTGTGTTTTCTTTTTTCATTTTCAAACGATAATTAATTATGTTTCAAGTAAAGCTGCTTTGTAAACATCCTGCATAAATAAAAGCAACAGTAAAAAATGTGATTAATCACATGGTTAATTCCTTTGTAAATTAGTGCAATGAGGGACAGCACTGTCTGTGTATGCGCGATCCATGCACAGGTATTAAACTAGACTTAACCAAGAATCTGACTGAAACTGTTTTTACTCTTCGTGTTGCATAATTTGCCTTAATTAAAATATAGTTACTAATTAATGTATATTCTATAGGGTCAAATTCAATCTTTCCAAATAATTGGAAAAACTTCGACTTAAAACAGAAAATGATATCAGACCTAGACCAGTATCAAAAGATTTGTCCAGTAACTAAAGAGCAACAAAAATTATCGCGATTAACCTAATCAGAAATTTACCCGTGGTGTACCTCATAATCTGAATTACGTAAAAAAAAATAAATTTTTAATGTGAATACATTTCAAATTTAACTAACGTTTCAATTCACATAAGCATATTGATACTATCACCTAACATCCTCCTTTAATAAAAATCTGTCAGTTCGGTCTTTGTAGGAAACAAACCAAAATACCACTACAAATTAATTATGGGAATTCAGCTTAATAATATTTTTCATATGAAATTTCAAAACAATTATAGTAAAATATGTGCCATACTTACATCAACTGCGAACAGTTACGGTAAATATATCTACCAATGCTATTTACCTTTAAAAAAACTGAAACCGACGTTGTCACCACGTTAGTATTATATTTCTCAGAAGACATATTAAAAATTTATTTTGAATCGGATATATCTTGATGAAATATTACGATTATCACTTTCCAATGTTCTAAAAATTTTCGTTTGCCCTCTAACCTTGGAAAAATGTTGAAAATTGCAAAATTTTTGAAGAATATTGCAAACGAATTCAGAGACGTCGACATTTTATTGTAATCAAATATTCAAATACATAAAACTTTTGTTGAATCAATTTTTTTCACTGTTTTTTAAAAAACGTTTGAATTAGTTAGTTTAGTTATCATATTATCCTTTACTTGTGGTTTTGTAATAGCAGTACCTTTTATATTTGGGTGAAATTATTTTGAAATGTTATTTATGAGCAGCAATTGCCGCGATCTCGCATTTCATGATTTGGACACAGAGTATATCAGACTAGAAAAAACATCTCCTCTGTCATTACTGAACGACCATCGAGATGTGTTAAGAGGTTGAAGATTAGCGAAATCTAATTTAAAGCGTTCATCCACTTGGCTAAAACTTCTTCTGTTTGTTCGGTAAAGCGTGTTCTACCTCCTTGGGCGAGGTTCGCATCAGGTTTGTGAGATTTCTTCGAACGTTTTCTACGAATCTCCCATCCATCTGTTCAGTTATCTAGTTTGTAGTGTTTCTATATAGGAGAAGTTGACAAACGGGTTCGTGATCGCCATGTCTGTGTTCTACAAGTGCATCAGTTAGCCGAATGTTTATCTATCTTCGACAACGCATACAATGGGACACAGTAACTTTAAAATAATATTTTGTTACTTAAAATAGCATGGAAAGGCTTCCCTTAAGGATGATTGTTCTCAGTAGTGTTTAACTCTTAAAGTGCAGGAAACCACTGCAGTTACCAGAATCAAATGCAGTCTCATATCCATTGGGAACTAAAGTTCTCAAGATAATATCTGCAAAAGTTTATTTCCCCCCCCCCCTACATAGATATTTGCCATTTTTACGTTTATTAATCAATTCTGAAAGTTTTTGGATGCATTTTCATAATCTGATAATAAATACAAAAAGCTGATGATTTATATATTCAATAAGGTTGCCAAATGGGTTCTTATTCTTTTAATGTTTCAAATTAAACTTTCATGGAGAGTGTTCATTAAACTCTAGACAACATTTTCTTGATCTTTTGAAATTCTCTCAAAAACTACCTGTAAAATGAGTTAGTAGTTAATAAATGCTGATATCAACAGTGACAGTACACAATGTAATGACTCTGTTGAAACTTCCACCAGTATTGTACAAGAAAGATTATATTATTATCCTGTTTCAGTAAATCTGTTTATATTGTTACGACAGATGAACGTGCGACAATGGCATGTGACAGGTGTATTATGAACGCTCGCCTATGCTTAGCGTGACGATTTACGTTATTAACTGTTTAGAACGAGGATGCTTTGAAATAGTAAGAATTGTGAAAGAAAGCAAAAAGATATAATAGAGTAGTAAAAGGACGAAGGATATAGTGTATTAAATTAGTGTTGTGTAATGCTATGTAAAAAGACTGCTCTTTTTTGATTTAAGATGAAGCATAGTTCCGATAGAGAAAAATGAATCAATAGTAAAGTTTGTTATTGGATCATCTATCAGGGGAGATCAATGTTAAACGTTTCATATGTACAAGATAAAAAGTGTTGTTAGGGTTAATTAGTGTCACAAATGAGATTCAATTCAAAGTTGTTTGTCTTTATGCTAAGAGGAATAGAAATACTTGTGCTTAGATTAAATTGATTAATTTGCAATAATTTTGTGTCATTGTAATAAATTACATCATTCATACTTTAGTGGTATACATATATGCTATTTATGATCTCACACTAACCTTTCATTTCATTGAATTCATAACAATATATTATTTTTATTTAGTAAATGATCTTCTAAGATGACATTTCTGTTCATTAGTTATTCAGAATGAGGTTCAAATCTAATTAAATTATTCTTTTTCTACTATATTATTTTCAATAAACACTACAAAAAATAATGTGCTTGATGTTTTTCTAAAATAATTTATTTCCAAAATATTGAAAATTAAATTCGCTTTATTTTGTTACATGACGACCTATTTCTGTTTATTAGTTATTGCAATATAAGTTTTGAAAGTTGTACTGTTTTTTTCTCCCGGAAACATTTCGATATTAACCTGCACCAGAGTGAGTTCTGGTCTATAAAACATGCATATTAAGGGACAGAAATATTTATTGACTCATTATATTATAATGCACCCAATACATTAATTTGCAGATTCAGGCAATAATGGCTCTTTCATACCGTTAAAACAGATGAATGTGCTACATAAAACCATGTGTCATTGACGCTCACGTATGCTTCAGCGTGACAATTACATCATCAACAGATTAGAACAGAGAGAGCGACTTTGAATAATAATAATTTAGGAGAAAACGGGGAAATTTTTGTTACTAATAAAAAGGATGTGTTATGTAAATCTTAATGGATAGAGTTTCAGCAATTTAAACAAGAAGATTGCTTATTTATCGTTAAAATGAATGTTATCCAAGAGACATGGCAATCAGGCTGAGAGAGCAGAATGTTCATCGAGCAAGAAAAGTTGGTCTTAGTTCTTCTTTAAGGAGAGATCATCGTCTGACGCGTCGCATAATTAATGTGTGACGAATTGTTAAGGTAAAAGGAATTTCAACAGAAATTTGCGTTGTTGTTAATGTTTTGCAATAAAGAGTTATATTTTGTACTTAGAGAGAATATTGAGAACATTAGAAAATTAGAAAATTAGTAAACATTAGAAAATTAGTTAATCGTAATAAATCATTCTTTTTATGGTTTAACTTCATGCTAATAAAGTTAATAATAAACTTGTGTTTAGATAAGATTGTTTTATTTGTATGGTTTTCTATCTTTGTAATAAATTACTTCACTTATATTTGTGTTTGGTAAGCATTCTTTTGAACTCATGCTCAGTTTTTAGTAGTAAAATTTACAACGATATGTTGAGTGTCAAACATTAAATTTTTAACTTTTAACTTAAAAAGTTAAGTTAATTCATTAAATTAATTTTCCGAATTCAAGCTCTTGAGTTAACTGCTAACTCAGTAGCCCAGGAAAGATATGGCAATATTTTTCATTAGGGCATTTGGCCGAAATCGATTATTGGAAATCTTGTTGATTGGGAGAAATTCTTTCCATGGATTTATATGGGACTGGGGAGGAGAAGATGATTAGCGGGACTTAAGTACTTACTAAATTACTACGAAAAAAACTTTGTAGCAAATTCAATGATCACAGTTCCTATCTTTTAGACATCTCTTTCCAGTTTGTTCTTTGGGGAGGAGAACACATTTTTAGAGGGAAAAGAAATATTTCAGGCCCAACACTAAGGTTGCTTTAAAATTGTTTTAGTTGCCACTATATACCGAGGAGGAGTTCTTGATCACATATATCCTATAAAATATAAAATATTTAAAGCATATATAAATTCTAAAATTTGTAAAAGAAGAGGGGGGCAAATCAAAGTAACTGTTTTGTCGACATTCTTTCTTTTGTTCTACACTTATCATTTGTCAGCTTGTTATTGATTTTTGTCAGACAGCTAGATTTTGCTGAGAAAGCTCTTTCACATATAGTTTGAAATCTAGGACCAAACGTAATGTGCTGTCAAATGAAAGTTTGTGACACAGAAATTATAGAAGACTATAGATAATTTACCCCCTTTCTGTACATTCAGAACACAAAGGCCGAGACTAACGAGCTACATGCGAAATAAAAACTTGTTGCATAGAAGTTTCATAGTTATAAGATACTCTCCATGCTTTCTCCACAAAAAAGTCTGTCCTTCCAAAAAAGGAGGGAAGGTTAAGTATAAGAAGAATTATTCCAATGTATTTTTTAAATGCGAGAGCAGAACGTAATAAGTTTTGAGTCAAATTAAATCTTGTTATGATGGGAGATATAAAAATATATCACCTGTGTTTTCTTTTCCCCTGAAAAATGAAGAAATATGTACAATTTAAACATTATGGCCCACAGTTTCAAGAAAAGAATACATAAGGAGAACAACGGAAGCTCCCATAGGCGTAATGTAAGGACTTTTGACTACAGTGCCACAAAGATGCAAATACGTGTACTGTGCTGCAGGGAAACTGTTATTCGTGATCTCAGGGGCTAGGGTATTTGCATATTTGGTTCCGTGAGAACTTTTAGATTCGGTGGCTTTGTTTGTGTCGTAACGTTTATTAGTTTTTTTTTAATATGAACTATAAGCATTTAGGAATGTTTTAGCATCACACGAAATATTTTTCTTCCTTTCATTCTTTTACTGCTTCGGCACTTTTACGTATGTTCCTGAAATGAAATATTAGCAAAATCTTGATTGATATATAATTTTTAGTAATTATAAATAGTTTTCAGATGCACTGTACTTCTTACTGACCCCTCCATCTCCCTCACTCCACTTTTTTTGCTGCGTTCAACAAATTTATGTGAAAAAAGGTATTTTTCACATGATGATTTTTAAATTTTTTTGTTGCCTCATACAATCCTTCGTGAATTTGTTTTATATTTATTTAGTAAATCTTCATTCCATTAAATGCGCCAATAAACCCCAAACAACCAAACCAAACTTCATTCCATAGAACAAGCGGAACACTGTAAATTGTCTATGTAAATCTTTCTCCCGTTTAGAATTTTAATGTCGCCAAGTTTTTAAAAATCATTTACATATGCAAAGAATGTAATTAAAATAAAAAAAAGCAAAGAAAATTTAAGAAGTGAGCTATGAAAATTTATTTAATATCATATAATCATTTCAACTAAGGTCACAGCATGAGAAGATGAGTACAACATGTTATGCCAATGGGTATAAATTTTACTTCTAAAGTTTACAAGCTATCAAATACCTGTTTCAAATTTCGCTATTGTAAAGAAATGATAAAATAGAAAAATCATGCACTTTTCATTTGAATTGCAAATAGGCTGAAAATATAATTCACATTCCTTGCTGCTTTATGTTTTAGTGAAGAAGACTTCACAACAGAGCGTGCATCTGGCAAGCAACAAGCACACTTCTGAGCAAGCACACTTCACAACAGAGCGTGCATCTGGAGCTGAGTCGCAGTAGTAGGGACTCGGCTCTGATACAGGAACCCTTTCATTCTTCTCATTACGTTTTCTTCGGATTCAAGTCCGGTGCCAAGAAAAACATGCGAGGATCATTGTAGGTTACATCTAAATTTTCCCCCACCATAATTCGCCCTCTCCAAAGTGTGCAGAAATTTAGTTGGGGGTAGAGGTCCTGTATAGTTAGAGGCTGGCCTTCTTCTTCTTCTTATACATCCTTCCTTCAAAGCTGGACCTATTTGTAAAGGGGGCCTCGGCCCCCTTATCATCAGGTCCATACGCATAAAGGGCAGTGGGTGCGGATGAAAACAGCAAAGACTGGCCAGCACAGTGAAGGCTGGCAATCGTACATATTGGCAATTGGGCTTTAGGCCGCAGGCCACCCAGTGGTGGAGAGGCAGATGTTGAAGGGTGAAGGAGAATAAATACCAGTCGGTAGCGCGCCAGGCTCGTAATCTGTAGTTTGCAGGTTCGAGTCCCAGCTGGGTCAGCGTTGAGATTTATCTCCACAAAAATTCCCTGCCCTGCTCGTCAGTAGGGGACACCGATGGGCTTGGAAAGGCCGCCGTCCGTCGGATGGGACGTTAAGCCGTGGCCCCGTGTGCGGGAGGGCCATACCCTGTGCACGTTAAAGAACAAGCTGGATGGCCTTGACGGGAGGCTACCATCTGTCTCCCAACAGCTGTTCCAATGGGTCCCCTCCCCCAACCTTCTCTGAGCCTTCGGGGTCCATGTGTCCTGGCTATTTAGCCCATTGTGTGCAAAAAGTGCCGCTCAGAGGTAAAACAACCTAACCCAACTCCATCTATAGACAATCATTTTTTTACTTTTAGAACTAAATGAAAAATTCTTTTTGGGTTGGACAGGTGTCAAACAAATATTGCGATTCAGCAATTTTGAAAAATTTCATTAGCTTTAATAACGCCCTCTAGCGGTGTGAAAAAATGGAAAATGCTAAAATTTGCAACAAACTATTTACACTCTTAATCTGAAATTTTGGTAGTAGAGTGTTATGGTCAGAGGGTTTACAATGGAAACAAGGCTTTGCCATCTTAGCCAAAAGGGGGTGCAAAAATGAAATTTTTTGAAGAGATAAACGAAACAATATATATATATATTTGTTTTACAGGCAGTAACAAAATATTAATGATTTAAACAATATTTAATCATCTCAGCATACCTGTAGACGTTCAAAAGTTTAAAAATCGATAAATGTTTTTGTGAAAAAGCCGGCGTTAGTTCAACAGGTTAGAATACTCTGACAGGTTTCTGGAGAGATCCGGGTTCGAATCCCGTATGTTGGCGAAATTTTTTTCCACAAAAATATTAATATTTACATTTTTCGAATCCCATCAGTGGAACTTCCAGTGTTAGAGAGTGCTAAAGGAGGTATATAAAAACTTGAAAAGCGGAAAAAATCTTGAAAATACGAAATCTTCAAATAAATATTGCAAACGATCTATTTTTTCTAGAAATTTAAATTTTTGGTCATAGAGTGTAATGGTCAAGTGGTTTACCCTAATAGTAATGATTTGTCCCGTTGGTCAAATATTGGTTTTCTGCTTTAAGAGATAAATGAAAAACTTTTTTTGCACATTACAGATTCTAAGAAAATATTAATAGTTTATTTTCTCAATTATACAGTAGTTCGAGATACTGTAGTATACGAATTATACAGTAGTTCGAGATACCACTGTCAGAGGGTACTGAAAGTGTAAAATAACTAGAACGCTTCAAAAGAGATATTCTTTTTTGAAGGGAGTGGAAAGGAAGGGCTGCCAGTTCAGTATGGTCTAATGATCTGGTCATCTATGCCACTTTTTTCTTTTTTTTCAACCCTGCTGAGGAGTGGTCAATTTCACAGGGTCCTGGTGCTGACCATTTATAACTATTAGACTGGACTTGTTTACCTGGACTTCCTGCACTGGTGGGCTTCTGTTGAGGGAGAATCTGCTGCTGTGTTTTGTTTGCTTCTGGGTTGCTCGCCCTAAGTGAACATAGGGCCTCTAGTTGGGGTTGACTCTAACGAGTAATATCTCAAATTAATATTTGTTACACATACCGTGTAATGTGATATCTCAAATCATGGCTCCTCAGTCCCCCAATAACCAATATTTGAACGATATTTAAAAGTCATGAAATGCAAGTTTTTAAAGATGTGTTTTGAATAAAAAGATGGAAATACGCATTAAAAAAATCTATCTTCCTATAGGAGATCTTCTATAAGTCACTGGATTGGTATTTACTTGAGAGGAAGAGTGGGCGCCGATAGGATGCATACAGGAAGATGGGAATTTTTAAATTTACTTACATTTTTTCTCGATGATTAAAAATACCTACAGTCAGAAACTTTCATTTGACATGCGAGTCATGAACCTCACCCATATTTCTCCTCTCCTCTCTCTTGAGGGGGGATGGGTCGTGTTTGAGGAATCCCATGATACTGCACACATCATAAACATTAATTATTAAAATCGACCCCAGGGAAATTTCTTTTTCTGTTTTCAAGAGGGGGGAAGAGGAGAGAAGAATGGTGGGGCATAATTCTAAATAATCCATGACGGTCCTCATATGAGCTTTCATTGACACCTGTTAACTATAGAACCGCACTTTTAGAAGATAGTTTTTTTTTTTTCCAACTTACTTTGAACAATCGCTTACTATACGTTGCCGGTCTATTCAGGCGTAGAGTGGTAAGGAGCGCTAGGCGCTCTAACGTCCGAGACTCTTATTGTTGCGGGTCCCTGGAACCTCATAAAAACAAGATTTTTTTAGTAATATTAACTGTTATTTTACATATATTGCACAAAATTGTGGAAAACTATTTTAAGCTTTTACTTACGAGCTCTCAAAAGAATAAATATGAAATCTTGAAAGAACAAACCAAAATTTGTATTGCACCGCTGAAAAAAAAAAGTTCCAGTTCGCCCCTTTCCAAGTACCTATATAGCTCAATGGATCTCATAGATATATTTTTGTGGATGAACGTTTAAAGTAAATTTTAGTAAACTCTGGATGTGAAAGCCACACAAATTCATATAAAATTAAAACACACACACACACACAAAAGGCAAATAAATGTTATAATTTTAACTTTTTCATTTTACGTTTGTCGAAAATGAAGAAATATAATATTATATTTACCTATTTTTTCAAAAATAATATTTATAACTGTGGAAAATAAAAAAAAATGGTGGGGGAAAAAGGTAAAACGTACCCAATAATGTGGCCGAAATAAGCCTTCTTCACTCGGATAGCTCACATATTTTCTGCAACCAAATTATTTATGTCAGAGAGATTAATATTCTATTGGTAAAGGCAAATAATATTTCTCTTAAGCTCAAGAAACTGTTATAAAAGCCATATTTGAATAATATCAACATTGTCAAATATTAACATATCAAAGGTTTCTCAACCAGTCATCGCTGTTTATCATTTTTTTAACGTTTTCCTTTTTACGATCGTGTGATACACGAGTTAAGTAATAGATAAAATGGTGTGTTGAAATTTTACTTCCTAAGTTTTGCAATTGCGGTTGCGCAACATTTAACGCCAACAATAAATGATATCGCTTGGAACGTAACTTTCGCTATCACCCTTATGTATTTTAGTTTAAAGCATGTAGTTCTTTGACATAGTTGTTTGGCAATACACTTTAAGTGATGGCTGCAATGCCGGTGTACAAGAGGTATATATATAAGTGATAAAAAGGGTTTATCGTCGTTTATTTCATGAAAGTGAATCTAATGAAATGAAGCATTTTGTATGTTTTCTGCGATAAGTGAAAAGTATATATTTGGAACGGTTTTCAACTAATGTAACGAATGTGAGCATTTTAAAAGTAGTTTAGACGTTAGTAATCAGCTGTTCCTGACAACGTGATGTTTCTAATGATGCAGAACTGATTGAAGAATAATCGAAAGATGGCTTTTGCTTCGGAACCACTGCCTGACGATCGAAACGGTGTAACAGCGAGCGGGATGAAATTCTCTGATGTAAATAATAGTAAAACACTTGAGACTGAGAATATATCTCAAGAATGTTCGTTACCAAGAGAAGAGCATAACGGCGCAAATAACCAGAAACCAGATGACTCTACTAGAATACCAAAAAGTTCTTCTTTGCAAAGGATGGACACTGATAGAAGCGAATCTAAGGTGCTTGTATTGTACACAGGAGGGACCATTGGAATGATAAGGACACAGAAAGGCGGTATGAATTTTTTAATTTTGCATTTGTTAAAAAGGCATGCAAAATATATTTTAGTATAAATTTTATTTACTGGAAAGTCAGTGCAAATGTGTTAATTAATATTGCAAAAATTTTAAAAATGCACCAATCAAACTTTATAAAAAGAAAATAAATATTCCCTCAAGCAGCTGGTTACTATAGACGTCTGACAGGAGCCTGTCAGTTTAATATAGGAAAATTGTGAGGAAGGCAAGAGCTCAGCACAAACATTCATGCCTTTTCCAGGGCTTGAACCCAAGTCCTTTTGGTAAGCTAAGTACACTACCCACTTGGCCACTGTTAGATGACAAATCTGAGTCATGCGTTCAGTAATCTCAATTTCCTAGACAAATAACAAGCTCATCATTCATTTACTGAGTATTTAACCACTATTAAGCTGTTTTATTTAACAGGATGGAGATGGGTGTAGAGGAAAAATTTCTCTTGAGCTGGGTGGAATCTATATCCACCAGCTCATTAGTGGCTAGCTCCCTAACCACTAAGCCTTAACTGGTATAGTTGTTAGGGAGCTAGCCACTGTTCCAGCAAGGTAAACTGTGTGTGTTAGCTCTATCTGAGGCAGTGGTCATCAGTGACTTCAGTCTTAGTAGGGCATGTCCTTGTATGAGAAAGCCTGTAAAAGCTAGGAGTAGTTTCTAGGGTTCTTCTCTGTCCTATTTGTTGCAAATGAAAAAAAAAACCTTCTGATTACATGTGAGGTGTTCTGATCACTGTGCTACCGGGTGCTGATCAATCTCTCCTCTACTGCTGATGTTATACTATACACCATCTGGTCAATCACTGTCTTTTGAGTGCATTTGGGGACTATTCATCAAAGCCTTCCTAGGCAAGTGCACAAAACCAGCAATTTTTTTGAAGTCTCAAAAGAGAAGTGATGCAAATTGGAATATGCATCACTTCTGGTGTGATCAAGAGTACCTTGTATTTAGACACATGAATTCACAGCTCATCACTGATTTACTGGCCAGGTGGTATATAGGATAACATCAGCAGTAGAGGAGAGATTATTAGCAGCCAGTAGCTCAATGGTCAGAGCACTTGACATGTCATCAGGAGTTCATGAGTTCAGATCCCACCTATCTCAAGACAGTTTTTCTTTGTTTTAATTTTGATATTTAATGTGAAATATACACAAACATAGTATTAACATTATATAATAAAATTGAACGTATCGAAACTTCAGCTAACAGAACACTTTTTATGATCTACTTCACTACAGTTACATATATCAAATTAAATTCAAAATTGTTGCCACTTTTTAACATATGGATAAGTTTTAGTTTTTATTATGGCTAGTATGGGAGGTCCCTTCACCATACTTTGCTTGACATTTCACAAAACTATTGTTGTGTTGACAAAATATTATGTGCATCATTCCACAAATCTCTTTCAACTTTGATCTCCTTGACCTTAAGAAACCAATCCCAAAGAGTCTTTCGTGTCTTTGATGACTTGTGGGTTTACTGGCAGAAATCCCAGCCAATTAAGTTTGTCCTCAGTTGTGCTAGGTTCTCCAGAATAGCTAATGATTTTGAATATTTTAGAGCACTCTAAAACTATATGTTTAATCATTTCTTCTGCCAGAGAACATAGAGGACAGACTGGATCTAAAGGCAGAAACTTTCGAAGCCATTTTCTGGTTTCTAAAGACCTGGTCCTGGCCTTGAACAGCAAACTACTCAGGGTGCCATCGTAAAACTCTTCCCACTCGTATACAGTTTTTTGCCTACATAATTCAAGGCTGGATTTTGTACTTAACTCTCTTCTCCATAATTGATGTGCTTTCTCTTTCACCTTGGAATTTATTTCATTTTTTACATTTCCACCTTTACGTATAATTGTCTTGATGGAGCTTCTTAGGTATTTTCCTTCAAGAAATGCTGTTCTTCTCAGTTAGTGAGTTCTTGGACCTTACATTGAAATATAACAAAGATGTTGCCAACTTTATTTTTAAAACATTAAGATTATATTTCTCAACATTCTTCTACATCCATCTTCATCCTGTTAATTAAAACAGCTTAATAGTAGCTAAATATGATAAATCAATTTCTAAGTATCAGCAAAATACTTTTTATCAGGGTTTTTTTTCTTTGGGTATGTGGATATATGCCTTATCCCCCACCTTTTTTCATTCATCTAAAAATAAAATTTAAATGTTTAATTTGCGAGCATGTTAGGTACAGGTTTTAATATGCAGTTGGTATTTTTCTTTACCACATTTTCAGTTGGATTACAATTCCACACTGTTGATATCAAAAGCAAATAGCAAAATCAAGATTACTGAACCTCTAAAGGCATGATTCAGGTTTGGAATCTGTTATAAGACTTGTCTGAAGATGTTTTTGAAAATTTTTTTAATAATATTTGTACTTTAGTTCTAACTTTCCAGTAAATAAAATATATATGTAAAAATTTATGTTTTACATATTTATAGGCACTTGGACCATTTTCTTGAAACACTTCTGCCTCTCACAATAAACTCAATCATATTCATATGCAACCCATCAGGAGAAAACCGTGTCTATTTATAAATGTTCCGCTGTTTTGTAGAATATGTCAGTTATTCTCAAACCATTAAGTTGACATACCTGTAGGGGACTTGATCCATTATCATTGCAACTATCAATGCCAAAAGGACCTATCACTCCTGCCCAAAAGTCGGAGTCAGTACTAACTTTAGCATTGAAATCAACTAGCACAAGAGAAATTCTCCTTTTTTAATATAATTCAAAATAGTCTGAAGTTGTTTAAAACCCATCTTCATCATTCTTATCATAGTTCTCTATGGGTGCATAACATAGATAACATTCAAGTTTTTAATCTTAGTTTTAAATTAACTGAGAAATCTTTTATTAATATAGTCGTATCCCAGAAGAGCATCACTGGTATACCTGCTGAGAAGCAAACTACTTTGAAGGTGATTTCCATCATTGCTCTCCAAGTGGTGCAGCAATATTGCATTGGTTCACAGTGATGCTGTAACTGCTGTGGAGGCTGGGCTCAAGTCTGGAGGATGACATAACTGAAAATAAGCTAGCAGCTTTGTAAGTCTGATCACAAATTAAAAGAAAAAGAATAACTTAAGATTATTAATTGAGAGACATCAAGAGAATAATCTCTGGGCAGAGTCCTTATATTCTATGAACCTGTGGAAAAAACATGATTAGTGGGTTTTTTAATGAAACTATGTTTACAGATATAGATAATGCTCACAATATCAAATAGTCCCCTATTTGGAGGAATGTGGCAAAATACTTGTTTCCTCTACCACTAAAGGCTAAAGCTATCCAGTATGGTAAGACCAGTGTAGGTTTGATGATATCATTAGAAATAAGGGTTCAGGTACCTGTGATGGCTTCTGATCAGGATTATCCACCAGCTGATATAAGGTATCTTTGTAATGTCTGCTGTTTACGATGAGTTTGTTACATATCTTTGTAATGTCTGGTTTACAAATTTCATTGGAAGTTCAGTGGCATCCCAGAAAGTTCTAATGGAAAGAAGTGATGCATTTGGGTCAAATTGAGAGGGGGAGTTAACATGCTTGAGACTATGACTTTTGGAGACTGCCTGAGAAAATACAATGTTGGACAAATTAATAATTTGTCTGTTTTAGCCATTTTTTTCATCTCATGCTAAAAAAATATTTAATTTTTTATTTTCCTTAATTAAAGGTGAATGCATCAAGAAGTTTACATTATTAGGATGATATTAACTAAAGAAAATATGCTGATGACAGAAAAAAAGAAACACAACCATGTGCTTCAAAATCACAAAATAATAGCAATGATCTGGTTCAAATTCACAAAAATAATGGCAAGATGTGGTTCAAATGGACAAAATAATAGCAAGAAATAGCAAGGAGTCATACAAAAGGAGCACAGGGTTTCTCAAACTTTATATAGCTGAGGACAGGTATCTTTCAATACCTTTTTTGTCACCCAGAAATATAAAAGCATATAAAAAGAAGGAAAAAAAATCATTCTGTATTTAATTTTGTAAGAATAAAGTTTATAGCTGTTAAAAAAATAAGAAGAAATATTAAGTATGTTGTGGCAACCAGTCAAACCTATCTGTCATGATGTGCAATCACAATAAGATCATGTGATTGTATATCTTCTAAGGACCAGTACTGGGTTGCAGATAAAGGAGATTAAGAAACATTCACCAACTTAATCCCACTCACCTATGGCAGTCATTTGTGTTGGAAATTCATGGTGAGAGGATGCTTGACTCAGAGTGGACCTGCAATTTGGTGAAGTGTGTTTTTCAGCTGTTGTGAAAGCAAGTGAAGTTGGGAAAAAAATATCGACATTGCTCCTACTAAGGCTACAAAAATTGTGACTTTGAAGGAATGTGGAAAAATTAATATCGATGTAAAAAAAATTTCAGTATTTAAATAGGTTGTTAGTTAGAAATTCAGTTAGGAAAATTCAAAGCTCTGCCTATGCTAGAACCAGAGTTTAAGTGTAAACAACTTTTAGTTTTTCACTAAATTTTGAAATCTGTAACCACTCTTCCCCCAATTCTTTGGGGTGGGGATTGGCTCAGTCAGCAGTATGTCATACTCATAACTTCAGTTCCCATGTTTAAATCTTAATTGTACCTGCATTGAGATTTATCTCTGCAAAAACCCCATTCTGCCCTCAGTCAGAATGGATATACCAATAAACTTGCAAAGATCACCATCCATCAGCTTAGATGTTAAGCCTTGGCCCTGTGTGCAGGAATGCCACACCCTGTATACATTAAAGAACATGCTGGATGGTCTAGACAGGAAGCTTCCATCTTTTACCTAACAGCTGTCAAGTGAGTCACTTTTCCCTAACCTTCTCTGAGTCCTAGGGATCTTTGTAACCTGGCCAATTAGCTTATTGCATTAAAAAAAAAAGTACTTCTCAGAGGTGAAACAATCCAGGTACCTTAATTTTTTTCATTACCCTTATTGAATTTTCTGTTTTCAATGAGCTGTAGATTGCTAATTATAACAAAATAAATATTAAAAATTATCTGAAGAAAGAAATGTTAATTTGCATCTCTTTCTGGAACACCAGAGTACCTTGGGATGGCACTGAGCATAGGTAAAGAATCAAAAAGAAAAGAAGTTCCGAGTGAGGGAGCAGTATACTATTATTCCAATAAGTAAACTTGAAAGTCCTTTGCAATTTTTGCAAGATGGAGCAATTTCATTGAAGGCAAATGTAATGTCATCACATTTTAAGCTCCTGTGAGGTATTACTTTTAAATACCATAAAGTTGGTTTTTGACTACAACTGTTGAGTTTATATTCTCAGTTATTACCAATAGAGGTTTTACCTTTAAAATTTTTAATTTACTTTTAAAATTTGAAATGAACTGAAATATCTAATTATATATCAGAATGTATTGATTTTATGATATTACTGAACAGGATACTCTTTTAAAACTGCAAATATTGCTTAAAATGCTGGAGTATCTATATAACTTAAGTTGAACAATAGCATTAAAATGGTAAACAAATATTTATTTTTAGTTTATGCACCTGAGCCCAGATTGATGGAAAGGAAGTTGAGAACATTTCCACAACTTCATGATCAAGAATATGAGAGCCTCTATTATAGTGCAACCAAGGAGACTCCACTTGTCTTGCCGTAAGTAATTAGCATAATCGTAAGTAATTAGCATAATCTTCAATATTTTTCTGTATCTTTATTACCACTTTTGCAATATTTACTATATATAAACATAGTGTTATCTGTAATTTAAAATTTCCGTATTCTTGGACCCAACACCAGTATGGCAAAAGGGCATAAATTCTCTGAGGTGTTATCATCAATATTTCCACTCCAGTATTTTTTTCTTGTTTGGTTTTTATGCTTTTTTTTTCTCCCCACATACCTCCATTGCTTGAAAATTTAATTTCTGCGCCAACAAAATTACTACCATTCCTAACTATGCATCTATTTCTTATTCATTTTTATCATCTTTTTTTATGTACCATATTTGATATGGAGCTAAACCACTATATAGCATGTTTCTGCCCTTGTTGAGAAAGGGGACACAGACGGGCTTGGAAAGGTCGCTACCCATAGGATGGGACATAAGCCTTGGCCCCATGTGCAGAAGAACCATACCCTGTGTACATTAAAGAAACAGTGGATGGCCCTAACAGGAGACTTCCATCTGTCTCGCAACAGCTGTTCAGTGGGTACTCTTCCCCTAACTTTCTTTGAGCCCTGTGATCCTTGTGACCTGACCATTTAGTGTGTTTTGTGTGCAAAAAAGTGCTCCGAGATAAAACCCAATTTGGTTCATTATCTTCCACCTCGTCAGTCTTCCATGTAAGTGATGATTTCCTCCTAACTGATGATAATGCCCATACATACAGAGCAAGACTGATCAACCAGTATTTTCAGGAAGAAGTGAATACATTGAAGTGCCATTAAATTAGGAATAGCAACCTAGTAACGTGTTGGACCCCCTCTGGCCCTGATAATGGCTGCCACATGACAAAGGCAAGGACTCCACAAGCTTGTGTAAATGTTCCACAGCTTGGAGACCCATGCATCCTCCAGAGCTGTCCACAATTCTTTCAAGGTTGTTACTGATGGGACACGGGCCCGAACACTCTGCTTGATGGTATCCCAAAGATTTTCGATGGGATTTAAATCTGGGCTTCTAGATGGCCAATTTATTATTTCAAAGTCAGCAGAATGCTCCTGCAACCATGCAGTAGCCAATCTGACCTGTGAGATGAACAGTTGTCTTGCTGGTAGACGCCATATCCATTGGGATGCACGATGGCCATAAATGGGTGTAAATGGTCAGCCATGAGTTCTACATACTAGGATGCATTGAGAGTCATCGGTACACATACTAAAGGTCCCACAGATGTCTAACTGAAGACACCCCAGGCCATCACTGAGCCACCACCAGCTTGTACTGTTCCAACCCGACGTGCATGGGATGGGAGATGCAATGGGAGACTGAGGGTATGGCACCAACCCCATGGCTTCATGGGGTTGGTGCCATACCCTCAGTCTCCCATTGGCGTGATGAAGTTTAAATCGGGATTCATCACTCCAGGCTATCCGTTGCCAATTTTCGATGGTCCAGTTTCGATGTTCTTTAACCTAGGAAAGGTGTTGAGCCTGGTGTCGTGCTGTTAGAAGTGGGACTCTCGTAGGTTGGTTATATCTTGAAGCCGAGACGAAGTGAGCCTTGTACGGTCCATGCACTGACTTCCTGGCTGGAACCTGTGTTCAGATGGGAGGTGACTTCAGATAATGTCTGGCCCCCATCAGTCTGTATGATGCAGATCAGATTGCGAAGCCCATGATCATTCAAGGCTGGTTGTCCTTTACAGTTTGTCTGGGTGCTTGTTTTTTGGTCCGAATTTTCATATTCCCGGAACACTCTTGAAACTTTGCTATGAGACAATCCAAGTTCATTAACAATTTTGGAGATCGAGTGTCTGATCCATTAGGCACCTAAGATCTGCCCTCTGTCAAATGCATCTAAGTCCCGTGCCTTTCCCATTATGCTTCTCATGACGAATGCTTGGGGAACCCAAAGCTGACGGCTATATATGACCAGAGTTTCAGCCATGCATGCATGCAAATGCGGAACTTGCGGTACTGAATTTGGATAATGTCTCCTATCCCTAATTCAGTGACACTTCAGTGTAGAGTGGCCTGCATTCTCTGGATCTCGACCCAACAGAATATCTATGAGATACCCTGGGGAGATATGTTGCCATGCTTTAACACCCCCCTCCCCAAATATTCCAAAATCTCAGGATTGCTCTTATTGCACAGTGGACTTATTGCCCTTCCTTTCTCTGGGTTATCTTATTGAAGGTATGAATTGATAATGTCAGGCCTGCATTAGACTAGAGGAACCACACCTTTTATTGATTATACATTTTGTATTCAAAACCACTCCTCCTTTTTCATGTACTTTCTTTAGGGTATTTATAAATCATTTTGGCCCATTTTTTCATGACTTATCACAGCATTGTCTTTATATCTTCCTATGAAATTTGATTGAATATGTCTAAATATTAAGGTTGATTACATTGTGCTGTGTTCATAGGCCCATAAAATATCACACCTTTTATTCCACAATATATCGTACTCATCCTGGTGTTCCTGTTGTACAATTTGCCCTACAGTGTACTTTCCACTCTAGTGGGCTTCTGTGAAGCATTATCATATGTAATCAGTTCCATTCCTCTTTAAAAGCTTTCCATGATCCATCAACAGTCCATGGTTGACATTTACCCAGAGCCTGTTTCAAGAGTCCAGATACTTAAAAGTCTATGGGTGAAGCATCCGGCACATTCTCTGTACCACTTGTGACAAGCTGTTTGGTTAGTAATGTATTGACCAGGACATGTAGTTGTCTAGGTAGATTTATCCCTTGTCCAGTGTGGTCACCTTTTTTCCACTTTTTAACTACCACTCATACAGCTTGTGGCAATTGGTAAGTCTGTATGTGGCATGGCATCAACTTGTGGACACAGGACTTGTGTGTGTGATGTAATTGAAGATTGTCTTGGATGATATTGTGGATAGTTGACTGGGACACCTTTGTTTCTGGGTTGCAAGGTTTTGTCCACTGACTGTAGGGCAGACCTTGACAACATCTGGTGTGTGGCTGGTGCTCTGTTGTTGTTTTTTTTGATGTACTTGCAACTGCTTCTGAGGATTTTTCTCCTATGTGCTGCTTCACCACATAAATGATGTTTCAAAAAGTATTTTGCACACCTTTATAATTTGTGACTGAATAATGGGCATTGAAAAGGGCAACAATGTAACCTTCTAAAGATCTGTGTATCCTCTGTGGCATATTTCATGGTTCTTGCTCACTGAATGGAATTGAGCCACATACACTGTTGCCACAATTTATTCATTGTGGATTGCATGTCAGAGACGCATATTTGCATATGAAATCAGTGTCATGTAACATAACCTCAATATATGAGGGACATTCAAATAAAAATGAGAATTTGGTTCTTAAAAATTTATTCACAACAAAATAGAAAAATAATACATACTACTTTTCATTGTAGTCTCTGTTAACTGCAATGAACTTGTTCCAGCATTTTGGAAACTTCTTAATTCCAGTTTCAAAGGTTTTTTGGTTGCTTGTCAATCTAACGTTACACAGCTGCAAGACCTCATTGTTGTTTTGGAATATCTTGCCACTTAGAAACTCCTTTAGTGATCCATATAAATAGAAATTGGATGGAACCAAGTTGGGACTATACAGTGGATGAAGCAGTAAATCCCACTTCAGTTTCTGTA
Source organism: Ryuthela nishihirai (assembly GCA_038380435.1). Taxonomy (NCBI): domain Eukaryota; kingdom Metazoa; phylum Arthropoda; class Arachnida; order Araneae; family Heptathelidae; genus Ryuthela; species Ryuthela nishihirai. The sequence goes on from JAWZYU010000027.1 coordinate 10,727,193, forward strand.
GAGTCTACATTGTTAAAGCAGCAGTGTGAGGATGAACATTGTCCTTGTGTTCCATTGACAGAAGTTGTTGGACACTTTATTGAATAAATTATCTTCCCAAATTGGGCTCAAAGTCTGGTAAAGATTTCAGAAGGAATGACATTTTCTTTCGTGAAAAATTTAATAATTATGCACTGCACAACACTGTTGGATACTTCTTATCCAACATCTTGATTACAATTGATTGGTGATGTGAAAGGGGGCACAAGTAGTGCTGTTTGCAAGTTTGAACATGTCTTTACTTGCCAATGAATGCCTGTTCTCGCAAGTTGATTTGCTCTTAATGGTAACTAAATTCTCATTTATATATGAACAGCCTACATATTTCAAGATATGTACATTTTGTTGGCATGCATCTTGTGTATGGGGCTGCTAATGGAAACGGAAGAGCTGCTGTGAGGTTGTATCGACAGCAAACAACAGTGTGCCAAATCACCAAACATTTGCGTGTTTGCATCAGCAACTGCGAAAAATTGGAATATTCCATGTAAACATGCATGACACTGGTCAGGAGAGAACCATGCACACTCCTGACATGGAAGAAGAGCTCTTATGGCAGATTGAGGATAATACAGGCAAAAGCCTGCGAGTTATTGCACTTAGCCTCAGTATGAACCATGCCCTCGTGTGGAGAGTTGCACGAGCAGCAGTTACATCTGTTTCATCGTCAGAGAGTCCAGACATTGCAACCTCAGGATTACCTTCTTCGTGTGGAATTTGTGCACTGGTTTCTGCAGCAGACAGAGGTGCAGCCTGATTTTCTGGCTCATTTCTGTTTCAGGTGCTCTTCTCAGATGAGACCTCTTTCACATGTGAGGGTGTGTTTAATGTGCACAATTCTCCTGTTTAGGTGCACAAAAATCCACATGTTACAATGGTGCATGATCATCAACAATGGTTTGCCATCAATGTTTGGGTGGGTATTGTCCATGATATTTTGATTGGGCCATGCCTGTTGACTCAATGGGCAGATTTATTGGTATTTCTTGAAGAAACATTGCCGGTACTGCTGGAAGATGTTCCTGTGGCTATTCACAGATGAATGTGGTTTCAACATGATGGGGTGTCAGTACACTTCAGCAATGATGTGCGGGATTATCTTAACACCACGTTTGGGGGCTGATGGATAGGCCTGTGCAGACCCATCACCTGGCCACCAAGATCACCTGATTTAATATGTGTTGATTTCTTCCTCTGGGGACACATGAAGAACCTTGTGTACGAGACTCCCATTGACACAGATGAAGACCTCATTGCAAGAATTGCTGTCGCTGCTCCAACTGTTTGCGAAATTCTGGGAACCTTTCAACATGTACAGCAATCAATGCTTCGATGCTTTCATGCATGCAATGCTGTTACCTGTCACAGATTTGAGCACCTTCATCAAATAAACATGTTGTTTGCACTAGTTTCCATTAATTTATGTACTAGCTCCACCAATATTTCTGTCAGTGCCCTCTAGCATCGAAGGGACATATCAGTGGACATACATTCATAGACGAAAAAGGTTTGTATTGGTGTCTGTAAATATTTCAACTCTCTGTAAATATTTCAATGAGTTTTGAAGCACCTGTCTATATAAATGATTTCTGTAAATTAAAAATTGCTATACGATTATTTCTTTTGCGGATGATGTATCCATAATTTTTGAAGCGGAAGATAATGAAGCATTACTTGAAAAAATTAATAGTAATTTAATAATTATTAATAAATGGTTTATTAATAATGAACTAGAATTAAATATAAAAAACGAAATACATACATTTCACATTAATTTCATTATACATGTTTGGAGATACCATTAAACTCCATGAATTGAACTGTTTACATAGACTTCTGTAACTGTGATACTATCGAAGTGACTAATAGCTTTTTTAGGATTAATAATAGAATCTAATTTAAAATGGAAAAAACATATTCACTCATTCTCTCTAAAACTAAACCGAATATTATATAAAATTTACTACTTTAGACATATTAAATGCAATTTCCTACAGTAGATTTATTTTGCATGGGTAAATATAAAATAAATAAATAAATAAATAAATACCCCTTCAAGCAGCTGCCTGCCACAGAGGTCTGACAGGAGCCTGTCAGTTTATATGCCACAGTAGGAGATCTGAGAGGATGGCAGGACCTCAGCAGAAAAACGACACACACATCCATGCTGAATCCGGGGCTCGAACCCAGGTCCCTTAGATCAGTAGCCAAGCGTGCTAACCACTCAGCCACGGGACAGTCTACCTTAATTTATGGGATTTGTTGTTGGGGAGGGGAATATAAATCGAATTTATTGCCTTTAATTTATGTACAAAATAAAATAGTTCATAATATTAATTATAATTATTTTGCTGGGAACACCATATTATATAACAAACACAATATATTGCCACTAAGGAAATTATATTTGTATTTTTCAATCATCTTTCTGTATAAAAGTCAAAATTTAATTCTGATTAGAAATTCAAATTTTAACTCCAGAGTTTTGGGTTTGCAATTTTATATAGAAAAAACGAAAAAGAAAATTTTCCATGAAATATTTTTTTTTATTGTGCCTAAATTTTTTAAATCACTGGAGTGTACAATACTAAATGAAAAATGTTTAACAACTTTTAAGAAATGTTTGCATGCTTATTTGTCAAAATTAGATAACATTGAATGTATATTTACTGTGATTAAATGATTTTTTTGGTAGTTTTTGTATAGGAACAGATATTTGGTAAAACTGCATACCCATACCACTCATGATATTTAATATTTTATATCTATATATATTATTTACTTTATTTTCTTTGACAAAAATCAATTAATTCTTTATAACCTGGAAGAGCTCAAAAGCCTCCTTGGTTGTTCACTCATAACTATTGATGGTTTTGCTAGTTTTGTGCTTTTATTGTTTCACTGGTCTTTGTAAAGTGTTTTATGGCTTTGATGGGAGGTTGCCATCTGTCTTCCAATAGCTGTCCAGTGGGTCCCCTCCCCCAACATACTCTGAGCCTTCGGGGTCCTTGTGACCTGGCCATTTAGCCCATTTTGTGCAAAAAGGTGCCACTCAGAGGTAAAACAACCCAACAATTGTGTGGACAATTGGGTGGAAAAAATGAATGATGAGAAATAATTTGGATTACTAAGACTAATTCTAAAAATATCTGTAGTAGTGAAAACAAATTCAACACTCCTCAGAAGTCTATTGAATACTCTATGAATTGAAATTATTTAAAAATTACCATAGGCTAAAATTCAAAGTGATAAACAGTGTGCTGAAGTAAATAAAAATTAAAATAACTCTACAAACATTGTAGGTGCTGGATTAGTTGTGTGTTGTAATCTCGTTTCCAACAAACAACTTGTAAATGATTCTTATCTTTCTATTTCACTGCCAGGACAGTGCTGGCCTAACAATGTGCCAAAACAGATGGCATTAAACACATCAATGCCTAATCCCAAATATTTCGTAAAGGCATCCAGCTCAGTGTACTAATAGGAGCATGAATTTAGAATCTTCTGACACCCAGTGACTTGTACTTCAGAGGCAGAAAAATGCTGTTTAATAACACTACAGCATGAAAGAACTTTCAGTCCCCAACAAAGTAGAAGTAACAACACTGGACCTGTGAAAGCACCAGCTGCTGAGAACACCACACAATCCAGACTTTTCTTCCTTGTACAACTGAAGAACTGTCTAAAGAGGAACGCAGTAACAAAGCCAATGCAGGCATGACTAATTAACCTAAACTTCACCACACTGATATGCAATTATCAGTTACTCCATTAGTTATCAATGAGCTGATTGTTTTTCCCAATACCACATGAATATCCAGCACCTACAGTATTTTAAAGTTATTTTAATCTTTATTTAATTACCATAGGTGATCTTTGCATTCTTCCTCTTTAATCCAACATTGAATGCAGAGAATATTTTAACCGATCTATTCTTTCCAATGCCTCCCATGGTTGAGTGGTTAGCGTGCTTGGCTACTGATCTAAGGGACCTGGGTTTGAGCCCCGGAAAAGGCATGGATGTTCATGCTGTTTTTCTGCTGAGGTCCTGCCAACCTCACAGACCTTCTACTATGGCATATAAACTGACAGGCTCCGTCAGACCTCTGTGGCAAGCTGCTGCTTGAGGGGGTATTTATATTTTATTCTTTCTAACCAAAATAATCTTAAATGAATGTATTGTACTATTTGCATATTTTCTCTTTAATCCATTTTCAATAAAGGGTTTGCATCTGCCTTCTTTAATCCAACATTACACTATGGTGGATTTTTTACAGTATCTTCCATCCAAACATAGCAAATGGAAATGAAAGAAGCATGTTACTGGAAACCAAGTAGCATAGGATTATTTGCTTTTACTCTAATATTACCTTGAATAAAATGAATTTTTTAAACGTCATGTTCTTCTAAAAGAAACAATAGGAAATCAATTGATTGTATCAGAGGAAATCAAAACAGATGATATTGACAATTATTCATGCTGATCCGACTTTTATTAAAACTGATTCTTGTATTTCTATTCCATTCTATTTGGTTCTAAGTGGAACAGTCTCAAATAAAAGGAATGACTATAGGAAAGGAAAATGCATAAGACTACTAGTAATCTCATTAATCTGACACTCAATAATGTGAATATTTTAAAGATCCTTTTCATTTAAAAGAAACAAGTGAAAATCAGTTGGATATATTACAGGAAATCAAAACAATTGATATTAACATTTATTCTCTCTAATCTGTTAGTTTATTGGGTTTATCAGTTTGTGTGTTTTTTAAGACAGTTGTTCCATCATATCTTTTGAATGTGAGGGCCAAACATAATGTTATATGTCAAATGTAAGCTTGTAACCTAGGGAGTGGGTGCCAAACCCCAAACTTGTACCTAACTCAACTGAAAAAAATGCTACTTTGAATACAATAGATATTTTGAAAAAACTTTATTACAGAGTTCAGATCATAGACCAAGCATGCCAATGTAAAATTACATTTACTCTTTCCATAGAGTAACAGAGAATTTTAATAATTTTGTAAGTTAGATATGAAAACAAAATTGTCAATTTAATTCTTAATGTCAGATTTTCATTAATGGGAATTTGTTTATAGGGACACTGGTGAACCATTGAGGGTAATTTACACAATTTGTGAATATAATCCTTTGTTGGATTCATCAAATATGACTATGGATGACTGGATATGCATAGCAATGGACATTAAAGTAAGTGCATTTTATAAATTGATATTTGTAATTAAATATATTTTTTTTTAAAATATAGTTTCCATACCATACAACAATATGTACTTAGATAAGTAATTTGAGAGAACTTGTAGTTGAGAGAAACTTGTTTTCTCCTTGTGTCATACTTGTGCTGAGCTCAAACTCCCACCCCCTTATAAGCAGCAACCATTTCAATGTTTACTCACTGAATCCTGGACAAAATGGAAGTGTATGAAGCAATGTTCATGGGCCATCAACTAGAATGAACCCACGATGTTTGGCATTTTGACAGTGACCTAATATGATTACCAGTCAGGATCAGGGTGTATGTATGCAGATTACATAAATAAGTTTATAATAGCCAAACAATGGTACTCGGGATTTCCTTCTACTATTACAACCGAGGAAAAGAAAGAAGCATTCTGTGAATCCTATCATGCAGAAGGAGTATGCATCACACCTGCTGAAGTCACAAAAAACCCAGTATTGAGATATTGTGCCACGGCAGAGCTTAATTCAGCTTGGGGAAAGATGGTGCAATCAACTGACAAATCACAGTCTATTATAGTGGACTGTCCATTAAAATAATGACCCTTCTCACCGATCCCACTAATGTGGTTACAGATGTTGCTTCTATCAGAGAAGAAGCAGTGTTTGTCTTGTAATATTACTGACATTTTATTTATTTTTACATTTATTTTTACATTATTATTTTATTTATACATTTTATTTATTACTTATATTTATTATTTATTATTTGAAGCATTACACTGTAATAAAAAGGGTAATATCATATTGGCCGCAATGGTAACGTCATGCGAAACTGAAACTTTATATGATTTCAAAATTCGGTGACAGAACATTATATCGTGATACTGATTCAGCAATATTTAAAACATTTCCAACAGATTCCTTTCAGCCAAATATAGGTAATTTCTTGGGGGACTAGGTTGATGAGGTTTCAAGTAAATATGGGCCAGAGGTCGAAATTACAGATTTTGTTTCAACTGGTCCAAAAAGTTATGCTCTTCATTTAAACAATGGAGATCAGATTTTGTTCTCAAAAGGAATTACATTAAATCAGAAAAAACCGTGAAAAATACAGTTTTGAGCTTCTAAAGAGCATGGTATTAGAAAGGACTCCCAAGAGTGAAAAATTTGAAGTACCTTTCAGTGTAGTGCATGACAAAGTACATGCCACCTTAACAAACAGATCTTGTTTGAAAAAAAATTCAGTTGTATGTGATAAGCGCTACTTAGCACTCACTGAAATTGTGTCAGTCTCATATGGATATGATGATAGTGTACTGGACATAGTAATCAGTTTGATGTAAAGAATTGGGCACGTGATCATTCATAAAAAGAAATTAATTGTAACCTGTAGGAAATTGTCAATAGATAATAAAAAATGTTTCTGTGTTGGTGTATATTTTTTCTATTTTCAAAAGTAATCTTATTTTAAATCTGAAAACCTAGTAGGAAATAATGATTACTTTTCCATTCTCGTTTAAAAAAGTTAATGTTATTTGGAATTCTTTGTTGAAAAATTTATCACTAAGAAATTCTTGGTTAAAAATAAATGAATTTTACGGATTGAGTGCCATACAATTATCTGTAGGAAAAAAAATCACCAATACACAATTCATATATTATGGCATTGATTCAACTGAGTAACATGATCTAGGTTACAAAAGAACATTATCAAAGTATGAGAAGGGATAGAAAGTCAGAATATTACTCCTAATTTGGGATCAATAACTGATCCAAATCATAGACTTCTATCATTTGATTCTTCACTAATGTCTCAATATTAGAGTTGGGTACTTCCTTGCCATCCACAGCCACATGGCCTAATGCATCCCAAGAAATGCATTCAGCAGGGAGAGATTGCAGGAAAATCTTGGCTGCATTTTTGCGAATTGGGGGAATTTCTGCCAAAAACTGTTGACGAGGTAAAGGAATATTGAGTTTGATTGTCTCAGGCTTTTCCAACTGCAGGGTAAAAAGTAAAAATTTTCTCAGGGTAGCCAGGTAAGCTCAGTTTTATCTGAATCATCAGAATCTAAAATTTCCCAAATCTCCCTCTTTATTTTATGTCAGTCACCTTATGAAGGTGTCTGATTATTGGTCCACCTTCATAAGGGGTTGTATGATTTATGCTCATCATTATGATTTGGAATATCTGTGGTTTTACATTCATCATTTTTGAAAGAGGTTACAGATCAATGGTATAATTGATGACAGTAAAGGCAGGATAAAACCTGAACCTGTTTGCACAATCTTCTTTCTCCTTTTAGCAAAATGCATTTGGAAGCTAATGTCCTAATGGCACCTTGATGACACTTGAGCCTATTTGTAAATACCGCTGGAGAATTGGGTACACAGCCTTTGAGGAAATTGTGACAAACTTCGCAAAGGGATTTGCAATTGAGGTTTGGAAATGTGTTGTAGCAAGCCTTTACACTGCTTTGCCTTTAGCTGGGTTAAGCACTGAAGGAAAGGACCTTGACTTCTAATTCTCATTTTTCATGTAGAGAATCTCTGGTGGTTCAGATGGTAGAATCCTTGTTCAGAGACATTCACTGTCTAATGTTCTTGAATGAGATCCACACACAAATAGCCATAAGGGATTGTAGTAATATAGTATTCAGTAAATGTTCTCGAATGAAGATCCACACACAAATAGCCATAAGGGATTGCAGTAATATAGTATTCAAAAGGATTGTTTTGAAAATCTTGTGTTCAAAATCAAATTCAATCTTTGTGTTCAAAAGGATTGTCCATAAGGGATTGCAGTAATATAGTATTCAAAAGTCTAGAATTGTGAGGAAACACTTGCCTTTCCAGATATGTCACCTGTGAACCATCTTGGGCATTTTTCAATAAAAAGATATAGTGTGCATTCAATGAAATAGTCCAAGAGTGTCGAAATTTAATAAAAAAAGGTTTTGCAAGATGAGAAGAATTGTGATATTTTTATGGTGTCCACCTTGAATGAAAAATTCAGAATTCGGAAATTGAAGAGTAAAATATGTGATGCACACCTAGCTTTCTTTAGTACATCTGTAGATTTTGAGTAGGCCCTATATCTCTAGAGGGCCAAAGTGGTCGACTACATTTCCTTTCTTGTAAACAGCAATCTAATGTCTTCCAGAGCTGGTGGAACAATTGGTATTGAAAATGAATAAAGCTTGATATTGGGCAATAGTTTGTGGGAGTTGGTCCCATGCAAATAGACCCAGACTTATTGGGAATTGCTGAAGTTTCTAGTTGGAAAGTGTTCTTGATGAATAATCAAACATACTTTGTGGTCCAAAGGAATTTCAAGCAAATTTTGATACTCAGCATACATGATTACCGTGACTGAAGTTGGCAAAGGTTTGGCAAATTTTAACTTTAATCGTAAGCTACCGGTCTTTATTAACAAAAATACTTGGTTGCATTCTCGCTGTTCAGGGGTCATTTGGAATCCAAAGAGAACATAACCATCTTCATAAGCTTTTCTTGACAAATTGATCCCATTGTTTGATTTCCATGCATCCCAAGGCCTCCAGTAATCCTTGGTAACACCTCAAATAACATCCATTGGCAAAGTCTGGAGCATAGAACTGATAATCACTATTCATGTGTAAATTGATATAATTCACATCAAAATGTTGAAAGTTAAAGGGATTCTTGGCCTAGTCTCCATTTAAGCTTGTACTATCAACCATACCAACTATGAGACATACGGGGAGCTGACCGAGAAACAAATTGCCATGGTTTACACTAGCGAGTCCTGTACCAATAGAGAACATGCGAACATCAGTTCAATGAAGCGGGTACTTGGCACTCTCCCCAGCCAATAGTCGGGCATCAGTGAGAATGACACTTGAACTGGATTTAAGCTTATGTACGAAAAATTCTGCCTCTTCGATCTGTACTTTGTAACCCTGGTTATTCTCCCCTATCATGATACAAAATTCAGATTTGTAACATAGCAATCTTAAATTGACTTGATTTAGCAGGTACCTCTTTTGGTTGAACAGGTCAGCATGAATCCAACAGATGAGCTCTGAACCTGTAAACTTCACATATTGTTGTCTCCGATTCCAACCTTCATTCTTATCTGTTACCACATCCATTTTCCAAGGGTATCCTGATACCATAGAGCTGTACTGAGCTGACTTTTTGCTGCATCTGTATCATAATTTAGAAGTGTCTCCAAATAAGCATGATAAGGCTGTAGTGTGTGTGAAACACTCACCAAATTTTCATTGATAAACATGTTCACTTGAGCAAAGATCGAGCATAGAAAATGATTAAATGGTGCCACTGCTTTCGATGGTGGTGTACCATCTCCCTTCAAAATATTTGCTACAAGTTGAAGGTAATATCTGGACAGATTGATGTATTCATCTGATCCTTTAACAATAAATTCGAGGGGAGAATAATCTTCCAGGAAAGCCAGAGGGAGATAATTGACATAGAAACCTCTTTCCAATTGTGAAACAGCGGGGGGAATTAGAAACAAGTCGAATTCTGAATGTGCACAATCATTGGAAGCAGGATGAATCTTTTGAAGACGCATCCTTCACACTGCAACGTTTTTTCACCTTATGGAGAACAGAGTGAGAAAGCTTGTGTTTTTATTCCTTTACCTCTCTGGAGTCAGGTATTGACTTGTTGCAGGAGTTCATTCCCTGCTTGGGGTGGCTCAGTTGGTCAGTCAGGCCTGTAATCTGTAGTTCACAGGTTTGAGTCCCAACTGGGTCAGCGTTGAGATTTATCTCCTCAAAATTCCCCGCCCTGCCCACGTCAGTAGGGGACACCAATGGGCTTGGAAAGGCCGCCATCTGTCGGATGGGACGTTAAGCCATGGCCCCGTGTACGGGAGAGCCATACCCTATGCACGTTAAAGAACACGCTGGATGGCCTTGACAGGAGGCTTGACGGGCCCAACAGCTATTCCAGTGGGTCCCCTCCCCCAACCTTCTCTGAGCCATCGGGGTCCATGTGACCTGGCCATTTAGCCCATTGTGTGCAAAAAAAGTGCCGCTCAGAGGTAAAACAACCCACAACCCATTCCATGCTTCATAAAGTCTGGCTTTGGCTGCACCTTTAAAGTTGTGACCCCCAGCAATCTCTGAAACAAATTGAAATCCTCCACATTTCAACGATGCCAGAGCAATTTTTACCAGATGGGTGATGAAACAACTAATGATAGCAAACAAACTCTAGTCCATCACCTCTCTGGTATCCCCCCCCCCCCTTGATAGGGGACCACTTTGATGTGGTGGGAGGGCTGAATGGTGCCTCTGTGAAATAGGGTCATGGCCCGTTGTTTCCTCATTTGCATGATGGGTGATGGGGTGTGGCCTTTGGTGGCAGAGCTTGTGAGGGTCTGCAGATCGATTTGCAGGGGGCCGGAGTGGGCTTATTAATTATTGCTTATTTACTTACTCAGCCGGAGTGGGCTTATTAATTATTGCTTATTTACTTACTCAGGGAAGCTTTAGATTCACAGCCCCGATGGAGGGGCTGTGGCTGAGAGTACTGCGGACTGGGTTTGGCGAGCCCGGTCCAGTGGGCCTCAATGAAGTTGGGGTGCAGACTGCTTCTGGGGGGCAGCTGGTGCGTGGCATTATGGAGAGGACGAAGTTGAGGGCTTGCAACTGGAAGCATGTACTGGTTGACAGGTTTTTTTTATGGAAAAGCCAGACTAAGAGTCTCCACCCCGGGAGCCGAGTCAACTTGGTTCTATATACCATTTTTGTGGCTAACTGGGGAACAGATTAAATTTAGGTTTTGACCAATGGATGAACCTTCCTTCTATAGGATTGTTCACCATAGGTAGCTGTGGATGAGCTGTGTCCTTGGGGCACTGTCTTGCCCCGGCGTAGGTAGTGGTGTTCATGGCATTCTCCCCACAGTTGGTGGGCAGCGATATGCTGCGGTACAACTGGGACTTGCCTCTATTTAATATAATGTAAAAAACCTCTCTGGTATCAGGCATCATGGGCGCTGCGTCAATTGGATTCTCAGTATCCTTGTTTGTGGCGACCCAGGACAAAGATTATAGTTAGGTTTTGGCGAGTGCTGGATTTTATTTCTATCAGCCCCAATAGTGGATAGTAGTAAATGTGGCATCTCCCGATAGATATAGTGCAGTCTCTGAATTGCGGAGCATCTGGGTTTTATCATAAATTATGTTACCTCTCTGGTATTGTGATCCATGAAACGCACCACTACTGGTCTAGCCCTTATAGTACTAGATGTAGGTCTCTGTAGAAGGAGGTATAAATTTAACTCATGTTTGAAATGAAGCTTGACCAACACTTTACAGAATTTATATATTTTATCAGTTTAAAAGGTTGGGTTGTTTTACCTCTGAGCGGCACTTTTTTTGCACTCCATGGGCTAAATGGCCAGGTCACATGGACCCCGAAGGCTCAGAGAAGGTTGGGGACCCACTGGAACAGCTGTTGGAAGACAGATGGTAGCCTCCTGTCAAGGCCATCCAGCATGTTCTTTAACGTGCATAGGGTATGACTCTCCTGCACACAGGGCCACAACTTAACTTCCCAATCTGATAGACGGCGGCCTTTCCAAGCCCATCGGTGTCCCCTACTGATTGTGGGCAGGGTGGGGAGTTTTGTGGAGATAAATCTCAACACTGACCCAGTTGGGACTCTAACCTGAGAACTACAGATTACGAGCCTGGCTCGCTACCGACTGAGCCACTCCCAGTTTGAAGGAAAATTCTCACACTTTCAGAAGAGTTCCTTGCTAAGGGGCAGTAATCTTGTTGATACATGGCAACAATCTCTTTGTTATTACTTGTTCTCACAGCAGGACTGACCATTCTTAAGTTTCCCATGAGTGTCTCCAAGTAACTGAGGGGCAATTAAATCAGAGTGCATATAAATACCATAAATTCCACTGTTCATGTCAATAGGATATTCATTCACAGCCTTTCCTATAGGGATATCAAAGGCCACAAATCCTAACATCTCTCCAAGTCTGGGAAGTGAATGGGGGAATTTAATATAATGGTCCTTTTTGGTATCAATTGTCATTGAGTTACTCAGTAGTTTTTTGAATTGAAAGGCCTTTCTTCACCTTAGCAGGTAAAATTTGAGTCATGACCATAAAGAGTCTGCTGTTTCATACCTTTCATGAGGAACTTGACTTTCCTGGAAAGTAGGAGGTAGAACATAGAAAAAGCTTGTGTCATCAAATTCAGAAGTCATGTTATTGCATTAGTAGCATATCGGTGATACAAAGTTCTGTCAATTTCTCCTTCTACACGTAGCAGAGCATTCAGTTTAGATTTGGTAAATAACAGGCAGTGACCAATCTTTGGCTCAAACATCCACTGACCATTCAAGAAATCCAGTTCTATAACTTCAGGGATTATGATATGACGATGTTAAAGAAGTTCTTGATGGGTGAATTTTCCTAGTTCTACTATGATTTCAGGTGCTCTTCCTTTGGCAAGGGATGACTGAAATAAAATGTGTCATTGGAACTGTCAACATTGTTCTAGCTCACAGGAATTTGGATTTTGGCTAACCCCACTTTCCATAGAATTGAATGGGTTTTGCAAGTCAAACGGTGAAATCGATCTGTGAGTTATTTGGATAAATGTCATTGCTAGCAGTGGATGGGAGAGTCAAATAGAAGCTTTCACCCATTTTTGTAGAGTTTTTTGTAGAGCATTTTGAGAACTTCTCCTTCAGAATTTTGTACATGGTAAATAGATGATTTTCTGTGGAGTAATTGGGCCACCTGAAAATTTTCCTCAGTTTACAGATGTGTACCAGCCTTCTAGAAAGGTATTTTACAACTGGCAAGTCGCACAATGTCAGCAATCAAAAACAGGTTTTTCCTTCTTAATGTATTTTCCATATAGCTTTTAACCAGATATCCTCATTTTTTAAAATCGCATCTTTGGGTAGCAAATGATGAGATTTATGAGGGATGGTGTTGTAACCTTTCACAATGCATTGTAACACGCCAAGATAATGGTAAGTGTTGTTTCATGTGTAGTATTGTGACAATTTCTCACAGTGGATTCAACCAGTGCTGCACTTTTATCTGAATAACTAACAATGAAATAAATGTCTTTCTGCTTCATAAATTTTTGGAAGACCCGATTTTTAAATTCTCTATTTTGATTAGTGTTCAAATGTATAGGAGATCTTTCTTTATTAAGAATTTTTTTAAAGGCTGACAGCATTTCTTTTCTCGTTTTGATCTTCATGGGCATGGCCCATGTATAATGAGAAAAGACATTGATCTCCATTAGTATCTATCATTGCTTGTCATTGTATCTTGTCATGTTTTTCATAACCATAAGACCAGCTTGCCACTGTTCATCTAGACCAGTGACATAAGTCTACTTGTTAAAAATCTCTATCAAACTTGTTTGTGTAAAGTGTAGGCAGGTTGTTACTCCAACCATGAACATGTTTGAGGGATATACCTGTATTCTCAGCTGGTCTCTTAGCACCACCATACCATTTTTGGGGTCATAATAATGAGTATTCAAAGTTTTAATTTCCCATGGACCCAGTCATTGTAACTGACAATAGTTTCCCATTGTTGTAGAGTTAACCTAATCCCATGGGTTGTGAATACCTCCTACAAAGACATGGATATCAACTGTCACATTAGAAATGTTCAACTCATAACGACTTCTAACTGGTTGGGATTGCTTGCAAGTTCTTGTACAGGTAAAAATAAATATCCTACTAGCATCAAAATACTTATCAATACACTACACACACCTGCTAACACCTTCATTCTCCTATCCAAGTTGGAAGAGAAATACAAGAGAAAAAAATAGAGAAATACATTATATAAGTTTCACCTCATTTATTGAATCATAAAATTTAACCTTAATATAAGGGTGAAAGACATTTTACATCAGTTTGAAATACTGCAAGAGAAAAAACATCTTATTCATAGTATGTATATATGTAATATTTATCAAAAGTAGATGATTTTACAAGTAGACTAAGCATATTATTTTTGGCTGTGGCCAAAATCTCATTATGTATGAGATTTTCCATGAACTCATGATTGACAAAGAACAATAACCCACTTTTTCATGCAGTGTCCTTAAAGGCTTGGGCTATAAGGGTATCAGTGTCCATAGCATCATCATAAGTCATAATTGTTCCTGCCCTATCTTCAGGTTCAAGGCTTTCAAACGAGATTGTAATTTAATTTCATGATAAAAGCTGTTACATAAGTATTAAAAGAATTTTAAACATTCAAACTACAAGGATTGAGGAGTGCATTCAAAGAAACAGGTGATTAAAATATGCAGATGTGCCCTAAGGCCTGATATCAATGCATTTCACCATTCTTTTATTAGCTTACCCTGATTATCGATACCAAACGAGATCAGATATACAAGTTCTTGTTGGAACATATCCACTAACAAATGGTAGAGTTGATCACTGCATTCACTAGTTGGGTCCAGCAGGAATGGTAAGAGTGACTTTCAGTGTTCTTTAATGGTGCACCTGAGATAATCTTTATTTGATGCACATACATGCTGCCTGCATCAAGATGACTGCTTCATTTTGATGGTTAAGAAACTCTAGCTACTGCATTAGGTTAAGCATTACTTTCCACCTTAGTACATGAAATCTACAGTTCTGTGGGCTGCCGAAGTCTTCGTAAAGTCCACACAGCGACCACCCTCCCATTAGAATGAACACTGACTTGAAGACTAGTCATCAGGTACCAAAGGGGCGGGGGTGGCTCAGTCGGTAGCGCACCATGCTCATAATCTGTAGTTCCCAGGTTTGAGTCTCAGCTGGGTCAGCATTGACATTTATCTCCGCAAAATTCCCCACCCTGCCCACGGTCAGTAGGGGACACCGATGAGCTTGGAAAGGCTGCCGTCCGTTGGATGGGACGTTAAGCCGTGGCCCTGTGTGCGGGAGAGCCATACCCTGTGTACGTTAAGAACATACTGGATGGCCTTGATGGGAGGATTGACGGGCCCAACAGCTATTCCAGTGGGTCCCCTCCCCCAACCTTCTCTGAACCTTCGGGGTCCATGTGACCTGGCCATTTAGCCCATGGTGTGCAAAAAAGTGCCCCTCAGACGTAAAACACCCAACCCATCAGGTACCAAGTCTGTCAGTTCCATTTTTCATAATGTCGGCAATTGAAGGCAAAAATTCACAGAGCACACAGAATTCATGCAATGTGAAAACAATACCATTACATGTAGGGCACACCAAACTGTTATTCCTGTACTTTTAATAAAGACACAGGTGGACAATAAACTCTTCTTTGAACTAGGCAGGAATGATGTACAGATCTTCACCGAGGCAGCACACATCTGGATTGTCACTGCATCATGCGAAATGATGCTTTGTTCAGGCAGAAGAGGTTTTTATTTTTGTTTATCCAGAAAATAGGGGACTTTTTGCATACTAGGGGGTGTGGCACTTGCCAACTTAAGGAGACATGGTTTGTGAACAGAAGAGGGGGTGTGCCCTTGGTTACCATGCAACTAATGGGACTTTTCGAGTTGTGCGGGGAAGCAAAATTACAGGGAACTTTTCGAGTGTTGCCAGATCCCTGAAGTTGGGTTCAGACAGGGTACTGATTTTTTTTTGCTCCACATAACTTATTTGCTTTTTTAAATGCCTTATGGCTGCATTAATTTAGTTTGCTGTGCGGATTGTATGTAACAGTAATATGCAAATTGGATATGGGTAATTGTAAACATTTAGGGGTTACTTGGTAGCTTTTGCAGATTTTCCAAAACTTAAGGTGCAGTAATAATCTATTTCACTGCCTACTCAAACTGATAAGCTGCTTTAATGGATTCATAACACATCTAACTAAAGTGCAAGATAACAAATATTACAGTAGAGGTTCACAGTGCAGTAATTAAAATTAAATTGAAATATTTAATTCTCTGTGACGCTGTTAAAGGTTTTCAAGCACTTCAACAAATGTTCTATGTTACCAGGTATAAAAAGTTATTAAGGAGAAATTTACATACCATGCCACAGAGGATGGGTAGTAAGAGGAACTTTTGGGATGCTTGCGAGTGACAAATTTAATCTTTGACGTTCTTGCTGGCAAGTGACTACTCAGTAGAATTTCAGAAGGTGATGAGGGATGTTGATTGAATCTTCGATGTTCTTGCTGGCAAGTGACTACTCAGTAGATTTTCAGGTGATGAGGGATGTTGAATTTATTTGATTATGGTTTAGTGAAGAAAATAACCAATAATACTTTTAGTAGCATGGAGTGCTTAAAAACTTTGAGGTCCATGATGTGCATTTCACTCCCTTACTTTGGGTAAAGAAGATGGTAAGTGGTCAACTTTAGATATTGCATGAGAGGCACTTGGTTGAGTGCGGGGGAGGGGTCGGGTGCCATAAATTGCATTGTAAGTGGCTCAGCTCTGAAGTTTGTAATGGCTGGCGTATGTGTGAGTGGCCATAATTCAGTCTGCATGTGAAGGAGGTTGGTAAGAAGGTGTGGGATTATAGAAACTCCAAGATTAGTGAGTCTTGAGGGATTCTTCTTTTTCTGAATAGATTAAAAATTCCTTTGATTTTTATGTGTGCTCTGTTGGGATCATAATGGTGGGGTACTTTATTAACTTCCTGAACTAAGGTGTGAAGTTAATAAAATATATATGTTAGTGAGAACATTAATAATGGCTTTCATATTGGTAGGGATGGGGATATTGGGAAGTGTGTTGGGGGGAGGGTATTCTAATCGCCGATTCTTTGTGCATTATGGTAGTTTTTTGAAGGGGTCTGGGAGAGGTATGTATGTTAATGCAGGTGGGGCAGTGATCAGAGATGAGAATGAGAAGTGTGTTTAGGGGGTATTTCCCAGGGGTAGATTAAATACTCTAAGGATCAGATGTCATGCTCGGGGAAGGGGGACAATGTTTGTGTTGCAGAGTTCAGTTAATTTTATGCTGATAAGGATTATTTCTCTGACCACTAGTTTGAATTTGGTAGGTGGGATGTAATTTTAGCTGAGTGAAAATCAGTGGGTAGATTGTTTTTGGTGATTACTTGAGACAGTGTTTTTTTGTAGTGTATTAAAGATGTATTTATGTTCTTGAAGTCAGGCATTAAATGGGTGAGAGGTTTCCCTATGCATTTGTCTTTATAATCCCACTGCAATGTACATAAACCCAGATCTCAAGGGAAGCTTCTTTTTCTGAATAGATTAAAAATTCCTTACACATTTGTCTTTATAACAATTTTTAATCTATTCAGAAAATTCTTTAAAGAATTTTTAATCTATTCAGAAAATGAAGCTTTTCTCAAGACTCGCTAAACTTTGAGAGTTCCCATAACTCCAGCCCTGTGTGCGGTAGAGCCATATACTGTGCATGTTTAAAGAACATGCTGGATGACCTTGATTGAAGGCTACCATCTGTTTCCCAACAGCTGTTCCAGTGGATTCACTCCCCCAACCTTGTCTGAGCCTTAAGGGTCTGTGTGATCTGACAATTAGCCCATTGTGTGCAAAAAAGTGTCACTCAGAGGTAAAACAACCCAATACATGACCCCATACCCTCTTACCAACCTTCTTCACATGCAGGTAGCATTATGCCACTACAAACCTCAGAGCTGAGCCACTGACAATGCAATTTGTGGCACTAAACCCCTCACCCATGCTCAACAACCAACTGCCTCTCATGCAATGACTAAAGCTGCTCATGACCCACTTGATGTGCCCAAAGTAAGGGTGTGAAATGCACGTCATGGACCTCAAAGTTTTTAAGCACTCTATGATACCAAAAGTATTATTGGTTATTTCCTTCACTAAACCATGATCAAATAAATTATCAGTATCCCTCATCCCTTCTGAAATTTTACTGAATTGTCACTTGTGGACAAGAACATCGAAGAATAAACTTGTCACTTGCTGGCATCCTGGAAGCTCCTCTTACTACCCATCCTCTGCAGTAAAATAAATAAATACCCCCTCAAGCAGCTGCTTGCCACAGAGGTCTGACAGGAGCCTGTCAGTTTATATGCCATAGTAGAAGGTCTGAGAGGATGGCAGGCCCTCAGCAGAAAAATGATACAAACAGCCATGCCTTACCCGGAGCTCGAACCCAGGTCCCTTAGATCAGTAGCCAAGCGCGCTAACCACTCGGCACATAAAATCTTAAATTTTGATACTTGATAGCATAGAGAACATTTGTTGCAATGCTTAAAAACCTTTAACAGTGTCATAGAGAATTAAAGATTTCAATTTAATTTTAATTACTGCACTGTGAACATCTACTGTAATTTTTGTTTATTAGTTTGAAATGGCAGGTTGCAAAGGCTGGGAATGGTTTCCTCATAATACTAATGTTATAAAAGTTATTCAATATAAGAAGTTCTAGTATTTGATCAAAGCTCAAGGAATGCATCTACTTAATATATCAAGGTATTAATATTCTTGAAAGCCCTACAGAGTTAATTTCATTCCCAGTTTTGAAACTCTGGACAGGTACATTTTAGGAATGCAAAGTATCTCAATAAAAATTTACTTTCATTCCTCTTCAGTATGTAAATAATAATATTATGACAAATACAAGAAACTGGCCTATTAATAATTATCATACATTGTATTAATTACAAATAATCTTTTATATTTTAATGAAAATATTTATAGAAAATTTTCACATTTGGTTTAGCATAATCTCCAAAAATTGAGGAATGTGAGGATTCCTCAGTCACCAGGCTTGTAATCTGCAGTTTCTAAGTTCAATCCCACCCGTGGAGAGATTTATCTCTGCTAAACTCCCACCCTACTCGTGGTCAGAAAAGGACACTGATGTGCTTGAAAAGGCTGCCATCTGTGAGCTGGGATGTAAAGCCATGGTTCTATGTGCAGGAGAGCAATGTCCTGTGCATGCTAAGTAATATACTGAATGGCTTTGATAGGAGGCTATCATCTGTCTCCTAACAACTGTCCATTTGGTCCTCTTCTTCCAACCTTCTCTGAGCCCTTGGGGTCCTTGTGACCTGGCCATTTAGTCCATTGTGTGCAAAAAATGCCACCCTGGGGTAAAACAACCCAAAAACTCATTTGAATCAGAAACATTTTTGATTTAAACAACATTGTATATTACTTAAGCTTTCAACTTTATAGGATATAGAAAAATTTATTTTGAACATTTTCATCACACCAATAGGTATTGGAAATTCTATACAGACTTTAGCAGGTAATACAAATATGAGAGGCTTACAGAAAATAACCCCTTGTAAATTTTAATTTTGAAACCAAAAGACCACTAATTGTTGTTATGTCTCAGGGATTTGTTAATCATTGTTGGTAACACTGCATGTTAGTTAAACTGCCATCTAATTCTTGTGTGTACAAGCCAATTGAACATTGTCACTTGATTTTAACAGTGGTCCAAGAATGAAGTGTGTCCTGTAACTATATTTTTGAAAGCAAGAAATATGTTGCCAGGAGAAACTTCTTGCCAGCCCATGGAAGTTTATGGCAAAAATGTTGGGAGACTTCAGTGCATCAAAATGATGTGTAGAATGTCACAGTGAGGAGTTATTACAGAGGATTGTTAAAGGAATGGCAATAGTGAACTCATGGAAAACTTAGTGATCAGTCATTTTGCAGCATTGAAGGAACATTTTGGAGACCACAGGTTTCAAAGTGATGATAACATGGAAACAGAAGTGAAAAGTACAGACTTCTACTGACAAGGAATAGAAAAACTTCTCATGATATACGTATCTAAAAGTGTGTGGTGACTATAGTTGCGAATTTTTTAATTTGGAAAAAAAGAATGATGTGACCTCATTGGTGTCAGAAATTTTCATTTTCCTGTAGTTCTCTTTAGGTACTTGAGTGATCTGTCCCAGAATTGGTATGATTGTCTCATTTAGTCTACTTGTGTTGGGTTAAGAGATTGGGTTCTTAGATGCCATGGGTTGAGAGTAAACCCTCTGAAAGTATCCAAAATTTCTGGGGGTGCTTCTGTCACCTATCTTGTGAATGGAGTAGTATGTTATCAACAACAATTGTGAGTTGAGTAGTACATTAACATTGGAAAGCTATGAATGAAGTTGTAAGTTATGGACAAATATTTCATGCCTACTGTTTGGCAGGGTTTAACCAGTACATATATATTCATTGTATCATCACTTCCCAAGCCATTTTTTTTAATTATTCACTGTAATATGTATAATTTATATATATTCCATGTAATATATATATATAAACTATGTTTTAAGTGAAATATAAGCTGTGCTTGTTAAGCTTAGTTGTACTAAATTGAGAATGGTAAATGGCTGTTTGGAGCTTTGTAGCCTGACTGAAAGAGATGAGATCATTTCATTATAACCAGGGGGTGTATGGGAGTTACTTATGTATACTTTCCTTCATCTGTGGTCATTGGCAATCAATGCTTTTTTTCCAAAATCTTAAAGTGTGTTCACACACAGTTGTATGAAACAGACATGCACAGAGAGATACATATGAGCCAGCTTGCATGTACATAATGAGACATGTTCCACAGCTTGTTGTGCAAATGGTTTCATGTGCTGACCACACTTGCAAATTTTTCTTTATTCTATGATTTTTCATGAAACAACATTTTTGACACAAGAAAGCAGGGAGGGCATTGTTTCAGAAGAAAGGACTTTTCTCCCCAAGAAAGGGTGTTGGAAACCCTAGAGGGGGACAATGTCAAAAGATAGGAGCAAAAAATAGTAGAATTATTCTGCATTAGTATTAGGAATTGTAATAAAAACCTCAAACTGTATGCTTTTTACACCTATGCTTTATAACCAACCTTTGTATGTATTTCATATAAAACAGTTCAGATATTTGTAAGTGCTTACATAAACTGAGAAATAAATGTTTTAGAATTAATTTTTCTTCAGATTTATTATGTGAAAACCTTAACAGGCTTGTGCTAATACAATTGTCTGTTCTGTTATTTATTTCTATATGTGAGCTAAATTTTACCTTATTGTAATATTAAACATTGTATTTAACATATTTCACAGAATTTTTGTACCTGTTATAAACTTGCCATATAAGCAGTGGTTCAGGCAGTAGGCGCCAGGCTTGTAATCTGCAGTTCCCAGGTTCGGGTCCAACCTAGGGGCCTGAACCTGGGAACTGCAGATTAATATTGGGATTTATCTCTGCTAAATCCCCACTCTGCCCTTGGTCAGAAAGGGGACAACGATGGGCTTGGAAAGAGAGCTGTCTGTCAGGCAGTGTCTGTCAGCCATAGACCTTAGTGTAGAGGAGCCATACCCTGTCCACATTAAAAAACACACTGGATGGCCTTGATAGGAGGCTACCTTCTGTTTCTTAACAGTTGCCCACTGGTCTCCTTCTCTGAACCCTTGTGACTTTGCTATTTAGCCCATTGTGTGCAAAATGTGTTGACCAGAGGCAACCCTTGCTATATAACAAAAAGTATTATATTTATAGGTGGGGACAAATTCATACCTTTATTTTACCTACCATGAGAGGAAGCTGTATAGCAAATTTGGTGATCTTGGCTTTAAGGGAAATCCATGCCCATTTTTCCTAATGGAGTGGGGGAGAAAAGAAATATTGGGAACCAAACCTTTATGTTGCTTTAAGTTATGGTTGGAGTAATCTGTATACCAGATTGGTGGTCTTGGCTCTTACTGTTTAAGAGTGTCATACCTTCTCCTCCCCTTTTTATTTTTGAGAGAAGGGGTTAAATTTTTGGTTCCAAACCCTTATTTTTTCTAAATTACAATGAGAGGAAGCTGTATACTGAATTTGGTGATCGTAGTTCTTTCCATTTAGGAGTTGCTCTTGATTAAACAAACTCTCTCAAATCTCTCTATATATAGTAAATGAAAAATACTATTCAAAGATAAGTCAGTTTTAAAATTGGAGATTTCAGTATGTGTTTGAGTGAGGATTGTTGAAAAATTAATATTTTTATTTTTAGCTCTATTTTAATGCTTTCAGAATTCTTATGAGACATACAATGGCTTTATAATTCTTCATGGAACAGATACAATGGCTTACACAGCCTCAGCTCTCTCTTTCATGTTGGAAAACCTTGGAAAAACTGTGGTTATTACAGGCTCTCAAGTATGTATATGTTTTCAGTTTTTGTTGATTAATTATAGTTGCAGACATAGAAATATTGATGTTTGACTCAGGTGGGATCCAAAATTGTAACTTGTTAATGTTTTTAATATAGGAACTAGTAGGTATGTTAAAATTTTATGTTAAGTTCTCATCAGTTTGATGTTTGATGAGCCTTCCTATGTACAGTGCACAGTTCAAATATCTATTTTAAGATTAACTTTGACTGTAAAGATTTCTCTATTCTTATTTAACAGTCTCTTTTTAACTAAAATTTGTCATGCTCTTTCATAGCTGTTAATTGAAGTGTTGCCTAAAAACCAGATTTTAACCTTTATGCAGGCCTACTTTAGGTACCTGCATTACCAAAAGGTACTTAAATGTAGTCCAAAATATACTTTCATAGCCAATGTTACATCAAAATATTATTGTAAATAGTAACTCAGAATGTAGAATCAGCAGACATGTAATTGCAAGTCATGGGTTTAGGTCCCGTTTCATTCAAATATTAACTTTTTTTCTACTTATAACTAATATTTGAAAAATATTATTTTGCCAAAATATGTAGTCATGCCATCATCTGCCTTTTGTAAGTTTATGTAATGAATGTAAAAGGCAAGATAAAGAAATCATTTTAGTTAAAATCTAATCAAAGCTTAGTTATATATCCTATTTTCATAATAATATTAATTGCATTGAATTTTCATACTTATAAAAACTTACACATGGAAAAAAAATTGTGTTAAAGCACCCAACACCCAAAAGAAATTAAATTCAAATTATATGAAAATTGCTTAGTTTACATTTATGTCTGTTTTATTGTTGAAAATAATACTTAATGCTTATATGGTCTTTCATTCCCTGTGACCTCCTTTTCTCTGAAATATAGTTAGAAACCCTAAGTAAAACTGCATTATTGGTCTTGACCATCTGAGTCAGATACAACCCCTTGAGAGCTTACTCAATTGAATTTTAATATTTTGTGCAATCTGTATTATTTTTATACTTCCTTAGCTTATTCTTTTTTACATCTCAAAATTCCTTGGTTTGTATATCCCACTCTATTTTTGTGATTGAAAATAATCAATTGGCAGAAATATATGTAATAACTCTTAGTTAAATGTCAATACAGAAGTTAAAGGAAAAATTATCTTGGGACAGGTGGGATACAAACACATGAGCTCCTGATAATATGTCAAGTGCTCTGACTGCTGAACTACTGACCACCAATCAAAATCTCTATTTGATGAGCCTTCCTATGCACAGTACACAATTCAGATATCTGTGTCTCTTTAGAGTCTTTGCTGTTTACAAACAGTATCCTGAAATAGATGGTAATGTATGTCATGAGTATATTAGTTCAAACTTATAAATTTCATGACTTTAGTTTCAACTGAAATATATGTAATCACTCTTGGTTAAATATCAGTATCAAAGTTAGAGGAAAAATTGTCTTGAGCTGAGTGGGATATAAAACCCATGACTTCTTGACAGTATGTTAGGTGCTCTGACACTGAGCTACCAGCTGCTGATCAAGATCACCTATATTTGATGATATGAACCTTCCTCCTACAGTCACATTCAAATATTTGTATCTCTTGAAGGTAGTGTCTTTGCACTTAAGACTGATTACACACATTTCTGTTGAAACTAATGTTGAGAAATGTATTAAGTGGTTGAATTTGTATACTCATGGCATGTATTGCCATCTACTTCAGGATGCAGTTTGTAAACAACAAAGACACTACCTTCAAGAGACACAGATGTTTGAATTGTGTACTATAGGTAGGAAGGTTCATATCATCAAATAGAGGAGATCTTCTCAGTAGCTCAACAGCCAGAGCACCTGACATGTTATCAGGAGGTCATGGGTTCACACCACCCAGCTGAAGGCAGTTTTTTTTCTATAACTTTGATATTGATATTTATCTAAGAGTGAATATCATAAAAAGTGCATTTGAATACTAAGAGTAAATATCATAAACCATACATTTTTGCAGAAACTAATATCGTGAAATGTATTGTATTAAGTGATTAATCTATTGGCCTTAGTTACACCAAGATTGCCACAAAGCATAATGATGGGGATTGTGGGAGACATAGGACAGTTGCCAGTCCCTGATTAGCTGAGGCTCATTGTGATGCTTCGGTATATGAAAAAATGTTGCATAGTTGAATTCATCACTTTTTTGTTTCTTGCAAGGTTAATATTTAGGAATGTACAGGTAAAAGTAAGTTTATCCTAAAAAAATTATTTAAGTTATGTATGAAAAGTATAATAAACAATTTAATTTTTTGTAAATTTAATATTAATTTTTATGGTCTCCTTCTTGTAAAATTTCTGCATCTGACTCTGATAACCATATATACAAAATCTTCATGCAGCCATGGTCTATGGATCCAAACATGTCTGTCCTGACCTACAGCTGCTACATTTGACCACTGTATGCCAATTTTAGAAAGGTCCTGATTGACATCATCTGCTCATCACATCCTAGGTCTTTCTCTTTTCCTGAGGTCTTTAGACATGCTGTTCATAACCATATATGCCAATCTACAGCTATGTATATGGGCAACATGGCCAAACCAATGCAGTCTCTCTTTGTGCAATAAGCTGCTCAAAGGAGATTGCTTACTCCTTTGCCTAATGTCCATCATTACTTACAAAGTCAAACCAACTACTGTCCAAGATACTGCATAAGCATCTGGAATCAAAGGCATCAAGTTTCCTGTTATCTTGCTTACAAAGGGTCCAAGTTTCACTACTATAACTAACCCTAGAAAGAACCAAACTATTATACAGCATAATTTTAGTCTTTAGGTGTATACATTTATTTCTCCATGCTCTCCATAGATTCTTAAAAGTCCCGGCAGCAATTCCTATTCGTCTGTTAATCTCATGCTGCACATCACCATTATGTGTTACATAGCTTCCAAGATAATTAAACTGTGACACCTGCTCAAGATTGCAACCATTAAGATTAACTGAATCACAGCCTGCCTGACCAGTTTTCATCACTTTAGTTTTCTCTCTGTTTATAACCAAACCTACTCTACTACCAGTCTCATCAACAGCTCGAATGAAAGAGTTCATCTCATCAACATCATTTGCCAAAAGAGCTAAATCATCAGCATAATCTAAATCAGAAATTTTCATATCTCCAGTCCATTTAAGGCCAAAATCTTTTCCTTGAAGTGAATTTCGCATAACATAATCAATAGCCAAGCTAAAGAGAAAAGGAGACAAAATGCACCCTTGTCGAACACCAGAAGTAATGCTAAACCAATTGCTACAAGCCTTACCAACTCTCACACACGACTCAGTGTTATTATAGAGAGCTTTCATTATATTAACTAACTTGTCAGGTATACCATATGATGTCACAATCAATCACAAATTATGACGATCAACAGAGTCGAAAGCCTTTTTGAAATCAACAAAGCTATCAACCAAAGGTTTTCTGAAACTCTAAACATTTCTCAAGAATCTGCCTAAGTGAAAATATCTGATCCACACATCCCCTACCACTTCTGAATCCACATTGCTCATTACGCAATTGACTGTCAACCAGATTCTTAATTCTATTAAGCACAATCATGGAAAGAACTTTACCTGGAACAGAGAATAGGCTGATACCCCTATAGTTATCACAAGAACTGCGATCACCTTTTTTGAAAATAGGGATAGCCCTTTATCATAAAAGATATTCAGAATTTCAGTCATCCAAGTGGTAACCGAAACATTCCCAGCTCTAAGCATTTTGGTAGTAATTTCATCTACCCCTGGGGATTTATGTAGTTTAGGTTTAGAAACAGCCAAAATAACTTCAGATTGTGTTATAGGGCCAACATTAAAGCCACCAATGCATCTATCATCATTGCAAACAATGGGAGTAGAACTAACTACGTTGTTTAGAACATCACTGAAATGCTCAGCCCACCTAGCCATGACAGAATCCTCCCCTTCTATAATCTTACCTTGTTTATCCTTCAATCCTTGTATGCCTGTCCGTTTTCTACCACACAAAACATTAACTATCTGGTACAGCTCTCTGCTGTTGTGCTGTCTAACTGCTTCCTCGGCTTTGTCAGCCAAACCATCAAGCCAAAGATTCTTATCAGCAGCTAACTGATCTTTTACACTTTATTAAGTTCTCTGTAATGCTTTCTATTAGGACTAGAAGGGTATTTATTAAGGACATTCCTGCAGTTCTTTCTTTCCGAAATAAGCTCAAGTGCCTTATCAATCAGATAATTCTGTCTCTTCTGCTCCTTTTTTCCTAAAAGAGTACTGTTAGTGTCTAAAAAAGCCTGTTTAAAACAATCCCATTCTTCCTCAACTTCAGTAGTAAGCATACCATGACTGTCATAATGACTAAGTAACCTATCATGGTAAGCTTTGGCTATAACTGGATCTTGCAGAGCTTCAGTATTAAAAGTAAATTTTTTAACCCTAAGAACAGCAATTTTTAAGTTTAAGTTGCAAGACACTTTTAACAGGGTAATGGTCAGATCCAATTTCAGCTCCCCTATATGCCCTGGTATTCCTAACAGAACTATCCCATTTGCTGTGAATTAATATATAATCAATCATATTCTTATGCAGCCCATCAGGTGAAACCCATGTGTACTTATGTATGTCGCGGTGTTTGTAATAAGTGTTAGTTATTCTGAATCCATTGAGTTTACTTACCTGTAGGAGACGTTGCTCATTTGCCATTGCAGCTACCAATACCAAAAGGGCCTATTACTCCTTCCCAAAGGTCAGAGTCAGTACCAACTTTGGCATTGAAGTCACCAAGAACAAGGGTAATACCTCCTTTCTTGACAGAATTCAAAATATCCTGAAGTTGTTCATAAAACCTATCCTTCTCATCCTCATCGGCATCCTCAGTGGGGGCATAACAGCAGATAACATTCAAGTCTTTAACGCTTGTCTGAAATTTTGCTGTAAGAAACCTTTCATTAATGCACTCATATCCTAGAAGAGCATGTCTACTGAGAAGCAGACCCACGCCTTGGTGATGCTTATTGTCGTCCCTCCCTGAAAAGAGAAATTTAAGATTATTTTTAAGAATCTGACCTTTATCTGTCCATCTGGTCTCTTGCAAACCAAGAATATCTAAATTATAATGGTGGAATTCTTGTGTGAGGACATCAAGAGAAAAAGCTCTGTGCAGAGTCCTCACATTCCAACTACCTATGGAGAGAAAATGGTTAGTAGGATGTTTAAAGAAACTATGTTTATTGAGAGAGGGAATGCCGACAATATCAAACAGCCCCCTAATCGCAGACATGGGGCAAAGACCCGTTCCCCCACCACTAAAGGCTGAAGCCATCTACACTGGAAGACTTCCTCCAATATAGAATTTGACGATGCCAATAGAAGCAAAGAGTTCAGGTGCCTGCGATGACCTCTTTTTGAGCACATTTCAATTGTATAAGCAATTCATTGTAATTGTGTCTCAAGCTTCTAATATTGAAATGAATAAAATATATAGTAACTGAGGAACTTATATTATAAATGCAATATTCTGATAAGTTATTAAAAATAGCATTTGAGACCAGTTGGTCATCGTTATAAGAAAACAAATCAACTATTAAACTACAAAAGTAATATATCCTTCTTTCTTCTAACTCTACCTATCTTTGACTTAGCATCTTTCC
This sequence comes from Ryuthela nishihirai, assembly GCA_038380435.1. Taxonomy (NCBI): domain Eukaryota; kingdom Metazoa; phylum Arthropoda; class Arachnida; order Araneae; family Heptathelidae; genus Ryuthela; species Ryuthela nishihirai. The sequence continues at coordinate 10,755,205 of JAWZYU010000027.1, forward strand.
TCAGAAAGATTTTATTTTCTTTCACCCACAGAAATTGATATCCATGTTTAATTTTTAATTGTTTGACTTTGTTATATATATATATATTTTGACAAATGTTCATTTATAAAGACCTTATTATTCCCAAAGTCCTTATTAATCATCTCTGCTTTTAAATCCTTCTTTTCCTTAGTCTTTTTGATCCTTTTGTTTTTGATAGAAGTGTCTTGAAATTTAACAATGATAGGTTTGATTTTGTTTTTATTTACTGTTGGTATTCTATGCATAGTTATATTTTGCCCTTGTATTTCAAAGATATCTGGAAATCTCTGTACAGCAGCAGGTAAATATTCATTAGTTTTTCTGGTATACCAGAAATTTCAACATTTTGAGCTTTTGATCTGCTCTCCAATTCACTAAGATCATGTCTAAGATCTTCAGTATCTTGTTTAAAATGCTCATTTTCCCTAATTACCCTTTAGTAATCTGAACTAAAGCCTTTTTGAAAGAAAAGTTTTGAAAAAAATCCTTTTTGAAAAGAATTCTTAATCATATTATTGAACTCTTTCTTGAATTCTGTGAAGGATTTATTGTGGTTCTGTAAGCAAGTATGGGTGAATTCCAAGGATTGTTTCAATTCTATCATATCATTCTTAGCACTGGTATTTGCATCTTTGATATCCTTTCTTAATTCATTAACTAAGATCATTAAATCTTCTATTGTAGGATTGACACCTTTAGGTTTGTCTATTACTTCAAAAGTATCTGCTGGAAGTTGCAGATCTGATCTTTCAGATTTTTGTTTTTCCTTTGAGGCTGTCATTTCTTTAGGTTAAGACTGCATTTAGAGCATTTCCACTTGTTCCTTTTATTTCTCTCCATTTTTCTATAGTTGATACTGTAGAACAAACAGGGTGGAAATATGATCTATATCCAAATTCACAGAAAAGAGCCTCATTTTGCTTAAGAAAACCTTGACATGACTTGTATGATAATTGAATATCAAATTGATTTTGTTCATCAGTTTGTTCCATTTTATTTCTCAGATGGAATTCAAAAACTCTATAATTAATTTAAATTCTTGGTTTTAAAATTTAACACCAGATGGCAGCAATGGTTCCACAAGTCTGAATTATTCATTTCCAAACTCAATACCCAAAAAGTTTAATATCTTACTTATATATCACATTCTTTTTACCATTCTAAGTAGATATTCCAGGATTCACTTCATATTTATCAAAGGTTTCCTTAATAACTTTCAGACTAACTTATAATTTAAAAAACTTGAATCAAATTTACAGACGTGGAAGTTGCAAACATACATGTTAGCTGTGCTGTTGAATTTCTGCTCTATAATTTCTCCTTCCAATATTGAATTCTATAAACAGATGTGTGTGGAAAATGGGAAATTTTGTTGCCATTCGAAAAAAGTTATGTCCATCATTACTATGCCAGTTTTGAAATGTTTTATCTCTAAGTGGCACTTTTTTATGCACAATGGACTAAAGATCAGGCCACAACCCCCCCCCCCCCCAGAGCTCAGAGTTAAGAAGCAGGAGGGGATCCACTGGACAAACATTAGGAGAAATCTTTTAAAAATCATCAAAGGAAATTTTTTAAAAATCATCAAGCATTTCCTTCAATGTACTCATCATAATAGGGTTCTCATGAACACAGGGCTGGGATGGCTCAGTCAGTAGCATGCCAGCTTGTAATCTTCAGTTTCCAGGTTCAAGTCCCACCAGGGCCAATGTTGAGATTTATCTCCACAAAACTTTCTACCCTTCCCTCGGTCAGTAGGGGACATCAATGGGCTTGAAAAGGCTGCTGTCCATCAGATGGGACATTAACCCATTTCTTCCCGGTGTTGCATACACGCAACACTGGGAAGAAATGGACTAAGCCATGGCCTGTGCGTGTTAAAGAACATGCTGGATGGCCTCGATGGAAGGCTACTACTTATTTCTTAACAGCTGTCCAGTATCGGGGATGGTTTGAGAATATAGTTTGGGGAGGGGGGGGGGTGAGTCTGAGAATAAGATGAATAGGGTTTTCTAATTACTATAATATTTCATTGGACAGGAAAGGCTAAAATAATATTCTATATGGAATAATATTTGAGTTGTTTCTTTATATCTTCTTTTAGTGTTGGGCATAAAATATGGGACTAAAATAAAAATTATGCAAAGACACCTGTTTTGGATTTCAAAGCAGGTAGACAAGTTTGAGATTTAGTATAAGATGATAGGATATTTTTTTTGGGGGGACAAACCTTCCACCTCCCTTGATACTTCCCTGACTGAAGAAATTTATGCCAAATTGCTAGGAATTGTTCAAAATATAATTGAGCATTATTAAAATAATTACTGAGCATAAGTATGCAATCATAATTCTTAGTTTCTTAGTACTATAATGATTTTTATTCACAAATTAATATTTTTTAACATCTTGCTAAAATGACTCAAGGAAATATAGGGGAAAGAGTGAAATTCCCTTAAGAAATATTAATATAATGCATAATTGATAAAAATGGTGGGAAGATTAGAAACTGAAAGTTTTGACTATTGTTAATAATGTCCTCTTCAATTTTCTATCTTATACACAAATTATCCCACCCATATAGTTCCTTTTCTAATGTCCAAGCCAATCACAATGGATTATAATATATGTAGGATTTTTGCTGTATTGTAATTTCCTTTTTTCCTTCTGCATGAATGGAGACTCTCCTTTTATTTCCCACTGCAGCTCTTATCTGGCTATCACAAATCCCTTTCTCTGAGTGCAAGTTGAGAAAAAGATGACCGAGACAAGTGCTTCACAAATTCTTTTGGAATATGTCATTGAGCAGTCACTGAAATGTAAATTGCACATCTCTCTGTTTCACACTAGTTCCTAAGTATATCTTATAAAGGAAAAAAATCTGAAATGTATCTTCACAAAAACAGTGAAAATAATGAAATAAAATTTTCCATTATTTGTTATGTTTTATCATTATAAATATTTTGATATTCCATTAATGTTATTCATAACGTTATTCAAAAATCATTTTGTTATTCCATTCATCATCATCATCATCCTCAAACAGCCATGGGCCACAGAGGTCCAACCAGACCGTGCAGTTTAATTCTCCAAGCATATCTGTCCTGAGCTACATCTGCTGCATCCGGCCACTACACACCAATCCTAACAAGGTCCTGTTTGACATTGTCTGCCCACCGCATCCTAGGTCTCCCCCTCCTTCTTTGGCCTCTAGGCACACTGTTCATAAACCTATTCGCCAATCTATAATTATCCATACGGGCAACATGGCCAAACCAGCGGAGTCTCTCTCTGCACAATATACTGCTTAAAGGAGGTTGCAGACTCCTTTGCCTAACCTCATCATTAGTTACAAAGTTAAACCACCTAATACCCAAGATACTACGTAAACATGTAGAATCAAAAGCATCTAGTTTCCTGTTACCTTGTTTACACAGCATCCAAGTTTCACTACCATAACTAAACCTAGAAAGAACCAAACTATTATACAGTCTAATTTTAGACTTTAGGTGTATACGCCTATTTCTCCACAATCTTCATAGATTCTTAAAAGTCCCGGCAGCAATCCCTATTCGTCTGTTAATCTCTATATGTTAAAAAAAATTGTTAATTAAATTGCTATCGTGACGTAAAATATGTTGGCTTGATAGCAATTTGTGAATATTGAAAAAAAGCAAAGTGATGTATGATTCTGTTATAAATTAGTTATTTTAGCATCAAAAGCTTCCACACAAACGTAATATCTGGCAATCATTTCCAGTATCAGCCAGCATGTGGCATGTCATTTACAAGAAATATGTCTACATAGTTGAAAACAAATTTTTATACATGAAAAGATTCACTAGATGCATTTTGTGTCTTTCTACATTAAAATAATAGTAAAGTGAAAAAATTATATTTGTACAGGCCCAGTTGTTAATAAATTTGTATTGGAGCACCTGCCAGTAGATCGTTTTCAAATATTTCAATGATTACTTACATAATTTTTGAGTTTTAAATTTTCTTTCATATGCTTCTATTACACTTTCAAAACTATTCACTGCATTTAATTGCATATATTTGAATGTAGTGTAATACAATGGGTACAGCAATACAATATTAAGCTTAGTGAATGATAATACTTTGGTTATAATCTTGATGTGAGTGAAATGTTTCACAAGTTATATTTTTCATATATTGAGTATAGCCTTGATGAATTGTAGTTAGTAAGTTACTCCACTTTATCCCCCAAAAAATTGTATCAGTATTTTTTGTTTTCTATTATACCTACAGTAGTAATAAAAATATCTCTAATTATTACAGTAATTTAGTAAAATTTGGTAATAAAGTTATAAATCTCTTCAGCAAATATGCATCGAGGCAATTATGCTAAGTGGTATATGAATGAAATAAGCATGATTAACGTTCACTTACAAAACATTATTAATAATAAATTCTTTTATAATTTGGAATGAGTGAAAGCTGGACATAGAGCAGTTAAGGATAAAGGAGGATTACCTTTTTTTTTTTCTAAAAAATAATCACAATTACCTTTGACTTTGATTTCTTGATGGAGAATGATAATGGTGGAATCTAATTACAGAGCAAACACTTTAGTGACCTCAAGTAGTTAGTGAGAAAGGTATGACGTAATATAAAAAGCAAGATAAGTTGAGTCCATAAGAAAAATTTATGCTGGTTGTGTCCATAAGAAAAATTTTAGCTGGTTGAATATGGAAAATGGACAAAGCCATAAACCAGTCCAGTGGGTAGAACTGGTCAGCACCAGGACCCTGTAAAGTTGACCACTCCTTTGCAGGGCAGAAAGAAGAAAAAGTGGCCATAGATGACTAGATCAGTAGACCACACTGATTTGGCAGCCCGCTCCTTCTGTTCCCTTCCAGAAGAGATACAAACATAAGTTTGTTAACATTAACCTAAAATAACCTCCTTTCTGATCTTATGATTCTTCTATTGTCCATCTTTTTCATCCTTTGTGCCCATTTACATCTTCCTTTCTGGTGAAGTTTAGTTGGCAACTCTAATTTTATCCCCTATTGAGTAGGCAGTGGCAGAGCTTTGATTTTGAGTTCCTTTATTAAAAAAAACTCCCTTCCCTACTTGCAATACAGACATGCTTGTTGTGTCATTGCATACAGGAAATACTAGTAAAGTATGTGATTTAATGGAGAAAATTCTACATTTATACATGAAAAATTACAAATTTCTCTATTTTAAATGCATATATATAAAAATAACTTAATTCTCTGTTGTTAATCAATAAAATTTTAAAGTTTATCCTTCAAATTATTTGCATGTTGAAAATTTTTAGGAGAAAACTCAGAAGTTTTTTGGAATTATATATATCTTTAATTTAAATGTCAAAATTCTCAAGCAACCCATCACTTATAGAGCTATCAGACTATAAATTGTCTTTAAACACAATTATTCTGAGCAACAGCTGTTATATTGCATCCTGTTTTGAATTGCCAACCATCTGATTCTCATCATACCCCCCCTCTTCCTCAAGCTTCTTAAATGCTACTCTTGACTCCAGTTGCTACCTGTATTCTTGTATGAGGTCAACATGGCCAAACAAACTCTCTCTCTGCTTACACATGATGCTATTTAAGTTTGTGATTGATGCCTCCTCCTTATAAGCTTGCCATTAATGATGAAACAAAACCATATAATACCTAAAATATTAAATAGTAATTTGGAATTCAGTGGTTTAGGTTTTAATCACAGATTCAATATTACTGGTGTTAACTACATTTTGATATACGCTGAAGAGCTGAAACATTATGACCACCTGCCTAATGTGATGTTGGTCCTCCACGTACTCCCAAAACAGCTCTTACTTGGCGAGGCATGGATGCTACAAGATTTCTAAAGGTGTCTTGTGGTATCTGGTACCAACACATTACCAGTAGATCCTTTAACTCTTGTAAGTTGTATGGTTGAGCCGCTGCAGATCAGATATGCTGTTCCAACACAAACCACAGTTGCTTGATTGGATTATATCTGGGGAATTTGGAGACCAAGGCAATAACTGGAAGTCTTCCTCATGTTCCGCGAACCATTCTCGGACAATCTGGGCAGTGTGGCATGGTGCATTATCCTGCTGAAAGAAGATACTACTAGAGGGACATACTGTTGCCATGAAAGAATGTACCTGGTCTGCAATGGTGTTTAGGTAGATGGTAGATGTCATAGTTTCCTGCACATGAATGACTGGATCCAAGGTTTCTCAGCAGAACATTGCCAAAGCATTGTACTTCCTCCACCAGCTTGTTTTCATCCCACGGTGCATCCTGGGGCCAACACTTTCCCAGGTAAATGACATAGCCATCCACATGGTTCAACAGGAAACAAGATTCATCAGACCAGACAACCTTCTTCCAATCATTCAAAGTCCAGTTTTGATGCTCCCGTGGCCATTTTAGGTGCTTTTGATGGTGAACCGAGGTTGGCACTGTTTGCGGCTACACAGCCCCATTTTCAGCAGGGTTCGATGTACTGTATGTTGTGACACATTATTCCCATCACCAGCATTCAAATTATGGGCGAGTTGCACCACAGTATCCTTTTCGTTGGCTCATACCATACGGGATAGCCTTTGCTCACTTCTAACATTGATGAGCTGTGGTTGACCCGCACCTTGCCAGAGGTTCATGGTTTTCCATCCTTGGACCACTTTTTGAAGGTACTAACCACAGCTGACCATGAGCACCCCACAAGCCTTGCTGTCTTGGAAATGCTCTGACCCAGCCATCTGGCCGTCACAATTTAGCCTTTGTCAAACTTATTTAAATCTGCTGCCTTTCCCATCTGAAGAAGAAGAAGAATAACACTGATTAACAGAGCTCAGTATCGGGTGTTATTTATATCGTTTCATGACCTTCACATGTGCCATCATTTACTTGCAGTTGCTTCAATTTGCATAAAGATGCACTGGTCATAATGTTTTGGCTCTTTGGTGTAATGGGATTCTGATTATAATGTTAATTCATTCTTGACATTGACACAAATCTGACATTGAATAAAGAAGCTTTAAATGTGGTGTAGATTCCCTTAGAATCAGTGTTAAAAATGCTATTTGGTTCCAAAAATCTTTGGTCTAAAATTTCGAAATTGCAAGCATTCTGGGCAATAGTATAAAGTAGCATCTTCCATCAGAAGCATTTTAGTACAGAAATTTTGCAACTTTTCTGTACTTAAAGCATTGTTTGTACCCAGAGTAGTTGTTTGGTTCAAAAGCAATATCGAGATGGTCACATAAATGGAAAATGGGCAAAAAAGAGAACTCTTTAATACATGCATATTTCAATTTAGAGTATAATAATAATTGAAGGTAATTTCATAAATTTGTTGTAATTGGTAAATATCAGAAGAAAGAAGTTATTTTATCTGCAGTAAAATGAAAACAAATAAAATAAAATAGTATTGCAATTGGAATAATCATGGACCATTTAATGGCACAGTATCTATATCTGGAGAAGGATTTGGTGCTCAATTGCTTCTTTTTGGGAAGAACTAAGCGATATTAATTTTAAAGTTCATTCTCATCATCATAGGGCAGAGCACTGACATTTTCTTCCATACAAGATTTTAAGGCAAACATGGAGGCAAAGGATGTTGACGAAATTGAAGATGAAAAAGAAGACTAGAGGAATTAAAATGCAATCCAAATAGTGACTGCAGATGAACCAAATAAAAATCTAACCAATAAATTTGGTCACAAGGATGAATTATAGTGTAGTTTTTACTTCAACAACTATAGGAAAATTATCTGTTATTGAAGGGTAACAATTGACAATGAAAAATGAAAAAAAATGTAGTCTACCACCAGTAAAACATGACAACAAATGTTTGCTTGATCCTCCTTTTATGCATTGCATTTCTGCATTTTTATCAGAGACACATCTAATTTCATTCACCCTCTACAATCACATATCTATGGCAATTTTCACATATCTCTGAGAGGTATATTTTTTTTTCATAAAGCATATCTTTGTAGAAATGTAAATGGAGATTGCATAGAAAGAGAACTGAGTATACTACTAAGGAAACAAATATATCACCCCAGCACCATGATTTTTGAGAGAAGCTACCACAAACCATTAGTTTGGAGTTGAAGCTTTTGTCTCAGCTTTTGAACCGGAATGTGCAAATGGTTTAAGGTTTAAGTTATAATTCATGAGGAATTTTACGACCAAGAGAGTTGGCCCTGGGCTTGTCTGAGAGCCTTGTTTCATATTTACATTGCATTAACCAGCTACTTGAAACCAGTTGTGTTGAACTGGTTGTTAGTAATATTGTTACTACCAAAACTGTGAAAAAAGAATAATAAAGATATTGACAGTACAAACAACAATTACCAAAAATAAACAAGCATTCATATACACTATTGTATTTTCTCCTTCTTTTATTGACCCTTTAAAAATTTAATTTCCCAGATGCCATAACAGTAACTCTATGTTTATTAGTCCCATACCCTATAAAGGTTAAATAACATGCTGGATAGTTTTGGTGAGAGACTCATTTGCTACCTAACAGCTGTCTAGGGATTCCCTTCACCTACCCATCTCTGGCCCCCCATACGTTTTCTGTGATCTGACCATTTAGCCCATTGTCACTACTCAAAGCCAAAAAAATAAAAATTGTTTCATATCACTGTATGTTGAAAATAATAAATAATTATTCCTCAAGCAGTTGCTTATCACAGGTCTGACAGGAACCTGTGAGTATAATAGGGCAAAGAGAAAATTTGTAAGGAAAGTAAGACAACACCTGAAAAGAAACTGCCTTATCTGGTACTTTTGAATCCTTTATTCTTCAGCCAAGCACACTAATCACTCTGCCACTGGGATAGAGAAAAATAAAAATTATGGAAGAGAAATAATAAAAAATAAATATCCCCTCAAGCAACTGCTTGCCACAGAGGTCTGACAGAAGCCTGTCAGTTTATATACCATAGTAGAAGGTCTATGAGGAAGACAAGACCTCAGCAGAAAGACAACACAAACATCCATTCCTTATCCAGGGCTCGATGATCAGTAACCATGCACGCTAACCACTCAGCCATGGTATGGCCATTGAAGAGAACTGATTGTTAATAAATTTGGATGACACCACTATCTACTTGTGATTCACATGCTTGTTCTAAGCTGTAGAAAGAAATTTGATTTTGTCATAGTTAGAGATGAGTTAGTCTTAAATTTTCTGGCTCTTCAAAGCCCATTTAGAGAGAGAGAGAAAAAAACTGACCCACTCATCAAACCTATATGCAGAAATATATTCAGTAAGCAATTTTTTTTAATTCTTCATGTTTTACGTTATTGCAAACTTTTAAATAATTAAAATTATTTGAAAAGCAAAATTTAAATTTAACAAAACAAAAATTAAAGCTGCAATGTTATTTGCAGTTAAGTAGTAAAAACAATTTATGAAAACAAATTTTTCAAGTAACATTATTTTAAAAGAGCATTCATTAATGAGAGGAAGGAATTGTGAAGAAATAAAAAAACTGAATAGTGCTTATTAATTTTAATTGCTAAATGCTGAAACAAAGTTGCATATAAAAGAAATTATTTGGTTTTATTTTCACAATTATGAATAAATTTGAAACTTAAATTATGAAGCACAGCTGCCAACTCCTCTGATTTTTTTGGATTTTCTCAGAATTTTGGTTTAATATCCAAAAATCCTATATTTTTGGTTTTTCAATTTAGTTCTTTTTTAAGAAAAATTATCTCCCAAAATTTCTCCCTTTTTACAAAAGGTAATAAAATAAAGGAACTGTTTTAATTTTAGCTCTCCAATCACATTAAAGGTGTGCCTCTATGCCCACTTCTTAATTTGTGCTTACCTATGATACTCACCTTCACACTTTTGTCCTGCAGATCAGATAAGACTTCAACTGACCATTTCCAGACAAAACAGTAGGCCAAATCAAACAATTTAGTTTAAGGGCTTCATAAAAAACTGAAATGGAAGGGTATGCCACATACGAAATTGAAATGGAAGGAATTGAAGGGCAGGCCACAAAAGAAATATATAGTCAGTAACATATATAAAAGAATTTAAAAAAATATAAATTGAAACATAAACCATATAATTTTATTAAAATTAATTTTTTAATGAGGATTCATTTCACCAAACAAAGTTGGACTTCTTGTACTCTTTTTTTTCTCCTTTTACAATTTTTTATTCGCCAGTAGCTCACTCTCCCCACAAAAAGATATGGCAGGCCATAGTTTGACCAGACCTGCACTAGGCAAAGGTCACACCTAAATTCTTTTGCAGAGTTGAAAGCTGCAAATTTGTATTATAATGGTGGGTACAACTTGTTTTTTTTTTAACTTGAACCTATCTCCCCACCCTCCTGGCTCTGGACAGGTAATCACAAATCAGAATATTCCATGCCCCTCAGAACTCCCATTCCTTGAAGCTTCTGGAGGAGGAAGGTCACACTCACAGTTTAGAAAGCTTCCTTGATCTGTGAGTCATGATTGGCATTGTAATGGGAATGGATCTCGTGCATGTTATCTGGTTGACATATCTACAGTTCATGCAGTTTTTGTTCAATTTTAAGGTTTAAAATTTCGAGTTCAGATTATCCATGAATGTGCTTATATGCAAGTATAAGTAATTCCTGCTGTTCTCATTAATATCAAAAAGTATGCATACCATAGACTTTGGTTGTTGCTACCTCTAGCCATTGCCACCTGTACCATATGCAAAAATTTCCACTGACAGCAATTGCAAGCACTTTCTCAACAGCACCACTGGATAAAGGGGTCAATCACATCTGTTGCTATTCTCTTTGTATTCTAATGTTAATACTTGCAATGTGTCAGTCACTGAATAATACCTACAAATTAATTATCAATTATTAGTGACTGGATAAATTTCATTAACATTTAAAGAATACACTTGCCAAAGACTTTCTGCACTACAAAAATATAAATATATTTAGTTTTCTTGTTATCAGATAGGAAATTTAATTCATAATCAGTTAATGAATGCCTTAAAATGGTTGAGATGGAGGGATATGGGTTTGAGCCCTGCTTATCAGCAAATTTTTTTCCAAAAAAAAAAAGCTTTTGAAATCAAAAGTATAAGACTTTGGCCAAAAGCTATGTGCATAGTTGCTGGATGATACAACTTCCAGTAGTAATAAAAATATCTTGTGTTAAAAGTTTCAAAAGCATTTCAACTTCGTGAGATGGAAAAGGTTGTGGAAATCAAGCAGATCATTAATCTACATATGGTATAATCTAAGAAAGGTGTAAAATACTGCATCGCTTCTTCATGTTAGTTTATTGTAACTTGAGCAATGCTACACAAGTGCAATTGGATTACTTTTGAACTTTATAATTTTTTCAAGCTGGTCAACAGGTAAAAAATAGATTTACATATCCTTTTCTACATTTGACTAAAACAGTGAAAAAAAATTACTGATTGAAGAATAAAAAAATGTCTCAATCTCATGCTATGGAAATGATGTTTTATTTTCAACTTACTAGAATTTGGAAAAAGATTAATCAGGTTCTGACTTGCAAAGGGTTAATAATTGATTAAACTAAATATTGCCTAAATTAACACTACAGAACAGAAGGAATAGCAGGAAACACCAATCACCTGGAATATTTTGTGAAGTGTCTTGACTAGCAGTTGCTACACTCAGTATGCAGAGCAGGATACAGTGGCTTGTGGGAGTCACTGACAAAATCTGCATCCTGTGTACTTTTTGATATTATCATTAATTATTGGCAATCAGTATGTATTCATCACAGATTAATTAATGGTCAATATATTTACATAAATTTCACCAAATACTGGAATTTCTTAGTTTGTACAAGTACTCATAATTGCTCTGATTTTTCATTCTTTAAAATACGTAATGTTGATTGGGTAAAATTGACAATTTTGCTGAAGCCATTTATGTTATTGAATTCTGAGCATGGATGTGCTTGGACAGAGCTTTTTTTCCAGGCCAGATGCTGTTTCAAGACCAGACCTTGCTCAAACTCATCTCTAGTTTTAACTTTCAAGTTTTTTTTTCTCCCTTGTACATTTCCTTTGTTCTATTCCAGAAGAGAAGTACAGATTCGAGGACTGGTTTCTACTAACAACTGCTTGAAAACAAAAAACCTTTTCTCTGAAAATTTGTGGGCAAATTAATTTTGTTGAAAGATTTCTAAAAGGTTTACTCAAATATTTAACAAAGTTAGTGCAAGCTTAATTTTAATTTTTCGTATTTTTTAAAAAGAGAAAGTATTGTGAAAAAAATCACAATGTAAGAAAAAAAAATCAAAAATAATATTTTTCTTAATTTTAAAACATATTGAATAGAAAAGGAAAATATAATTTATTTTGCCTTCCATTTAATATCAGCCTTCCAATGAAATTACTCCAAAATGAAAGCCTTGTCACCAACCCTAGTTATCAGCACATGATTGTGGTTTTGATTCAACTTTTATTGCCTGATTATCTTTCTTACTTCACACTTTTTTGTAGTAACAGTTATACAGGGTGTTTATAAAGTAACTATCCATTTCTGTGAACAAACCTTTTAATAACTCCCTTTGTGTTACAAATGAATCAAAAATGAAAACATCAAAACGTTAATGTGATTCAACATGACCCCCTTGCAATGTCAACACACAAATCCCAACATTCAGTGGTAGCACAGTAAACCCTTTGCAAGATATCAGGTGTAATCTTAGCCACTGCAGCTGTGATCTGCTCCTTCAGTTGATTAATGCTGTTAATCTTCACCTTGTACAACTCTGATTTGATATAACCCCAAACAAAAAAATCTGGAGGTGTGAGGTCAGGTGACCTTGGAGCCCAAAACTGATGGAACCTGTTCCAATCCACCTACCCGGAAAGGTTTCATGTAGGTAGTCATGGACAATTTTTTTCAAAATGGGGTGGTGCCCCATCTTATTGGAAGACAGCAGTGTCGATAATTCCATTAGACACAAGTTGGGGCACCAAAAAGATCTCCAGCATATCCTGGTAAATGTTGCCGGTAATTGTGTTCTCAGAAAAACAGGGCCTACACCTTAGTCTTTGTGATGTCCAACCAAACATTAACCTTACTCCAGACTTTGATGTGAATGTTCGTCAGCCCAAATCCTGCAATTGTGCCTGTTGACAGGTCCACATGTGTGAAATGTCGCATCACTGAACAAAATGTTATTCACAAGATCTTCTCTTTCCATGGCTTCCAAAATATCACTACACATGGCTGCACGAGCTGCATAGTCCTCCTCGTGTAGAGGGGCGGGGGTGGCTCAGTCGGTAGCGCGCCAGGCTCGTAATCTGTAGTTCCCAGGTTCGAGTCCCAGCTGGGTCAGCGTTGAGATTTATCTCCGCAAAATTCCCCGCCCTGCCCACGGTCAGTAGGGGACACCGATGGGCTTGGAAAGGCCGCCGTCCGTTGGATGGGATGTAAAGCGTGGCCCCATGTGTGGGAGAGCCATACCCTGTGCACGTTAAAGAACACGCTGGATGGCCTTGACGGGAGGCTACCATCTGTCTCCCAACAGCTGTTCCAGTGGGTCCCCTCCCCCAACCTTCTCTGAGCCTTCGGGGTCCATGTGACCTGGCCATTTAGCCCATGGTGTGCAAAAAAGTGCTGCTCAGAGGTAAAACAACCCAATCCTCCTTGTGTAGCTTATGAAGCATCTATAGATGCTAACACAATTTTTGCAATGTGAAACGTAGTGTTTTCCAAACAACCATATGCATTACACCAAGCTCCTTGCTTAGTCTCCTTGTTGATGCACAAGGTCTACGATTGATTGCATCCTCAATGCATTCCACAGTTTCTGGTGATACTGGAGGTCAACCAGAATATTTCTCATCATGAACACTCCCTGTCCTCCAAAATTTGTTCACCAGGGATCTGATTTCTGCCCTTGGTGGTAGCAGTTTATGGATATTATGAATGAACTCTTTTTCTCACCCCTTCGAAGGGCAAACCTTGCAGACTTGCCTCAACTACTGCTATTCTTTCTTCAATCGTCAGCATGATTCACAGAACCTTGAACAGAAAATGATCAGTCAGCATTTCCAGGAAAATGGATAGTTACTTTATAAACACCCTGTATTTCTGATTTTTTTAATACAAAAATTGAAATAATCTTCCCTATTCCTTTTATTTTGAAATATTATCTGACACTTGACATTTTTAAAAATTGTGAGCTTTTATGTTTAAGGTTTTCTGGTATTTTGTTAATAATGAATGCAACTATAACTGAAGCTGTGTTACTAGAACTGTATATAGGTTCCTCAACTCTTATTAGTTAATAATTGTCGCTTATATGCTACAAATTTTTAATTTTAAATTTTTTAATTTCAGATTCCTTTGTTTGAAGCTCGTAGTGATGGAAGAGACAACTTTATGAATTCATTAATAATTGCAGGGAATTATTGCATTCCTGAGGTATTATATGATCAAAGACAGTAGTAATTGTTTGATAATGAAATATGAAACCTATAAAAATGTAAACATTTATTCAGAATCATCAAAGATTTGTTAAAGTACTTGTTAAAGTTTAAATTTAGTAAAATTTCATTCTTTTCTCAAGGTTAATCCTCTTTTATATTGTAGCATTTTTGTTCAGTGCTCAGTAGTATCTCAAATGTTGCATTAAAGGAATGCAAAGATAATTGGGTATAGGAATGAAAAATGACAGTCTTAACCCTTTGCAGTGTCAGGTCTCTGAAAAGTGTGACCTGTGGTGGCCAGAATTATTTTAAACTGTTTTCAGAAAATAAGCAACTTTAGAACCTCGAACTGAATTGAAGAATGAATAAACATATGTCATGTTATATACCAAAAGAAAGAGCATTTAGTTGTGATTAATAAAATGGCAAAATTTCGAAGAAAAGAATGTTCAAATTTTTAAGCATTTTTTTGAAAACACTGCAAAATTTTACTGTGCTTTTCCGGTTTATCTTTAGTAAAATTTGAAATATATATATATTTTCCTGTTTTTTTTCTATATTATTATTCTAATATAAACAGTTCATAATAATTCTATTAATGGTTAAATATTTGATTTATTTAGTTTTTTTAGAATTTTTAGTCATTTATGCATGTAATGCATAATGCACATTCTTAGACTTTTGACAATAAGCAAACTCTAAGCCTAAGAAAAGCAGTGTCATAAAAAGTCATTTTGCTTTAAAAATAAGATAATTTAAATAAAAATTGAAGCATATTTATATGAAAAGTGATAAAGAACTATGAAAAGAAATTAAAATAAAATGTCTCAAAGTATTTAAAGTTTAACTGAAGCACTGAGTCTGAAAATAAGTCGCTAACTGCTACAGAAAAATTTAATTCTAAAATTCCGACAGAAATTTTGGTTAAAAAATCACAATTTCCTACCTTAATTAGTTTATTTGGTTGAAATTTAATTAAAAGTATTGATAAATAAAGTCCTACTTTTTAACCCTTTCAGTGTCCAGCCTGAAACAACTGTTTTCCATCCAGAGGCCAAACTATTTTCTCCCTATGCTCAGCCAAAAAAAAAATTCAACTTTTAGAACTTATTTTTGCCAAATAAGTAATAAAAGGAATCATGGCATATTATATGCCAAATTAATCAGCATTTAATTGTGAATTTTCTGAAAATATAATATTTAACAAAAAAAGATGACTAGTTTTATTTTAATAGAACTTTAATTTTAGAGTCACGTAGTAAAAAAATGCATCTGGCAATACAAAAAAATTATTTTAAAAAAACCTAACAGACAGAAATGATTATAATGCTCATGAATAGAAAGGCTATTTATTTCTGAATAACAAAAAAATAAATTTTTTGTTTCAAGTAAATGTTTCTTTCGTTTTGTAATTTTTTTCTTGGTACCATACTTTGAGAAAATTTTAGACTTTTATCCAATTGCGCTGAGTCAGATAAACAAGTCAACTTTAGAATTTTTTTGTAAAAATAACCAATCAACAGAAATAGGTTGTGTTACATACCAAATTAAACAGATTTTAATAATGAATTTTATGAAATTAATATAAACAAATTTTACAAGCATATTGATTTTAATAAGCCTTTTTCAATGTGATATGGTGAAAAAAGGATCGCACTATAGTATTACGGCTTCATTTTGGAAAACCTGATGAATAAAAATAGTTAAATTATATGTCAATTGAAAGAAATTTTCCTCCCGACTAACTTAATATTCAACCTGAAATATGATTTTTATTTCTTTTAATGATTCATTTTAGTATTGTATATTTTAAACACTGCCAGTGTTATACAAAGTGACTTGGACTTCTCACATTCATGGGATCTTCTGAACTGATTATGAAATGGAAAAAAAAATTCCTTGGCTGCCTTTTTTATTAAACATTAGGAATTTTTTCCTTTGGGTGTTAAAGTTTGGTGATCTTGGCTAAGTGCAGAAAGGTTGGGCACCAAAGCAAAAAAAAAAACGTTATATCGTCAGAGTGGCAGAGCCAAGATACTGGGGGATGCTTTTAAAATCATTCAATATAAACATAAAACTCGTAATTTTATAGGGGGTGAGGGGGAGACGTTCACAGTGAGTTAAGTAGAAGGGAGGGGTTCAAACCCTTCCTGAAACTGTCCTCCCACACACGGACTGATTTCAACTGTTTTTTTAAATTTTAACAATTACTTCCAAAATCTTCTGTTTTTAAAGATAATTTTTTTTGTTATTTTTAGGAGATTTTCAAAACTTTAAGGAAAAATTTGTTGATGATAGTTCAGATGAAACTTGGGAGTTTAAATCAGGTGATTGCTTCAACGTAGAGCAACTTTAACAAACAAATCGGCACTACCGTATAGCACTTCTAAGAAATGGCAATTAAGATGGCTTTAACAAATGATTTGTATTGTAGTTTGATAAAATATGCATAAATTAAAAAACAAAATATTTTTTTCAAGCCTGAATTATATATTTTTATAAGATACACATTAAAAAATTTTACAACAACAATTTTTATTTTTAAAAGATATTTTTTTTTTGTTTGCACAGCATTATATGAATAATCCAGTAATAAATTATCATGGGTCCTGCCTGTAGAGAAGAAACATTTTGAAATAAAGAGTTGAAGAAAATTTGGAAAATGATTATTAGGTCTCCAACATGGAAAGGGTTAATTGGCATGGTTGATGGTTGGTTGTTTGGGGTTTTATGGGACATGGTCAAGCAATAAGGGCTATGTTGCACCAAACGAAAGTAAATAAAAAAGACATTGAACCCACAACAAAGTTAAAAACCACACAAAAAGAGGAAAGCAATGAAAATGGAAATGACACAAGAAAGAAAAGTGCATAACAAATTACATATATAAAACCCAAGTAAAAATGAAACAAATGTAAAACGGAAAAATTAATTCCTGCTTTATAGGACCCAAAAAAAAATCAAGTCGAAAGATCAAATAGTTAAAAACATTGAATATGAGTAAAATAATGGTAAATGAGATGGTAAATGAGAAGAACCAAAATAAAAATGATGCTCACAGTTAAAAGCTGGAAATGCAATTAAAATATGTTTGATGGTTAAAATGGTGTCACAAAACTTGCATTTAGGTTTGTTGTCTGTGTGAAGAAGAAATGAATATGTGATAAATGAATGACCTAAGTGGAGCCGAGTAAGTACAACTTTCTCCTTATGATTCCAGCAGAAACATGACTGATGGTTTGACAGTAAGATTGATCTAGAACAGTTTGTTCCCAATCTGTTCTGACCAAAATCACTGCCATTGTGGCTGGAACTCAGTGGAAAACACTGCTGAAAATAATATATGGAACCTGCAGTTTAGAATCAGACAGTGGTGTGGCCAACTTGGCAGTGTGTCTGCCAAGTCATAGCCCCTGATACTGACCTGATCGAGCACCCAATAGAAGAGAATGGTTGCTGTGTCTGCCAAATGATGGAGCTGCTGGTGTATTTCAGAGAGAACAGCTAATTGACAGTGATTAGGAATCTAGTTGCTGTTCCAGGCAGACTTTGCATGTGTTAGCTGTAACTGAGGCACTGGTCAGCAGTGATTTTGGTCTTAGTAAGGCATGCCTTTGTATGAGAAGACCCATAGGCAAACAGAAAACACAGCAGCAGATTTTCCCTCATCAGAGACCCACCAGTTCAACAAGTCCGGGATAATAATCAAACTCAAAGCCATAAACCAGTCCAGTTGGTATAAATGATCAGCACCAAAACCCTGTGAAATTGACCATTCCTCAGTATGGCAGAAAAGAAAAAGAAAACACGGCCACAGATGACCAGATTAGTAATCCAAATTGATCTGGCAGCCCTTCTGTTTCCTTCCCTTCCAAAAGATAATATCTCTTTTGAAAGGTACTAATGCGTGCACCATGAGAAGGCAGGGCTGAACATTAGGTGCTAGGTCTTCCTGGTTCTTTGCATCATCACGTGAATTGCTTATTTATCAGCTTTATATACTACTCATTTATGACTTTTCCTTCCAATCCCCTTGGTGCGAGCTCCTGTACTCGGTGAGGGGACCACCCTCTGAAGGTTCTGCTGGCTTTTGAACGCTCACCCACATGTTTACTGTGTATGGAGACCCATGTCCTGGGAAAGGAGGATCCCGGTAGTTGCTCGGGGATCCCTGTCTTCTCTTCTCAGCTCATGACTGGCAGGTTCCCTTTGGCTGCCTTGCCATTGGGGAGCCTGTCGTTGTGGGACTGGGCAGCGGATTCCGGGGCCTTTGCTATACACTGCTTTGGCCTCTGCTTCCAGTAAACAGGAGCTCCTGCCCCCCTCCCCCCCCAGTAGCAATCGGCTGGTGGGCAGGTTCTGCTAGGGTCAACTATGCAGAGCCGTGAGTAACCTTGCCCATGTTTGGGTACAGGTTTGTGTTTCCACACAACTTATTTTCCTTTCGTAGTTATAATTTCTTTGTGATGCCAGTTTGGTCGTACACAATTTTGTTATTTTCCACTTAGTTCCTTTTGTGTAGAAAGTTTATTTCTGCACATTTCTCTTTTCATTTTCCTTTTATTTATTTGTGAGGGCTTGGCTCACAGTCTGTGTGGGTATAGTGCCCACATAGCCCTGGTGCCTGACTAGGCATCCCCTTGTTGGGCTCCGTGGAGGGTGGGGACAGCAGGCACTGAACTACACAAAACATGAGAGTTGATGATGAAATTAATGTGATCAATGCCACTGAGCGGGCTCGACACAAACCCCCATCTTCCTCATTGTCACTGTTATCTATGCTGTCGACTTCTTTGTCTTCGTTCCCGAGATTCCTGATCATCCACTCCACGGGTGATCAGGTAGTTGGAGTTATGTTCCCATTTTTTGTTAATAAAGGTTTGAAAGGTCTTGTGGGAGAGCCAAAATCCGTCAAGCACTTATGATCTGGCGATTTGCAGGTTGAGACCACTTGTTTCAAACACTCGGGACTGCTTCTGAATGTCAGAGAAATTGGTGGGGTGGCTGTCGAGGTCACTCCCCACAAAACTTTGAATTCCTCTTGGGATGTAATCACTGAGTGGGATCTCCTCAAAGTCACTGAGGAGGAAATCTTCTCAGAGCTCACGCCTCAAGGAGTAACAGCTGTCCAGCGGGTTTCAACATGCCGTGATGGGATATTGGTTTCCATCCTTGTACTGATTGTGACATTTAATACACCATACCTGCCTTCTTTCATCAAAGCAGGTTATTTACATTGTGAGTTATGGCTGTGTATACCAAACCCTCTGCACTGTTTTCAGTGCCAAATATACAGTCATGCCAGTACAGCTTACGCGCTTGAACTGTAGTTCAAACATCTGGCATATTTCTGCGACTGTCCCAAGTGGAAGGAGGAAAAGGAGGTTCAATGCCTGAAGATCATTAATAACATCTCTTATACTGAGGCAAGAAAGCTTGCTGCAGTGCCCGCCCCACCTGACAAGGTATCCTATGCCAGTGCAGTCATTGGAAAGCCCATCGTTTGAAGACTTTGGTGGTAGTGCAGACCAATATCAGTGTATCACCTACTGAATCTTTCTCACCTGCAGCAAGATACCTCCTGATGCAGGCGAAACTGAGGTTGGTGTCGACTTCGACATCAGTTTCTATTATTGCAAACCCAGTTTCTATTACTGCAACTCAGCCTTCCACCGGAAGGCCTCCTCCTTCCCATCCTCAGACAGCTGGACCTTCCAAACCAAAGGGACCCCTACCAAGTCCAAAAAAGAAAAAAGAGTGACTCCACAAAGAGTGGTCACTGATCCATGCCCCTCAGACGATTTTGAGGACATGGGTACTGACCACCCCCTATTCATTAAACCGTCTTCTGTGGTGGTTAAGTTGAATAGGAATTCATTGTCTGCCCACTCTTCTAAGTCCTGAGATGGCCACACTCCTACAATAGAATTGTCGTGAATTCCAGAGGAATATTGACGACATCAAGGCCCTCCTTCAGGCACACCAACCCATCTGTGTGTGCCTGCAGGAGACATACTTTGAGCCAGTCACAGATCCCATGATCTGGCACTTTTCACTAGTTCACCAGGACTGGGTGGAGATGGTCCAGCTCACGGGGGTATCGCTATCCTTCTGAGCAACTATTCTCCATTTCAGGTTGTACCCCTCACCACAAACTTAGAGGTGGTAGCCATCTGTCTCTTTGTGGGGTCCTCACTGACTGTCTGCTCTGCATATATCTTCCACCTGGGAGCATTGTCTTCCAGGAAGACCTAGATGACCTCGTCTCGCAGCTGCTATCCTCCTTCTCATCATGGGAGAAAAATGAAAAGAACATGCCAATAAGAAGTTGGAGATGAAGATCGGCATGTGACCTCTCAAGCCGAAGCTATGGAGGTCACAAGAATGTAGAATCTCCAAGCCGTGTCATATGCTTTTTCGATGTCGAAGAACATTGACACTAGCGTAAAATCTTCGTAAAAATTGATGTCTGATAGCCGATTTGAAGCATATCAGATGGTCAAGAGTTGACCTTTGTCTGCGAAAGCCACACTGGATGTTGGAAAGAAGGTTGTGGTGTTCTAAACACCAGATGAGTGTGGCATTTACCATTCTTTCCAACACCTTGCACACACAGCTCATCAGTGGGTTTTCATCATCAGTTTTGAATAATACACACAGCTCATCATCCATTAATGGGATGATATTTGGAAGGAATCTTGGAATCCTATGCCTGGCTTCGGAAAGGCCAAGACCTTCCACCAGTAGTCTTTAGTCTTTAGTTTTTAGTCTTTTAAGAAAAACCTTCCACCAGTAGTCTGGAAACTGCTCCTCGCGAAAAATGCAATTGAAAAGATGGAGCAGCTGATTCATACTTAATGGTGAGAGATGTTGGAGCATGGTGGCATAATGGACATTGTCCGGTCAACAGCAGATGCACCAGAGGTGTGCAGAGCAAGACGAAGCTCCTCCATTGCGAATTGCCTGTTGTCAGTTGTGAATTGCCAGGCCATTCAAGTGGAAGTGTTCTATGAAATGTCCTTTCAAGATAAAATAAATAGTATAGGTCTCCAATATAGACCAGGACAAGGTCATCCCAAAGTCTATAACTACTCAGATGAACACTATCATTAACAGCAAATTAAAATATTGACAGCTAGGCAATTGTGTTGTGAGCTTTCAGTGACTATAGGAATAAGAATTTCAAGACACTGTGTAAATGAGGCTGTTAATTTTGGGCACTAAATGATGTCATAGGAATTTTAATAAATGTTTGTGCAATAAACTAATTGAAAGAAAAATCGTCCAGAGCATGTAATTAAATATATGGATATTAAAAAGATGTGGGAAAGCTGGGCTTTTTGTGTTGATTTTAATTATGATTTATCTATGATAGCTTGGTTGTCACATGAACATAAGGTGCAACAATTAGTAAGAGAAGTTTTGAATAAATAGGATGTTAGATTAACGGCAAACCAACTAACATGTAACTATTAGGCTAAATTCAAGTTATTCTGGTAAGCTTGGTTGACTTCACTTGACCCCTTGACTTGATGGGGTCCAGGTTTATGTGGTACAATTCAAAAGTTCCCAGACTTACCATGTGTAAGGCCATCTAGGCATAGTTCTAACTTCTGCCGCTTGGTATTGCAAGCCTAATCCTTTGTCAAGAAGTCTGGCAAATTTCATGTTGACAGTTAAAACTAAGCCTTTATGAGTATTTTAGTGCGTTTGTGTTAGTGCCGCTTTACAATTTTTTCTAAACAGAAAAATGGAGGACATGAAAGAAAAGTGCATTTACATTATTTTGTTTCAAACTCAGTTAAACTACTTCAGAGACTTAGTAAATGGCATCGTCATTGAATACTTAAATACTTGCGAGAGCATTGAATGCTTGAACAAGTATTCAATGATGATGCCATGAGCTGAACTCAGACTTTTGAATGGTTCTCATGTTTTAAATTTTAAACATAAACAAACATCAATAGAAGATTCTGAACATTCTGGTCAGCATTCAACAAGGCGAACAGATGAGAATGAAGAGAAAATGTGTCAGGCCATCCATGAAGACCATGGACAAACAATTAATGATATTTGTGGAATTGTTGGACTAGTACAGATGATGTCAGTGGATCCTAAAGAAGGAACTCAACATGAGGCAGAATGCTACCAAATTTGTACCTCAACTGCTGACTCAGGATCAAAGATAACACTGGCTCACTGTGTGCAGGGATCTTCAGGAGGAAGTCCAAAAGTACCGAAACTTCCTTTCTAAAGTCATAACTGGTGATGAAAGCTGACTTTAGTTGTATAATCCAGAAACAATGCAGCAATCATATCAGTGGAAGAGTCCTCCATTACTGTGAACAAAGAAAGTGTGGCAAGTGTAGAGCATGCTGATTTGTTTCTTTGTTGTGGAGTGAATAATTCACAAGGAGTTTGTTCCTACTGGCCAGACAATGAATCAACACTACTACATCGATGTTTGAAGCATTTAAGGAAGAGTGTGATCCTAAAACATCCATGAAAATGGCATATACAGGACTTGGGTGGTATATCCTGACAATACACAAACCCACAATGCTTTGTCTGCTCAGCATTTTTGGTCAAAATAACATGTCAGTGGTCTCCCCCCCCCCCACTCACCAGACCTCACCCCTTGTGACTTTTTCCTCCAAGATGAAGTTCCACCTTAAGGGTTGACAAAGTAATTCAGGCAGAATTGAAGTAGGTGCTGAACAACATCTCAAACCAAGAATTTGAGAGATATTTTCAGCAGTGGAAGAAGCTCAGGTTCACTATATTAGTTCCCAAGAAGACTACTTTGAATGGGATAAAAATAAAATAAATAGCAGTAATTAAAACCTAAGATAGGCCTATTTTTTTTATCAGTACAGTCTGGGAACTTTTGTATTGCACCTCATATACCCTAGTCATTGTAGAATTGAGAATCCTTGTTGATTATTTAAATGTGTTTTATGCAAATTATTCTTTTTTTATCAACTTAATCAAATATGTTTTATAGGTTGCTATTCTTTTTAACAACAAGTTATTTAGAGGAAACAGAACAAGTAAAATAAGCACATCAAGTTTAGATGCATTTAATTCTCCTAATATGTCACCACTTGCAAGAATAGGAATTGGTATTCAAGGTAAGCATAAGTTTAGGCATATTCTTATATACATGCATTTTATTTTTAAATATATTTTTTCATTAATTTTGTTCAAACTTTTCCTCGGTGTTTTCTGCATCTTTTTCAGAGATTCAAACAATAACAAGTAAATTATGAAATAGCTTTATCTTGTATGCATTTATCAACTAATTTTTGAATTTCATTACTTCTTTGTGAATAATATTATTGTGTTAACATTCCAAATCAATGATAGCTTAAATAGCTTGATTGCTTAAATTTTGGGCACCAGGCAATAAACTAATTGCCAGAAATAAGGTTTTTTGTTCCTTACTGGACATATGAGTGATAAATTTCAGTATGAGCATGATTGTCTAAACAATAATTTTAAACACAAACTAAACTCATGTTAACTAGTTAAACTACACAAGAAGAAAAATTTTCTGAAATCAAATTCAATGCAATAAAACTTTTTATTAAATTTTGAACTCACCAATTACAAGTTAAGACTTGAACAGACACCTTCAAACACAAGTTCTAGTGAAACACTGCTAGGCTCAATACATCAATATGTGTGCTTCTGAGCTCTCATAGCTCCCTCTCTTCCACTTACTACTTCTCTTTTACCCTCGATTTTTTAGCTGTCTTACATCTAAAATTTCCTTGAGGTGGTCGTTTCTAACCTTTACTAGAATCTGGGCATATTGCCTCTTGTGCAATGTCCCAATTTCAGGTTTACTACCTCTAAATACTTTATATCATCTTTTACACTCAAAAGGTGACCAAGTGCAAGAAAGTATGATATTACCAGTTCTGCCACTTATTTATGATTGGCACAAACAATGGCTACTTGTTGCCGATGTTCTTATGTTGTGGTACTTCTGTTTTTCCATTATGAAGTTGACACTGTTTATGACATCACTGTAGCTATGTTTGCCAATCTGAGTTTCTTGTTGCCTTGCACACATTATCTGTTGTTCTTTAGTCTATCTTCCCTGACTAGAAATCTTACTATTGGATAAGTTGCAGTTTTTTTATCATGAATACTCATGATTTTTCAGGGACAAGTCCAGAGCTATTTTTATTGTCAAGTTGTTTCTTTGACACACCCTCAAGAACACTTAAAACTTTTAAACATTCTATCTACAGAACTCAACATTAAAAGCTTTAAAATTAATTTAAAAATTTAAAACACCCCAACATCTATATAACACATTTCACCCCACTTCCTGCTCTGAGCTTCCTCAGGTATTTGAGGCAAGTTAGTGGCTGCTTGACATTTTTATATGAGTCTCTCTGCATTATTTACTTCTGTGTGTGCATCTCACATAATAGGTTGCTTGCGCAGCAGGAGATTCCATGTAATGGTAGGGGTGGAATGTCCGAGTTGCAAAGAGTATCCTTATGCAGATTTATTATAATAGATTCCATGTACTGTAATTGAAACTTGTGGAGCTGCAAGTGGTTTTTATTTAATTTAATATTCTTCTCTATTAAAGTTTGTGCAAATGCTGTATTAGGTTTATGATGTTTAATTTTGTACCCATGTTCAGCCATAAGTTGCTCATAAGTACGGTATGTCTTTCCAATGTAATTGTTTTTCCCTTCCAATTCATCTTTAGGGTCAGGAATATTTATATTATACACTCCCCCTGTTGGGATAGTTTATCCTTATCATTTATTATTAATTTTTTTATACTATTATGTATAGTGTGTGGTAATTTAATGTCATACTTTTTTAATACATTACCTAAAGTTTTAGAAATCCTGCTGTATATTAAAAACTGTGCATATTCAACTATTCCATTCCATGGATTGGATATAGGTTGAGAGTTCTGCTGGCTTTTACTCAGGAGGCTTCTAGAAGCTTCTACAAGATATATCTAGTTACAGTTTTTATTTCAGTAGTGGGAAATATGCATAGAATGCTGGAGTAAATGATACATATGATAGAAATAATAGGAATACTGAAATACTTTTAAGGCAGAAAAGAGTGTAATAAAAAACAAAATAAAACAGAAGTACATACTTTGCAGTTTCTTTCAAAACCTTCCATTTAAAAAAATAGCAGTTTTTTTGTTAATTTTTTCAGGAGTTTTTTTAAAACTTTAAGGAAAAATTGGTTGATAATTCTTTAAATCAAACTTGTGAACTTAAATCAGGGGTTGCTTCAGCATAGAATAATGTTAATAAACAAATTAGCAATACCTTATTACAACTTCTAAGAAATGACAATCAGATGGCTTTAACAAATTATATAGTGCATTCAGAAATTCCCTCTGCAGTGAATGTGCTAGGTTATAATTAATGGAAAACACCCATATATTCATTTTAATAACACTTTATATTTTGACTACCTTACATTTTACAGATTGTTCTTTCTTACCTTTGAGTTCACATCAAATGTTGAAAGTGTAGTCTCCCATTTTGAAGGTATAATGCAACTCTTCTACACTTGTTTTTGAACACATTTTTTAAATTCTTTCGTGTAATAGAAGAGATGGGTTGAAGAAGAGATCAATGAATTTTTTTTTAATTGCATTGATTTTGCAATCAGGATTCCTAGAGAAAAAGTTGTAGTAGACTAATGATTAAATTGTTAAATTGAGTCTCCTTTGGCAGTTTCCTTAATGATTTTGATGGGCTTGCCATCATCTAAGATGATGGCAAACAGATGACAGCAGAAATATCGAAAAGTTTTTCCTCAGACATAGCATTGGATTGACAGTGTCTTGCTACATCTGCCACCGAACCATTTCTCCAAAATTTACTGATTAAATCCCGCACTGTGTGGTACAACAGATTCTGGAAGCAGCAAAAGGAGTTGTGTACAAGAATCACCTAAAAACAATTGAGCAATTGAAAACAGCAATATTCACGTACACTGCTTCCATTACACGGAAGAATTTAAAAGGTATGTTTGAGAACAAGTGTAGAAGAGTTGCATTATGCCCTCAAAATAGGGGAAAACACTTTCAGCACTTGATGTAAAGTCAAAGGTAAGAACTTACAAAATCCTCATGCAGCCATGGGCTATGGAGGTACAACCAGACTGTAATTTTCCTCTCCAGACGTGTCTATTTTGAGCTATTGCTGCTGCATTTGGCTACTCTAGGCCAATTCTAGCAAGGTCCTGTTTGACATTGTCTGCCCATTGCATCCTAGGTCTCCCCCTTTTTCTGACACCCTTAGGTACACCATTCATAATCCTCTTTGCCAATCTGCAGCTATGCATGCCGGCAACATGACCAAACCAACAGTCTCTCTCTGCACAATATGCTGTTCAAAGGAGGTTGATGACTCCTTCTAACCCCATCATTACTTACAAAGTCAAACCACCTAATGCCCAAGATACTGCAAAAGCATCTAGAATCAAAGCATTAAGTTTCTTGTTATCCTGCTTACAAAGGGTCCATGTTTCACTACCATAACTAAGCTTAGAAAGAATCAAACTATTATACAGCCTAATTTTAGTCTTTAGGTGTATATACCTATTTTTCCATACTCTCCATAGATTCTTAAAAGTCACAACTTAAAGGTCCCTATTCTTCTATTTATCTCATGCCACACATCACCAGTATCTGTTACATAGCTCCCAAGATAATTAAACTGAGACACTTGCTCAATAGTACAGCCATTCAAAGCAACTGAAACACCATCTGCCTGACCAATTTTTATCACTTTAGTTTTTTCTCTGTTTGTCACCAAACCTACTCTATTACCAGTCTCATCAACAGATCAACTGATGTTGATTTAATGAATGAATTCATCTCATCAACATCAGTAGCCAACAGGGCCAAATCATCTGCATAATCTAAATCAGAAATTTTGAAATCTCTAAGACCATTTATGGCCAAAATCTTTCCCTTGCAAAGAATTTTGCATTACATAATCAATAACTAAACTAAAGAGAAAAGGAGACAAAATGCACCCTTGTCTAACTCCACTAGCAATGTTAAACCAATCGCTGCAAGATGTACCAACTCTAACATGACTCAGTGTTATTATAGAGGGCTCTCAGTACACTAACTAACTTATCAGATATTCCATATGATCTAACAATCAACCGCAAATTACGTTGATCAACAGAGTCAAAAGCCTTTTTGAAATATATGAAGCTAGCAACCACAGGTTTCTGAAACTCTAAACATTTCTCATGAATCTGCCTAAGTGAAAATATTTGATCTATTCATCCCCTACCACTTCTGAATCCACACTGTTCATCATGCAGTTGTCCATCAACCAAATTCTTAATTCTGTTAAATATAATCATGCAAAGAACTTTACCTGGAACAGAAAGTAAACTAAATCCCCTATAATTACCACAAGAACTGCCATCACCTTTTTTAAAAATTGGGACAATGATAGCTCTAGTAAAATCCTTAGGAACAACACCTTTATCATAAAAAAATATTCAAAATTTCAGTCAGCCATGTGACAACACAAATGTTCCCAGCTCTAAGCATTTCAGTGGTGATTTCGTCCATCCCTGGAGATTTATGCAGTTTTAATTTAGAGATAGCCAGTGCGACTTCAGAATGCGATCTAGGGCCATCATAAAGCCAGTAATGCATCTATCTTCATTACAAATAATGGGAGTAGAAATAATCACATTATTTAGAACAGCTCTGAAATGCTCAGCCCACCTAGCCATCACAGAATCCTCACCTTCAACCTCCTTGCCATCTTTATCCTTCAATCCCTGTGTACCTATTTCTTCCCACATAAAGCATTAACAATCTGGTATAACCCCCTGCTGTTGTGCTGTCTAACTGCTTCCTCTGCTTTGTCAGCCAAGCTATCAAGCTAAGATTCTTATCAGCTGTTAACTAATCATTCACATGTTAATTAAGCTCGTTGTAATGCCTTCGGTTAGGACTAGTAGGGTGTTGATTCATATTAATCCTGCACTTCCTTCTTTCAAAAATAAGTTCCATAGCCTTATCACTCAAGTAATTTTGTTTCCTCTGTTCCCTTTTACTCAAAAGAGTACCGTTGGTTTCGAGAAAAGCCTATTTAAACTGTTCCCATTCTTTCTCAACTTCAGGAGTAAGCAAACCACGATTGTCATAATGACTAAGTAGCTTATCATGGCATGCTTTGGCTATATCTGGATCTTTCAGACTTTCAATGTTAAAGGTAATTTTCTTAACTTTAGCACAACATTTCTTAAGCTTTAGCTGCAAGGCACTTTTGATAAGGTAATGGTCAGACCCAATTTCGGCTCCCCTGTATGATCTAGTATACCTAACTGAACTGGCCCATTTGCTGTTAATTAAAATATAATCTATCATATTCCTGTGCAAACCATCAGGTGAAACCCATGTATATTTATAAATGTCCCAATGTTTGTAGTATGTGTTAGTTATTCGTAAACCATTAAGTTTATTTACCTGTAGGAGATGTTTCCCATTGCCATTGGAACTACCAATGCCAAAGGGACCTAAAACTCCTCCCCAAAGGTCAGAGTCAGTACCAACTTTAGCATTGAAGTCACCTAGCACAAGAGAAATATCTCATTTCTTCACAGAATTCAAAATATCCTGAAGCTGGCTGTAAAACGTCTCCTTCTCATTCTCATCAGAGTCCTCTGTGGGGGCATAACAATAGATGACATTCAAGTTTTTAATTTTTATTTTAAAATTTGCTCTAAGAAATCTTTCTTTAATGCAGTTATATGCTAGAAGAGCATCACTGGTGTGTCTGCAGAGAAGCAGACCCATGCCTTGGTGATGCTTTCCATCCTCCCTCCCTGTAAAGAAAATTTAAAGCTATTTTTAAGTATCTGGTCTCTTGCAAGCCTAGAATATCTAGATTATAACGCTGGAATTCCGACATGAGGACATCAAGAGAATAATCTCTGTATAACGTCCTCATATTCAACGTACCTGCAGAGAGAAAATGATTAGTAGGATTTTTAAAGAAACTAGGTTTATTGAGATAGGTAGGGCCAACAATATCAAACAGCCCCCTGATTGTAGGCATGGGGCAAAGACCTGTTCCTCCTCCGCTAAAGACTGAAGTCACCGGTGTTGCTAGGAACTTCGGCACCATCTTTTCAAGTGGACCTTTTCAAGAGCTATATGGCCTGCTTGAGACATATTATTCCAGTTTACGATTGACGATGCCCAACTAGCTAAGTGAGGGTTCAGGTGCCTGCGATGGCCTCTGATCAGGATTATCCACCAGCTGATATAAGGAATTCCGTGCCTCTGTTCACTTAGGGCTGGCAACCCAGAAGCAAACAGAAAACACAGCGGCAGATTCTCCCTCAACAGAGGCCCACCAGTGCAGCAAGTCCAGGATCCATAATCAAGCTCAAATCCATAAACAAGTCCAGTCTAGTAGGTATAAATGGTCAGACCAGGACCCTGTGAAGTTGACCACTCCTCAGCAGGGTTGAAAAAAAAGAAAAAAGTGGCCATAGATGACCAGATCAGTAGGCCATACTGAACTGGCAGCCTTCCCCATCCATTTCCTTCCAAAAGAGAATATCTCTTTAGAAAGGTACTAACGGCCTGTACCACGAGAAGGTGGGATCGGACATTAGGCACTAGACAAACATGCTATTAAATGTAATGTAGTCAAAATATAAAGTGTTATTGAAATGAAAATATGGGTGTTTCCATTAAATATAACCTAGCATATTCACTGCAAAGGGACTTTCTTGATGCACTGTATATATCATAGTTTAATAAAATATGCATCAAATGGAAAAAGAAAATATTATTTTCCAAGCATTAATAATGTATTTTTTTTTATAAAACACAGGTAAAGAAATTTTCAAACAGGAATTTTTTTTTCAAAATTTGAAGTTTCATGTGCTATACTGTAAACTGATATAGGCATCATCGGTCTCTCATTTTGGATTCAGTGAACTTGTATAATGGACATGAGTCCTGGAAGGGTTAATGTTTTAGTAAGATCAAAGGTACTGAATATTTCAGTGGTTACTATAGCTGAATTAAAAACTGCATTTATTAAATTTTGAAGTGAATGGATCCTGACATAACCTTTGATGGTTATCCTGACATAACCTTTTGATATAGCAATTTTTATTTTCAAGCTTAGTATAAGTTTAGAGATTATAATGTTGCTGAATGTTGTTAAGAACACTCATTAGAATATAGTAGCTATAAGCAAAATTTGAGTGAAAGGCTACATAATGATTATTTGTACAACAGTACCTTTGAGCTACTGCTTAAGAAAAAAATTTGAATCAAATTCAGTATAATCTGCTCACCAATTCTATTAAACCCCAATGCTAGTGCTAGTGACAGTGAGCTGTGAGAACTCCCCGGAGCTCTCACAGCTCACTCTCGCAATAGCACTGGGTGAGAGCTTACTCTCTCTCTCTTTTCTAACTCATTGCTTCTGTTTACGATAATGTCTAACACATGCCTGCAATAAATATTTCTAAGCAAGACACATTTGCCTAACTCAGTGGTATTGATGATGTAAGTGGTTGTGACCTTGGCATTTGGGGGTACTGGGAGCAGTTAAACATTAATCAGCCCGAATCAGTTGCTTTGCACTTCAGAGCTAATAAAGAAGGAACTGTTCTGGTTGAAAGAAAAGATAAGGTCCCCCAAATAATAATTATAATGTAAATGAAAATAAACTGTTATATAAACCAAAAGCAAATCATCACAATTGCAATGAAAATTTGTATTTAAAAAAAAATAGTATTCATTTAATTTAGTCAATCCATGTGCATTTTTGGATTGACACAAATGAATTGTTCAGCATCTTCAAATGCTTATTTGTCCAGCTGTTGTGGGTTGTTTTACCTCTGAGTGACACTTTTTCTACACTCCATAGGCTAAATGGGCAGTTTACAAGGACCCCAAGGACTCAGAGAGAGTTCAAGGAAATGGGGTGTATTAAACAGTGGTTAGGAGCAATAGGAAGTGTTTTGTCAAGGTATCCAGTGCACTCTTTAATGTGCACAGGCTATGGCTCTCCTGCATTTGAGGCCACTGTTTCCACTTGGCAGATGGTGGGCTTTCCAAGCCCATCGGTGTCCCTTTCTCACCAAGGGCCTGACTTTGAATGTTTTTATGTACAGAATTGAAATTGTTTTGTCATTTGGGTAATGCATTTTGTTGTGGTGCAGAAAAAAAATCATTCTTAGTCTTTTAGCTTATTGAAGTTGGCCGTTCTTACACCATATTTTGACTTTTCCCATTGTATCCTTAATATAAGTTTTTGGATGAACATTCAAAGTGTGTTCTGATCAGTTATGGATGCAGACTATATTAGTGTTACAAATAACAAATAAATGAATACCCCCTCAAACAGCTGCTTGCCACGGAGGTATGACAGGAGCTTGTCAGTTTAATACACCATAGTATATCTGTGAGGTTGGTGGGACCTCAGCAGAAAGACAACACAAACATCCATGCCTTACCTGGGGCTTGAACCCAGGTCCCTTTGTCAGTAGCCAAGCATGCTAACCACTTGGCCACGGGACGTCATATATATATAAAACTTAAGAAAAAAAGTGCAAATTTCTTAATTTTTAAAAAACATTTTTACCAGAATATAAGTATATTATATTTTTCCAAAAAATGAAGTGTAGAATTATGAAAAAAGAAACAAGTTGAAAATGAGTATTTAGAGCAATGAGAGAACTTAGCTATCAGTCAGTGATGGCCAAACACACCTAGTATTGTAGCAAAACGAAGCGAGCCTGCAATGCAAATAATTATGCTCTTCTTAGCCACATTTGCTAACTTTTTTTTAAATTTTATCTAAAGCAGATTCAGAAAATGCTCAAAATGTCATTGACATCCATATTATATTCATGTAGTTTGCAATCTGTTTCACATAAAGTGATGCATGAACTATTTGATGTTTATTTTTCTGTGTTCAGGTTAAATGCACATTTGTGATAAG
Source organism: Ryuthela nishihirai (assembly GCA_038380435.1). NCBI lineage: Eukaryota > Metazoa > Arthropoda > Arachnida > Araneae > Heptathelidae > Ryuthela > Ryuthela nishihirai. Next base: position 10,787,676 of record JAWZYU010000027.1, read on the forward strand.
ACAGTAGCAATCTGTTACAGTTAAAATTAATCATCTGCTTCATGTAGGTGTTTAATACATGAATGATGTTCATACAAATATATTATAAAAGACATTTTTGATATTTCCATGGTTACATTTTGATATTTATGGACACCATTTGAGATTATTGTCTGTAGGTAATAGAGATGAGTTTGGGCTCAATTTTTCAGACCCGAATCACTTTGGTAATTACCGATCTTGAGTCCAGTTAGAGAAAAAAAAACATTTGTGACATGTCATAAAATATACATGCTAAAATATATGCCACTAAATCAACTTTGTATTATAGGTTGCTCAAATATTGAAATAATTATAGTTATTTGAAGATAAAATTAAAATTTTAGTGTTATTTGTGATTAAAAATGCTGGAAATAACTCATAGAAATGGAAATTTTTTGAGTAGCATCATTACAAATACTAATGGTGATTTTTAATGAGAGAGAGAATACCTGAAAAAAATAATAGAAAGCTGAAGAGTGCTTATTAATTTGTAGTACTAAACACTGAGTAAAAGTTTAAAATCATAAAAGTAAAAATATTTTCTTTTTTATTTGTTTTTTCACAATTTTAAGTGCAACTGGAAATTAATATTATGACAGACCAAGCCACATGAACTCATCTTTAGTAGGTAATGATTTCTAATTTTGCCATCTTAAAAAAATAAAAAAAATAATATTTATGTGAATCTTTATTTGAAGAATAACTGAGTAATATGTTTTGCTAATGATCGAAAGGACCTGGTTTTGAGTTCTGGATATGGTATGGATGCTTATTTTCTGCATTATCTTTATGTTGAGGTCTTTCCTTCTTCACAAATAATCTCTATTGCATATTAAACTGACAGGCTCCTTTCAGACCTCTGGCAAGCAGCTGCTTGAGGGGTAATTTATTTAATGCCCCAGTGATTGAGTGGTTAGCATGCTTGGATACTGATCAAAATATCCAACCGAGAATTGGTAAATAATTTCCTCACAAGAGATCATCAATTGACACTCAGAATGATGGCAAGTGAGCTAAATTTGAATATGCAATTGATAATGTCAATAATTACCACAGACTTCGGTTTGCATGACATGCTCTCATGGTGATCAATGGAAGGACATTTCTGGCAAAAAAAAAAAAGGTTGCAGTGCTGAGTCACCCTTTAATCCCCAGAACTGGCTCCAGCAGTCTCTTTCCTGTTTCTTAAGTTTTAAATTGAAATAAGAAGATCGCCAATTTGATACAGTCAATGACTTTCAGGAGAATATGATGGCAGAATAGAATACCATCAAAATAGATTATTTTTCCAAGCCCTTTCAAAGTATATGAGTGCTGTAATAAGTATATTCAATCCCTTATTGACTATTTTGTGGGAAGTGGTTAATAAACATGTTGCCCTATGTGTCATTTTTATTTCAGTCTCATTACTTTCTTGCCTCTACCCTGCTGAGGAGTGGTCAACCACACTGGTCCTGTTGTCCTATGTGTCATTTTTATTTCAGTCTCATTACTTTCTTGCCTCTACCCTGCTGAGGAGTGGTCAACCACACGGATCCTGGTGCTGACCATAGTTTGTATTGTGGCCCACTGGACTGAATTATCGCTCTGAGCTTGATTACGGATCCTGAATTTGCTGCACTGGTGGGTTTCTATGGAGGGAAAATCTCCTGCTGTGTTTCTGTTTGTGAGTTGACAGCCCCAAGTGAATAAATTCCCAGGATATGTTTTATCAGCTGGTGGATAATCCTGAGCAGAGATCATCACAGGAACCTGAACTCTTGCTTATATGGGCATTGTCAAATTCTACATTGGAAGAAGTCTTCCAGTGTACATGGCTTCAGCCTTTAGTGGTGGGGGAATGGGTCTTTGCCCCATACCTGCGATAGGAGACTGTTTGATATTGTCAGCATTCCCTCTCTCAATAAACATAGTTTCTTTAAACATCCCACTTACCATTTTCTCTCCATAGGTAGTTGGAATGTGAGGACTCTGCACAGAACTTTTTCTCTTGATGTTCTCACACAAGAATTCCACCATTATAATTTAGATATTCTTGGCGTACAAGAGACCAGATGGACAGATAGAAGGTCAGATTCTTAAAAATAATCTTAACTTTTTCTTTTCAGGGAGGGAAGATAATAACCATCACCAAGGCGTGGGTCTGCTTCTCAGCAGACATGCTAGTGATTCTCTTCTAGGATATGAGTGCATTAATGAAAGGTTTCTTACAGCAAAATTTCAGACAAGCATTAAAGACTTGAATGTTATCTGCTGTTATGCCCGTACTGAGGATGCCAACGAGGATGAGAAGGATAGGTTTTACAGACAACTTCAGGATATTTTGAATTCTGTCAAGAAAGGCGGTATTACCCTTGTTCTAGGGTAATATCTCCTTTCTTGCCAAAGTTGCTTTCCTTGTTCTAGGGTAATTTCTCCTTTCTTGCCAAAATTTGAAATTGAGATAAGAAGATCGCAAATTTGATACAGTCAATGACATTTATTGTAATGGTGGAATTCTTGTGTGAGGACATCAAGAGAAAAAGCTCTGTGCAAAGTCCTCACATTCCAACTACCTATGGTGAGAAAATGGTTAGTGGGATGTTTAAAAAAACTGTTTATTGAGAGAGGGAATGCCAACAATATCAAACAGCCCCCTAATGGGTTTTACAGACAACTTCAGGATATTTTGAATTTTGTCAAGAAAGGAGATATTACCCTTGTTCTAGGGTAATATCTCCTTTGTGGCCAAAGTTGCTTTCCTTGTTCTAGGGTAATATATCCTTTCTTGCCAAATTTGCTTTCCTTGTTCTAGGGTAATTTCTCCTTTCTTGCCAAAGTTTGAAATTGAGACAAGAAGATTGGTATTTGATACAGTCAATGATGTAAATTATAATGGTGGAATTCTTGTGTGAGGACATCAAGAGAAAAAGCTCTGTGCAGAGTCCTCACATTCCAACTACCCATGGAGAGAAAATGGTTAGTGGGATGTTTAAAGAAACTATGTATATTGAGAGAGGGAATGCCGACAATATCAAACAGCCCTCTAATCGCAGACATGGGGCAAAGACCTGTCCCCCCACCACTAAAGGCTGAAGCCATCTACCCTGGAAGACTTCCTCCAATGTAGAATTTGACGATGCCAGTAGAAGCAAAGAGTTCAAATTCCTGCGATGACCTCTGCTCAGGACTATCCACCAGTTGTACTTCAATGTCAAAGTTGGTACTGATTCTGACCTTTGGGGAGGGGTGATAGGCCCTTTTGGTATAGGTAGCTGCAATGGCAATGGGCAATGCCTCCTACAGGTAAGTAAACTCAATGGCTTCAGAATAATTGACACTTATTACAAACACCGCAACATACATAAATACACATGGGTTTCACCTGATGGGCTGCATAAGAATATGATTGATTACATATTAATTAACAGCAAATGGGCTAGTTCTGTTAGGAATACCAGGTCATATAGGGGAGCTGAAATTGGATCTGACCATTATCTTGTTAAAAGTGTCTTGCAACTTAAACTTAAAAAGTGTTGTGCTAGGGTTAAAAAATTTGCTTTTAATACTGAAGCTCTGAAAGACCCAGTTATAGCCAAAGCTTACCATGATAGGTTACTTAGTCATTATGACAGTCATGGGTTGCTTACCACTGAAGTTGAGGAAAAATGGGACCATTTTAAACATGATTTTTTGGAAACTATTAGTACTAATATAAGTAGGAAAAAAGGAGCAGAAGAGACAGAATTATCTGAGTGATAAGGCACTTGAGCTTATTTCAGAAAGAAAGAACTGCAGGAATGTTCTCAATCAATAACCTACTAGTCCTAATAGAAAGCATTACAGAGAACTTAATAAACGTGTAAAAAATCAGTTAGCTGCTGATAAGAATCTTTGGCTTGATGGTTTGGCTGACAAAGCCGAGGAAGCAGTTACACAGCACAACAGCAGAGAGCTGTACCAGATATACAGGGATTGAAGGATAAACAAGGTAAGGTTATAGAAGGTGAGGATTCTGTCATGGCTAGGTGGGCTGATCATTTCAGTGATATTCTAAACAATGCAGTTAGTTCTATTCCCATTGTTTGCAATGATGATAGATGCATTGGTGGCTTTAATGTTGGCCCTTTAACACAATCTGAAGTTATTTTGGCTGTTTTTAAACTTAAACTACATAAATCCAAAGGGGTAGATGAAATTACTACGGAAATGCTTAGAGCTGGGAATGTTTCGGTTACCACTTGGATGACTGAGATTCTGAATATCTTTTATGATAAAGGCATGGTTCCTAAGGATTTTACCAGAGCTATTGTTATCCCTATTTTCAAAAAAGGTGATCGCAGTTCTTGTGATAACTATAGGGGTATCAGCCTACTCTCTGTTCCAGGTAAAGTTCTTTCCATGATTGTGCTTAATAGAATTAAGAATCTGGTTGAGAGTGAATTGCGTGATGAGCAATGTGGATTCAGAAGTGGTAGGGGATGTGTAGATCAGATATTTTCACTTAGGCAGATTCTTGAGACATGGGGCAGGGATGGCTCAGTCGGTAGTGCACCAGGCTCATAATCTGTACTTCCCAGGTTCGAGTCCCTGCTGTGTCAGCGTTGAGATATATCTCCGCAAATTTCCCCGCCCTGCCCATGGTTAATAGGGGACACTGATGGGCTTGGAAAGGTTGCAATCCGTCGGATGGGACGTAAAGCAGTGAATCCATGTGTGGGAGAACCATACCCTGTGCACATTAAAGAACATGCTGGATGGCCTTGACGGGAGGCTACCATCTGTCTCTTAACAGCTCTTCCAGTGGGTTCCCTCCCCCAACCTTCTCTGAGCCTTTGGGGTCCATGTGACCTGGCCATTTATCCCATGGTGTGCAAAAAAATGCTGCTCAGATGTAAAACAACCCAACTCAACAACTTGAGAAACGATTAGAGTTTTAGAAACCTTTGGTTGCTAGCTTTGTTGATTTCGAAAAGGCTATCGACTCAGTTGATTATCATGATTTGTGGTTGATTGTGAGATCATATGGTATACCAGACAAGTTAGTTAACATAACGAAAGCTCTCTATAATAACACTGAGTCGTTTGTGAGAGTTGGTAAGGCTTGTAGCATTGGTTTAGCATTACTTCTGGTGTTCAACAAGGGTGCATTTGTCTCCTTTTCTCTTTAATTTGGTTATTGATTATGTTATGCGAAATTTACTTCGAGGGAAAAATTTTGGCCTTAAATGGGCTGGAGATACCCAAATTTCTGACTTAGATTATGCTGATGATTTAGGCCTTTTGGCAAATGATGTTTTTGAGATGAACTCTTTCATTAGGGCTGTTGATGAAACTGGTAGTAGAGTAGGTTTGGTTATAAATAGAGAGAAAACTAAAGTGATGAAAACTGGTTAGGCAGGCTGTAATTCAGTTAATCTGAATGGTTGCTGTCTTGAGCAGGTGTCACAGTTTAATTATCTTGGAAGCTATGTAACAGATACAGGTGATGTGCAGCATGAGATTAACAGATGAATAGGGATTGTTGCTGGGACTTTTAAGAATCTATGGAGAGTGTGAAGAAATAGGCCTATAAGACTAAAATTAGACTGTATAATAGTTTGGTTCCTTCTAGGATTAATTATGGTAGTGAAACTTGGACACTTTGTAAACAAGATGATAGGAAACTAGATGCTTACACAGCATCTTGAGCATTAGGTGGTTCAACTTTGTAACTAATGATGAGGTTAGGCAAAGGAGTTTGCAACCTCTTTTAAGCAGCATATTGTGAAGAGAGAGACTCTGTTGGTTTGGCCATGTTGCCCATATGGATAATTATAGATTGGCGAATAGGGTTATGAACAGTGTGCCTAAAGGCCTTAGAAAGAGGGGGAGACTAGTATGCGGTGGGCAGACAATGTCAAACAGTACCTTGTTATAATTGGGATGCAGTAGATGTTGCTCAGGACAGATATGCTTGGAGAACTAAATTGCACGGTCTGGTTGGACCTCTGTAGCCCATGGATCCTTGAGGATGATGACTTTCTTGCCACACTGTGTATTTATATTCGTCAATATGAAAGATGAATGAAGGATGTTTGTGCACATTTTAGGAAGGACTGTAATGTCATATGTGTTCTACATCAGGGCCAGGTCTAGGAGGGAGGAAGAGAAGTGTATGCCCCACTTGAGAATGCTAATAAGGATAACAGAGCCCAAAATGTATTAAACATATGCACATTTCATGCATTTTTCGTGAACATTTTTTAAAAACCTCTAAAACGAAGAGGAAAATGTCACACTGCAAAGGACATCTAGTATCTTGCCCTCTTCACTTTTTTCTTGCTCAATTGCATTGCTTGGCCCCTCCCTTTATTTATTTCTAGCTCCAGGCCTGTTATACAGAAATTCCTTATAGTTCAAGTAGCAATTTGTTGTATTTTACTTTTTCAGTTGCTAGTTGTGATAAGTAATTTACGACCATATTTATTATTCAAAGCCATCAGTAAGTTTTTTTGCTTCTTTTTAGCAGAAGTTAATTATTGTCATCCATTCATTTGATTCACACACACACACAGGGAACTTCTTTTGTAATAAAATCAGCAATTTTTATTTTGCCAAAAAATAATGCGGAATTGAGTGGCAGCTGACTCATGACTTCCTCACTGCAGAGTTATCAATTATTGCCTGATAGCTGGTATTATAAGAGAACCTGAATAACTAGGAAATCATGATTTCAAGTTTCTCTCAAATCAATATTAATTTTTTTAGCTTACTAAATTTTTTGTTTATAATTGGAAACTGATCATTTGTGCATGTCATATTGCATGTAAATTTTGAGACAGTTCCATCCATTCTTTCAAGGTAAGGCAGTTTACTTGTAGTATATTATGTTTAGAACCTACACTTTTGCATTCTAACTGTTTGTACTTAAATTATAAATATGCTGAACCAAGTCTGGCAGTAGAATATAAAGGAATAAATCACAGTTTTTGCTCAGTGAACTTATGATTATCTTTCAGTTGAATGGAAGAATGTTTTCCGCCCTTCAAGTATTGAAAGGTTTTGTGTCCATGGAGTGCTAAACAGAAATGTAGGACTTCTTAGGCTTTTCCCAAGTATTACAGTGGAAGTTGTAAGTAAAGTATTGATGTGATGTATTCTAAATCATTAGGGCAACTATGGCATAGTTTTTTTTACATACCAGTGATTTGGCTGACCTTTCACCAAAATTTTGTTAACTATTAAATAAAAATAAATAAATGGAAACTTTTTTAATATTTATATTTTTTATAAGAAAAAAGGCATAATTGTTCTCGAAAATTTTAATATTTTGAACTTACCACTTAGACATTGTTACTATAGTGATGAACTCCAATAAAACATCTCAGCAGTGGGTTTCTGAATAGTTATGTGGGAATACCCCTTCCATAACTTGCTGGATGCCTTTTTACTATTGTTGTTTCCTTGACAAATATTAAACACATCAAAGAGTAAAAGTTTGTACATATGGGCTATAATTTATTATTATATATAAATACATTTATTAATGTTAGCAGAAAAAATTTAATTTCACTGTTAATGAGATTTGAACCCGTGACTCCCAGTTACGTGCTGGGTGTTTGTGACCACCTGGCATGCAACTCAGCTCATGTGCCATAATGAGTGGAATTTGAATCCCACTCATTATGAAACTCAATTTTTTCAGCTAACTATTCATGAATCTCATGTGTACAGAATATCTACTGTGATACTCTACCATTGAAATATTTATTAAATTATGATTCTTTGCCTTTTGTAAAATATAATATATTGATCCATGAGTTTAAAAGGTTATTATTAATCACTGTTCTAAATAAGTAGAATATAATTTCTAACAGCATGATAGAAGAATCTGTTGTATTAAGTTAATGTATGTTTACTGTATTGTTATTAAATTTATTTTATTTGTAATTGACTTCAGTATTTTGATCTGTTTAAAAAAAAAAATTGAACCAGAAAGGTTTTATGTTGAGCAGCAACCCTTAATTTATAATGTGAACAATTTTGAATCTAGTTGCAGACTAGGTATTTCAAATCAATCTCTAATGTTGAATATTGAAATTAGACTCAATTTCTTGTGTCAAGATTTTTAGCTAATATGTACTTGTTGAAATGTTAAATAATTGATGCAAAAAATATGTATAGGCAAAATATAAGGTATTGTCAACATTTTATTTTTCCAAAGAACTGTGATCTCATTATATTTTTATAGATATTATTATTGTAATCTGTACTTCCCAGGTTCCTGTGATCTCATTATATTTTCATAGATATTATTATTGTAATCTGTACTTTCCAGGTTCGAGTCCCAGCTGTGTCACTTTTCTTGATCACTGATAATATGTACAGTGTGACACCTTAATAAAATTGAACAGTAGTTTTACAGTGTAAAGGTTCTGTCACAAGATTCCCAGTTAGTCAACAGGTTTGGATCATCTGATATAACACTATACAATTAAATTATAAATTAGCCATTTTGATGGTTATAAAATCAAAGCATGGACTGATCTACGAAAGAAGGTTATGGCATTGTGCCAATCATCAGATCATTCGATAGTTATTTTATATTATTTTGAGCAATAAACAGGTAACCACAGATAGCATGTTATACCAAAAAAAGTTATATCCATTTTACTATATTAGTAGATCCTTCCCCATTATAATTTTTGAGCTTGACATCTCTTTATTTTTCATCACTGCATTATATGAAAAGGTAACTGTTTTAGACAAATTTAATGAATCTGTGAAATAGTTTCTCATATCTCACACCATTTTATGTAGTTATTTGCATTTTTCTAAAAACGAACTGGCACACTTAGTTTGTTCATTTCATTTGACTTTAAATTTTTATTCAGTGGATCCTGGTATGAGCTTTAGATAAGGTGTGGACGTTTCTGTGTTGTCTCTCTGCTGAAGTCTCTTCTTTTTCACAAATCTTCTCTATGGCATATTAAACTGTCAGACCTCTGTAGCAAGCAGCTGTTTTAGGGTTAATTTATTTATCATAACTCTTTTGTAATCAAACATCAAAGGGTCCATGATTTTATGACATCATAACCAAGTGGCACTATAAAAATACATTGGGCAGTGAAAACAATATTTGTATTTGGAAATTGTAAGGTTTTCATTTAAGTTCTTATAAACCATCTATAAGTGAATTCTAGTGAAATTAAAAATATTAAATATTAGTCCTGCTTTGATATTTTTATTTTTATTTTATTCTATCTTATTAAAGAAAAAAAAAAGATTTAATAATAAAATAAAAAGCTATCAAGTACATAAATGCATACAATTAGTATTAAGTTTAACCACATTGTAAAATATTAAGAATTATTTAACAATAACACTGTTTTCAAGTAATATGCATAAATTATATATAATAAAAGCACATCTCTCCAGAAACTTGTCAGACAAGTTTGTTGAAACAGTTGACAAGTTTGTTGAACTTGCAAGCATTAGTTCAGCGGTAGAATATTTGCCAGTTCATTTTTTGAACTACTTCACAGAGCATTATTCATAAATTTGTCTAAAACAGTTACCTTTATCATATAATGCAATGATGAAAAGTAAATAGATGTCAATTATTATAAGTTGGCGAAGCTTTTTTCCACAAAATATATATTGATTTATTGACATTAATGTCAATAGGTAATTCTGTGAATATTATTTATTGATAAAAACATTAGTTATATATAGTTTCTTAGTTCTTTCAAGCATGTCACACTCATCCAGTTGTCCAGTGCCAAATTGCAGATGTGAAGAACATAGGGCAAAAGATTTATTGCCATTGCTCCAGGCAAAAATAGATAAGACTTCTTTGGAAGATATAAGTAAGCATCTTTATTATTATATGCTAAATGCTTTGCTTGAAGATAATTACTACATTTAATTGGCTCTATCACTTCAGTTTCATTATCATCTTCAATAGTACTGGAATCAGCAGGGGGGGGAGGGTTGGCTCAGTCGGTAGTGCAGAAGGCTTGTAATCTGCAGTTCCCAGGTTCGAGTCCCAGCTGGGTCAGTGTTGAGATTTATCTCCGCAAAATTCCCCTCCCTGCCCACGGTCAGTAGGGGACACCGATGGGCTTGGAAAGGCCGCCGTCCGTCGGATGGGACGTTAAGCCGTGGCCCCGTGTGCGGGAGAGTCATACCCTGTGCACGTTAAAGAACATGCTGGATGGCCTTGACGGGAGGCTACCATCTGTCTCCCAACAGCTGTTCCAGTGGGTCCCCTTCCCCCAACCTTCTCTGAGCCTTCGGGGTCCATGTGACCCCCCCCCCCATTTAGCACAGGCTAGTGATGCTCTTCTAGGAAATGAGTGCATTAATGAAAGGTTTCTTATGGCTAAATTTCAGACAAGTATTAAAGACTTGAATGTTATCTGCTGTTATGGCCCTACTGAGGATGCCGATGAAGATAAGAAGGATAGGTTTTACGGATAACTTCAGAATATTTTGAATTCTGTCAAGGAAGGAGATATTACTCTTGTTCTATGTGATGTGAATGCCAATGTTGGTACTGACTCTGACCTTTGGGAAGGTGAGATAGGCCCTTTTGGTATTGGTAGCTGCAATGGCAATGAGCAACATCTCCTACAAGTAAGTAAACTTAATGGTTTGGAATACCTAACACTTATTGCAAACACTGTGACATATATAAGTGCACATGAGTTTCCCCAGATGGGCTGCCTAAGAATATGATTGATTATATATTAATTAAGAGCAAATGGGCTAGTTCTGTTAGGAATACCAGGTCATATAGGGGAGCTGAAATTGACTGATTATTACCTTGTTAACCCTTACAGTGTTGTGTTTCTGAAACTGAACTCACTGTGGTGGCCGGATTTATTTTAAAGTGTTTTCAGAAAATAAACAACTTTAGAACCTCATCATGAAGTGACTAATGAATGGAAATATGTCATGTTATATACCAAAAGAAAGAGCATTTAATTGTGCTTAATAAAACGGCAAAAATTCGAAGAAAAAAAATAAGTTAAATTTTTAAACCTATTTTTGAAACTGCAAAATTTTACTGTATTTTTTCCATTTTATCTTTAGCAAAATTTCAAAAGAAATATATATATATATTTCCCATTTCTTCTATATTATTTTATTATTTTAATATAAACAGTTTATAGTATTTCAATTATCACTTAAATCTTTCATTTATTTCGTTTTTTCTAAATTATTTAGTCATTTATGCATGTAATGCATATTCTTAGAGTTTTGACTATCAACAAACTCTAAGCTAAGTAAAGCAGTGTCGTAAAAATAATTTTACTAAAAATTAATAATTTAAGTAAGAAATGAAAAATATATCAGAAAAGTGATAAAGAATTCTGAAAAAAATTTTGAAAAAATGTTTCAAAGCATTTCAAGTTTTATTGATGCATTGAATTTGAGAATGAATCACTTTATCATGAAGCTGCATAACTGCTATGGAAAAGTTTAATCCTAAAATTCCGTCAGAAATTTTGGTTAAAAATCGCAATTTCCTGACCTTAATTTGTATATGCTTTAAATGTAATTAAAAATAACGATAAATAAAGTCTACCATTTAAAAATCATGCTCTGAGTAATCCTAATGCGTGTTCTGATTGCTGCCATTATAGATCATTAGCATTTTCAGTTCTGATCATTTCTAATTAATTATTGTTTATAATCGTAGTATTCATATGAGAAGCAATAAAAAATAATTTTAGAAGCTTTAAAATAAATAAAAAGCCTTTAAAATCCAAAGTCTACTAACATATTGATCGAAAGCTGATGTGCATAGTTCCTGGATGATGCAATTTCCAGTAGTAAAAAAATCCATTGTGTGCAAACCATTGTGTGTCACTTTTTGCACACAATGGATTAAATGGCCAGATAACAAGGACCCCGAAGGCTCAGAGAAGGTTGGGGGAGGGAACCCACTGGAACAGCTGTTGGGAGACATGGTAGCCTCCTGTCAAAGCTATCCAGCATGTTTAATGTGCACAGGGTATGGCTCTCCCTCACATGGGGACACCATTTAACATCCCATCTGACAGACGGCAACCTTTCCAAGCCCATCGGTGTCCTCTATTGACCATGGGCAGGGTGGGGAATTTTGGGAGATAAATCTCAATGCTGGCCCAGCTGGGATTTGAATCTGGGAACTGCAGATTACAAGCCTGGCACGCAACCGACTGAGACACCCTGCCCCATGTGCCACTGGTACAAACTTTGTGTACCATTAAGGTAAGCATACACAGTTTGGAAATCACTGTTTAGATGAGTTGCTGGTTTGTGTTACTTTTGTTTAAATAGCCATTAATATGTAGCTTTGTTAAATACTGCTTTAGTACATTAGATGAATTGTTGGTTTGCATTACTTTTGTTTAAATAACTGTTAATATGTAGCTTTGTTAAATACTACTTTAGCACATTAAGATACAAACTATAAAATTAACTGATATTATGGGGAGTGGGGTTGGTTCTCAGTAAGCAGGCTCATAATCTTCAGTCCCCAGGTTTGAGTATCAACCATGTCAGTTTTGAGATTTATCTCCACCCTCAATGAGAAAGGGGACACCAATGGGTTTGGATGTGAATTTATTTCATTTTATTAATAATTATTAATATTGAGAATTTTACTTTTTCAAAAATTTTATTTGTTTTATGACAAGAGGATTGATTGCACTGGTGAAAATCGCTGGAAGACACTAATGCATACATATATAATTAAAATGATAACATACATTTTAATATTTTGAATTTGTGCTGTTTTGAAATTTTTGGCTGTAATGAAAAATGTACCAAAAAGTTTTTCATTTCATTTGCCAACATTGGTAATCACTGAAGAGCAGTTTCCAAATCATTGCATCTTGTAGGTTAGGTATACAGTATAGTCATATATTTTTCCTATTTGCTGAAATGAATGAATTCAAATATTTTTGCAGGTTAGGGCTTTTTTAAGCCCTCCAATAGAAGGTGTTGTGCTTCAGACATATGGAGCAGGAAATGGCCCTACTCAACGCCGGGATCTATTAGATGAACTTAAACGTGCAAATAGAAGAGGTGTTATCATGGTAAACTGCACACAATGTTCACTAGGACAAGTTGATCCATCTTATGAAACAGGAAGTGTAAGTTGATTCATCTTGATTATTTATGGTTTCTATCTATATTGTTAAACCTAATAAAACATTTTAATATCTTATTGATATTAACCTTTACTTTTTAAAATAACATAATATATAGCAGAATTTAAATCAAACCTTAAAATTCTGTAATCAAATATGCCAATGAATTAATATTAAATTTATTTTAAAAAGTAAGCAGTTTCCATAGGACAATAGTCTTGAAGAATGTTAATATTTTGGACTGTTTAATTTTCTTAACAAGCAAATTATGGAGTTACCTAAACATGCTCTTGATTAAAATGTATTGTTCCCTGAATGATATTTACTTGCAGTCCCACTTCATTGAGGGTTGGGTTGTTTTACCTCTGAGTGACACTTTTTTTGCACACAATGGGCTAAATGACCAGGTGAAAAGGACCGCGAAAGCTCAGAAAAGATTGGAGGGAGGTTACTCACTGGACAGCTATTAGGAGACAGATGGTAGCCTCTCATCAAGGCCATCCAGTGTGTTTTTTAATGTGCACAAGGTATGGCTCTCCCATACACAGGTCCATGGCTTAGCATCCCATCTGGTGGGTAGTAGCTTTTTCAAGCCCATTGGTATCCCCTACTGACTGGGGGCAGGGTGGGGAGTTTTATGGAGATAAATCTCAATGCTGGCCCAGCTGGAACTTGAACCTGGGAACTACAGATTATGAGCTTGATATGCTACCGACTGAGCCAACCCTGTCCTACGTCATTGAGGGAAGGAACAATTTGAAAATAGTTATACTAACAATCACAATATTATCTGTTAGTTTAGGTATATGTTTTGTTCAGTCTATTACTACCCATGCTCTATTAAACCATCAGTGCATTCTGATTGTCCATTGTTTGAGACTTCTTGCACAACCATTTTAGATTTACTGATAAAGTTTTAGAAACTTCTTCCAAACTCATCCTTCCATTTTAGTGATCTTTAACATATTTCTTGAGAAATATGGGTAGTATCTGTTTTATATTTTTGCCTCCATTTTAGTTACTAGCATTCTCAAAATGAGGGGCATGCCTCTTCCTCCCTTCCTAGATCTAGATCTGGATGCAGGTTTTATTTTGCTATACTTTCCCTACCTAGCTCTGAGAATTTATTATCCTTGTGAACTGCCATTTTAACACATTATGAGCTCAGATGTTTGAAGGTAAAACAACCCATCTCCATCATATTATTTGCCTACTTCTAAAATTATTAGTTCACAGAGAAATTTCTTAGGGAGTATATGTTCTTTTGCATTCATTTTTTATGTGCTGAAATAATCAGTATCTGTACAATATGTATGATGTGGTGTTTATTGCATGCTACTATATAAACTTTCCATTGAAAAAGAATTTAAAAATTATGTTTTAAAGGTGTTTTTTGGTTATAATATAAAGTAATTGTAATTGCTTTGCAGTGACAGTGTTTGTATCTAAGTTTAGGTTGAAACATTATCCTTAGAGAAAATATCAACATTCTGCATGCATTTCCCAATTATTATATAAATTTTTATAGGAAAAAATTGCTTCATTACAAGTCAAGTTTTCATCATTCACTCTTTTTCATATATGTCTGTTCAATGGATAATGGATTACTCTATACACAAAAACAAGTGCAAAAAACTTTATTTCAAAAACACATAAGTTAAAATATTTGATTATTCGACATCTTATGGGCTGAAAGGGTATTACCAATTAATGTGACCTTAAATTCAACCATTAAGTTGTTTATTGGAGAACTTAAAACAATTTTTTTTGGAAATTGTGTAACTTTTACACTGAATTGTATTAATTTTTTTAGACAAATGAAATGAGTAAAAGCACTGAATTGACAACATTGCATATAATTAAGTGATCACAGAGAGACTGCAAGGAATACTTCATTGATGTAGCATTCCAAAATGACTGAATTAAGATGCAGTGATATCTAGCCTGTGAAATATTTGTTTCCCCTCATGTCCCTATTTGAGACAAATCATGCAATTCATTCTTCTTGTATGGTTGGTGAAGCATAAGCCACTGTTTAGGTGTCTTATGCCTTTTTCAGGTAGAGTCAAAACTAATAAAGCACACTGTATTGATATAATAAATGCATATTTATAGTGTAAAAACCTAAGCATTTTTTATATGAATTTAAGAAAAAGAAAATGAAAATTTTTAAGAATAATGTAATTTTTTACCTTGATATTAAAAATATATTTTAATAAAAAAAATTATGATTCTGCATGCCCTTGTCATTGCTTTACTTGTGCACAGCAAATATTAAGCAAGAAAGGAAAGTTTAAAAAATATAAAAAGCATAAACTTATATAAAGTGTAATATTGAAATGGCAGAACCTTATGTTAGCCTATATAACTTAAGTACACTTTAAGCATGAAGGGTGTTATGATTAAGTACACATGCATTCTCAGTCATAATGGCAGACCATTACAGTACCCAAAGAATTTTATTTGTAGTTGCTCTTGTAGAAGCTACCCTCATCATAATTAGCCTTAATTATGTTCACACAGAAAAGTATATTCATAATATAGGTAATTTAGCTAAGACACTACAAGTATGACAGAGTCAAACAAATATCACATATGTATTGAAATTTCTTCTATGTGACCACTTAAACACTTGTAGAAGGGCTTCTATATATGGTTATATGGCAGGCTGTCAATCATAGAATTATTTGTGATACCAACAGTTGCCCAAAGGTCTTAAAATTTTCCTTGCTAGGCACTCAACAGTTTACTGTAATCTTAAATGTTGAGGGGATTTTACTAAGAAGAACTATTCAAATTTCCAGAAATGAGTTCTTTGATTAGAATAAGTCAGTGACATACCCGAGAGTTGGGTTATACCTCCCCTCTGCCCTCACATTAAAATTTTCTGGGTACACCACTGCAATGAATTGATTGCAGTCACAAGAGCACAGATTTGTTGTTGACTTTAAGTGTGAAATACTAATGTTTGATTTAAGAAATAGGGGATGATTTGAGGATGGAATGGAGAATCAGGGGAGGGAGGGCCATCTTGAAGGTGTTTTAGTGTTCTGGTTTTAGTATTTCTTTCATTTTATATATAAAAATCAATCAACAGAAGAATGAACAAAGAACTACATCATACACAGAGAATGTACAAGTATGTCATAAGGTGTGAAAAAAAGTTGTCCCCATCAATCTAGGAGGTTGTTTTTCCACTCTTTTTAATATCAAATCTAATGTTTCCTATGACTCTTAAGTTTTATTGTTTCATACTAGATGGCCATTACCCCAAGTTTTCTAAGGTTATCAACATAGTGTGCTCTGAACATCATCTTAACCCATAGTGCATTAATGCATGATTATTGAATGGGTTAATAGTGTTTTGCACTATTTTGAACATTTCAGTTTTTTCTTATTGAGCAAAGATTTTTACTTGGTGGGAACAAGGACATAGTTTTTCCTAATGAGTACAGTCTGGCAAAGTGAAAGAATTTTTACTTTTTATCTGTAGAAAATCATGTGGAGGTTGTGACCTTGGGGAAGAAAATGACAGCTGTAGGAATATTGATGAAAAGTATTGCAAGAAATTACATTATTATTAAATACTCAGTACATTATTACTAAATACCATTTCACTGTACATATGAATGAATAGTGCATGTTATTATTATGAATAGCACATAGTACCCCCCAACAATTTGAGCTACATGATAGTGCTTCACAATATGAGTACCTTTATAAATAAGTGTGAATCACCACCACCACTACAAACTTAATTTGTAGAGCAATCAGTGTATTGCAAACAGGGGGACGGGGGTGGCTCAGTTGGTAGCGCGCCAGGCTCGTAATCTGTAGTTCCCAGGTTCGAGTCCCAGTTGGGTCAGCATTGAGATTTATCTCCGCAAAATCCCCGCCCTGCCCATGGTCAGTAGGGGACACCGATGGGCTTGGAAAGGCCGCCGTCCGTCGGATGGAATGTTAAGCAGTGGCCCCGTGTGCGGGAGAGCCATACCATGTGCACGTTAAAGAACATGCTGGATGGCCTTAACGGGAGGCTACCATCTGTCTCCCAACAGCTGTTCCAGTGGGTCCCCTCCCTCAACCTTCCCTGAGCCTTCGGGGTCCATGTGACCTGGCCATTTAGTTCATGGTGTGCAAAAAAGTGCAGCTCAGAGGTAAAACAACCCAACAACCCAACTGCAAACAGGGGATCCCATGTTTGCATCCAGGAGGCAAACTGTTATTTTTTTTACACATGCTTAATATTGAATATCATTGCATTTTCATATTCAGGAATTTCTGGAATGATCAAAAAATGTTTAGCCTACCATTGTTATTCAACATGGCATTTGAATTTTCTTTAGGAATCAGGTTCAAAAGTTTTACTGTAGCCTTATTGCTCATGCAACAAACATTAAGACTCAAGCAACTGCCAACTATGGTTCATAACTGGTAGTTATCAGATACTGAAGGCATTGTTAAAAATACTTGTTTCTTCAACTAAACTCCAGAAATGGTAAATAAAACTGTAGTCTTCTAGTCTTAGGGCTTAACTGTGAAAGCTTCTTAATATTTCAAGATGTCAGGTAGCAATTCATAAAACTTATTGTAATTGCACAGTCGCTTGGTTTGAGTGAAGCCATTTATGCTAAAATAGTTTTGCACATGGATGAATAAAATGTAAAATACATGAAGTTTGTAGTTATGCAGATATCTTGTTTTGCACTATTTTGAACATATCAGTATTTTCTCATTGAGCAAAGATTTTTTACTTGGTGGGAACAAGGACATAATTATTCCTAATGAGTACAGTCTGGCAAAATGAAATAATTTTTACCTTTTATTTGTAGAAAATCATGTATAACTTTTTGATAATTGTATTCATGTGTGTGCATGTTTGTTCCAAAATAACTCTTGAATTGTTGTCTAGTCATTCTCATTTTTTAAATAAATAAATTTTTTATATAAAAGTATGTTTTGAGTTTGAAGATAAACTAGATTTTTCTCTTCAAAGTATCACAATATTTTGCTAAGTAATGTACAACTAGTCAATAATCAATAAACTTTGTTAAATTACTATCTTTATTATTGCTCTTTGGTATCTTGTATATGAGTATTACCAATAAAATTGGATCATACAGGTCATAGAAAACTTGCAAAGTCATGAAGCTTAAATTTTGGTATTTTTCAGTCTGGAAAGTCATGAAAAAATTTTGGGTATTGGATAAACTCTAACCTTCTGATCAGAGTGTCATACTGAAATTGGACCCCTTCCATTTTTTTCTGGCATTTAAAATATTGTATATGGGAAGAAGTTATTGATGGATTTTTGATGTTTCATAAATGGAATTAATCTGTCAATTTTAAGTTATATTCTTTAAAATTGGTGGAAAGAAAAATCAATCTGTCCAATTATTGATGCCATAAAAAATCTTTTGACTCTGAGCGAGGAGAACAGAACATTTGGCACATGCAAAAGGAACAATCCAGATACCATCATATGTTGGAAAAGTGTTCCTTTTCCTTCAATTGACCTAACAAATTGAGTGTTTATTAGCTAAATAGGATAAAAGCTAGTTTAAAGCATTTTTTTTTTGTGTGTGTGAGAAAGCTGTTAATATTTTCAGTATGAAAAATGAATGTTAAAAAAACATTCATTTTTAAAAGTTGCATCTAAATTTTACTCATCTAAGTATAAAACATTTTTCCCCACTCTGCATCACTGCAGTTCAACATCCAGTAACTGGGCCTATAACTTTCTTGTCATTTGCCAAAAGAATACCAGATTACTAGCATTTGAGCAAATGTAACTAGCAATCAATAATTAACTTCTCAAAATTTTTAGACACTGCAGATTTTTCTCTTTTATAACAAATCATATGCAGATATTAATAAGCCAATTAATGCAGTCACTGTTCCTGACTGCAAAATTACTGACTGTTTCATATATGCAAAAATATTTAAATTTTTTGGCATAGTTTCGCAATTTAAATCTGTTGACTCAATATGTGAACGAATACAGTTTCGAATTTTATTTGATAAGAGTTGGGATGAAAAGTTACAGGTAAAACAATCTGATTAGTGAGCATTTATGTAAGAAAGGGACAAAGTAAGTGTGAACTATTTTAAATTTTTGAGATCATTCAATAGTGGAAGTCATGTTGAATAAATTTAAGCAATTTATAGGCATAAGCAAACTTCCTTTAAAAATATTGTTTAGCTCTCCATGGATGGTCCTATTGTTAACTGGAAGTTAACAGGTAACTGAATGTTAATAGGTAACCCTTCATGTGTCATGCTGGGTTTTACATTTCCAGCCAGTTATGTTTCCTGAATTGTTGAGATTTTCCACATCTCTGTTCTGCTCTTGAGGAGAATGGGGACATCAATGGGCTTGGAAAGCCCACTGTCCAGATTGGTTATTAAGCTGGGACTCATGTGCAGGAGAACTACCCTGCACACATTAAAATAAGGCTAGATTAATGTTCTTGTAGGCTCTTTGGTGAATGCATTTTTATGGGTATGTCAATTTTGGTGGGTAGGTCCATACTTGGTCTAGTGATTGGCACACCTGACTACAAATCAGCAGGCATATTCCTATCTGTGTGTTTGTTATATGAGAAACAAGGAAAGCCAAATAGAGCTTCTAGGTTATCTTCATCCTTTGCATAGGAAGTTCCTTCTTTTAAAAAAAGAGGGACTGGACTCACTCTTTCTGTGTATACAATGTTTAGTAACATAGTTATTAACAAAAACTATATTATTCAGAAACAGCTTTGTTACAGCTTTTATCACATAAAGGAAAAAGAAAAACCACCAAATTTTTTGTAGGCCCTAGGCACAGTGCCTATTGAATATGGAGGGTGTTCAAAAAGTTTTTCACACATTTCTGTAGATTTGCACTCGTATCACAAAAGTTAATAAGCAGCTACTTGTTTGAAAGTTTGTCTAAACTTGTCATTATGTGTTAAAAACAAAAGCTGTGTCATCATTTCTGTCTTCACTGATGATACATAAAGTTCTGTCTTCAAAATCTGTGCATTACTATGGATCCTACTAAAGACAGGGGAAGGATTTTACATTTTCACAAGGATGCAGCTTGAGGATGATACGAAAAAAAATCATGCTTGTTTATCACAAGTATATGGGTTGGGTTGTTTTACCTCTGAGCGGCACTTTTTTGCACACCATGGGCTAAATGGCCAGGTCACATGGACCCCGAAGGCTCAGAGAAGGTTGTGGGAGGTTACCCACTGGAACAGCTGTTGGGAGACAGATGGTAGCCTCCCGTCAAGGCCATACAGCATGTTCTTTAACGTGCACAGGGTATGGCTCTCCCGCACACGGGGCCACAGCTTAACGTCCCATCCGACGGACAGCGGCCTTTCCAAGCCCAGCGGTGTCCCCTACTGACCGTGGGCAGGGCGGGGAATTTTGCGGAGATAAATCTCAACGCTGACCCAGCTGGGACTCGAACCTGGGAACTACAGATTACGAGCCTGGCGCGCTACCGACTGAGCCACCCCCGCCCCACACAAGTATATGGGTATTGTGCCTGTTCATATGGCACTGTTATGGGATGGGTGCACAATTCAGAGGACAGCAGAGCTTTGAAGACCTTCATGCAGGAAGACCAAAGGGTGCCATGAATGAGAAAACCATTGCTGCTGTTTGTGAACTCATTAAGGAAAATCCCACACATCATCATTCAGGTAATAACTTTAAATGCAGTGTATTGATTGGCAGTGTGGAAACAATTGTTTATCAATTTAAAGTTATGAAAGATCTGTATCAAATGGGTACCTCACAAATTGACAAAATTGTAAAAAAGGCTAGCATCAGCCTGTTATGTGCAAGGAGATGCTAGCAATGTTTGAACCTAATGGCCCCAAACAGTTAACAGACATTGTCACAGATAATGAGATGTGGTTTTATTGCTATACAACTCCCAGAATAATTGACAATTATGTTTGGATTGCGGAAGATGAACCATGTCCCCATATCCTCTGACGAGACTTTTGCTCAAGGAGGAGGATGTTCACATTTTTTTCAATTCCCAAGGAGTAGTAACTTTGGACACATTACCTGATATATATATATATAAACCTTACCTCATATATATAATAATAAAAAAAAAATAAATACCCCCTCAAGCAGCTGCTTGCCACAGAGGTCTGACAGCAGCCTGGCCAATACTGCACCAACATTGTTTTGTCCAAAATGGTTAAAGAGATGAAGGAGCAGCATCCAATAACTGACATACCAAGGGTTCTCCTTCTTCATGACAATACTAGTGCTCACAAAACCTGGCATGTTATAAGCCTATCTGCAGCAGTAAAAATAAAATGGCTATCCCATATGGCACATTCACACGATCTTGCCCCATGCGATTTTTGGTTTCCAAAAATTAAAAAGGAACTGGCTGGGAAACCCATTTCAAGTGATCTGAATGAAAAGTGGAAGTTTTTCCCTCCATGTTAGTGGTCTTTGAAAAATTTCTTGAAAAATATTTGTTTCGTATTATTTTGCCTACATTCCCAGCGAAAGGGATGGTGACATGGCCTTCTTCCTCCCAAGATCTGGTCTTGATATTTTGATACCAAATTAGTTAATGTTATCCTCATGAATAGGATATTTCACATTTCTTTATTATTTTCTGTTAGTGGGTATAAAATTACTGTGAAATATGAAAATTGAACTAAAAGTAGAAGCTGATTTGTGCTTTCTGACATAGATTCATTTTTCAGTATTATAAATAAATGACTGCTCATATCAAAAGTTTAGTTTCACATATTTTTTTAACTCAGGCTCTTGTAGAAGTTGGTGTGGTTCCTGGTTCAGACATGACTCCTGAGGCTGCTCTGACAAAATTGAGTTATGTGCTTAGTAAGGCAGAATGGACAGTACAAACAAAAAGAGTTGTAAGTTATCTGAAGTTTTCTGTGTACTTTGATTTAGATTTAGAAATCAGTAGAGTTTTAGAAATTAAAGCAGATATTGGTCTATGATGGTGCAAGCACTTTTTATTACTTTTTATGGATTGGTGGATCTCCATAGCCAATGGCTGCATGAGGAATTTGTATGTATGTATATGTTACTGGCAATGTATGAAAAGCCGGCATTCTATAGAATACCCGGCGTTTTTAGGCAATGTATGAAATATGAGAATTATTGCATACTTTCCCAAGGCATTGTATAGAATACCTAGGCATTATATAGAATGACAAATACTATTTCGGCAAAGTATGAAAAAGGCTTTTATTGAAAAGATGCATGTGAAAATGTAAGAAATACAAAATATAAGATATGGGATTTTTCTACAGAAAGAGAAAAATACCATTGCTGAACTACCGCCAGAAATATTAACATCATAACCTGTAATGAATCTGTCATCCACATTATAAAAAACGCCCCAAATGAGGTAAAGCCAAGTGAGAACGAATCAGTAAAGTGTTGAATATTCGAAGTTTGCAATTCGAGTTAGGATACTTGTATTTCACTTTACTACTTGTCAAATCTATTTCAATGGAATTCCGAGATGCTTGTGATATGTCGTTTTTTGATGACTTTTTTTAATCTGTTTTTTTTACCTTAACTCTCTTTCTATGGAAGCTAGGGTTCTCAAACTTTGGGATCCCTATTGAGGCAACCCTCTTTTACACTCTTACAATGCTAGGGGCGCTTTTCCGAATGGAAGGGTGTCTTTTTGGTGTCCAAAGTGACCAACTACGGCGCTCTTTTTTACCGAAACTAGGGACTGGCGGATCTGGCAATCAGGGTGAGCCTATGGGGACCCAGGGGAACATTTACTGGTTAATTCGAATTGGACTGAGTGCTCTGGCTCTCTGTTTGAGGCGAGCTTCGAGAGTCACGTGACTTGCATTGCGACATTAAACATTACTGCCGGGAGTATTTTATACTTTGCCGTTTGCCTTTTGACATTCTATAGAATGCCTAGGAAATGTGTGAAATATGAGTCGTTTCATACATTGCTGGCTAGTTTTAGGTATTATATACAATGCCTAGGCATTCTATAGAATGCTGGATTTCAAACTTTGCCGGTGACATATATATGTATGTGTGTGTGTGCATATGTACTAACTTTTAAACTATCAGGATGAATCACTGTAGATATGAACATTTCACATAATTTTGCTAAAAATGTTTTGGTTTCTAAATTTGCATTTTTAATAATTTTAGTTGGAATGCCATTTCTTTTTTTTTGCTCTTATTAATGTCTTAATGATATTTTCTTTTTTCCCAAAATGCAATCTTTGAAAAATGAGTTAGGCATAATAGGAGAGCTATGCACTATTAAACTGTGATGATGCACAGAACCAGCCAGCCATAACACCTGAGATCCAACCTTCCTTCTTGTGGTGCAAGCCTTTAACTTTCAGGAAGATATTCTCTCTCTGGAAAGAAACAGAAAAGGAGGTCTGCCAGATCAGCTTCTCCTGCTGATTTGGACTTCCGTGGCCATATTTTTTTCTTTTTTCCTCCCCCTGCTTATGAGTCAGGTTGATTTACATAGGTGGTCAGCAACTTCACTGTATGCTGACCACCTAAACCAACCTGACTGTGTACCAGCTGAAATTTTTGGATTATGAACATTATGCACCACTGGACTTCTGTTGAAGGAAAATATGATGTGTTTGCTGCTTGTTTGTGAATTGCCAGCACCACTAAACAGATACACAGGATACTTTATATCAGGTGGATGATGATCCTGAGCCCTTGAAACTAGTTCTTGCATCACTGATCCTGAACTAGAGTAATGTGTCTCAGATGTCAGCTTTCTGGGATTCAAAAGAGCCTAATGAATTCCTATGGTAAAAAAACTCTAATAACGCTGATCTGCATGAAAATTCTCCCTTTGTAAAAAAAAAGTACTTTATAGATTTGAGGGTACTGAATCCAAATCTGGTATCCAATTTCAGGCACTATTTTCATGGGAGGGCTTTTTTGAGAGAATTAAGTTTTTGTGAATACATATGAGTATATTCATTTTGAAATTACTGGAAGCCTCAGTTTTATTGTGTGAGATCTCAGATGAGCATGGAGAAAATTCCATAAAGACATATACAAAATGGAAAAACGATATAGTGGCAAATGGAACGAGAGTATATTGGCGGACTACTGTTGGGACCTGCAGCAAGAGGCTCGAGAGATAAAATATAAGTGACAGAAGACAACAAAATAATTTTTTGCGTAAATATTTACATGTATCAGGATTTATTGGTGTCAGCTTTAACTTTTTATAATGTAAATAAATATTTGGTAAAATATATTTATTTTCTCTGAGTAAAATACTGTTTTTTTTTTAACCCATATCTCTAGAAAACTGAAGGTGATAGAACAAATTGACTGGCAGATTTGGATTCAGCACCCTCTAAAACATAAAAAAACAGACAAAATTCTGGAAGGGAGAGAATTTTTTTTTTGCAGACCAGTGTAATTGTCCGAGTACCTACCAACATGGTGGCTTCAGCATGTAGTAAATGAGGACTGGTTTTTGGTTCTTTGCCTATAATTAGGGGGCTGTTTAGGGTAGGGGTGGCTCAATTGGTAGTGCACCAGGCTCATAATCTGCAATTCCTAGGTTCAAGTCCCAGCTGGGCCAGCATTGAGATTTATCTCCGCAAAACTCCTCGCTCTTCTCACAGTCATTAGGGTACACCCATGGGCTTGGATGGGATGTTAAGCTGTGGCCCCTTGTGCAGGAGAGTCGTACCTTGTGCACATTAAAGAACATGCTGGAGGCTTTGACAGGAGCTGTCATCTGTCTCCCAACAGTTGTTGCAGTGGATCCTCTCCCTTAACCTTCTCTGAGCTTTCAAGGTTCTTGTGACCTGGCCATTTAGCCCATTGTTCGCAAAAAAGTGCTGATCAGAGGTAAAACAACCCAACTAGGGTGTTGTTTAATATTGGCCATATCTCTCTGAATAAACCTAGTTTTATTTAAAAATTTCACCATTTTCTTTCCACAATTACCTGGAATGTGAGGACTCTTTAACTGAAACTATTCTCTGGATGTCATCATATAGGATTTCCAATGATATATAATCTGGACTTTAAAAAAAGAGACCTTAAAAATAATCTTAAATTCTTTTCAGGACATGATGATAGCAATCACATACAACGTGTTGCAGTGCTTATCAACAGGAATACCAGTGATGCATTTTAGGATATGAATGAAAGATTTAGTTCCTGTTGCTTTGCTCTCACTGAGGACTCGGATGAGAAACATAGATTTTAGGGGCTTCAGAATATTTTGAATTATGTCTAAAAGGCAATATTGTGCTGGGTGACTTTAATAAAAAGATTTATACAGACTCTTATATATGGACAGAAGTGATGGGTCCTTATGGCATTGTTTTCTGTCATATCCAAGCAATTGGGAATATCTCTTACAAGTAAGTGAATTTAATGGAATTTTTTTGAGAATAACATTTACTAGAAATGTTAGATATTTATCACTAAACATATGTTTCACTTAATGCATTGCATAGGAATATGATTGGTAGGTAGTCACTGGAAGGAGAGCTATGCACCAATCCCCTGTGATGATGCATAGAACCAGCCGGGCCTAGCACCTAATGTCTGACCCTGCCTTCTCGTGGTGCAGACCATTAGTACCTTTCAAAAGAGATACTCTCTTGTGGAAGTGAACGGAAGGGGAGGGCTGCCAGATTAGTGTGGCCTACTGATCTGGACAACTATGGCTACTTTTCTTTTTTCTCTACCCTGCTGAGGAGTGGTCAACCACACAGGGTCCTGATGCTGACCATATATACCCACTGGACTGGACTGATACATGGCTCTGAACTTGATTGTGGATCCTGATTTTGCTGCACTGGTGGGCTTCTGTGGAGGGAAAATCTTCCGCTGTGTTTTCTGTTTGTTTGTGGGTTGATAGCCCCAAGTGAATAGATTCACAGGATATGTTTATCAGCTGGTGGATAATCCTGAGCAGAGGACTTCGCAGGCACCTGAACTCTTTGTTTCTATTGGCATCATGAAATTCTACATTGGAGGAGTCTTCCAGTGTAGATGGCTTCAGCCTTTAGTGGTGGGGGAATGGGTCTTTGCCCCATGTCTGCGATTAGGGGGCTGTTTGATATTGTCGGCATTCCCTCTCTCAATAAACATAGTTTCTTTAAACATCTTACTAACCATTTTCTCTCCATAGGTGGGGGCGGGGGTGGCTCAGTCGGTAGCGCGCCAGGCTCGTAATCTGTAGTTCCCAGGTTCGAGTCCCAGCTGGGTCAGCGTTGAGATTTATCTCCGCAAAATTCCCCGCCCTGCTCACGGTCAGCAGGGGACACCGATGGGCTTAGAAAGGCCGCCGTCCGTCGGATGGGACGTTTAAGCCGTGGCCCCGTGTGCGGGAGAGCCATACCCTGTGCACGTTAAAGAACACGCTGGATGGCCTTGACGGGAGGCTACCATCTGTCTCCCAACAGCTGTTCCAGTGGGTCCCCTCCCCCAACCTTCTCTGAGCCTTCGGGGTCCATGTGACCTGGCCATTTAGCCCATGGTGTGCAAAAAAGTGCCGCTCAGAGGTAAAACAACCCAACAACTCTCCATAGGTAGTTGGAATGTGAGGACTCTGCACAGAGATTTTTCTCTTGATGTCCTCACACAAGAATTCCACCATTATAATTTAGATATTCTCGGCTTGCAAGAGACCAGATGGACAGATAAAGGTCAGATTCTTAAAAATAATCTTAAATTTCTCTTTTCAGGGAGGGACGACAGTAAGCATCACCAAGGAGTGGGTCTGCTTCTCAGCAGACACGCTAGTGATGCTCTTCTAGGATATGAGTGCATTAATGAAAGGTTTTTACAGCAAAATTTCAGACAAGCGTTAAAGACCTGAATGTTATCTGCTGTTATGCCCCAACTGAGGATGCCGATGAGAATGAGAAGGATAGGTTTTATGAACAACTTCAGGATATTTTGAATTCTGTCAAGAAAGGAGATATTACCCTTGTTTTTGGTGACTTCAATGCCAAAGTTGGTACTGACTCTGACCTTTGGGGAGGGGTGATTGGTCCTTTTGGTATTGGTAGCTGCAATGGCAATGGGCAACATCTCCTACAGGTAAGTAAACTCAATGGTTTTAGAATAACTAACACATATTACAAACACTGCGACATACATAAGTACACATGGGTTTCACCTGATGGGCTGCATAGGAATATGATTGATTATATATTAATTAACAGCAAATGGGCTAGTTTTGTTAGGAATACCAGGTCATATAGGGGAGCTGAAATTGGATCTGACCATTACCTTGTTAAAAGTGTCTTGCAACTTAAACTTAAAAAGTGTTGTGCTAGGGTTAAAGAATTTGCTTTTAATACTGAAGCTCTGAAAGACCCAGTTATAGCCAAAGCTTACCATGATAGGTTACTTAGTCATTATGACAGTATGGTATGCTTACTACTGAAGTTGAGGAAGAATGGGATCATTTTAAACAGGCTTTTTTGGACACTAACAGTACTCTTTTAGGAAAAAAGGAGCAGAAGAGCAGAATTATCGGAGTGATAAGGCACTTGAGCTTATTTCGGAAAGAAAGAACTGCAGGAATGTCCTTAATCAATACCCTACTAGTACTAATAGAAAGCATTACAGAGAACTTAATAAACGTGTAAAAGATCAGTTAGCTGCTGATAAGAATCTTTGGCTTGATGGTTTGGCTGACAAAGCCAAGGAAGCAGTTAGACAGCACAACAGCAGAGAGCTGTACCAGATAGTTAATGTTTTGTGTGGTAGAAAACGGACAGGTAAACAGGGATTGAAGGATAAACAAGGTAAGGTTATAGAAGGTGAGGATTCTGTCATGGCTAGGTGGGCTGAGCATTTCAATGATATTCTAAACAATGCGGTTAGTTCTATTCCCATTGTTTGCATTGACGATAGATGCATTGGTGGCTTTAATGTTGGCCCTATAACACAATCTGAAGTTATTTTGGCAGTTTCTAAACTTAAACTTCATAAATCCCCAGGGGTAGATGAAATTACTACAGAAATGCTTAGAGCTGGGAATGTTTCGGTTACCACTTGGATGACTGAAATTATGAATATCTTTTATGATAAAGGCATGGTTCCTAAGGATTTTACCAGAGCTATTGTTATCCCTATTTTCAAAAAAGGTGATCGCAGTTCTTGTGATAACTATAGGGGTATCAGCCTACTCTCTGTTCCAGGATAAGTTCTTTCCATGATTGTGCTTAATAGAATTATGTATCTGGTTGACAGGCAATTGTGTGATGAGCAATGTGGATTCAGAAGTGGTAGGGGATGTGTGGATCAGATATTTTCACTTAGGCAGATTCTTGAGAAATGTTTAGAGTTTCAGAAACCTTTGGTTTCTAGCTTTGTTGATTTCGAAAAGGCTTTCGACTCTGTTGATCGTCATAATTTGTGGTTGATTGTGAAATCATATGGTATACCAGACAAGTTAGTTAACATAATGAAAGCTCTCTATAATAACACTGAATCGTGTGTGAGAGTTGGTAAGGCTTTTAGCAATTGGTTTAGCATTACTTCTGGTGTTCGACAAGGGTTCATTTTGTCTCCTTTTCTGTTTAGCTTGGTTATTGATTGTTATGCGAAATTCACTTCAAGGGAAAGATTTTGGCATTAAATGGGCTGGAGATAAGAAAATTTCTGATTTAGATTATGCTGATAATTTAGCCCTTTTGGCAAATGATGTTGATGAGATGAACTCTTTCATTCGAGCTGTTGATGAGACTGGTAGTAGAGTAGGTTTGGTTATAAACAGAGAGAAAACTAAAGTGCTGAAAATTGGTCAGGCAGGATGTGAGTCAGTTAATCTGAATGGTTGCAGGCTTGAGCATGTGTCACAGTTTAATTATCTTGGGAGCTATGTAACAGATAATGGTGATGCGCGGCATGAGATTAACAGATGAATAGGGATTGCTGCCAGGACTTTTAAGAATCTATGGAGAGTGTGGAGAAATAGGCGTATACACCTAAAGACTAAAATTAGGCTGTATAATAGTTTGGTTCTTTCTAGGGTTAGTTATGGTAGTGAAACTTGGACACTTTGTAAACAAGATAACAGGAAACTAGATGCTTTTGATTCCAGATGCTTACACCGTATCTTGGGCATTAGGTGGTTCAACTTTGTAACTAATGATGAGGTTAGGCAAAGGAGTTTGAATCTATGGGGAGTGTGGAGAAATAGGTGTATACACCTAAAGACTAAAATTAGGCTGTATAATAGTTTGGTTCTTTCTAGGGTTAGTTATGGTAGTGAAACTTGGACACTTTGTAAACGTTATAACAGGAAACTAGATGCTTTTGATTCCAGATACTTACGTAGTATCTTGGGCATTAGATGGTTCAACTTTGTAACTAATGATGAGGTTAGGCAAAGGAGTTTGCAACCTCCTTTAAGCAGCATATTGTGCAGAGAGAGACTCCGTTGGTTTGGCCATATTGCCCGTATGAATAATTATAGATTGGCGAATAGGGTTATGAACAGTGTGCCTAAAGGCCTCAGAAAGAAGGGGAGACCTAGGGTGCGGTGGGCAGACAATGTCAAACAGGACCTTGTTAGAATTGGTGTGCAGTGGCTAGATGCAGTAGATGTAGCTCAGGATAGACTTGCTTGGAGAACTAAATTGCACGATCTGGTTGGACCTCCGTAGCCCATGGCTGCTTGAGGATGATGATGATGATGATGCATTAATTAACAGCAAATGGTCTAGCTCTGTTAAGAACACCAGGTTATATAGGGGAGATAAAGTTATGTCTGACAGTTACTTTATTGAAAGTGTCTCATGACTATAGTTTAAGATTTGGTGTAGGGAGCTCCTCATTGGAGGCTAATTTCACCATGATCTTCAACACCTTGAACCTTGAACTTATAGCTTAAGAAATGCTGTGTTGAGGTAAAAGAAATGCTTTTCACACTGAAGTTAGACACTGAGATATCCAAAGCTTACCATGATAGGCTCATTATAACAATCATGCTTTATTTACACCTTAGGTTGAGGATAAATGGGACTATTTTAAACAGACTGTTGTAGAAACCAACATTGTTTTTGGTAAAATGGTGCAAATGAAATGGCCATTTGAGTAATAAGGCTATGCAGCTTATCTTTGGAAGAAAGAAATGCAGCACTTAGTCATCAACACCCTACTGGTTTGAGCTTAAGAAACTTGTAAATGATCAGTTGAATGCTGATGAGAATATTTGGCTTGATATCATGGCTAACAAAGCAGAGAAAACTGCTAGAGAAGACAAGAACCAAAAGTTGTATGCAAGGGTAAATATTTTGTGTGGGGGAGAAAAAGAATGGCACACAGAGATTCAGGTATTAAAGATGGCAGGGTTATTAAGGGGGAGGTTTCTGTCATGACAAAATGGGCTCTGCACTTCAGAGATGCCCTGAACGGTGTTAGTTCTATTCCCATTGTCTCTAAAGAAGATAGATTATTCAGTGATTTAAATATTGGTTCTATCTCATAATTTGAAGTTATTTGACTATCTGTAAATTTAAACTATACAGGTCACTGGGTGATAAATTACTGACTGAGTCTTAGAGCTGGGAAAGATTCTGCTGTTAGATGGCTGACTGTAGTGTTGAATATTTTTAATGAGAAAGGTAGACAGACATATACAATCTGTCTGTAGCAATATTAAAGCCATGATACTAAGAATTTATTACACGCATAATTTTGTGGATTTGTCTCTATGAAAATTATATGCTTGGATACAGTCTTATCAAACATATGTGATATTGTCTTGGAATAAGGCTTATAGTAAATATATTAAACATTTCGAGATTATGCAAAAGCATCTAATTCTATATATTTTAAAAAAAGAAGAAACAAGACAGCAAATTGTTTTAGGGAGCTAAGTTTTTTTGGGAAAAGAAAATTATAAGGGTTTCAAGCTTTAAATATCTTAACATGAGGGATTAAACAGAATTAAGGCTTTTGCTTATGAGATATCAGAGAATATACAGGGTGATTCAGTTAAGCGTGTACAAACTTCTGGGAGTGGTAGGTTGCACAAAGATGAATCGGGATCATATAGCAATGCAGAGTCGGTAACGACATCGTCATGCGATAGATGGTGTTCAATGCGATAGATGGCATTCAATGTGGTAGATGGTGTTTGATGCGGTAGATGGCATTCGATGCGGTAGATGGTGTTCGATGCGGTAGATGGCATTGTATGGCCGCGGGACTGCACAACGTCCTTGCAGGTAACCGTTATTCGCGAACCACCTGCAGAGGTAGTAGGATGGCTGATTACATAAACGCGGAGTTGGCCGATATGCATCTCGCATACAGGGCTGCAGACTGCAAAGGGTGAACTGCTGTTCGTGTGTACCAGGAACAGTACCTGATGAGACATACTCCTAACAACCAGATGTTTGCATGGTTGCATCAGAGGTTATGTGACACTGGTTCCTTCCAGAGACCTGCCAGGAGTTGGGAATGATGGGCACTGACCCCTGACATGGAGGAGAATGTGCTACATCATACAGAAGACACTCCAAGTGCCAGTACTCAAGCAATCGCTCACTGGGTTGATCTTTCCCAATCCATCGTATGGAGGATTATGCACGATAACCAATTGCATCCATATCATGTGCAGCGCATCCAGACACTGAAGCCTGAGGATTACCCACAGCGCATTGCATTTGCGCAATGGTACCTGCAGAAGAGTGTGGCAGTACCCCAATTTCCTGCTTCTCTGCTGTTCACAGATGAGGCATGCTTTACACTGGAAGGTAGCTTCAATGCACATAACGCACATGCATGGGTGATGGATAACCTCCATGCTACACGAACATGTGCAGCACAAAACCGTTTTGCTGTAAATGTTTGGTCTGACATTGTTGGGGACCACTTAATAGACCCATTCCTCATGCCTGTTTGTTTGGATGGAAGGAGTTACCAGATATTTCTGGAGGACATCTTGCCAGAACTTTTGGATGAACAACAGGTCCCTCAGTTGCTGTGCCATGCAATGTGGTTCCAGCACAATGGGATCCCTGACCATTTCAGCCATGAAGTTTGTCAACACTCAAACATGACATTTGGACAACAGTGGATCAGGCGTGGTGGTCCTATTCATTGGCCTACAAGATCGCCGGACCTATCATGCCTTGATTACTTCTTCTGGGCACTGGTGTTTCAGAACTGGTGTTTGATCAAAGGACTGGTGTTTGACACTCCTGTTGAAAGTGCTGAGGACCTTGTCACACGCATCTCCGTAGCTGCTTTGGAGGTCCAAGGCAAGCCAGGAATCTTCCAGAATGTACGTGATTCCATGCGCCGATGATGTCAGGCCTGTGTTACAGCTCATGGTCACAACTTCGAACACCTTCTGTGACCTCTGTGTATTTTGCAAATGTACCTATTGTGATTAATAAAAAACATTTTGTTCACTTATGTGCTGCTCTTTCATTCATGTCCTCTCTGTACACTAGCACGCGTTGATGCTGTTACTGACCCTGAATTTCTATATGATTCTGATTCGTCTTTGTGCAACCTACCCCTCCCAGAAGTTTGTACACACTTAACCGATTCACCTGCATAGAGAATATATAGTAGAGACACCTGTAAAGAGGAGTATTTTATTAAACACTATGTAAGTGTATTATAACTAAATTGTTTAATGCACTACCAAAAAGTCTGAAAAATTGAGAGAACTTTAAATGATTTTAATAACAGACATAGGAAATGGATTGTAGATGAATTTGGGGTGGGAGTGGCTCAGTCGGTAGCGCGCCAGGCTCGTAATCTGTAGTTCCCAGGTTCGAGTCCCAGCTGGGTCAGCGTTGAGATTTATCTCCACAAAACTCCCCGCCCTGCCCACGGTCAGTAGGGGACACCGATGGGCTTGGAAAGGCCGCCGTCAGTCGGATGGGACGTTAAGCCGTGGCCCCGTGTGCGGGAGAGCCATACCCTGTGCACGTTAAAGAACACGCTGGATGGCCTTGAGGGAGGCTACCATCTGTCCCCCAACAGCTGTTCCAGTGGGTCCCCTCCCCGAACCTTCTCTGAGCCTTCGGGGTCCATGTGACGTGGCCATTTAGCCCATGGTGTGCAAAAAAGTGTCGCTCAGAGGTAACATAACACAACACAACTTGTAGATGAATTTAATGCACTTCAATTTTTTCAATGATTCCATTAGAAAATTTTTATACTGTAGGGTACTTAATTGATTGTTCCTAATTCCATGAAAAGTTGATAGACATCATTCAAATATTTTAGTTAGAGCTATTATTTTATTCATAAATGAGTACAAATAGAGTGGTTTATTACTAATATTAGTAATGTGAAAAGTTACATGGCACATATGTAATATATACAATGTGATCAAAAGTATCTAGACGCTCATCCACAATCTCCTGGTAAAAAAGGGCTTGATAAAAAAGGCCAGGAAAGGAATTTTTTTTAAAGAATATAATTTTTATTCATAAGAGTAAAGAATATAAATACATTTACCATTTGTCCCACAAAGCTAAATAGCTTATCTGCAGGAAAATGAATAAATTAAATTAAACATAGTCATTCAGCCACAAAAATGGTGTACATCAAATAAATTCACAAAACGCAACACATAATAATCAGCTAAATAGAAATTATCAAATATTTTTTTAATTCGATTTTTAGTCTTCTAAAAGAATCTATATTTAGTATTTCTTTTGGGATAGCATTAGATATAAGTGGTACTTGATATTCGGAGGTATGTTTTCCATAATTATTTCGAAAATTAGGCATTTTGTAATACCCTTGGTTTTTTGAAGTCTTGTATTTTTATTGTGTTGAATTTTTAGTTTGAAAGTTTCGTCAAAATTGTTTTTAATTATTAAATTATATTTATATAAATTACTGTAGGATAAAAGGTCTAAAAATTTTAATCTACCTGTGGAAGTTTTATAATTTTTTTGCAAATGAAATGGAATAATATTTTTAGCTATTATAGACTGTGGTTTTTCTATTTTATTTATGTTAGTTAAGTTAGTTGTTCCATGCACAATTATTCCATAATTTAAAATAGATTTGCATATTGCTTTATAAAATAATACACAGGTTTCCATATTTAGTACATATTTCACTTTTTGAATTAATAGTGCATTGGTCCACCTTTTTCTGCTATCACAACCTCCACTCTGCAGGGAAGACTTTCCACTAGATTTTGGTATGTTGCTGTGGGAATTACCTGTCATTCTGCCACAAGAGCATTAGTGAGGCAGATCACTGATGTCGGGTGGTTTGGCTTGGCTTGCAGTCGGCATTCCAATTCATCCCAAAGGTGTTGAGATCAGGGCTCTATGCAGGCCAGTTAAGTTCTTCCCACTCATCTCATCAAACCATTCCTGCATTGTCCTCACTTTGTGGATGGGTGCAATGTCATGTCAGTACAGGAAAGGGTTTAATAGCTGTTCAGTCGGTCCCTTCCCCAACCTTCTCTGAGCCCTTGGAATCCTTTTGACCTGGCCATTTAGCTCATTGTGTGCAAAAAGTGAAAATCAGAGGTAAAAAACCCAACAATACTTCAATGAATCAATATATGTATAAACCAACATGTTTATTTAAATCAGGCTGGGATAGTGTCAGCTTTAAAATTTTAAGTATACAATTAAAAGACCTTCTTGCTCAAAAATTAATTTAAAATAATTTAAAAATTCTCTGTCATTGAGCAATAAAATTTCAGAGTTTATCCTTCAAACTATTTGGATGTTGAAAGTTCTTAGGAGAAAAACTCTCAGAAGCTTTTCGGAGCAAAGACAGCGCTCCGTCTTAAGTGATGTTTATGTACATAACATCACTTCACTGAAGACGGAGCGCTGTCTTTGCTCCGAAAAGCTTCTGAGAGTTTTTCTCCTAAGAACTTTCAACATCCAAATAGTTTGAAGGATAAACTCTGAAATTTTATTGCTCAATGACAGAGAATTTTTAAATTATTTTAAATTAAAATTTTAAAGTCAGTTTGTAGAATTTTGCATTTTAGATCATGACAACCTTGCTGATAAACTAGGAGTTTACTAATTTTATTTCTGATCTTTTTAATCTTTTATTCCAGTTTATTGAATCATTTTGGTGAATTGGCTTTTTTTCAATATTGTTAGTTAACTTTGTGATCACATATTTTAAATCCCAAACTATAGTTTTCCCCACACCTCCTTTTTTTACATTTTCATCATCTTTATAGATTATATCCTTTTATTACATCCAGACTAAAGATGATTTGCTTCAATGTATTGACTTGTTGCTAGGTTGTATAAGGAAGATTTATTACACCATAACTGTATGTATCTTCTGAAGTTTCTGGAATATATTGACGTTTCTGGATTGATATTGAATATGTATATATTCTACCAATTTAGTAAGTCCCTTATATCCTCAATTAATGGATAACTGTATTTTTCAAATTCCTATTCTTGGTATTTAAAGTATTATTTGGTGATATGCCTGTAATAAAGCAGTGTTCAATGCAGTTATTCTTTAAGCTTAGATCTCTAAATATTAATATCATTAGATATTTCAGTTTCTTTAAAAATATTATGTTCTTGTAAAAGGAATCCTGATAGCAATGTTATTTACATTTGTTGAATGCATTGTGCATTTCAAATATTTCTTATACTGTTATGGATAAGATTTTTCTTCAGCAATAACTAATTTGATTATGTAATTTTATTTTTTAACAGTATCTAGTTGTAGAATTTTCCATTCATATGGCAGTTTTGTCCTTTTCATAGTAATAGGCAAGTGTGAAAAAATTCATTTGTCTCCCTCCTATACTCAAACTTTGGATCTCCTGATTAGGCACTAGTTGCTCAACCATTTGAGCTAAGGTGGAGGTAATTCACACTTGCTTAAGAAAGGTTGTGATGGTCATGCTATTAAGCTTTTACCATGTGATTCTAAGTGTCGGGTACTCAGGTGCTATTTATACTCATGAGATATTTATATCTCATGGCTATAAATAGCAGATATTACTGTCTTTGGTATATATGATGAGATATAGATATCTTGTCGGTATAAATTCTGATAAGATATCTATATCTCATCAGTATAAATAGCACATGACTGCCCCACATTTAGAATCACATGGTAAAAGCTTCACAGCGCAGCCATCACAATCTTTCTAAGCAAGTGTGAAATGTTCCCACTTTAGCTGAAACAGTGGAGCAACTGGTGTGTAACTAGACATTGAGTTTGAGTCCACGAGGTGGACAGGTGGATTTTTTTCACACTTTCATGTTATTGGAAATGAATATCGCTGTAGTGAGCTTCATTCCTTTCTTTCTTTTCCTTTTTGAGCCTTATAAAAAGCATGCCTATCTTTGTTCATTGATTTAGTCCCATTTCATTCCTTGGAATTATCTTTCTATCAGAGTAGCAGAACTGTCATGAGACTTGTTCAAGCTCAGTATGTTGATTTTGATCTTCATTCATTGTGGTATCCTCACAAGGGATAATGAATTATTTTGGGGCACAACAATCCTGCTGATAAACTATGAGTTTGCTAACTGTATTTCTGCTCTAATCTTTTATTCCAAACTTTTAACCATTTTGGGTTATTGGTTTTTAATAGGGAAATTGACTGTGTTGTTTTCCTTTGGGCTCCATTTTTTTCTACCAAGAGAAAAAAAAATGGAGCCCAAAGGGTTTTGGTGTCTTTTTTTTAAAATTAACACGAATAAATGATATGATAAATCTTTTATATTTTTTAATACACTGTTTGAATTAAACTCTATTTTCCTTGATCATTTTTACAATTACCAAAAGCTTGTTTCTAGTTGTTTATCAGGGACATCAGATTGGAAGAAGAATATTTCTATTAATATGTCGTTTTCTAAAGGTCTGTTAGTTG
The DNA here is from genome assembly GCA_038380435.1 of Ryuthela nishihirai. Classification (NCBI taxonomy): domain Eukaryota; kingdom Metazoa; phylum Arthropoda; class Arachnida; order Araneae; family Heptathelidae; genus Ryuthela; species Ryuthela nishihirai. The sequence goes on from JAWZYU010000027.1 coordinate 10,824,666, forward strand.
TAAATTCCTATGGAAAGAGCTATGACAGATGTAGCATTTTATGCATTAAAATGTATCAAATTCTGATGAATGTGACATATTACGGGGCAAGGGCTCAAAAATCTCTGGAAGTTGCATATTTGCTTTGTGGACATATTTTCTTAATAACATTTAAACATAATTTATAAGTGGGTATTTTCCACCTTTCCAAATTTAGCTTGTAAAAGTAAAATTTATAAATTGAAATTGTTAAAAAAATTTCAAATCATTATAGTTGGAATATGCTAAAAATTTATTGTGTTTCAGATGATGAAAACTAATTTACGGGGTGAACTTACTGTACATAAAGATATGAGACTTGAAGACCTGGACATAATCACGGCTGTTGTAAAAACACTTAGGTTGTCTTCCTCCGAGGTATTATTTTCTATTTTAAGACAAAATTTTTTTCATTTTTTTAAATTTTGTTTTGATTGCTAATAAATAGCAGGTGAAATATATGGATATTATTGTAAAAACATATAGTTATAAAATTATATATTTGACACAGATTTTAATGGAATTTTGTGTTGAAATTCTAATTAACCATTAAAGTGCGAGTTAAAGGTCTGCTGTAGCATCAGGTGAAAACATGGGCTTGATAATGCAATATATAATAATTTGTGTTTGGTGCTAATTCAAAACTGCTGAGGAAGGAATGATTGTAAAAAAATACAGTGAGTTAGAGTTGTTTGGACTAGTAGTTTATTTTGAGCCATACTCATTATTAGTTTTTAATGGTTTAACAAAGGCAAAAAATTGCACATCATTTTGCTACTTGCAGTATCTTTTGTATTTAGTTTAAATTGCCATACATTCCTGCACATCCTGCATTTAATAATGCATGTATATTGCTCACATTTGCAATTATACAAGGGAAAAAGAACAACCATTTAGCTCTAATTGTATGCTAGTGGTCAAAATGTTTCATTTTTCAAATGAATGATCAATTTATTACTCATAATGCCAGAAAATTGTGCTTGAACTGTAATTAACACTAAGTGAATTGCCAGAGCCATTTAATCATGTAATTTTATTTAATGACAAAGAGGTGAAATGCAAGAAGAGTGACATAAACCAGTCAGTTTGTTCTTGGTTTCTATTATCATCCATATGGTATGAAGAAAATATATTATAAAGGATGGTATCCACATTGCTAATAACATCATCTAATGCACAAAACAACTTCTGTGCAAGTATTAAAAGCTCACATCTTTTAATATATGCAACAGCATGCTTTTAGAACTTTATCACCTAAAGATCCTTTAAGCTTTCAACAACAATATGGCAATGTGCCCATACATCCATTTCTGTAACAATGGCTTATGGACTCGCACTGGCATGTATGTATCTTGTGTTGCAGTTAACAGCAGATGAAGATTTACAAAGCCATCCCATGGCTGAGTGCTTAGCGTGCTTGACTACTGATCAAAGGAATCTGGGTTGAGCCCCAGGTACATATGTTTTGTATTGTTTTTCTGCTGAGATTCCACCATCCTCACAGATCTACTATGGAATATAAACTGACTGACTCTTGTCAGACCTCTGTGGCAAGCAACTGCTTGAGGAAATATTTATTTATTGTTTAAAAGTTTACATAACTTTTATAATACAATGTAATTGTAGATTGAATATTTTTATTTAGAACATGAACCACTAGTAAGCAGTGGTTATTTGCTATCTTTGTAATTTAATATTATTACGATCATAATATCTGCAATCACACATCAAATCTACATTAACTAATAATACATTAAATTAATATGTTTGATAATCCACTTGATTATAACTTGTGTCTAGTGATAATCTTAAAGAGTCAAAGGAAAATGATTACTCACTTCACATGTCATAGTATATTAATTGATCGTTTTTTTTTGTTGGACAACCAAACTATATGCAAGTTTTGTGACATCATTTTAATCATTAAATATATTTTGATTGCTTGTATTGCTTTAATTTCAAACATAAAAAAAATGTTCAGCTCCCATCATTTGAGGTTATTACACTCAAGCATCTTTAATCTCATTCATCAATTTTACCACGTATAGTTGAGTTTTATATTTGTATCTAATTTTAAGTTTAGTTTTTATTGTTTTTTGTGTTGTACGGAGAGTGTTCAAAACGTTCTTGACATGTGTCTGTAGATTTGCACTCATTCCTTTGAAGTTAATAAACTATGACTTGTTTGAAAGCTTGTCTAAACTTGTCAGCACATGTTTAAAACAAAGGCTGTATGTCATTTCTCTATTCACTTATCAATGCATAAAGTTCGATCTGCAAAATCTATGCATTGTTGCTATGGAGCCTACTTAAAGACTGAGAAAAGATTTTACATTTTCTCAAGGATGCAGCTTGGAGACAATGTGAAAAAATTTCATGCAGATTTATCACAAATATATGGGGATTGTATCCAGGGGCGTAGCTATGGGGGGGGGGGGGGGAATGGGATTTAGGACAGTTTGGAAAATAAAGAGAAGACAAAATTTAGAGCAGTTGACAAAATTCGAAACCACTTAGCAAAATACAGGTGAGTTGGCAAAATTTTAGGGAGTTGGCAAAATCGGAGTGACATTTTATAAAATCACAGGGAGTTGACAAAATTCAGGTGAGATGAAAAAATTGGGATTTTTTTCTATAACATTATGGCGAGTTGGCAAAGTGTAGGAGAGTTGGCAAAATCTAGGGGCAGTTTGGAAAATTCGGAGTGAGTTGGAAAAATTCAGAGTTACTTGGGAAAATTGGGAGGAGTTGGCAAAAATTCAGATGAGATGTAAAAATTGCAATCTTTTTTCTGTAAAATTGTGTGTTGTCAAAATTGAGTTAACTTCGCAATATCTAGGAGAGTTGGCAAAATTCAGAGTGACTTTTGAAAAATCAGGTGAGATGTAAAAATTGAGATTTTTTTTTTATAAAATTGTAGCGAGTTGGCAAAATCTAGGGCAGTTGGCAAAATTCGAATCTACTTGGTAAAATACGGGTCAGTTGTGAAAATTAGGATTGTTTTTGTGAAATTAAGAAGAGTTGACAAAATCAAGAAAACTTGGCAAAATATTTGGAAGTTTGAAAAATTTGAAGTGACTTGGCAAATTCAGGAGAAATGTGAAAATTGGGATTGTTTTGCGAAAATAAGGAGAGGTGGTAAAATCGAGACAACTTGGCAAAATCTAGGGGAGTTGTTAAAATTTGAAGCCACTTGGTAAAACACAGGGGAGTTGTGAAAATTGTGTCTTTCTTGTGCAATTAAGGAGAGTAGATAAAATTCGAAGTAACTTGGCAAATTCAGGGAAGATGTAAAAATTGCGATTTTTTTTTCTGTAAAATTAAGGTGAGTTGGCAAAATCTAGGGTAGTTGGCAAAATTCGAATCTACTTAGTAAAATATAGGCGATTTGTGAAAATTGGGATTTGTTTTGTGAAATTAAGCAGTGTTGGACAAATCGAGGAAACAACAAAATGTAGGGCAGTTGGAAAAAATTTGAATCCACTTGGAAAATACAGGCGAGTTTTGATAATTGGGATTGGGTTTGTGAAATTAAGGAGAGTTGACAAAATCGAGAAAACTTGGCAAAATCTTAAGGAGTTGGAAATTTTGAAGTGACTTGGCAAATTTAGGAGAGATGTAAAGATTGGGATTGATTTTGTGAAATTAAGGAGAGTTGGCCAAATCAAGGGAAAATTCACACTGACTTGCTACAATTCAAACGAGATGTAAATATTGGGATTATTTCTGTGAAATTATGGCTACTTGGCAAAATTGGAAGTCAAATTGCCTGACCCCCCCCCCCCCCCCCCCCACACACACACACCACCACCACCACCAAGTGAAAATCTAGGTAAAAACGTGACAGAGACATTATTTGCTCAGTTGGCTTGATTTTTGAGTTGGAAAACTTTTGATTTCTTCCCCCCCCCCCCCCCAACTATAGTCCTTTGCTATGCCCCTGATTGTGTCTGTTCATCAGGAAAGGACAGCAGAGCTTTAAAGACCTCCCTCAAGCAGGAAGACAGAAGTAGGCCATGAATGAGAGAACCATTGCTGCTCTTCGCAAACTCGTTAAGAAAAACCCACACATCACAATTGAGGTAATAAGTTTAGATATCATTGTATTGATTGGCACAGTTGTTGGAATTGTGGAAACAATTACTCATCAATATTTAAAATTCCAAAAGATCTGTGCCAAATGGGTACCACATAAACTGACAGAACAGCAAAAAAGGGCTAGAGTTGACTTGTGCAAGAAGATGTTGGCAGTGTTTGAACTTAGTGGCTCCAAATGGTTAACAGATATTGTCACAGGTAATGAGATATGGTGGTTTTATTACCATACAACTCCCAGAAAGATTGACAACTATGTTTGGGTTGTGGAAGATGAAATATGTCCCCAAATCCTCTGACAAGACTTTTGCTAAAGGAAGAGGATGTTCACAATTTTTTTCAATTCCCAAGGAGTGGTAGCCATAGACACCTTACCTGAAAAATGACTATAAATGGCCAAAACTACACCAGCATTGTTTTGCCCAAAATGGTTAAGGAGATGAAGGAGCAACAGATGTGTCAAGTGTTTTCCTTCTTTATGTCAATGCTCATGATACCTGGCAAGTTATGGCCTATCTGGAGCAGGAAAAACTGAACAGCTACCCCATCCTGTGTATTCATTTGATCTTACACCATCTGATTTTTGCTTGTTTCCAAAAATTAAAAAGGAACTTGCTGAGAAGCTTTTTCAAGGATGCAAGTCCATGCAAAATGCATTCATTCAGAGTTGTGGAGTATTCCCCAACAGCAGTGTCACCAAGTGTTCCAGAAATGGCATAGATTTCTGCAACTTTGCATGGATGCTGGAGGGGGGAGTACTTTGAAGGACATTAAAGTTTTTGGTGGGGTTAGTGCAATGGTTTTTCTCTGGAGATGCATGTCAGGAACTTTTTGAATGTTCCTCATATTTCATTCAAGTTCTTCACACCTGATGTTTTCTATTGTTGGTATTGATTTTAAATTTATTGTAGGTAAACAACTTTATTGTTAAACTTTATTGCCATAAACAACAATACTTTTATTGTATGATAAATTGTATTTTTTGTACTATGGTGGCTGTGGTAGGTGTTGCAGATTTGCATGCCTATCTATTTGATATATGTTTTTGCACTTCTGTTTTATCTTTTGTTGTAGGATAACATGTTAGTTTCATTCTTTTGTTGTAGGATTTACATGTTTGCTTTATTTTCTCTGATTAGTCTTGAGGAGGTGTCTGATATGTTTCATGATAAAATGGTGGATACTATGGATGAAATAATTTAAATATTTCCTATTTATAAAGTTCTTGCCATGCTAGTTTGTTTTTTTAATGAGAAGCATCCTGAGAAATGTTTCTCAATTTATTTGCAAACGTTTTTGACTAAACTTGACAAAACAAGAAATGTGTTGTTTGAAACATGGCAAACTGAGTACAGGGACAGAAGAAATAGAAATGGTCTGTTAGATCTTTTGGCAGCTCATTTTCATCGGTTTAATAGCTATCATCTGCATCTAGTTTACATAAAGATAGGAGTCATGTAATAGTAAAAGGGCACAAAGATTTCACTCCTAAAAACTTCAGTTCTAACAAAGAGCTGAGTATAGACAATTAAAAAGAACACAGTTCTCTGAGGTAATGTCAGAAATGCTTAAAACGATCTTCTAAAACATTCTGTTTCAGTAATGAAAGCACTTCTCCATAGAAATATGATTAATAAATAACCATTATTAATTACTCTACCAAAAGTTAATCGACATAACTTTCAGTACAATAGCAATTAGAATCCCCAATTCCTTCAGGAGAGCACAATCACCCTCAAGAATGCAATCTGTTGGCTAGTTTTTTTTTTTGTAAGAGATAGGTTCACTCAAATCTGATGCAAATCTAATTGGTAAGTTTTAGTGAAACTCGCTTGAGAATCTTATAAAACTGTTAAGCAAAAAATTTGAGAATGAGCAAGATGAAGGTGGTAACCCTTATTTTGAAAAGGATAAAAAAGTTTCAACAAGATGGAACTTCACACTCTGTGTGATCAATAAGGAATTTTTTTAATGAAACATATTTATAAGTGGATTGGGGTCATGGTGCAATAGAATAACCTTCCAGACCTGACACCCTCAATTTTTTTCCCCATGGAAACTTGTAAAATTAGTGATTTACATGATAAAACCCATTTAATGGGATATCTGAAAGAAAGAATAATGAATATTTATTGACAAACTAGTAATGTAACTTTTCCCATGTACATCAAGCATTTACAACTTGCCTATATCACTGTATGGAAGTTGAATATACTCATTTTCACATTTTAAGCAAGACTACTATTCTTCTATTCCATTTTTTTTAAATCATCAGTGAATTGTTTAAAATAAATTTTTAAATAAACATCAAAGGGAGTGATCTCAAGTCTGCTCAGAGCCTATTTAAAAATTTTGGAGAGTTTTTGAATGTGGAATGAAGGCTTGCCAACTTTGACTCACTTTTCCAATCTTTTTAATACATCCTAATCATCCCATTCTACTTCATTTTTTAATAATTATTTAGAGCATACTTTTGGTTAGAGACATTGTAAAGCACAAAAATGAATCATAAATTGCATTTTCTCATTTTCCAGCATAAAATAAAACCCACAGTAACATTTTGAAATCAGTTTGCACAATTTCACAGATAAATGGTAACTGAATTGCTGTAGACCTTCCAGATGAAGTTGAACATGATCCAAGCTCCCATTGCAAATAGGCATTTACTGCCATAGTAATTAGGGAGCTAGATGCTGCTCCACAAAGTATGGTTTGTGTGTTTTGTTAGTTCTAACTAGGCAGTGGTAAGTTAAACATGACTTCAGTATTAGTAGGGCATGTCCTTGTATGAGAAGGCCTGTACAAACTAACAGTAATTTCTAGGACCCTTCCCTTTCATATGTTTTGCAAAAAAAGCTGTTTATTAAGTAAATAATAATAATGAAATTTATGGTTGAGTTGAGATGTTTGGGATGGGTGATTTATGAGGAGATGGGACTTAATATGGATGCTGGTTATATTTCCTCTCAACATACTGCAGAGTAGTTTTTTTGTCTGACATTTCTGTCTCTAATACTTTTGGAGCAATGTTTTCTCTGAGCTGTGCTTCTGCACCAAACCCTTTTGCCATTTTGCAAATGATAGCCATGCTTCACAAGAAATTTCTCCTGAGCATAAGAGAAAGTTTTTTCCACATGCACTCACTAACAATTAGAGGAAATATTGTTCTGGATGAACAGCCATTAGCAACTTAGTTATATAGCATACTTAGTACAAACGTTAGCAGGCATAAATAATATGGCATTGTAAAAAGCTACAAGTGCAATTGAATAGTTAATATTGTTTCATCAGTAATGCATACTTTACATATACAGTTTATTGCATCATTAAATCTGGTGATAAAATAATAGCAATTACTGGCTCTGGGTTTTTAAATTCTTGGGGGAGGGGGAGTAGGTCACATATAATAACAGGATACCAGACATATTTATTTTGTCTGTTAGATATATAATAAAAAAAATTTTCAGGAAGGGGATATGTGATCCCCTCAGACCCCCCCCCCCCCCCCATACTCAGCACCAATGGTAGCAATATTTCTTGACTTACAAAAAATACTTGACACAATGGACTAGGTCATTCTATTTAAAAAAAAAATAGAGAAATAAGGGCTATAGAGGCATTACATTGCTCTGGTTTTGGAATTGCTTAAAAAATAGGATTTCTTGAACAAAAGTGGCTTGCCAATTTTTATTACAAATGTATTAAATCTGATTTCTCCTGAGGATCAATTTTAGGACCTTTACTATTTTCAATATACACTAATGTACAGCCCATTTGAATTCAACAGTTAAAAAATGGAAAAATTGAAATGACAGACTTAAATAATGGGAGGAGGGGACTGTTTCCTGGTTTTTAAATCAGGTTTTATTGTAAACAAGAAGAAGTGATGTTTTAATGCAACAAATTTCCTGTTGAAATTCAGTGAGTCCCTTGAAACCCCTTTCACCTGTTTATGTGAAAAAATAAAAGTAGTTTTCAACTTGAACTGCACTGTTTTGCCTCTGAGCAGCACTTTATTTGCACACAATGGGCTGAATGGAAAGGCTACAAGGACCTTAAGGATTCCAGAGAAGGTTACTGAAAAATCTCTCTTAGGAGACATATGGAAGCCTCCCATCTAGGCAATCAAGTATGTTCTTTAATATGCACAGGTCATGGCATTCCTGCACACGACTTAACATCCCATTTGACAGATGAAAGCCTTTTCAAGCCCATTTGTGTCCCTTCTCTCGCTCAGGGGCAGACTAGGATTACATGGAGATAAATGTCAATGCTGACACAGTTGGGATTCAAACCTGAGAACCACAGATTATGAGCCTGTCGTGCTACCAACTGAGCCAATCCCTGTCCCAAGTTTGAACTTGACTTGGGTTCTATCACAATGGAGACAAATTTATAATCCAGCACAGAGTACTTAGGGAGGAAACCTATATGAAAAATTTCGAACTTTAGTTCTGCTAATATCAACTACACTAGAATATTTCCATTCACCAGGAGAGAATTACATTTTTCACTTTTCCACAGATCATCAGCAAATTCTTGCCTTTACTCTTCAAACCCAACAAAAAAACCATACATTTTGTACATATTAGCTAATTTACCTTTCATCAGACATCTTGCTTCCAGTTACATACACACTCAGTACTCCATTGCAGAACAGGATCACTGTCCACAGCTTATTCTCCTCAGATGAATAGAGGAAAGCCATGTCCAAATTCTGTTACAATTTTGAATATAAAGGAAAAATTGTTTTGAGCCAGATGGGATACAAATCCATAAAATCTCGAAAACATGTTAGATACTCTATTGCTGAGCTATCAGCTGGTGTTCAATCCTTCCTCTTTTAACCCTTCCAATGTCCAGGCTGAAAAACAGGTTTCCATCCAGGGGCCAAACTATTTTCTCACTATACTCAGCCAAAAAAAAATTAACTTTAGAACTTTTTTGCCAAATAACAAATGAAAGGAATTATGGCATGTTGTATACCAAATTAATCAGCATTTAATTCTGGATTTTCTGAAAAATCAAGTACCTAACAAAAAAAAGACAATATGTTTTGTTTTAATAGGACTTTTTTAAGTCATGTAGTAAATCAATACATCTGGCAACCAATGCAATTGCATTGCAATTGGCAATCAATGCAACACAAATAAAAATTTATTAAAAAAAAAAAAACGAATAGAAATGATTACAATGTACATGAATAGAATGACTATATATTTCTGAATAACAGAAAAATTACTTTTTCGGTTTTAAGTAAATATTTTTCTCGTTTTGTACTTTTTTTCTCGGTACCATACCTTGAGAAAATTCCAGGCTTTTAGCCAACTGTGCTGAGTCATATAAACAAGTCAACTTTAGAATTAAAAAAAAATAACCAATCAACGGAAATACGTCATGTTATATATCAAATTAAACAGAATTTAATTATGAATTTTATTAAAATAAATAATATAAACAATTTTGCAAGCATATTGATTTTAATAACCCTTTTTCAATGTGATGTGGTGAAAGAAAAAAAAGATGGCACTATACAATTAAGGCTTTATTTTGGAAAACCTGCTGAATAAAAATAGTTAAATTATATATTTATCGAAAGAAAATTTCCTCCCAAATAATATAATATTCAACCTGAAATATGATTTTCATTTCTTTTAATGATTCAGTATCATATATTTTAAACACAGCCAATGTTCTACAGCATGACTTGGCCTTTTCACATTCATGGTATTTTCTTAACTGGTTATGAAATAGAAAAAAAACCTCCTTGGCTGCTTTTTTTTTATACTAAACATTATGAATTTTTTTCTTTGGGTGTTGAAGTTTGGCTATCTTGGCTAAGTGGAGAAAGGTTTGTGCACCAAGGACCAGCTCTTCCCGAAATTGCCCTCCCAAATGATGGTCGATTTCCATAGCAAGGAAGTCTATTTTGTTTCCATATCCAAGATATTGTTTCAGAAAATGGTACAAGCTCGATGTTTTTTTTATCAAATAAACAAGAAATAATAAAGGAAAAATTACATATAACCTAATGGGATGTTAAATAAAATATCCGCAACAACTTTTAAGCTGGCCTCCGATCCAGCATAACTTGGAATGATCGATAAATCAGCCGTTTGAAGATTGCTAACTAACGGAAGTAAATATACAGAAATGAATTTGCTTTCATATCCAAGACCTCATTTATTTTCAGAAAATGATATTGTATCAAGTTTTACTGGAAATGTATTAAATAATAAAAATTAACATATAGCCTAATGCGATGTTAAAATATCCACAGCAACAAGATGTATGCTGGCTATAAGATACAACATATCTATGAAAAAATCAATACTTATCGGCCAAAAGATCGCTAATTTCCAAAAATAAATCTACTGAAATGAAAACTAACTAAGGTTTAAATATAAAAAATATACTAACTTTACAAAGAGTATACAATATGCTGGACCAAAACTGTAAACAGCATTTATAGCACATATAACGGATTTGTTTGCTTCAGTGAGGCACAACTAATTAAATGCAGCTGCAACCAGAATTTCTAAGAAGGATGTGTTTACTTCCAGTTTCTATTTTAAGGTGGAAAAGATGCATAGAATGCTGGGAAAAATGATAAAAATAACTTGGGATACTGAAATAGGTTTATGACAGAAAAGAGTGTGAAATGGGGGGAAAAAAAATGGTGGTACATATTTAGTAATTATTTCCAAAATCTGTCATTTTTAAAAATAACAGTTTTTTTGTTAATTTTAAGATATCAAACATTAATTAATGGATTCTGAAAAAAATTCATCACTGCCACGGCGGGAATCAAACCCGCATCTCTCCAGATTCATGCCAGAATGCGCTACCATTGCACCACGCGTCGGACAACGAATATTTTCAGAATATGACCTTATAAATCTTCTTCCTGAGACGTGACTGAGACAGCACCATCTATACTCAAGGAGATGCAGCTTTTTCAGTCGTTGCATTTGATTATCAGATGTTAATGAGAAGGTCGCTAACGCTAAGAAGTTAATATATAATTAAAAATCAATCCAAAGGGAATGCACAGTATTCTCTATTAAGATAGACATCAAACATTAATTAATGGATTCTGAAAAAAAAATTCATCACCGCCACGGTCTATCTTAACAGGGAATACTGTGCATTCACTTTGGATTGATTTTTAATTTTTAGATTTTTGGAAATTTAAGGAAACATTTGTTAATAATAGTAGTTCAATAAAAATAATAGTAGTTTCACAGTTCAAATCAAACTTGTGAGCTTAAATCAGAAGGTTGCTTCAGCAAATAGGAACGTTAACAAGCAAATCGGCAATATCGTTTAGTGCTAAGAAATGGCAATCAGATGGCTTTATAAAATTATTTATATTGTAGTTTAATAAAATATGCATCAAATTAAAAAACAAAATATTATTTTTGAAGCCTGAATTATGTATTTTTATAGGTTAAATATATAAAAAAATTACAACACAATTTTTATTTTTAAAAAATCGATTTTTTTTGTTGTACTAAAAACTTATACATATGTCCTTGGCCTCTCAATTCAGATTCTCCAAACATATACAGACACATGGTTACTGGAAAGGTTAATCTCTGTAAGCAGTATACCATAATCAGTCAGTCAAAACATACTTGTCAAGATGTCATTGTTTTGTATTCCACGCAGCTCACAACAGTTTTTCTTTTAAACTGAAAATTGTTATTTGTTATTAGCAAATCTTAGGAAACCACCTATATTGACAAAATTGTAGAATCCTAGAAAATTGCTATTGTTCATTGTTGTGTATGCCAATCTGTAATTGGTCCAGAAATTTAATTCACCACTTACATGAAATCTATTCTGCTCACAAAGGCCTACAGTTTTCCAATGTTATAATGTTACTCTGAATGTGGACATTTCTAACGTTTTTTTTTATATTTAATGCTTACATAATTTTCCATATCTTCCAATAAAGAAAGCAATTTTGGTATAAGTGCTAAAAGTTTTATATTAATAATTACTCTTTATCATAAAGCAAAGTATTTAGTGTACCTAAAGATAATCAACACACTTTCAAATGAGGATAACCTTCAACAAAAAGGCTAATGCAGTTTTTAGAAATGAAATTTGTTACAGTTATATATAGACTATATTATGAGCATCATTCAGTTCTAAAAAGCATAAATAATCACTTTTACCATTGATAGTACTATAGGAAAAGTTCTTTTAACAATTTGGATATTGTAAGAATAGCATCTTCATTATAAGCATAAACGCAGTAGAAAAAGTTATAATATTCTTGAGAATATTTAAATGGCAATATTTTATTTGCTGGTGAATATTTTAGATAAATATGAACAATATTACATGTGCAAGTTATTGTGGTGTGTTGTTATAGAGTAAGTGTAAGATGCATGTTTTTTTAATACTCACTGTAGGTCTGTAAATGGTAGCTAGGTAGTCACTGGAAGGAGAGCTATGCACCAATCCCCTGTGATGATGCATAGAACCGGCCAGGCCTAGCACCTAATGTCCAACCCTGCCTTCTCGTGGTGCAGACTGTTAGTACCTTTCAAAAGAGATACTCTCTTGTGGAAGTGAACAGAAGGGGAGGGCTGCCAGATTAGTTTGGCCTACTGATCTGGACAATTCTGGCTACTTTTCTTTTTTTCTACCCTGTTGAGGAGTGGTCAACCACACAGGGTCCTGGTGCTGACCATATAAACCCACTGGACTGGACTGAATTATGTCTCTGAGCTTGATTATGGATCCTGAATTATCTTCACTGGTAGGCTTCTGTGGTGGGAAAATCTTCAGCTGTGTTTTCTGTTTGTTTGTGGGTTGACAGCCCCAAGTGAATAGATTCACAGGATATGTTTATCAGCTGATGGATTAATCCTGAGCAGAGGTCATCGTAGGCACTTGAACTCTTTGCTTCTACTGGCATCGTCAAATTCTACATTGGGGAAGTCTTCCAATGTAGATGGCTTCAGCCTTTAGTGGTGGGGGGACGGGTCTTTGCCCCATGTCTATGATTAGAGGGCTGTTTGATATTGTCGGCATTCCCTCTCTCAATAAACGTAGTTTCTTTAAACATCTCACTAACTATTTTCTCTCCATAGGTGGTTGGAATGTGAGGACTCTGCACAGAGCATTTTCTCTTGATGTCCTCACACAAGAATTCCACCGTTATAATTTACGTCATTGACTGTATCAAATTGCAATCTTCTTATCTCAATTTCAAAACTTTGGCAAGAAAGGAGAAATTACCCTAGAACAAGGAAAGCAAATTTGGCAAGAAAGGATATATTACCCTAGAACAAGGAAAGCAACTTTGGCCACAAAGGAGATATTACCCTAGAACAAGGGTAATATCTCCTTTGTTCTAGGGTAATATCTCTCACAGAATTCAACATATCCTGAAGTTGTCTGTAAAACCTATTAGGGAGCTGTTTGATATTGTTGGCTTGCAAGAGACTAGATGGACAGATAAAGGTCAGAATCTTAAAAATAATCTTCAATTTCTCTTTTCAGGGAGGAATGAGCATCACCAAGGCGTGGGTCTGCTTCTCAGCAGACACACTAGTGATGCTCTTCTAGGATATGAGTGCATTAATGAAAGGTTTTTTACAGCAAAATTTTAGACAAGCGTTAAAGACTTGAATGTTATCTGCTGTTATGCCTCCACTGAGGATGCTGATGAGGATGAGAAGGATAGGTTTTATGGACAACTGCAGGATATTTTGAATTCTGTCAAGAAAGGAGATATTACCCTTGTTCTAGGTGACTTCAATGCCAAAGTTGGTACTGACTCTGACCTTTGTGGAGGGGTGATAGGCCCTTTTGGTATTGGTAGCTGCAATGGGAATGGGCAACATCTCCTACAGGTAAGTAAACTCAATGGTTTCAGAATTACTAACACTTATTACAAACATCATGACATACATAAGTACACATGGGTTTCACCCGATGGACTGCATAAGAATATGATTGATTATATATTAATTAATAGCAAATGGGCTAGTTCTGTTAGGAATACCAGGTCCTATAGGGGAGCTGAAATTGGATCTGACCATTATCTTGTTAAAATATCTTGCAACTTAAAAAGTATTGTGCTAGGGTTAAAAAATTTGCTTTTAATACTGAAGCTCTGAAAAACCCACTTATAGCCAAAGCTTACCATGATAGGTTACTTAGTCATTATGACAGTCATGGTATGCTTACTACTGAAGTTGAGGAAGAATGGGATCATTTTAAACAGGCTTTTTTGGACACTAACAGTACTCTTTTAGGAAAAAAGGAGCAGAAGAGACAGAATTATCTGAGTGATAAGGCACTTGAGATTATTTTGGAAAGAAAAAACTGCAGGAATGTCCTTAATCAATACCCTACTAGTCCTAATAGAAAGCATTACAGAGAGCTTAATAAATGTGTAAAGGATCAGTTAGTTACTGATAAGAATCTTTGGCTTGATAACTTCACTGACAAAGTCGAGGAAGCAGTTAGACAGCACAACAGCAGATAACTATACCAAATAGTTAATGTTTTGTGTGGTAGAAAACGGACAGGTATACAGGTATTGAAGAATAAACAAGATAAGGTTATAGAAGGTGAGAATTCTGTCATGGCTAGGTGGGGAATATTACATTTCAGTAATATTCTAAACAATGCGGTTAGTTCTATTCCCATTGTTTGCAATGATGATAGATGCATTGATGGCTTTAATGTTGGCCCTATAACACAATCAGAAGTTATTTTGGCTGTTTCTAAACATAAACTACATAAATCCCCAGGGGTAGATGAAATTACTACCGAAATGCTTAGAGCTGGGAATGTTTCGGTTACCACTTGGATGACTGAAATTCTGAATATCTTTTATAATAAAGGCATGGTTCCTAAGGATTTTACCAGAGCTATTATTATCCCTATTTTCAAAAAGGTGATATAATGAAAGCTCTCTATAATAACACTGAGTCGTATGTGAGAGTTGGTAAGGCTTGTAGCAATTGGTTTAGCATTACTTCTGGTGTTCGACAAGGGTGCATTTTGTCTCCTTTTCTCTTTAGTTTGGTTATTGATTATGTTATGCGA
This sequence comes from Ryuthela nishihirai, assembly GCA_038380435.1. Classification (NCBI taxonomy): domain Eukaryota; kingdom Metazoa; phylum Arthropoda; class Arachnida; order Araneae; family Heptathelidae; genus Ryuthela; species Ryuthela nishihirai. Next base: position 10,839,855 of record JAWZYU010000027.1, read on the forward strand.
AATTCACTTCAAGGGAAAGATTTTGGCCTTAAATGGGCTGGAGATAAGAAAATTTCTGATTTAGATTATGCTGATGATTTAGCCCTTTTGGCAGATGATGTTGAGATGAACTCTTTCATTCGAGCTGTTGATAAAACTGGTATTAGAGTAGGTTTGGTTATAAACAGAGAGAAAACGAAAGTGATTGAAATTGGTCAGGCAGGCTGTGATTCAGTTAATCTGGATGGTTGCAATCTTGAACAGGTGTCACAATTTAATTATCCTGGGCGCTATGTAACAGATACTGGTGATGTGTGGCATGAGATTAACAGACGGATTAGGGATTGCTGCCGGGACTTCTAAGAATCTATGGAGAGTGTGGAGAAATAGGCGTATACACCTAAAGACTAAAATTAGACTGTATAAAGTTTGTTTCTTTCTAGGGTTAGTTATGGCAGTGAAACGTGGACACTTTGTGATCAAGATAACAGGAAACTAGATGCTTTTGATTCTAGATGCTTACGCAGTGTCTTGGGCATTAGGTGGTTCAACTTTGTAACTAATGATGAGGTTAAGCAAAGTAGTCGGCAACCTACTTTAAGCAGCATATTGTGCAGAGAGAGACTCTCTTGGTTTGGCCATGTTCCCCATATGGATAATTATAGATTGGTGAATAGGGTTATGAACAGTGTGCCTAAAGGCTTCAGAAAGAGGGGGAGACCAAGGATGCAGTGGGTAGACAATGCCTACAGTACCTTATTAGAATTGGTGTGCAGTGGCCAGATGCAGCAGATGTAGCTCAGGACAGACTTGCTTGGAGAACTAAATTGCACGGTTTGGTTGGACCTTTGTACCCCATGACTGCTTGAGGATGATGATGATGATGTGTGCAATTGATGATGATATGGCATTATTTCATTGTTGTATAATGTATTCACTTTAGCATATTTTGATGGTCATTTCTTGGCCATGTATGAGGTGCACTGCAAAAGTATTGCAAGGAAAAGTTCCTGGACTGTACTGATGAAAAATGTTGACTTACCTTAGGTTTTAATCACTGTTATGCCCTTGAAAGTTGTCCCCATGGTAGCCAATACAGTGAGCCTAGAGCTTTTTCCACTGCTGAAAATACCTCTGAAACTCCTGTTTTGAGATGTTGTTCAGCACCTCCTTTGATTGTCTGAATCATTTCGTCAACCCTTAGGGTGGAACTTTTCCTTGGAAAACAGGGAGAAGTTGCAGGGGGTGAGGTCTGGTGAACAGGGAGTGGGGGGAGACCACTCCCTTTTTTTTTGGTCAAAAACTGCTGAACAGATAAAGCATTGTGAGCTGATGCATTGTCAGAATGTACCACCCAGTCCTGTGTGTTTGTGCCATTTACCTAGATGTTTCAGGCTCACACTCTCCCTTAAACACATCAGGACTTTGATGTAGTAGTAATATGTTGCTGTCTGGCTTGTAGGAACAAACTCTTTGTGCACAATTCCCTCCACATCAAAGAAACAAATCAGCATGTTCTTCACATTGTTCTTCCTCTGCCTTGCTTTCTTTGGTTGCAGTGAAGGAGGACTCTTCTTCTGGGTTGATTGCTGCTTTGTTTTTGAGTCATACCTTTAAACCTAGCTTTCATCATCAGTTAGAACTTTCTAGGACTTAGTTTCTAGGACTTAGAAAGGAAGTTTCTGCCCTTTTTGACTTCCTCCTGAAGGTCCCTGCACACAGTGAGCTGATGTCTTTGGTCCTGAGTTGGCAGTCCAGGTACAAATTTGGCAGCAATCTAGCTCATGGTGAATTGGGTTGTTTTACCTCTGAGTGGCACTTTTTTGCACACAATGGGCTAAATTGCCAGATCACAAAGACCCCTTGAGCTCAGAGAAGGTTACGGGGAAGGGATGTTCACTGGACAGCTGTTAAGAGACAGCTGGTTACCTCCTGTCAAGGCTATCCAGTGTATTCTTTAAGCCTTGTGTTGAGTTTCTCCATCGTAATCCATTGGCGCTATCCATATGTTAGTCCAACAATTCCACAGATGTCATTAATTGTTGGTCAATGGTCTTTGCAGATGACCTGATGCACTTTCTTCATATTCTCATTTGTTCAACTTGTTGAGAGCTGACCAGAATGTTTAGAATCTTCCACTGATTACTGCCCACATTTAAAATGTAAGAATCACTCAAATCAATATCACCACTGAATGCTTGTTTAAGCATTTCATGGATTACTGAAGCAGTTTTATCAAGTTTGAAATAAAACTTGATAAAAATTCACTGTTCTTTCTTGTCTTCCATTTTTCTGTTAAAAAACATCATATAAGTGCACAAATGCACTAAAATGCTCATAAAGAAGGCTTGGTTCCAACTATCAATGTGAAACTTCCAGACTGCTTGACACTAAACATGGCATAAGTTTAATTATTACTTCATATATTTGAATAAAGTATTATTTTGCAAGAACTGCTGTATTATTTCCATGCAGTAGGGATATTAGGAATATTATTATTGCAACAATATGTATTTTTGAGATATATTATTAAGTTGTCAGTTTATTTTATGTTAAATACATTATTAGGTTGATGAAAGAAATGATGAAAGAGTTACTAAACATGGTTTTGCTCCATTATTTTTTTATGTCATTTGAAAGTGCAGTTGAAGGTTTATTTAATTTGATGTCATTTTTATGTTACTTTATTCTTGTAATGATTTTGTCATACTAATATAAGGGGCGGGGGTGGCTCAGTCAGTAGCGCGCCAGGCTCGTAATCTGTAGTTCCCAGGTTCGAGTCCCATCTGGGTCAGCGTTGAGATTTATCTCCGCAAAATTCCCGCCCAGCCCACGGTCAGTAGGGGACACCGATGGGCTTGGAAAGGCCGCCGTCCGTCGGATGGGACGTTAAGCCGTGGTCCCGTGTGCGGGAGAGCCATACCCTGTGCACGTTAAAGAACACGCTGGATGGCCTTGACGGGAGGCTACCATCTGTCTCCCAACAGCTGTTCCAGTGGGTCCCCTCCCCAAATTTTCTCTGAGCCTTCGGGGTCCATGTGACCTGGCCATTTAGCCCACGGTGTGCAAAAAAGTGCCGCTCAGAGGTAAAACAACCCAAGTCATACTAATATGTTTTGAAGAAATATCTTCTGTATTCTGGGGTAGGGGTGGCTCAGTCAGTAGTTTGCCAGGCTCATAATCTGCAGTTCCCAGGTTCAAGTCCTGCTTGGGCCAGCATTGATCTCCAGAAAACTCCCTGCCCTGCCCTCAACCAGTAGAAGACACCAGTGAGCTTGGAAGGTCATCATCCATTGGATGGAACGTTAAGCTGTGGCCTTTCATACGGAAGAGTTATACCCTGTGCCTGTTAAAGAATACATTGGATGGCCTTGACAAGAGGCTACCATTTATCTCCCAATAGCTGTGCAGTCAGACCCCTGCCTCCAACCATCTCTGAAGCAAGTCCTTGTGACTTGGCCATTTAGGCCATTGTGTCAAAAAAGTGCTGTTCAGAAGTAGAACAACCCAACCCTTCTGTATTCTTATAATTTAGTGGTATAAGGTGTTCACCACCATGAACAGAGCCTTAAATCTGTGCCTTTCTTGATTAAATTCATTATGCTGATAGTAGGTTTAATAGGAGCTGTGTAATTAGTTGTTGGGTTGTTTTAGCTCTGAACAAAGAGTGGGAGAAAGTCTCTAACTGGAGAGCTCTTAAGAGACAGATGGAAACCTTTATGTCAAGACCATTCCTATTCTTTGAGGTATATTGGGCTATGACTCTCTTTTATACTGTACATCCCATCTGAACATTGGTGGGCTTTGATAGGCCACCGATATCGGTGGCCTGTCAAAGCCCACTGATGTTCTCTTTCTGACCAAGGGCAGGATTGATGTTTAGCTGAAATAAATCTCAAAACTGATGCAGGTGAAACTTGAATCTGGGAACTGCAGATTATGAGTCTGGTGTATACCAACTGGGCCACCCCCACTGCAACTGTGTAATGGTATTTTTTTATGTTGTTTAACATATAATGTATTTTATAATGATATTATATTGAGTTATTATATTTTGTTTATTGTAGTTCATTTTAATATCCTTGGAAATATCATTGTAGAGCTTTAATTTTACTTCATCTTTTTATTTTATTGATTTTGTAAATGGGATTTCCAGCATCTTGACATAATTTATGAAATGTATTTATTTTTTTATTTACGTAACAATAGCTTTTGTAGTATACTACTGTTATGTAAATAAAGTAGACAATTGCATAAACTACTGTTATATTTGTGCATAATGCTAATTTTTACAGCCAGCATTAGTTCAGTGGTCTTAGATTGCTCTGGCATGTATCTGGAGAGATGTGGGTTCAAATTCCACACTTGGCAAAACTTTTTTCCACCAAATCTTTTATTGATTTACAGATGTTAAAGGGTTAACAGGTAATAGTTCACAGGTCAGACTTGAATATGGGTACAGGCTGCAGTTCTCATATTCAAGTCCCACCTGTGTGGGGGCGGGGGTGGCTCAGTCGGTAGCGCGCCAGGCTCGTAATCTGTAGTTCCCAGGTTCGAGTCCCAGCTGGGTCAGCATTGAGATTTATCTCCGCAAAAATTCCCCGCCCTGCCCACGGTCAGTAGGGGACACCGATGGACTTAGAAAGGCCACCGTCCGTCGGATGGGACGTTAAGCCATGGCCCATAGTGCGGGAGAGCCATACCCTGTGCACGTTAAAGAACACGCTGGATGGCCTTGACGGGAGGCTACCATCTGTCTCCCAACAGCTGTTCCAGTGGGTCCCCTCCCCCAACCTTTTCTGAGCCTTCGGGGTCCATGTGACCTGGCCATTTAGCCCATGGTGTGCAAAAAAGTGCCGCTCAGAGGTAAAACAACCCAACCCAACCCACCTGTGTCAGCATTGAGATTTATCTCTGCTAAGGCCCACCTTGCCTTCAGTCAGAAAAGACACACCAATAGGTTGGAAAGGCTGCTGTCCATTGGAAAAGGACATAAAGCTGTGGCACCATGTCCACGAGAGCCATACTCTATACACATTAAAGAATACATTGGATGGTCTTGAGGGAAGGCTTCCATTTGTCTCCTAATAGCTGTCCAGTAGGCCCTCTTCCCCCAACCTTCTTTGAGCCTTTGGGGTCATTGTGACCTGGCCATTTAGCCCATTGTATTAAAAAAAGTGTCACTTTAGAAGTAAATCAAAACAACATATGAAATAGATCAAAATGGAAAATAACTATGTCTTGATATTATGATATTGTAGTTCATATTTTTATTCTTGAAAGCAAACATCAAATTCGTAACTAATATATACAGAAAAACATTATTAGTAATTTAACACCATTTGATTCTTATACACCAAGAAACTATATATAGTTGACTCTTGATTTATGTGAGGGTTGTATTCTGGAAAATAGACATGTAAATAAAAAAAAAATGCATAAACGAAGCATAATTTTCCCTTACGAAAAAATAAAGCAAATGGTAAGGATAGGGGTAAATGCTGCCTGAAAACTCATATGTACATACAGCTAGACTCTCTACTCTTTTTTTTTTCACTATATGCAATTTACCTTCCATTTGAAGAAACATCAAGAAACTTACTAAGTAATTGAATTATGTATGCTAGGTTGTATTCTCTTGGTCTTAGGCTGCATTTTCAGACAGAGTAATACTATCTATAATAAGAATATAATAATTGTTCATGAAATTTTTTCCAACATAAACTGAGTGCAATCTTTGATATCTTGCTTATGCTGGTTGTTGTGGAATTGGAGGGAGGTGGGGTTATGTGGTTAGGGGTCATCTGGAAGCAAAGTTTCCTTTTCAGCTATTGGCACCTGTTTGGCCAGTGTAGAGGTTTAGGTTTTGTTTTCTTTTTCTGAAGGTCGTCTTGGTGGCAACCTGAAGAAACTCTCATTGCTTTGGTGGTAGAATGGTATCATGTAAGTTCTTGGTGGCATAGCAACTTCTGGGGTCTGGGTTTGAGCCCCAGGAGGGCATGACTTTTTTCTGTCTTAGCCTGCAGATTAGCTGGTAACTTTGCATGTCTGATCATAAATTGAAAGGAAGAACATGTGAGAGGCTTTCATTTTCTTTTGATATTTCTCAATTCAAACTATTATTCCAGTAAAATTTGCATAAATTAAAAAAGTATAAATTAAGTGACTGCATTATTCCAAAAACACATTAATCAAATATGTATAAATCAAGAGCTGACTATATGTTCATCTATATGAGCTTTGTTTTCTAGAGTATACAAATACTGCAAAAACTGCTATTATGCAAATAAAGAAATAAATGAAATTTATAAATTGTGTCAAGATGCTGAATATCACATTTATATAATCTAATTGGAAAAAAGGTAAGTTAAATTAAAGCTCTACATTGATGTTTCAAAAAAAAAAATGTGATCTACAAGAAACTAAATTATACTAACTCAGTGCAATATCATCCTAAAATAAATTATATGTTAAAATAATAAATAAATACCATTATACAGCTCCTATTAAATCTACTACCAACATACTGAATTTAATCAAGAAAGATATTCAAATACTATTAATGATGGTGTTTACCATATATCACTAAATTATAAGAATACAGAAGATATTACTTCAAAATATATTGATATGGCAACAAGATCATTAGAAGAAAAAATAAAGCAGCATAAAAAGGAGATCAAATTAAATAAACCTTGACTGCACTTTCAAGTGACTTCTTTAATAATAAAACAAGGTGTGTGTGTGTGCCTGTGCCAGCCATAACGCATCAGGAAATCGTGAGATTTTCAGATGCATTATGGCTTTACTTGATCTAGCAATTAAGCAAACTTGATCAAACAAGCATTACTTGATCTAGCAATTAGGACACTTAAGATATTCAGAGAATGTGTCTGATTGTAGTCTGGATTGCAGTGCCAAATTTCAAGTCGAAATTCGAAAGGGGGGGAGGGGAATTCGAAAAGGTCGAAATTCGAAAGCAAAAATATTTACCATGCTATTACTATGGGAAATGGTAATTGCTGACAAATTTATTGTTGCCATTTACAGCTCCCTAACTGCAAATGTAAGAGTCAAAATAACATTTAAATCTGCTACCATTGCTAGATTTCTCACATTTTTAAAGACATTATTTTTTAAGGCCTCCTGTAATGTTCCAAAAGTATGTTAAACTTCTTCACTTTGGATCTTTTGACTGATCCAAATTAAACTAATTTATTGGATAGTATTATGTGCCAGGCAGTTAATCTTGCCAAATAAAGTTAAATGAGGATTCACTAAGTATATAGGCGTTACTTAGTCACAAAGAATTTAATTCAAAAAGATTGTCGAATTATTAAAGTTAAATCTAATTAAATCAACTATCGTTGCTCAAGAGAAAAAAAATGAAAAAGTCAAAATTATTCATAAAACAAAGTTTATTTAAAAAAAAAAAAAATCAAGACCCACCAAATAAAACTGATGAATACATTATTCTGAGCAACTAAAAGCTCATATTGAAACATCTCAACTACTCCATCTCTACTCAACAACTAAAACTATTAGCTTCTGACTTCAAAAACTTCTCTCTACTCCAAAAAACTATTCATTACTAACTCCTTGACTTAATGTCACTTACTATACATGCGGCATGCAACTGACACATGTATGTTGCACGCTGGGAAATACATTTGCATAAACTTATGATTGCGTGCTTGCTATGATGCAAGAGGTGCATATCTTACACGCGCATTAGTGGCTGTCAATCAAAAGTTGGAGTTGTGCATGCACAACTCCTTAAGCAGTCTGGATGAGGATAATTAATGGTGCCAACTGAAATTTAAAAACTTTAAAATGACAAATATAACATGAAATAAAGTAAAAACTAGTTAAGGAAAAGTAAAATGAATGGGTGGACCATCACACTCCCATTGCAGCTAGGGATCTGATTTTTTAACCCAACACAGGGTCAGGCAGAGGAACCTGCCTTGAAATTTGGAACTGTTCCATCAAGTACATCGGGAACCACAGGATATCAAAATAAACATCTCAGTAGTTTGTGACAAAGCCAGGGCTAAGAGCCCATACTGACATCAGAAACAACGGGAGCAGTGGCAGACAATTGGTTAGTTGATCTATGCTAAAGTGTCAGGGTGAGGGCACAACTCACAGAACTAGTCTTTTAGTGGAGTAAAAAACAAAATATATTGATTAAAAATTAGACTCAGGCAGCACCAGGTGCCATTCAGCTGTAGTAATGGAGCAATTGCCAGGCTTAATAATTATTTCATTACTTCACCTAATATTGTATTTAACTAAAATATACTGAAAAACTTAATATAGCTCAATAATGCATGTTGCTGCAATAATGATATTCCTAATATCCATTACATGGATAATATTATTTACTTCCAACAATATAATATTTTATATAAAAATATATGGAATGATAATTAAACTTATACATGACGAAGAATATCCATGAAACATTATACAACAATGAGTACATTATACAACAATGAATGAATGACATCTAACTGACAACTGTGAGTATTAAAAGCTTACACTTCTTACACTTACTACTCACATTTGATATTTGTTACTACATGACTCACATATGTTGTATTGTTCTTGTTTATCTAAAATTAAATAATTTCAGTTGTAACCTTCATGCTTTAAATCATCTTTCAACAATCTGAAGATTGTTATTAATATTATCTGGAATCATGATAATTGCACAACTGTTGTTTAAATGCAGGAAGTTGTTGTACATAGCTTGTTCTTAATCTCATTTTATGCCACTAGTATTTGATAATTTGTTTTATAAAATATATGCATCAGCAAATAAAATATTGTCATTCAACTATTCTAAAGACATTATGACTTATTCTGCTGTGTTTATGTTGAATATGTTATTCTTATAATAGCCAAACAGTTAAACAACTCTTCCTACACTACTACCAGTGATAAAAGTGAATACTTATATGCTTTCGAAATAAGACACTGATGTTTGATATTTATTTAGCATGCAGTTCTTTTAATACTTTAATATTTTTAATGTTAAATTTGATAAAAGTGCTGAATCTAGTTCTATTAACCTTTTTATTTGTTTCCTACATGCTTTACAACTCAAATCATCTGGCATAGTGGTAAGAATTTTAAGATAAGTTAATAATTATTAAAGTTAAGTATTTTATCACCTTCATGCTAAGCTTTTCCCTGTATTATTATGGCTCTCTGCCTGGTTTTCCTCTGCTTTAAAGCTAACCATTCTTATGATGTCATTGCTTTAGCTCAAATTGCTAGATCAAGTAATGCCATTGACAGCTAATGTAATAATGGAGAACCAAGTAAACTGAAATGTGGCATTGAGTGGATTAGCTAGTTTTTGCAAGACACGAAATAAGATGAATGGGTGCTGTATGGGTTGGAATCATTCTTAAATTCCTAATAAGTTAATAAAAAATCTCTATAACACTATATAATTAAAATCTACAGCAGAATGTTATGCAATATGGTCTAATATTAGGCCTACCTATTCATATACACCAATCAACCAAAACATTAAAACCACCTACCTAATATGATGTAGGTCCTCCTCTCACTGCCAAAAGAGCTCTCACCTGATGAAACATAGATTCAGCAAAATGTTGGTAGGTGTCGCTTGGTATTTGGTACCATGACTGCAATAGAAGATCCTGCAGTTCCCGTAAATTATGTGGTTGGGGTGATGCTGCTCATACCCGTTTCTCCAATTCAAACCACAAATTCTCAATAGGATTTGTATCCAGCGAATTTAAGGGCCATGACAATAAATGGATTTCCTCATCATGTTCTAGGAACCATTCCTGAACCTTTTTTACAGTGTGATATGGGGCATTGTCTTGTTGAAAGACTCCATCTCCACCAGGGAATGGGGCGGGGGTGGCTCAGTCGGTAGCGCGCCAGGCTCGTAATCTGTAGTTCCCAGGTTTGAGTCCCAGCTGGGTCAGCATTGAGATTTATCTCCGCAAAATTCCCCGCCCTGCCTGCGGTCAGTAGGGGACACCGATGGGCTTGGAAAGGCCGCCGTCCGTCGGATGGGACGTTAAGCTGCGGCCCCGTGTGCGGGAGAGACATACCCTGTGCACGTTAAAGAACACGCTGGGTGGCCTTGACGGGAGGCTACCATCTGTCTCCCAACAGCTGTTCCAGTGGGTCCCCTCCCCCAACCTTCTCTGAGTCTTCGGGGTCCATGTGATCTGGCCATTTAGCCCATGGTATGCAAAAAAGTGCCGCTCAGAGGTAAAACAACCCAACCAACCCTCCAGGGAATGCAGTCGCCATAAAGGGGTGTACTTGGTCAGACATGATGTTTAAGTAAATGACAGGTGTCAGAGTTTGCTCTACAGGGATAATTGGTCCAAGTGTTCCCCAAGAAAATATTGCCCTGACCATCACATTCCCTCCAGCCACCTGGACTGTCGCACAATGCATCCAGGTGAGAAGGATTCCATGAGTAAATGTCACACACGAGCTTGTTCATCCACATGGTGTAACAGAAAACAGAATTTGTCTGACCATGCAACCCTCTTCCAGTCTTCTATGATCAATGTCGATGATTACATGCCCACAGCAAGCGTTGACGACAGTGAACGGCTGTGAGCATAGGCACACGAATGGGTCTGTAGCTGTGGAGACTCGTATCCAAGAGCTTACAATGAACTGTATGTTCAGACACATTCTGATTTTACCACAATTGAAATTATGGGTAATGTCAGCCACAGTAGCCCTCCTGTTGCTGAGGACAATACAAGATAGCCTGCACTGACCTCTGGCAGCAATGAGGTGTGGCCAGCCCACGCCTTGTCAATGGCTTGAATTGTCACCTGTTTCTGACCATCTTTGATAGGTACTAACTATTGCATAGCATGAGAAGCCTACTAGTGCCACTGTTTCAGAGATGCTTTTATCAAGGCATCTTGCCATAACAATCTGGCCTTTGTTGAAATCAGATAAATCCTTTGCTTTTCCCATATTGAGATGAAATGAAATACTGGCTGCAAGAGCTCCAACCCAGGTATTATATATATATCATTCGTGACCTTGGCACATGACACTGATTGGCTGCATGCACAGTTCTTTGCATAATGCAGAGGTTGTTTTAATGTATTGGCTCAACAGTGTATATGCGTATTAATGGTACCAACTGTAGGGGGTATATATTAAATAAAAATACAAGATCCATATAATGCAATTGCTCTTAAAACCCAGATATGTTAGAAAAACTTTCTGATTATTTGAACTCCAATTAAAAGAACATAATTTTGACATTCAAAAATATAAATTAAGTACAGCATTAACCCAAACTACCATAATTACAAATTACCCATCACAATATCTGATAATAAAATAATTATTTTCCCATCACCAAATTCCAGTTAACTTGGAAAATTTAATTATCAACATAAATTTACATATGCTTTGTATCACTGAAGTCCACTACTGTCACACTGGAAGCTCCTCCTCCCTCTGGAGGGGATACTGCTCTCCCCAGAGGGTAAGTCAATAAAACATGCCAATTAACATAGTGCTGACCTATAAATGTTCTTTCACTAACTCAGAACTTGCCTACCTGATGAAGTGGTAAAAGACCATGAAATGTGTAGTAGGAGCAGCTTCAGAGCAGATGTTTCTAACTTCACCTTCTGAGGTTTATTATGTTATATGGCTCTAATGTCATATGCAAATATACTTCACTGACATGCAACCTACAATGAATAAGTTGTGGTGATGGTGTACATGGATCAGTAGTTGTGCACATACCAATTTACAAGCCTAAACCATGTGACATGCCACTGAGGTGCGATAGGTTTTGGGAAGTGTATATTGCCCTTTCTGACACTCAGTATTCTGAGTAACAAATTTTAAAGATGTGCAAAGCCAGACGATTTAGCATTTATTGAAAGGGCATCTCTGTGATGAAGCAACTCATAGGAGACAGACCCCCAGAAGCAGTTACTTAAAAAATAAAAATCCATCCACACACCAGATGTTGTCAAGAAGGTCTGCCCAGTGGTCAGTGGACAAAACCCTGCAGCCCAAAGAATTTGTCACCTAAGCCACAAAGGTGTCCCAGTCAACAGCCCCAATATCATCAGAGACAATCTTTGCTTACAACACATGTATAAGCCCCATCTCCACAAGTTGTTGTTTCACCATGTAATGGAACTTTCATACCAATTGCCTCAAGCTATGTGAGCATTACCTGGTGGGTGATAAGTGGAAATAATGCAAAACTAGACCAGGGCAATTTGGGACACTGCATCAGGGCCTGGAGCCCAGTGAGAATGCCCTGATCGGGTTTCAAGAAACATTTTCTTTAACAGAAATTGTTAGGTGAATACAGGCCCGGTTCTAGAAAAAAATCGAGGGGGAGGCAAGAAACACAATCGAGCCCAAAAATGCAGAGGAGGGGGGGGGGGGGGTGCAAGAGACTGGATTTCCAATGCAGTATAACATTTCCCACTTCGTTTTACAGGTCTTTAAAAATTTCTTCAAAAATGCATGAAATATAAATAAGTTTCATAATTTTTTTCCCCTTTTACCATTTATTAGCATTCTGGAAAGGTCACCCCATACAGGCCTGGGTGAATATAAGTCGAACTGGAAGGGAAAGACAAGATAGGTATATTCCCAGAATTTGTTGCTCTCAGGGCTCCTTTGTTACGATTTCTAGTGTTTTGATCTCTATTCCCATATTCTTTTACCAGTATTCTTTCATTTATACATATAAATGGTGGACAATGCCATTCACATTTCCATTGTTAATTTTGCTAAAATCTACAGATGTTTTGCAGTATGGTATTTGTTCTATTTATTTAAATATGCACATATGAATCGTTATTGCACACTTGTATAATTTTTTGCATTTGTTTATATTCCTATGTTTTCAATTGCATGAAAGTATTTGCAATTTTTAGGGCCATATAAAGGAAGTTGGTAAAAAAAACACGAGGGTGTTATTGAAGACTTTTGGCAATCAGTTAACTCTTCTAAAAGTAATATATTTTCACTTATTAAATATTGAAAATCATATTTTCAGGCACCTAATTCCTATTTTATACCATATATTTTCAGTATAATGCTTTACTTAACATTCAGTCTTTAACCGCATCTATAGGCTAAAGAGATTTTGCCACGTAATAAATATCTGCCTATAATTAAACCAGCAATGACTTTGATCAATAATAAAAAAAAATTCTAAATAAGGAGATAATGTAATTGAACACTTAAAAAATTATCCCCCAAGCAACTGATTGCCACAGGAGCCAGTCAGTTTAATACACCACAGAGTAAAATGTGTGGAGAAGGAGAGACCACAGAAGAAATCATCCAGGGTTCCCTTAGATCAATAGACAAGCACACTAACCACTTGGACATCATGATGGTTGTTACTACCATAGTGGTATTCAGAATTACTGCTATTGGAAAATTTAGGGGCCTGAAAAAGGGTGTTGTCCCGTGGCCCATGGCCTACTTGTTATGCCCCTGAATGGGAGGGAAACATCTATCTAGACCAGTGGTTCTCAACCTTTTATGATTCATGTACCCCCTTGAAATGTGTATGTAACTGGCATACCCCTTGTATAGATAGATAGGGGCGGGGCTGGCTCATTCGGTAGCGCGCCAGGCTCGTAATCTGTAGTTCCCAGGTTCGAGTCCCAGCTGGGTCAGCGTTGAGATTTATCTCCGCAAAATTCCCCGCCCTGCCCACGGTCAGTAGGGGACACCGATGGGCTTGGAAAGGCTGCCGTCCATCGGATGGGACGTTAAGCCGTGGCCCCGTGTGCAGGAGAGCCATACCCTGTGCACGTTAAAGAACACGCTGGATGGCCTTGATGGGAGGCTACCATCTGTCTCCCAACAGCTGTTCCAGCGGGTCCCCTCCCCCAACCTTCTCTGAGCCTTCGGGGTCCATGTGACCTGGCCATTTAGCTCATGGTGTGCAAAAAAGTGCCGCTCAGAGGTAAAACAACCCAACCCAACCTTGTATAGATAGATAAAACTATAGTTATAGTATAACAGTAGGAATAAAAACTAGCACTTTTGAGCTCTCACGACATACCTCAAAGCATTTTACTGCATACCCGATGTTGAGAACCTCTAATCTAGACAACTGCAATAAGTCGCGTCAATAAATTATAGATTAATCAATCAAACAGCCTATCACAAGTGGTACATACAATATACCAAAAGTTTTCCCAAAGGTTTTATGGTCATTGCTAGGTACAGCTGTAATGAGAAGTTGCAATTCCATAGGGTAGAAAAGAATGCCAAAATCAATTCCCTCTACTATCATCCTGGAGCCAATGTGCTGGGACAAATTTCCTGCCTTGTATATGGACATCAACACTGTACCATTGCATCGAGATGAATAATACCTCAGCAGCTGTATGCACATATCATCAATGGATGACAAATGAAATCAGAATTCATGCTATACCATTCGAGGATATTCTTGTGAAGGCACTGGATACTTCTCCCATGAATTTCTGTGCATTTGGACTCTTGAAACAAGCTCTTGGTAAATGTCCACTGTGGATGAATCATGGAAAGCTTGTAAAATGGAATGAGAGTGATTAGATATGACAGTGCTCCACAGAAGCCTATTACAGTGGAAGGTTATGCCATAGGGAAATTCTTGTCAAACAGGAACACCGAATTGAGTATGATCGATTGTGACATTAAGGTAAATGATATTCTATGGACTCTGAAAACAGCATTATATAATGTAATCAACCTGAGTATAAGCATTTTATAACCACAACTTTCTTTTATCAAATAACTTGAAATAGTCAGCTTATGCTGTTATACAGTTAGAAATTAATGAAATAGAAGTTTAAATCAAAAAGAAATCTATGGAAAAATTATGTCCTTCAAAAAACTGCTCTAGCTCAATATCCAATATTATGCTTGTATAATTAATTGGTAGTGCAAGCTGGTAATTGGTTAACTGGTAAGGTAAGCTAAAATGGTCAGGTAGTGCAGACCAGCAGTAATGAGCTTCCCTTTTGTATGCCATACACTAAGGAAAATAGACCATAAATTATACAAGTTGAAGTGTATTTACATTCATATAAAACACCAAAGAATTTAACAGTCAACAAACTAAATTGTACCATCATCAATGTAATCTTTGCCAAATGTAAGATGTATTATGCAATTACAGAAATGGTTATCCACAATAAAACTTACTTGTAAAATTTGTGCATTTAATCCTCATGTAGGTAGTCATGATGACATCCATATTGTAACAACTACTATAAAATTATACAAGTGGGCATTTGGACTCTTGAAATTGGATTAACCACAGAGTAAAATGTATGGAGAAGGAGAGACCACAGAAGAAATCATCCAGGTTTCTCTTAGATAAATAGACAAGCACACTAACCACTTGGCCATCATGATGGTTGTTACTACAATAATGATTGGTATGTGCATATTTGAATAAATAGAACTAATACCATACTGCAAAACATCTGCTGTAGATTTTAATTATGCAGTGTTAAAGAGATTTTTTTTTATCAAATTTTTATATTTTATACTGTGAATTATTATGTTACTCACTTATATTCTTAAGGTTTAATTGTTTTAAATATCTTTGCTAGTTGCTTTCTTGAAAAGTAGTTTCTGCATTTTGTCATTAAAGATGAATTCTAGTAGCATTCTATTTGACATTACCTGCTCATCTCATTCCATTTTATATGAGTTCTTTTAAGAACAGCAGCCACATTTAAGTTAATTTATGTGTTGTTTGGTATATGGGCAAAATAATCCCATATGAACACACCCTCCACAAGATGCTACTAAATTTTTTGTTGTTCATTCCATCATAAACCTCATAATTATTTATAAAAATCATGTCACCTAATATGTAGGAAAGTTTGTAAGAATCTGGCATCAGAATTCCAGTCCTGCTGAAATCCTGTTTATAGTTCAAAATAAAAAAAGTTTCAAAACCATAACTAACTTTAACCCTTACATTGCCAGGCCTGAAAAACTGAATTGTACCCTGTAACCACACGTTTTTTCAACTGTGTTTTGTCACAAAAAAAAACTTTTTTTGCCAAATAACTAATTAAAGGAATTATAGCATTTTGTATACCAAATTAATCAGCATTTCATTCTGGATTTTATGAAAATAAAACATTTAACAAAACAGATGACTAATTTCGTTTCAATAGGGCTTTTATAGAGGCATGTACTAAAAAAATTCATTTGACAATGCAAATAAAAAGTTATGTAAAAAGTAAAAGACAGAAATAATTATAATGCATATTAATAGAAAGGCTATTTGTTTATGAATTAGAAAAAGATAAACTTTTTCTTAAATGATGAAAATTATTCTTCTTTTTCTCCCACAGTACTATACTTTGACAAAAGTCCAAACTTTTCACCAGCTGAGACCAGTCAGATAAACACATCAACCTTGGAATTTTTTTTATAAAAACACCAATCAACAGAAATAGGTCATGCTATATACCAAAAGAAAGAACATTTAATTGAGATTAGCCCTTGGTTGAGTGGTTACCATGCTTTTCTACTGATCAAAGGGACCTGGGTTTGAGCCTGGGTAAAAGGCATAGATATTGGTGTTGTTTTTCTGCATAGGTCCCCACCTTCCTCACAGACCTTCTACTATGGTGTATAAACTGACAGGCTCCTGTGAGATCTCTGTTGCAAGCAGCTGATTGTGGGGGTATTTATTTTTTATTTAAGAAAGTTATGAAATGTAAAAAATAAAAATTGAACATAAAATATATAATAAATTTAACATTTTTAATAAAATTTTTAAAATAAAAATTTAAAAATAATTTTTTTTAAATAAATTTTTTAAAAATAAATAAAATTTTTTAATGGCATTACATAGGACATTCATGTTTTAATGTTTTAAATGTTTAAAGCTTCTGGTTTTTGTTTTAAAGAACTTGCACTGAGTATGCTAGTTTAGAGGAGTTTGTTGAAACAAATTTAAATGAGTCAAAAGTGATCTGCATTGGGCATTAAGCATGGAATCGCTTCGTGAGCACATCCTTCTTCACATCAATGAGTTGTTATGGGTTACTTTGAGAAACATTACCATTAACAACATGGAAATTGTGAATTCGGCATAGTGTTCCTGGACTGGCATCTGGTGTGCAGCATAAGTATATCTGTGGTTAATTTACTGTGAAATGTCAATGGTTCTGAATGACATCTTGAAGATGAAATCACAGAAGAAGATTAATCAATTCGCTCAACCAGCTGAAGTTAGCAGGACTACTTCATAAATGGTGATATGTTATGATATTACTTGGGAACTTTTAATACAGTTAAAAATTGCCTTAAGTTTAGTCGTGACATGTATAACAACTCCTATCTAGACTATATTGTATAGTCTTGTGTAGTGTGATAGCTGCTTTTGAGCTCACATTCTATTGAACAGCATAATCGTGCATTAAATTCTTTTAATCTTATTGCTGTGTAATTGCAATTTTTCTATAAAGTTCTGTTTACTGTAATATAGTTGACTGGATTGGACAACAGTATTTCAACAGTATTTCAATATCCTTATCATGTTGTAAGGAATAGACTGAAAGTTAAGTATCTGAAAAGATATAGCCCACTGAACATACAGTTAATGGCAAAAAAAATGGACACAGCAGCATAAAATAGCTAATACAGTATCAGACCACTACATGAGTCCAGTACAGCCCACATACTTTGTGACATAGAGTTTACCAATGTCTGAAAGTCACTGGGAGGGATGCAACACCATTCATTCACAAGAAACATAATCAATTCCTATCTGTTCAATGGAGCTGGAAAATGCTGTCTGAGACATTCCAGAAGTTCCCATAGATTTTGCAGCAAGTCTTGTGACTGTAATGTCCATGGTATGTGAAAAAGTTCAGTCTCATATTGCTCAAACCATTGGGGTACCACATGTGCTCTGCAGATGGGAGCATTGTCATCCTGAAAGACAACTCTCTCTTCATTAAAGATATGCTGTACTATTGAATGAAGATGATCACTCAGGACTGTCAAATAGCGATTGGAATGATCTTGCCTTCTAATGGAATTCTTCCAAACCATGACACAAGAAAGTACCCACACCATTGTAGAACTGCAAGAACCATTAACGGTAGGAAACAATCAATCAAGAGTTGTAAGCTTCCTTCAGATGGCATTACATGTGCACTCATCCATTTCTCAGAAACAAGGTGTAGGATGATTTGTCAGACCATATCACATTCCTCCATTGTTTGTACTCTTTGCACCACTTTACATGACATGTTGACAGGTGTGATGAGTGACTTTTGAAGGGTAACTTGACCATGATATCTAGCTCTATGGAGTTCTCAATATATTGTTTTTGTATGAAACTGGTCTCTCACTCCTTATGTTGTAGTCCATGCACAACTGATTAGCTGCAGCTTGTCAGTTTCACTTTGCACATCATATTTATTAATACTTGAACTTCCTGATTTTGGAATATGCACTTTTGACCACTTTTGCCTTTTGTAGATGTCTTTCCTTTAGATTCCCCTGCAGACATGACCTTGGAAACTGTTCCTTGTGAAATATTAGTGAGTTTAGCTATCTTTGTGACCAAAGCTCCTGCCAAACATGCTCCAATTATCATGCCCCTTTCGAAATTGCTAAGGTCTTCTCTTGGTGACATAGTGCCAATAATTCAGTTAAACTGGGTTTGCCTTTATAGATATGACATTAACCACAGTGGGATGCCTTTTGGCATGTAGACACTGCTGTTTAACATAAATCGGAGGCTTTCTGCTAACCTTGGTATTTCCATTTTTTGTCTATTACCTGCATTTTTTCAAGTATATATAGTGATTATATGTAAATCATATTCAAAATGTTTCCACAGCAACTAATAAATTTTTAATTTTTACACTGCATTTGCAAAGTAGAGATCTATACAGCTTAAACATATTCACTGAAAGTTTCAAACTAAAACCAGATATTTGCCAATCGATATATCGTTGATCATGTAATCAACGAAATATCGATTTTTCTCTTCATATTCCTTTTGTAAAATATATTCAACAATAGATAAAAATAACTTAGAAACATTAAAGTTGTTGTACATTGCAAAAGATACTAAAATGGAGCAAAAACATATATGGTTGAATTTTCATGCAAATCATTGAAATCCTCCACTGGAAAAAGGTTGAGAACACTGATGGACATTTTTTTGGTAAACAAGCCTCACTTGAGCTCTTTGTCAGCTAGTTGGGAAGGTGAATAAATTTAAATTTAGCATATGGCAATGCTGTCTCCTGCTCTTTGCTAATGGCAGTTCGATCAAAAGAAAAGGCTTTTTATTTTCTGATGCATCAACTTGAGTAATAAATTGAAAAAAAAAATAGCATTATTTAGGAGCACTGAAATATCTGTATTAATTATATATATATATATAAATATAAAAGTTAGCTCAAAATTTGATATTTAAAAAGAATTTTAATTTTTTTATAGTACTAATGATGGATTTTACCATTTATGGCCATACTTCATGAATCAGATATTACCAGTTGTGGCACCATAAGGTTTAAAATACACACTGGATAACATGGGTGGGAGATTCCCATATATTCTAAAGTATGAACATTTTATATGCAGATAGTATGAAACAACAGGCAATATATTTAATTGCCAAAAATTATATTTGTTCACCTAATGGGATGATATTTACCTAGGATTTACTAGCTTTCAAATTCCCCCAAAACAATTTTCTTAATTCTCCGTGGGATGTCCAAAAGTTTTTTCTAACTTTTTAAATAATATTCCTAAAAGTACCTGTTCAAGAACAAGTTCAAATAAGCACAGAGTTAAAGTAATACATAAAATATCAGAGTTTAGTAACTCACTGAAATAGATGTTTAATGTAAACACTAGTGCTATTACTGTCACTCTTCAATCTAACAGTTCTGAAATTATATAATTACATAAGCAGAAGTAAGCAGGGGTTCTGGGAAATCAACTTTTATTGAAAGCAATCATCTAATTTGCATAATGCACCACTAATCAGAGCAGATATTTGTAAGGCCTTCTACGACTTGAAGATAGGCAATACTGTACATATTGTTGATGTAATAGGAAGGAGAAAACAAAATGCTCACTGAACCAAAGATGGTCATGCAGGATTGAACTTAAAATAATGGGTTATGGAAATGAAAAATAAAGAAGATAAAAAAATAAACAAAAGAAAAAAATTAAGAAGATGATCTTTGCACTGTCTCCTAGCAGCTTTCTAATGTGTCCTTTTCCCATACCTTGGTGTTCTTATGGCCTGGCCTATTTAGCTCATCGTGTGCACAAAAGTGCTACTCAAAGGTAAAACAACTAAAAATGTGTTTTGTGTGTTAATTTTTATTACAATGAAATTATCTTTAACCCCCCCCCCCCCAAAAAAAAAAAGAAAGTGAAACCCATTAAAAGGTTTGTACCTATTTAAATGTAGCTCATGAAAAAATGTGGATCCTCAAACAAGAAAGGTTGGGCATCTCTAATATACACCAAAATTCTCAACGTTGTCATATTATTTGTTTATATTATTTTAGAAGTGCAGTCATTTTCTATGTTAAAAGAGTGCTTGTATTTAATTATGGCAAGAGTTTTGTGACAGTGTCATGTCTGTTAACAATCAATCCAGTTTTCCAGTTTCATTGATTGAAAGCTGAGAGTAAAAAAAAATATACATTTCCAGATCATATATTTATGTTTTATTTTAACTTTCTGCAGGAAGTGGATGCTCTTCGTGATGCTCTTTATCCAGCAATTTTATGTAGCATAGTGGCGGAAGGTAATCTGGAAAAATTGGAAATAATGAGACAGTTTGTAAGTATTTTACATTTTGTAGATATGTCTATTGTTTTTAGAATTTTGTCAGTCACATGCACTGTAAGTTTAAATATTGAATTTATTCCTTTGATGTGTTGAAAAGGAACACTATCCTTCCTTTCAATATATCAAAATGACATATTCACAACACATAAATGCATAACAATTTTAAATGAAAACATTATCACAATAATCATAAATATTAAATAAAAATCATTTGGGTGGGCAAACAAATGGGCAGATATGCATTTCTTGAACATCTGTGGTGTGACGTCATCAGTGGCAGAAATTTTTGATTCTACGGGTACTTGATTGATGCTAAAAGTAATCTTAGTTTCTCTTTATTATTCATGATTATATCAAGCATAAGCTCAGTGTAGAATTATTACTTAGCAGGAATATCACTGATGATCTTTTAAGATACAATTGCATTAGTGAAAAAATTCTTACAACTAAGTATAAAATAAAGATTTCACTGTGACCCCCCCCCCACTCCCCCACCAAGGACTATGATAAGAGTGATATGATATTTTGACCTTGTGGTATTTGAATTCTGTCAGGAAAGGATATATTACTCTTGTGTTCAATGATTTCAGTGCTCACGTTGTTACTGACTGATCTATTTATAGAGTGATAAACCTTTTTGCCATTGATGGTTGCAATAGAAATGGAGAAAGTGTACTAAAGGTAGTTTAGTATATTTAATGGTTTGAGAATAACTAACACTTTTTCAACCACAAGGAGATTTACCAATACACTTGAGTTTAATATGATGGAGTACACATAAATTTGATTATATATTAATATAATATATTAATATGTATTAATATTATAATAGTAAATAGCTTAAACTAGTTAGTCTTTTTAAAAAAAATGTTCAAGTCTAATCAAATTGTTCTTTGTTGCACTCCTTTGTTTATATTTCTGAGTGCACTTTTTATTATTAAGAAAACTTTAAGATTATTCAACTCAATAGCAGCATGATTATCAGTGTTAAAGCAAATGGCTGCTTTAATTGTAAATGGGTAAATTCAATTACAGGGAAGATGAAATAATTTTAACAATGGAACTTTAAGAATAGATTGAGAGATAGCTTATCCTTGTTAATAGAACTTCCCATTTAGATTTTGAATATTCACTAATAAATCGTCATCATTAAAATAATTTGTTTTCATATAATTAAAAAAAATTCCTTCCCACATTTTTTTTCTAATTTTTTTTTAAAGATAACGTTTTTTTTTGCTTCAATTAATATTGATAAACCATTAATTACCATTTCCGATTATACAGATAGCTTTGAATTATTATTTAGATAATAACACTCTTTAAACATTCGGAAATTCCAAAACTTTTAACTAATTTTGCAAATGATCGATTAATGTATTGAACAGCTACTAAATTTTCACTCTTAAAGGATTCTAGAAGTGTGAAATATATTTAGAAAAAACACTACTTGTTACAAAATACCACAGATATCTATTTTTTTTTTCACAAATATGTATGTATATACAAGAGGTCTAAAACATTATTTAATGAAAACAGTATGTAACATATTGCATATGTTAAGAAAAACAACCAACAAATTCCACATTAAAAAAATACTTTTATTTACAATCTGAGAAAACAAATATATATAGAATACACATTACAATGAAACAAATATTTCATATCATTGTTTACTTTTAAGAAAATTGTGCAATTAAAACAGGAAAATTCACCAATCATATGGGAGAATTTTTAAGCAATATGAAGGAACTTAATATTGTGCAATACTATTTAAATTGAAAAGGAAAATTTTAAGATATTCCATTCATCCCAGTTGAACAATTGCTGATTTTTTTAAATAGTTTAATATGAAAGCTGTTTTTAAAATGCATCACATTAATAAAAACTGTTTCTAGGACTTTTAGATAAAAAGAAAAACTGCTTTCCCAAACTTTTTCACCCTAATGCATATTAAAACTGATTTCTTCACATAACATAGAAATTTTTATCCTTTTTGGTATCATAATAAACTTTAATAATAGAAAAAAAATTCTGAAGAAACATGAAAGCAACATCTAAATACATGTGGTCAAAAGGTTTGAACAGATTTAAAATACAACAGAAATATAAAATACAATGGTTGTTTAAAATATTGATCTGGGAAGTAGTTGAAATAAGTTAATCTCAAAACAGTATCCCCATATTAAATTTTATTAGCATAGTTTTAGTAGAATATGTAACAATTATTTCAATTTTCACCAACTCTGCAGAATGCACATTACTGTTTAAGATGTTGATATATAATAAAATACCTCTTCAAACAGCTGCTTACCACAGAGGTCTGACATGAGCCTGTAAGTTTATACGCCATAGTAGGTCTGTGAGGATGGCGGAAACACAGCAGAAAAACAACATGAACAACCATGCCTTATTTAGGGCTTGAACCCAGATTAGTAACCAAGTGAAGCCTCTTTAAATACTAAATGAATATTATTGGAATATAAAATATTAAGATAGATTTTTAACTTATATATATTCAGTCATATTTTCCTATGAAATGTTTATTTTAGAAATTACAGAGCTTTGAAATTATCTTTTCATTGACATAACATGGGATTGGGTGGTCATAATTCACAGAGTTTATATGGGGTAGTTTCATGGCAGCAAACACAGACTTTTATAACACGGAATTTAAAATATTTATGATAACCATAGTTTGAATTGTGAAATGAAAACAATACATTTGTACATACATGTAATAAGAAAAGATTTAACTTGTAAAATTTGCAGCTATATATATAATTAGTAGAATTGTAGCATCATCAGCAACTTAGAATAAATGACATTGCAAAACTTGAATTAAGTAAAAATAAAGTACTACAAACAATATATATCAACTATTGAACATTTTACTAACATTGAATAGATAGAATTAGCATCTAAAAATTTCTTATATTTTTATAGAGAGGTCAAGTTGTTTCAAATGATTCAGTATACTCCAAATGTGCAAATCAAATTGAAGTATTAAAAAAATATCTAGATGTCATTTACATAAAGGTTGATGAAGTCACAAAAATAAACTACACCAGTAGGCTCTTAATAAGATTCCTTCCCAAAGGCAAGTCGATAAAGTAACTTTAAATTTGTATGGTGTCAAAAATATACAGAACAGAAAGAAATGTTTTGGTATTTTGTAAAGAGCATATACTTAACATGTATGGAAACATATTAAAAAAAACATTATTCTAATCTTGACCTTCTGCAGAGTTTTTTAAATTTAAGTCATTAACTATTATGCATATTTCAACTGCCATATCTGGTGAAGATACTTTCAAATGCTAAGAGCAACAGGGTATATTTCCTTTATAAACAGATATCCTTACACTAAAATTTTAATATTACTTGAACTCACTATCAGTGTAAAACCAATTATTAACAAAGAACTTGGAAGAAGAAAATATGTATCAGAACCAGTACAAGGTTTCTAATAACATAGTCAATCATCTCCCTCCAAGCAGAAACTGACATCCCCAATGATACAGAAAACCTTATTTTATTGATCTGTTGACCAGGCTAGTTCATAGGCATATCAAACACCCATTGGCAATCACTATTAGAAATTTAAAAAATCCTACATTTGCAAGGCAGCAGAAGCCACAAGATATGCATATATATTAAAGAAAATCAAGGAATAAATTAACTTCCTAAATCTCCCATGGCTTTTACAAAAACCGAAGATTGACACTCAAGTTTTCTGCTTATAATGTTCTCAATTTAAAGTAATGAAGGAAAAATAATATTCAGAAAATTCTATTTGCAGTTTAATGAGTTTCAGTTGATCATTTCATCCAGAAACTGGTGGTATATGTTCCTACAGAAAATTATAAATTTCAAACCTCCACTAAGTACATGTATAACAAAAGCAATGAAATGGATTCGAAAGAAAATCATATACTGTCACATACTGCATCCAGTACTGAATAGCTGTCCAAAAAAAAAACATCCACCCCAAAGTATTTGATACATTGATAAAAAATTTTAAAGACAACCAAAAATATAATTTATCTTTAGGAGTCCAGCCATAAGAGTATAGCGGGAAGTGAAAATGTTGTGGAATTGGCAAAAGATCACTCAAAAGTAACACTGAATACAAAATTAAGAAAAAAACCTGCTGACAAGTGCAGGTAGAGATTCCCTTTGATCATAGATTTAGCCACAAAAGACATGTTAAATCAGTAAAATAAAAAGGAAATAAATCTAGTAGACCCTGTACAGTAGCAGAATATAGTTAAAGGAACTGAAAATAGCTATTGCAGCTTGCATGCAATAAAATTTCCACTAAAATATTGCAAAATGTTTGACAATAAAGTTAACCAGTTTTTATGTCTAAAAAACAATGGTTGAAACAATAGCACACCATTTCAAAGTGTTTTCCACCATTGTAGTTATTGGACTATAATTATTTAAAGGTGGGTCTATGATGTTGTGGAGACTTTTCCATTACAGTGTATCATTACTTTCCAAAAGGCTTCATGCTAACTGATGAAAATGACAACCAGCTATTTTTACCTCCCTCCAAATTTGATATTTCTTAACCTTCTTTTTAACATTAGGTACTTTAAGGTACTTACAGACTAGCCAAGTACACGAGCAGATGGACAATCCAAAGACTCGTGTAATATGAAAAATCAAAAAGCATGCTTCATAGAAGATCCATGTTCAATTACTGGCTCAAAGCCTGTGGAAATTGTTTTCCAGATATTAAAGATGAATGAAGATTAATAATTTCTTTTTTTAATTATCTTTATTTAACAGTTTAAAAGAAATTATCTGCATTGGGTGAAATTAAGACATTGGATTCAGGAGTCAATAAAATATTTACTTAAAAATATCAACCACTGATATCAAATTTGTAACATGATTGAGATTACCAAACATAAATTTTTGAATTATATTAAACCTCATAAGAGTAATTTTTAAGGTGTGAAATTAGACAATCAGCATTTTGACTTTAACACAATATCAAATTGTATAAAAATCTGAATATAATTTTTCTCAAAGTGAAAGTAATGTACACAAATTAATCCACAGTACCTCATTGATTTACTAACATTTAATCACTATCAAACTCCTTAAGTATTATGATGATAATGCGTATAGTGGAAAAATTACCTTGAGCCAGGTGAGATCCAAACACATAACCACCAGCTGTAGGGTTACTCGATGCCAGTGTTATAAAAGGAGGACAAAAGAGCTAGAAATGGAGGACATGCTTTCTTTGTGAAATAAAATAAGTTTTTTTGTACTAAGTTTTTTGCCAAGAACTAACTAACAGTTGAGTCAAAAAAGAAACAATACTCATTAAATATACTATAAAATATATGGTGCAGTGATTTTTATTCCTATTTCATAAGCAATCAAAGGTTATTTCTTCTAAAGTGCCATAATGATTAGTAACTCTGCACTGTCATAAAAGGTAAACTTTCTGTTACTTCAAACTCTGACTGAGGTAGTGGTCAGCAATGATTTCAGTTTTGGCAGGGCATACTCTTGTATGAGAAGGCTCCTATAAACCAGAAGTAGTTCCTTAATTACTGCAGTCTTTTATGTTGCAAAAAAAAAAAAACCTGCTATCCACTTTCACAGTTCCATCTATACATGGGTGGAAGTAAAAGTTTTTTCATTTTTCTAAAGCTCATACTTCTTCAATCTTACATGTAAATTGTACATATTGAGATTAGAGAGAATAGTAACTTTTACAATGTCAGTAGAGTTAATTTAGCATTCATGATTTGCATTTACAATAAATTATTTCATGGTTAACAATAAAATGTTATTATAGTCATGAGTTCAAGAAATTTAGAAAAGTACAAAAAATGAGTGCTTTAATTTTAGTTTGAAACATGTTATGAATTTACAGAAAAAGGAGGACATTTCATGCATTTTCAAAATTCTGAGAGGACATGAAGTGAAAGAGGAGGACTGTCCTTCTTTTGGGGGACATATGGTAACCCTAACCAGGAGGTCATGAGTTTCAGATCCCACTTGATTCAAATTTTTTTCCCTTCTGCCCCAATTGTCATCATGATATTTACACAGCTTAATAGCAATGAAATGCTTAGTAAAAGTATAGCATAAATGCTACCTTGAACAGTTGGTTTAACTAAAGTTTAAAGTTTCCTTTTTTTGTTTCTAGCACTTGTTACAATGTTATTGTTTTGGGCACAATAATTTTTTTAAATGTATTTTTGGATGCTTTAAGGACATGTCTTTCTGACTATGCCACTAGGTGAAACAACTAAGATAGTTGTTTCACCTAGTGGCATAGTCAGAATTTTTGAGAAGAGTGAAGTGATGAAAAAATTTTGTTAATGCAAACTGAAGAATTAATGGCTTTTTAAACTTCATGTAGTCAGGTGTAGGTCAAATCACCACTCAGGTTATGTATTCAATGATATATATATATATTTATTTTCACTGTTGGCCATTTCTTTGCCCAGTGTCTTCCTAATTAGCATTGACCTTGTGTCAGTTTGCACCTGATCTAGTGTTATGTTCACATCCCACTGTGGCCTCCATTGAGTGTTTTGACCCTCAACTGATTACTTATGTAATAAAATTAGATTCCACATTTTTTTGGCTCAAACTGCTAATATTGTCTTATGAGAAAAATAAAAATAAAGACTCTAAAGAAAAAAAGTACTGACCCTTGATAATATGGGGAGGCTAGAGTTTGAATTCATTATAAATAACCGCAATTATTTTTATATAAATGAGGAATGGTGAAATTTGTCTATTATTTTACCATTTTTTGTACATTTAAAAGTGAAATAACAAGGAGTAAACAAAAATAACAAAGTGTACAACAAGGAGTTTCTATTGCCATTAATAACCCCAATTTTAAGACTTTGCATTATCAAATTTAAATGATATTGGACAGTTCATCAGCTCAGAGAGATTGACTGCAAGAGGTACTTCAGAATCTAATTTAACAAGAACTATGTGCAGAGAACTGAAAACTTTTAATTGAAAGTGACTTTTCCAATTCTGCCAAATCAATTTATAAAAAAAGTTATCATGGATTCAAAAATGTGAATAATTAGAAGGTTATGATGAGCTTTCATTGATGAATGTGAAATGTAATAAGTCTATTTGTAATATTTGCACTAAGAATTTATTTCAATTGTGTAGTGTAATTTAAATTCACAAGTGTAAAAGCTCCCTTCCTGAATTTAAAAGTTGTTGATTGTTTCATCTCTTTCTTTCTTTAAATTGATTTTTTATACTTTTAATGAATTTTTTTTATGAAAACAAACTATTATTGTAAGAATATTTTTGAAAGTTGAAAATGTGATTAAAAATAAAACTGGGGCGGGGGTGGTGCAGTCGGTAGCGTGCCAGGCTCATAATCTGTAGTTTCCAGGTTCGAGTCCCAACTGGGTCAGCGTTGAGATTTATCTCCGCAAAAATTCCCCGCCCTGCCCATGGTCAGTAGGGGACACTGATGGGCTTGGAATGGCCATCGTCCGTCGGATGGGACGTTAAGCCGTGGCCCCGTGTGCGGGAGAGCCATACCCTGTGCACGTTAAAGAACACACTGGATGGCCTTGACGGGAGGCTACCATCTGTCTCCCAACAGCTGTTCCAGTGGGTCCCCTCCCCCCAACCTTCTCTGAGCCTTCGGGGTCCATGTGACCTGGCCATTTAGCCCATGGTGTGCAAAAAAGTGCCGCTCAGAGGTAAAACAACCCAACCCAAAAAATAAAACTGGATTTGAAATTACCTTTTTTTGGTTTACTATTAGTCTTCAAGTGTTTTACTAACAGAAAAACATTCGTTTTTTAATATCAGAGTTTACGAGATATATGATATATAATATTTTGGGCATTTTGATCCACACCTAGCTACTTATGCTGCAGAATTTTACCTTACTATTTGAGGGTTAAAAATAAAAATTTCCATTCACAGGAAGGAGGATCTAAACTTGAAAGCCTCCTTTGGCTACTCCACTGATTTCACCATATGCCCAACAAAGAAGAAAATCTGGTGAACCAGAAAATGACACAATAATTGTGTCAAAAATATTAGTTCAGCAAGTTTAGTCGTTTTTGAGCAACTTTTTTTTCTCTGTGTGAAATTCTCTTCTGTAATGTAATTTTGTTAAGAAGAACTTCTTTCATGAGAGAGAAGTGGTACTTTTTATTTGTTTCATTTTATGACACTTTTTGCAACTAAAAAGTATCACTCAGGATTAAACCAACCCAACTTTGTTGTTCCTTTTTAAAGTAAATTTGTATCTATAAATTTATCAAATTTGCTGCATTGTTTTCTTTATAAACCAATATATATTGTAAAATCATGAAATGTTTGTCAAAATTCCATTAGGGTGCATACCTATCAGCTTGTGACTATGACTATCGAACACCTCTTCATATTGCAGCATCTGAAGGGAATGTAAAAGTTGTGGAGTATCTTCTTCATCATGGGGCAAGTGTGCATATGAGAGATCGAGATCATAGAACACCACTGATGAATGCAATTGACAATGATCATCATGAAGTTATTAAGCTTCTAGTAAGAGCTGGAAGTGATCTTAATTTACCTGCAACAACAATTGGAGAGATGTTATGCAGGTACAGTATTCTTTGATTTGCATCTATTT
This sequence comes from Ryuthela nishihirai, assembly GCA_038380435.1. Taxonomy (NCBI): domain Eukaryota; kingdom Metazoa; phylum Arthropoda; class Arachnida; order Araneae; family Heptathelidae; genus Ryuthela; species Ryuthela nishihirai. The sequence goes on from JAWZYU010000027.1 coordinate 10,869,346, forward strand.
TTTTCAAAATACACTGCTCATTTTTGAAATTGTCCCACCTAGAAAGAATGGATATACTGACCTTACAATCTGCATGTGGATTTGCCTCATATATGAATGTAAACTATCTGCCTATCAAGTTGATCGATTCAGTAGAATACTCAAATTTGTCTAGAACTGCACTGACACAATCCGAAGAGGACATAAAAACAGAGGTAAACTTCAGTGAGCAAACAAAATCATGTGCAAATGACCTGTGAAGAGTGTACAGTGCCTTTAATATGCATAAGGCAATGTGATGTACAGCTGACGAAATTTGAAAGGGTTTGGATCATTGGGTTGTCGCAAACTGGATGATCAACGCATAAAGTACCATTCATGTGGGTTATGATGCCCAAATGGATGCTGTTGGCAATAGTGGGCACAAGAAGATACCCAGACACATTCTGAAGGCTCTAGTGCATCAGAATATCTGAATAGAAGGACTGATGTCAACAGAAGATAGATCTGCCAAGAGCAACTGGATTTTCAACATCATAATGCCATCCCTGTATGCACCTGTGTTGGGAGCATGATTAGAAGATGACTGTGAGAATCCTAGATGCATTTGCACTGTCTATTGACCCATCTATCTCTGTTGCCATCCCATTGTCATTTGTAATAATTGTGCAGTGGTACAGGGAGAAGGCTGCTTGGGGACAAGACTGGTATCATGCCTTCTTCAGTAATAAATCGCATTTCTCTTTGGGATTCAGTAATAGCTGTATGAATGTCTGGAGACACGCCAGGGACAGAGATAATCCAGCCTGCAATAAAGAATGTCATACCAAGCAAACACCAATAATAATGGTGTGGGGAACTATCAGTTACAATAGTCATTCATGTCTGATCATTATAGGGGCAGGGGTGACTCAGTCAGTAGTGCACCAGGCTCATAATATGCATTTCCCAGGTTTGAGCCCTACCTGGCCAGTGTTGAGATTATCTCCTCAAAACTCTTCACCCTGTCCATTGTCAATAGGGATACTGCTGTGCTTGGAAAGGCTGCCATCCATTGGATGGGATGTTAAGCTATAGTCTGTGTACAGGAGAGCCATAATACATTAAAGAACACACTGAATGGCCTTGATGGAGGGTACCATCTATCTCTCAACAGCTATCCAGTGGGTCCCCTCCACCAACCTTCTCTGAGCCCTTGGAGTCTTTGTTACTTGGCCATATAACCCAATTTGTGAAAAAAAAAAAAAAATTGCCACTCAAAGGTAAAACAATCCAACCCTGGTCATTATTATTAATAACATTGTGCTGAAACTGTTCTGGGACCAATGTTTTTCCACTTTCCGGGCCTCCATCCCAAATGCTATTTTTCAGTAGGACAATGGCTCTCATATCCTGACAGTGCCCTCTTGATATGGATATGCTTCCTTTCCTTGCATGTTTACCAAATCTGTCACCCTTCAAACATGTTTGGGATATGATGGTTCACTGATCACTCAGCAGTGATCAGTGAACATCCTATTATCATCTGATTCTCTCAGCAGTGAGCAACAAGGTGAAGAAGAAGATTTAAAAGTTGCAATTAGTGGATAAATGACAGCTTAATGGATAGAGAACTTGCCATGTAACTGAGAGGTGTGGGTTTGAATCCCACACTGGCAGAACTATTTTTTTCCACAAAAGTATTTTTTGAATTATATGTCTGCAGGTTATCTGTGTACTTATTATTGATAACAAATTATATTTGCATATTTTCCAATAAATTTCATTTTTCTGTAATTTTATTTGTCTCAATATATTAATAAAATAACAATGATGACAGATCTGGCAATAGAACTGAAGCCTCCTAGTTTCATAAAAAGTTCCATGAAAAATCTCATGTCAATTGATATTGCAGTATTTTTAGCAAATAAGATTGCTAGCAGTGACAGAAGCAATTAAACTTAGGTTCAAAGTAATTTTAGCAAAGAAGTGAATTAAAACTTTTCATGCATTTTATAAACAGCTTAAATTTTTAGAATCGAGATTCTTTTGCATATTTGAAATTCACTATTCTTCTGTGGCAAGCAGCTGCTTGAGGGGGTATTTATTTATTTATTTTTATTCTTATGGTGAATATATTCTTATGTTATATTTCTTATGGTGTGATATGAGTTATTTATGATGTTTTTTTATAGTTGTAATTTTTAATTTTATGAATATTTGTACACTTCTATAATAGTTATGACAGAAATGCATTAATCTGCAAGTTTACTTGAAACTGCATTTTTGATTTATCATATGTAAGAAGCATGAGTTAAAAAATTAAAAAAACCTACTCCCTTTGCTGAATTAGTATACTCAATGATGATATGCAAATATGAACTTCTTAAAATTCATTATACAATAAATAAAAATGGATAACTACTATTGCTTAAGCTATAAAAAAAGTACTGTTTTATATATCTCTTATTTAAGGGTGGCAAATAATATATTTCATATAGCCAGTATGGAAATGTTTTCATGTTACTAATTCAGTCATTTTTAAAAGAACTTAAAAAAACTTTGAAAGAGACTAAAGAATGAAGAAGAGTTAAAGAACTTTGAAAAAAAAAAAGATCTTGGCTTATTTTTTCTTCCAAACATCTAATCCCATTATACACCATCATAATAATTGTGTATTCTTTCAAAAAATAAAGTGTGAAAAACAAATTAAAAAATGAATATTTTGAGGAAAATGTTTGAAGAACACAGTTCTGTCATTGGCAGCCAAAAGACTGACACATGCCTACTAAAATAGTAAAACAAAATTGCCTACTGCTGGCTTGTCTCCCCAACTTCCAAACCCACACTTTGTCGCTGATCACTAGTACATGTTGTAAATTATAACTTGAACAGTTGTCTTTTTCTTTGTCATAATAATTTGTAATGGTAATTTATTATATATATATATTATTTATTATATAATAAAGTATCACATAGCTTGATATATCTATATCAGTATCTTATATAATAAAATATCATATAATAAATTAAAAAAAAAAGTAAAGAAAAAAACACTGCCACTGCTAGCATCTAATCAGATACCTTAGTATTGCAAGTCAAATAACATTGCACTGAATTGCTGGTGAAATATTTGTTAAAATGCATTAATATTCCATTATAAATTAAATGTTCAATACATTGTTTTACTTACATTTCTAAATGACTTTCCTAAACCTTCATACCTAAGTGTCCTTCCTTTGCAAATTAAAAAGTTGGCAATCCTGTTGCTACAGTCAAATGAATATTTTTGGCTAAGTAACAAGATCTTGGACTATTCTTTGCATTGGTTGAATCAGCCAATCAAGTGTTATGGGCCAGGCTGAACAATGGCAGAGGTTTTGGGCAGTGGCCAAATGGATAAATTTGTATTGTATAAATTAAAGCAAATGACATATGCTGATTCAAAAAAGTGAATACCTAAATTGCCAGCTTAATATGGCAAATGATTACAAAATGAGTATATAAATGCTGCTATGTTTTTTAGATATGACAAATAATGAATAATAATGAATACAGGTCAAAGGCAATCCACCTTGTTCTTTAACATGCCAAGGTGTCTCCTGCATATGGGGCTATGGCCTAATGCCCCATCTGATGGATGGTGTCCTTTCCTAACCCATCAATGTCTCCTTTCTGGACTGAGGGCAGGATGATAGTTACTGGTGATAAATCTCAATGCTGGCACAGTTGAAACTTGAACCTGGAGACTGCAGTTATGAGTTATTGTGTGCTACTGACTGTTCCACCCCACACCTATAAATTTGATTGAGATCTATAATTTTTCTTCTGTAGCATTTTCCCATGAAGCATTTATTTTTAAAGTTATAGAGCTTAATGTAGTTTTCCATTCACATCATGAAAGTGTTCCAATAGGGTTTATTTTATAATGGGTATTATAAATAATTCATACCCATTAAAGTTCACTTTCAATTGTCAACCGAGTTTTTTTAGCTGTCTTGAAACATGGATATTTGCAACTAGTTTTTTTATTCCTTTTAAGAATTGAAGGTGCAATTTTGTTGCCATATAAATAAACAAAATGTAAAATATAAATGTTGGCACTCCTAGGTAAGTGTCTAATGTGTCTTGTGGAAACCAACAGCTTTTGTTGCTTGTCTGCTTCAACAGAAGACCTTGTTTAATGCGACATAGAAAACATTACCTTTGGATCCATTTTCAATAGGCAAATGTGCTGTTTAAAGATGAGTCCATATTCAATCTGAACATCAATTCTCAGTTTGTGTTATGAAGAGAAAAGAAGGAACTTGTCACAACCTTCAGGAAGGCACTCTGACTATTCAGCATTACAGAGATGAGAGTTTTGCACCTTGTGTGAGATTTTTCAGTGTTTGATAATTTCCTTTTGAAAGAATTCATAGGATGGAGTGGAAAGCCACATCCTCAGACTTAAATCCAGTTGAGCATGTGTGGCATGACTTTGGGATGTGAATTTCCCCCCTCTCAAAACACTCCATAAACTCAGGTTTATTCTTGTGGAGGAGTTGGCTTTATTACCATAAGCCTTATCAGCAGTCTTGTCAACAGTATTATAATGCACTGAGTGGGTTGTATGGCTGTCAAAGTTGATCATATACCTTATTTTCCCATCTCCTAATTCCAGCACTTCCATTTTGGGAACTCGTGCTCTTGTATGCAACACTCATGCATATTATACAATCATTATTTTTCCATTTGGTATTAGTCATTTGCAATACCTTTCCATGTGATTTTTGAATGTATTTGCTGAAAACCATTTTTTTAGTTACCGTAGATATTTGACTCTAAGTCAGGAAATTTTGGATGTTTTCAAAATCAAAAAGTATGGGGTCACCTTATATATAGGTCATATCAGGTTTCTATATACAGAGCAAAATAAATGTTAATAACTGAAAACAATTTTTAAAATATTTTTTAAAATTTTGACTGGAAAAAATCCATCTTGTTTCTGTTCCTTATAGAGTGAATATGATGCATAGATTATTTCGTATCTAGTCGCTACTAATTTTTGTTGTGCAGTGTTTTGTATAGCAAATCTAGACCATCGAAACAAATTTTCCAATATTGACTTATACATGGTTCAAATATTTTCTGGCTTCCTAAGGCTGAAACAAGATTTTTACTTATTCGAAGTTTATTTGTATTTGAGTACCTATGGTATGCATGCTTTTGTTCTTTATTTAATCTTCCATATAATTTTGGGCTCCAATGTAGTTTTTTATTGTCTTATAATCACATTTTTTTTTGCATTGAATTGCTATCTCTCACCCTACTTTTTTGATAATTGTAAATTGATGAAAATTTTTATCGTAGCTCCTAACACTGAGTTGGGTTGGATTTAAGTGCTTAAATCAATAGTACCAGAGAATTTAGAAAGCTTGGGGCTAAATTGCAAAAATAAAAAACTCAAACTTATTATGTAGAAACTCCAGTCTGTTGCTTTTTTTTTTCAATTCTGAGCTAGTACATGTTTACTGAGTTACCATTAGTTTATTTATATGGTTCTACCTCTGGCTCCATGGAGAAGTGAGTGAGATAGGACACTAATAATAATACTAGGACACTTGGAGAGGAGGTACTATTATCAGATGCAGAGTGTTAATTTTCCTCAAGCTCATTGTAAATTTCTTATGAATGCCCTGCATAATTTACACTTTTTTTTTTTCTGTTCTAGTGCTGTTAAACAAAATAATATTCAGCGATTAGAATCCCTGTTTTTGGCAGGAGCAGATTTGAATGAATGTGATAGTGCACAGAGAACACCCTTACATCTTGTAAGTATTTTATCTATTTTCTGTTGAATAGTTTAATGTTAATCTTATTTAAAATTGAAAATATTTTTCATTGTCTTAGATTCAAGACCCTGAGCAATGCATTCATTTTTGTATTAATTGCAGAGTTAAAAAGTAATGATTTGGTATTGAAATGTTTAAGATGACTGAGAAATACTAACAGAACCACTATTTGGTAGATGTCAAGTTTTTACTGACCTGTAAAAATTAATAAAATTAACTTTGATATTACAGTAACAGTCTGGGGAATTTTGCACATGGTTAGAGAAATCAAAGAATCTGATAAGTGGTTTAAACTACAAGGTTAAGGTAGCTGATTTCATTTCAACATTGTTTTAATGTTCCCTCTTCTCTCCCCTCCCACCCTCCCACCTGGAGATGCCATCTTCCAAGCAAACTGTGATGAATTTGTAGCTGCCATCCCCATTCTTTTCTTAGGAATTCTCAATAGACACTGCCCTCTTTGGGGCAGTACTGACACCAATGGGAAGGTTTGGATCCTCAAGCACTAGCTCAAGGACCCATTGCTCTTCCTGTTAAATACTAGTGTCACTATATATATATATTCACTATCCTATCTACACTTTCATTTCCATTTATCTGCTGCTCCTCAATCCTACCACTCATTACATGGCAGGCTAAGGATAATTTGCATGAAAGCGATCACTTCCCCATGATAAGTAACATCTCTCATGGTGCACTGTGCCACAGATTAGTTCACACAAATAAATGTATCACCACCTTTAGCAGCCAGTCATAATTCCCTGTTACCCTCCAGCTTTCAAAATGGCAAGGTCTTTTACAGCAGTTCCCATATTTTGTATCAGACTTGCCATTTTGGTATGGAATTGTGACAGAATACTTAATTTAACTGCACAATAACACATTCATCTGAATATGATTGGTAATTGACTGCTTTCAAATAATACATTTTTTACGTCATTCACACAGAAGTTAATTAATCATTACTCTGATGCATGCCATCCAGTTGGAAATTAGCTTTATTGTTCAGACATGGTCGCAATTGTAATATTATAATTATTTGTATTTTATATTAAACTTTAAGTGATATATTGCTGTACCATTACTGGAGAAATTAACATTTATGAGAAAATATTTTGAAGTTATCAACCATCTAGTGCATGTTTATTTAGGTATGTATTAGGTATTTTTAGGTTAAAAGCATTTAGTCATAAGAATGGATAATGCTTTTCTTACCATTTAGATTTATTTATACAAGTATAACGAGGCACTGCAATATGCTAGTTATATGCTTGTAGGAGTCAAGTGCTTTCGACTGCACTCAGCAGTCATCTTCAGGGCACCATGCAGTTCCTTGGGGAAGCAGATCGTTGGTGAAAGGTTAAGATAAGCAAAAGTAATGCCTTTTTCTTGAAGATATTATTACTGACGAGAGTCCTGCAGCAGAAAGAAATTTTAGCTTGCAATTAGTGATGCAAGGAGGAAGTGGTATGTTAAAGTTGCAGCATCTGTCTCTGAAGGCGAAAATTTATAAGGTTCCACATAAAGTAACTTGAGTTTTGGAGTGGGGAAGAGACAATGAATGCAGAGTTCAACTGGGGGACTACCTTGCCATCAAGGAAGATTTCAGCTAAGGTGGTTCATGGAATTTTGTTTTCAATGTCGCATTTATGCTAGTCCATCCTTTGTTTTAGGGTGCATGTAGTAGAGCCAATATAGAAAGAGGGGGTATCTGCAGGTGAAATGGGGGTTAGGGGAATGAAGTGGATTCTGCCTTTGTCAGCTTGGTTAGTGGAGTCTCTGTCATGCTTAAGAATTTAAAATAGATTTGGTGATGTTTTGAAAGGAACTTTTAGGTTAAATGGTTGTAGGAGATTGCTAACAAGGGATGCAATAGTACAGAAGGTAATGGAGGGGTTGAAGTTATGGTGTGATTGAAGGGATGGTGGTGGGTGATTGTGAAATTTATGCTTAGCTTTGTGAAGGTCGAGGTTATGCAGGACAACGTCGGCAAGCAGGCCTGAAAGAGAAGATCCTACAAGGCATCCGGTAAGCTGCTTATACAGGGTTGAGTTATGTTTAAAATAATTATTATCAATGACAAGGTTGAGCAATTTGGAAATTTCGTTAGTTTGGACTTGGTTAAGCTTTCCAGAATTAATCAGTGTTTGGATCAAAATTGTTTTTGCTGGGTTGACTGGAGTGGTAGATACAGGGAGACAACATCAAAGGAAAGCAGTTTGGCATGATCGAGGATGTCTTTTAAATTTCGAATTTTCGAGTGAAAGTCTGTGGTTGAGGAGGTGGTTATGTGGTCTGGAGGGGAAAAAGGGTTGAAAAAATTTTAATAATCATTTTTCGAGGTTGAATATAGGTGCACAATATTTTGATATGAGGGGCCAGAAGGGTTGTGAGGGTTTGTGCATTTTGATTTTAACAGAAATGGATGGGGTCGTGGGTAAAGTGGTATAAAATGAAATTTTTGCAGATTGTCTGGAATAAAGGTATTGTTCTTGAATGCTCTGACTTTTTGGGAAAGGCTGCAGGTGGGATCTCTCTACAGCACTTTAACATTCAATTCAGCTATGGTTTGTCCCATTTTTGCCTCAAAGATTGGGGTATTGGGGATAGCAAGTCATGCAGATTTGTCAGCAGAAAGTATTCGGATGGAGAGATCTTTTTTTAATATTAATAAGGAGCTTGGATGCCTGGTTTATGCCAGGCGATTGTAATGTTTGATGGAGTGACCTAAATAGCTGAAACTGTAGCTTATCTTTCTCAAGCTTGTGTACCTGATTGACTATACCTTCCAATTCTGTGATGATTTCTTGGGTGTGGCATTTCCATTGGGGAAAAATAAATTTAGGTTCTAGTTCTAAGAGGTTGGTTTCTTCAGTTGTAAATTTGCAGGACGAAAGGTCTAAAAAAGGCACTGAAAGTTTCGCTGGAGGTTTACTGGTTTGGGTATATTTCAATTTAAATTGATTTAGTTTCTTTTCATGTCTTATAGTTAGAGTTTCAAATCTTTCATTTTTTTTGGTGAATCCAGAGTAGGAGCTCATATAGCATGGAGGCAGGAATGGCTTTAGGTAACTGTCGGTGTGCCTCCCTGAAGATGACTGCCGAGTGCAGTCGAAAGTGCTCAGTTCTTACATGCATGTAACTAGCACATTGCAGTGCCTCATTCATACATGTGTAAATAAATCTAAATGTAAAATAAAAAAAGTATTATACATTCTTATGAGTTAATAATGATGCCTGAAATCATTTATTTATTTGCCACTACTCTCTACAGTTGTTAGTATGCTTGCATTGACATGAACCTGCGAAACCCTTAAATTCAAATTATTTCTGGCTTGACAACTGCTGCATTTAAATTTCTTATTAAATGTAGGTCCTTCACCTGATTCCAAATTTTATAAGAATTAAGTTCAGTACCAAAACTGTCGCAGAGCAAAGGATCATCCACACTGCTGAAATGAAATTACTGCGAGCATCTATTTGGAAAGCACATCACAACATTTGCATACATTAAATACAAACCTATGAACTGCACCTGCAGTTGGTTAAAACCATTTCTACCTCCACACTGTATGAGCTCCTACTGTGGATTCACCAAAAAACTGAAAGATTTGAAACTTTTAAACTATAAGGCATGAAAAGAAGCTAAATCAGCTTAAATTGAAATATACCCAAACCACTTCAGCAAGCTGCCTTTTTTAGTCCTTTCGTCCTGCAAATTTAAATCTGAAGAAACCAACCTCTTAGAACTAGGACCTAAATTTATTTTTCCCCAATGGAAATGCCACACCCAAGAAATCATCACAGAATTGGAAGGTATAGTCAACCAGGTACACGAGCTTGAGAAAGATAAGCTACAGTTTCAGCTATTTAGGTCACTCCATCAAACATTACAATCGCCTGGCATAAACCAGGCATCCAAGCTCCTTATTAATATTAAAAAAAGATCCCTCCATCTGAATACTTTCTGCTGACAAATCTGCATGACTTGCTATCCCCAATACCCCAATCTTTGAGGCAAAAATGGGACAAACCATAGCTGAATTGAATGTTAAAGTGCTGTAGAGAGATCCCACCTGCAGCCTTTCCCAAAAAGTCAGAGCATTCAAGAACAATACCTTTATTCCAGACAATCTGCAAAAATTTCATTTTACACCCTTTACTCACGGCCCCACGTGTGCTGTATATGTTTTATATCATAGTTTGTTGTCTGTTACATATACTGCTGTTTGTTACAACAATGAATGTTTGTCATTTCCATTCCAATTATTAAAATTTTCCAGGAGTTGCTGGTGGGGTGGACTGGCTATAAGGTTCACTGGGCTTTGCCTGGTGGACCGCTGTCCCATAAGGGCCAGTCGGCCAACTGATTGAGAAAAATACACTTACCAAAAGTTAAAAGTAGCACGAACAGAAAGAAAAACTGCTGACAGGTATCTTCTATGTGATTTTTAAAAATGCATACAGTTTCACTCTAATCCAATGTAAACACTGTATGCAATTTTTCAATACAGTTCTGCACTACTTCAATGCAACTGTATAAAATAACAAATATATTTCAAATATTAATATCTGTCATTTTAGAAATATTTGTGTATATTAGCACATTGCCCACCAAAATTTAATGGGATGGAAATGAATTTCAAACTCAAAATCAGGTTCTATTATAGTTAGAGATGAAATTTTGTGTAAAATAGTTTCTAACAAAACATGTGTTTTTAAACAATATGGGAAAAAATAGTTGAAGAGTATAAAATGAATAGGATGGGGTAGGTGTTTCTGTGGAGCCAGTTGTGTCGGTGCCTAATAGAAAAACATTCTCAGTCCACCCCTGGTTATGGGTGTACCCATTGCCCCTTCCCCCTCACCTACAGATGCCACCCTGGAGCTTACTACAATTTGCATTTTAGCACTTTTGATGATATAAAGCTTTTTTGTTACATTTTCTGGATTCTTTAAGGTTTTTTATTGTTTTTTATTGTTTCTTCCTCACACTCCTTAAAAATTTAATCACTATCAAATATAACACAGTTCATTCATTTCCATTATAGCATCTTAAGATAGAATTAAACGGTATAACATATATGCATAAAAATTAACTATCATTGCAGAATGTCAGTGACATTCCTACTAAATAATAATCCTGCAGCTGTAAATAAAAATTTCAAATTTTTTACTGTATAATGGCCAAGTTTTTCTTTCTTAAATTTTTGTGTGAGAACATCAAAAGTAATCTTGATTTAACATTACATTCCAGCTACCCATGGAGAGAAAATGGTTATAGGATGATTAAAGTTTTTAAATGGTTGTGTGAGTTAAGGCCAGCACTATCAAACAGAAACAGGTTCCAAATTGCAAGCACTGAGCAAAGATCTGTTCCCCCTTAGTTGCAATCTTAAGATGCCATGCCTAAATAAGTTTTTTTTTGAAACCAGTAAGGCAAGTACACAATTAAAAGGACCTTCTTGCTCAGAAATTAATTAAAAATAACTTAAAATTCTCTGTCATTGAGCAGTAAAATTTTAAAGTTTATTGTTCAAACTATTTGTATGTTAAAAGTTTTTAAGAGAAAAAACTCAAAAGCTTTTCGGAACAAGGGCAGCATTCCATCTTCAGTGAAGTGACGCTATGTGGTGACATTAGGGCTATTTAGACAAAGAGCTTCTTTCCACATGTGGAATAGGCCTAACTGATCCAGAAACTTCTACTTTTGTTCCATTTTTTATATATAATAGATTCTTTGATTCACAAAATGAAATCAAATGAGGGTATGGTGCCATCCCCATGAAGCCATGGATCCTACATGTCAGGTCAGAACAGTACAAGCTGCTGGTGGTTCAGTAATGGCCTGGGGTGTCTTCTGTTGGATGTCTGTGGGACCTTTGGTACATGTACCGACTACTCTCTATGCATCCCAGTACATAAGCACTCATGGCTGACCATTTACACCCATTTATGGTCATCATGCATCCCAATGAAGATGGCATCTACCAGCAAGACAACTGTTCATCTCACAGGTCCAGGTTGGCTACTGCATGGTTGCAGGATCATTCTGCTGACTTTGAAATAATTAATTGGCCACCTAGAAGCCCAGATTTAAATCCTATTGAAAATCTTTGGGACATTGTTGAGCAGAGTGTTCAGGGCCGTGTCCCATCAGCAACAACCTTGAGAGAATTGTGGACAGCTCTGGAGGATGCATGGGTCGCCATACCTGTGGAACATTTACACAAGCTTGTGGAATTTTTGCCTCATCGTGTGTCAGCTGCTATCAGGGCCAGAGGGGATCCAACATGTTACTAGGTTGCTATCCCTAATTCAATGGCACTTCAGTGTACTAAGCCCCATTAAATTGGTTTCTGTGTGTCAAAAGTAACATAGAAGAGTAGATTAATAGACCTAACTGATCCAGAAACTTCTATTTTTGTTCCCTTTTTTTATATATAATAGATTCTTTGATTCACAAGATGAAATCAAATGGCGTGACAATGAAGAAAAATAGATCAATTTTACAGATGCACAATATGGGCATTGGAGGTAATAAGACCAATACAGTATTTTTTGCTCAATAAATAATGCATTTCATTAAGTCCTTGAGCTCATTCTTTGATTACATTCTATTAGAGAAGAGAATATCTGTTTTGAAAGGTTGATGATATGCACCATGAAAAGGTGGGGTCATACTTTAGATAATATACTTGATGATTATTCTTTTTCATCTTAGGGAAATAGTGTACAGCTTGCCTTAGAGTGTATGTCCTTCTACATTTATAGATCTATAGTGTTAAATAATATTCTTAAATTTTAATACATTTATTTAGGTTTAACTTTTTCAAATATTAGAGAACAATAATAAAAAGAGCTAGTAGTTAAGTAATATTTATGATACTTGTGGAATTAATAATATATTTTTGGATTGATACAGGCCATTGAAATGGATAGTGAAGACTGTTTGCAATATTTAACTGCACACAAAGTTCAGGTGAACTGCAAAGATATTTATGGTCATACTGCTTCTGATGCAGCAAGAATTTTAAAAAGAGAAAAATTGTTCCAGATACTTGAAAAATATCAAGCAGATTACAATTTGGAAGAAAGTAAAACATTATGTCTGGATAAATAATCTAAATATGTTTATTTTAGAATATTTAATATAGTACAATCTCGGTAATGTGAAGTAATTCATACATAGTTAAGTTCAGATTATTAGGTATTAAATAATAAAATGAGGATAAATCTTTTTTCTTTTTCCATTTTATGTTATTGAAAATATTTAGCCTTTTCACACACAGTTTCTTCTGATATAGATGTATTTCTCATTTTTGAACAGACTACAAACACTAGTAGTGATTCTCAGTTAAGTTTGCAGAGGGTCAAAGCAGCATGTCGAGTTAAATAAAATACTGTAGTATAAAATAAATAAATAAATACCCCCTCAAGCAGCTGCTTGCCACAGAGGTCTGACAGGAGCCTGTCAGTTTATATGCCATAGTAGAAGGTCTGAGAGGATGGCAGGACCTCAGCAGAAAAATGACACATACACAGTGCAAAGTCTATCAATTAAAACACAGATATATTTCATTATTACACTGTCTTTAGCCAATATTTTTGTGAATTCTCCAGATATCATCAATGATGCAAAGTCTACATTCATGATTTAAAACAATGCAAAGGAATAGAAAGTTTTAAAAAATATTAAAGCAGTAAAATGTTTTGCACTAAGACACTTAAACAAGACCTGGCAAAGTATCTTCTTCATCTCTGCTGTGATGTTTGTCTCTGCTATGACTGTTGCTTGTGAATTTTTTGATAAAGCTGAACTGCCCCAGTGATTCCCTGTACAAGATGTCACACAAAAAATTTTAAGTACCCTGCCATCAACTAATTTCAAAATCAGAATCTCGGTTTTAAGACTCTGGCTGCTGCTAATATAGTCAGAGGTTATATCATTGTTGTGGTACCACCTAGTTGCTGCACTGATGGTACTACAGTTGTTGATTCCACTTGATTAGATAGGTATGGGAGCTCTAGTTCTATTGTGTTATCTGTGTTGGCTTCCAATTTTTTTTTTCATCTTGATTAATTAATAGCCCCCCCCCCCCCATGGTAGCAGTCTAATCATGAATAAATTGTAAATCCCATCTAACTATACATATCAGGCCATGAATAAACTAGAAATCATATTCTTGTTTCTTCAATAAAATAAGTGTGTGTAAGTATTCAACTTGAAAGAAATTAGCAAATTTTGTGCAAAATGCAAACACACAGTGTTTCAATTCTAAAAAATAGATCGTTTGAACTCAGAATGCCAGTAAGTTCAAAGTGAATGTCTCTTTTATTGAAATCAGGCACGAGACATGTCACATTTTCAGAAAATTTGTCTACTACAGTCAGTACAAAAGAGGATTTTGATAAATACCTGAAGTAACTTAGGTAATGAATCTGAAAACCTTAACTGGAAATAATAGCTTATTAAAGAAGTTTGAACTTTCCAGAGATTAAGAAGACCTTTCTTTATTTGGAATGTTATCTTTAATCTTCGCTGTTCACTTAATAAAAAAGAATGGAGCATTTCTGGGCTGTACGATTCCCATTTTGGAATGGTTTTAAGCAGCAGCCTGTGTTGGGTTAATAAAATTTTTTTGAATTTTTGGGTTCTAATTCTAGTTTTTATACAATTTCTCTAAACTACTTTTATTTTGAACATTTTTTGTTTCCCTTTAAAGTATAATATCCATATGTTATGAAAATAATAATACAAATCAGATACTGAAAAAAGCTAATGTATTCACATCTCCAAAAAGCTCATGAATAAAATCACAGTCCCCTGTGACAGTGCTGATTATTTTTTCCCCTCTGTATCTCTCTCAAATGCAGTACAAATATTATAGGTGAGCAAAGTTTTGGATTACACCTGTGAGCCATAAGTCTGTTATCCACATATGATAGGGTGTTCCATGTTTCCATTTTTACATTACAGCATAATTAGAGTTGTAGTCTAGACATGCTTCTGGTGGAATTGTTATATGGGGGGGGAGTAAAGTCTGATATACATTCCCACCCCATCTTAAGTTGGCTGTGATCATTACCCAGTTTTGTTTTAATAAAATCATATCATAAAATTCTGGGCACTAGAGCCCAATGATATTTCACTCTTCCCTGCTGGAATCTTATCGTATATTGAATTGTTATTACTGAATCTAAATCTTAACTTCAATAAATGTTAGTTATTATATTTTTGAGAATAATACTTATGTGTATAGTTGGAGTTTACATAATTTTCACAATTAACAACATGCTTACATTAGTCGGTGTGGCTGAAAACATCGCAGCTTTGGCTCTCTGAGAGCAGACTAGCATATAAGGGCTTACTCACTCTCACTTTCTCAGCACCTTTTCTGACTTTCTTCGCTTGTCTTTAAAAACTCTTACTGGTGCAGTTCCAAGCCTTTTCTCTTTCCCTCTCTCTCCTTCCAGATGAGACCCTTTGTGAATGGGCTGTGAGGTTCCTCCGGACCCTCGCAGCCCATTCACAAAGGGTGTCATCTGCTCCCTTCATTGGTCAGTATCAACAAATCAGAAGGAGCAAATGTAATTTCTTCAGTGTTGCACTCTCTACCATATGGGTCGTTCCTTTCCCAAGGACACTCTGATGCCATGGTCCTGATTGCCTCCCTGGGGATGCATCTGATGTAGGAGTGCCTTGCACAAAACGAGGCACAAGGGAAGTTGCAGTCTCTGGAGATGTCATCAGTGCTTGCATGAATACAGGACAGCAGATGTGGATGTAAATTCTGGTGCCAGCCAGTCAGAACCCAACAGAAATGGCTCGCTAGTCTTTGGTCTCTGTGCCGCCAATGCTTCACAAATATCAATTCAGCATTTTTGATCTCATTCTGCATATATATGAAAATCTACACAGAACAGAATTACCAATAGTAATATTCCAGAACAATAGTCTGATATGCATAATTGCTTTAAATTAAATTACTATGGTAAATTAATTATATATTGTAGCATTTATCTGGTTTTGTACAAATTTTCAAAGTCTCTTTTAAGAATAAAACAATATAAACATACTGCCCAGAATGTCATTTAACAGTGGTTGCCATTGAGAGCAAGAACATTTTCATTGCTTTCATCAAATCAAACTCTGATTATCTAGCAGTCGTGAGAATGCATTGTGTTAATGAATCTTATGGATTAATTATTACAGCAGTTCTTCTTAACAGTTGGGGAAAGAGTTCTGATTCCTTTCAAATTACAGTAAACTGGTGGCCTTTGCTTCTCTTATTATACTTACACTATTATATAATGAGGAAATTCAGTGATTGTCATACAAAATTGTTATGTATTGATGCTAAAACTTATCAGAATATTGTGACTGTTATTACTATTAGACATATTACATTTTACATATACATATTTATAAAGAGTTTGTTTTATCAAGACTGTACCTAAGTAATAGAAGAAGTTTAGGTAGAACTCTACCTAAACAATAAGAGCCAAGCCAACCAAATTTGTTATGTACAGGTGCTGGGCAGATAAATTTAAACAGTTCCGTGTTATTTTCAATATGATTTTTAATGAAAAATATGTCTAAAGATCTCAATCAAATCTATCAAACAATATTTGTTCAGTATTCAAAGAGTTATGAAGGCTGGAATGTTTAATAGGCTACAAAATATTGACCCCAAAATTTAATTAAAACAGGTTAAGATTCAAAGTTTGATCATAGTTGACTGTAGTTAAATACTGGATGCATTACACCTATCACTGATCTCTTAACCTGTTTTAATTAAATGAAGGGGTCAATTTTTTGTAGCCTGTTAAATATTTCAGCATTCATAACTCTGAATATTGAACAAATATTGTTTAAAATCGAGATTTAGATAGATTTGATTGAGATCTTTCAGTTATCTTTAGATATACTTTTCATCAAAAATCGTATTGAAGAAGTCTTTGAACTATGCGATTTTCTAT
Source organism: Ryuthela nishihirai (assembly GCA_038380435.1). NCBI lineage: Eukaryota > Metazoa > Arthropoda > Arachnida > Araneae > Heptathelidae > Ryuthela > Ryuthela nishihirai. The sequence goes on from JAWZYU010000027.1 coordinate 10,886,121, forward strand.
TGAGAAAACAAGGGACTGTTTCCGTTTACTTGTCCAGTAGTACCTGTAACTTCCTCTTATCATACTGTAAAGCAATGTAAAGGTTTGGTAGAAAAAATTATGGGGAGGAGGGAGATTGGCTGGATTGAACCAGAAAACCTTTCAGATATTTTATCTACTATATATTTTTGAAAGGGATCATAATTTATCAATCAATAATTTTTATTAATGCAAACTTTTTGTCTTTAATCCTTTTGGTAAAAATCCTTACAGTAAAAAATATATGCTTGAAAATTTTATTTCCTTTGTATCAAATGCTAAATTTCTTAATACTATATAGTTTTGCAGCATTCTCTCACTTTTTATTTATCTTCTTGAAGTGATAGGTTTTTTTTTCCTTTTTTGACCTGCAATACAATTATGACAAACCCAGAATACATTATAATTTCAAATTAGTGTGATTGTAAAACTGATTAATTTTGCCACTATAGATTTTTCAGATACTGTCAAGTTCAGCCCTGTGCATCATGTGAAACCTCTGAGGTGGAGGAAATAATAACTAACTGTACACAACTTAGTTTAAGAAAGGAAACTTAAACTTATTAAACTAAAGAAATTATGTTTCTGGAATCTTAACGGCACTAGAATAATTTTTATTGTAGCAAGGGTTAATATACTTGTCGCTCACAACATATTTTACAGGTGAAACAATATACCAGTCACTTACAATTTGAAGGATATTAAAACACTCAGGTCTACTGTTATCATCATATTCTTAACAAGATACCTGAAAGGAGTTAGAATCAAGTAAAAATAGAAAAATTCTAGTGTTTTTATCATTGGAAGTTCATATTACCGAGAGCGTGCCCTAATCCCTGTTTTGTTGCCTTAAACTTCCTGTCAGCATTTAAAGCATTTAGTAGTGCATAATTAACTTGTTTTGTGAATTATATTCCAATGAATTTACTCTTTTGGTATTTGAAATTGTATTATATTGCGTACATTAGATAATGCTTTATAACATAATTTTTTTTACTGTTGTGTATATGTATATAACATTAACATCAGGACCAAATTTTGGCAGTCATTGTGACATCCCCTTAAAATTAATATCTAATATTATACTATCGTTTTTTAAACTGTTAAAGGTTTCCCTTAATCCCAATGCAGTGACACTTGTTGCCCTTTGCCATATTTTGGTCCTGGCTAACATATGTAAATAAGTTAGGGCTAACTGTTATTCTTAGTGTATATTCAGTAAAATTGTTAAACTGTTTAAGCGCCAATATTTATAGTTTTTTACCTTAAATTATTGTTTTTCAATTTTTTGATTAGCTAAAAGCCATATCTCTCATAGACAGCATTTTTTAGTAATATGTTTATACTTGATTTTTTTTTGTTTTGTCTCCTTTTTTCATTTCAAAATAAAACTTATTACTCAAAAATAGGTTATTTTATTTATTGCAATTAAATAACTGTTTCCAAACTGTGATAAAAATAGCAAAACGATTACCAAAACAAATCAAAATTTGCCCTTAAAACTAGAACTGCAATCTGAAATTGTTGCAATAAAGAATTAATCATCAGGATTTGCCATGCAACACTTGTTTGTTTCAAGGGTATTTTTCTTTAGATCTCAGTATTATGAAGCTTAGCCATTCCTGGCATATAGTGTTTTATTCAGTGGTGGGATTTAGAAATTTTAGCAACCAGTTTTCTCTCATCTTACCGCCCTTTCATAGTAAAAAATAAAAACCAAAAGTATTTTATTGAAATTGTAATTTGGACAATAATCATCCGTGGAATGGCGCGAACAATAATTGCGACCCAGAACGTGAATAGCAGCCTATCCGAAAGAATTAAGAACCGGTTCGACGAACTTGGAAATTCTAGGAACAGGTTCGCACAAACCGGTGGGAACGTCTGAATCCCACCACTGGTTTTATTGAATTTTGAAGCAGTGTATTTTGTTTTAGTGATTTTTACGAGGAATCCTGCTTATTTAAATATATCTTGTTGTTAGAGATAGAAGTTATTCTTCAGACTCATAATTTCCCGTGATTGCAAAACCAGGATTTTAAAGATGGAGTATTTAAAATGTTTAATTTGAAAAGTATGAAATGTTCTATTTCAAAATCTTACATTTCAATTGTTTTAAATATAGAACATAGGATAAATTTATTGGAAAAGTTGCATATGAATATACAAATAAAAAATGAAGCTGAAATTTTTGTTTTGTATTGATTTTCATTACTTTTTCATTTATCTTGATTCACCTCTGTACAATGCATTATATCTCGTAGAGTTAGAAACTCATAACATCCTCGGAACAGAATAACAGCCATGTCCCACAATGTGTCTGTTGAGGGGGAGAGACAGTCAAGCCACAGCCTTGACCCTGGAGAGTCGTACAAATCCTTAGTCTGAACAGGAAGTAGGTTGTTGCTTTACAGATTCTGCATGACAAAATATTAAAATTATAGAAGTGGCGAAGCGTCCATAGAAGCAAGGGAAGCAATAGTTCCCTTAGAATTCTCATAAAAAATAATTATAAATTAAATATATAAATGTTTTAACTTAAAAGTTTTTTTTACTTTAATAAGTTTTTTGTAACAAAAATTGTACATTTATATAATATTCAGTGGTGCAAGTAGGCCGGTACACGCCCCTACACCGTACCGGCAAGCTGTTTAAAAACCTCATATTTCAGGTGCCATTTCTGCCGATTGGGAGTGCCAAGGGGGGGGGGGGATAGTGCATTCTCTCTTTAATCGATAAACAAGCATATTGAGTATTTTGCTGTGCCCATACATTGCTGTTTTGAGCCAAACCGGGCTCCAAACACCAAGTTAATTTCGCGACAAGTGCGTTCTGTACTTTCCTCACAGAAGTTCGGCTCCCGTTTGAGCAACAGCAAATTGCAGGCTTCGTAATTTTTTTGATGAAGCCTGAAATTTTTTCAGTGCATTCATAAAAGAGGCCATGTTTTTATTGAATAAAAAGTGTTGCTTTAATAACTACTCCGAAACATCATCATCCTCAAGCCATGGGCTACGGAGGTCCAACCAGACCGTGCAGTTTAATTCTCCAAGCATATCTGTCCTGAGCTACATCTGCTGCATCTGGCCACTGCACACCAATTTTAACAAGTCCTGTTTGCCATTGTCTGACCACCGCATCCTAGGTCTCCTCCTCCTGAGGCCTCTAGGCACACTGTTCATAACCCTATTCGCCAATCTATAATTATCCATACAGGCAACATGGCCAAACCAGCGGAGTCTCTCTCTGCACAATATGCTGCTTAAAGGAGGTTGCAGACTCCTTTGCCTAACCTCATCATTAGTTGCAAAGTTAAACCACCTACTACCCAAGATACTACCTAAGCATCTAGTTTCCTGCTGTTTACACAGCGTCCAAGTTTCACTACCATAACTAACCCTAGAAAGAACCAAATTACTATACAGTCTAATTTTAGTCGTTAGGTGTATACGCCCATTTCTCCACAATCTCCGAAACAAAGAACTAAAACGGAAATGAAAGTGTGGATGAAATTCGGACTTTAAAAGAGGACAATTTTTTTGATATTGGTTTGTAACAGCCTTCGCTAACCTTAATGTGGTACATGAAAAAAGAAACTCAAATGGTTCCTTATGTTCAGTATGACCCGAATTGTACAACAAAGGGGAAGAAAATAAGTAAAACAAAAACATTTCGTTTCATTGTTAAGAGTTTTATATTTACTTCACCTATACTTACCTTCATCTATACCTTGTACTTACCTTTTTGGGTGGGGGTGGCTCAGTCGGTACCACACCAGGCTCGTAATCTGCAGTTTCCCAGGTTTGAGTCCCAGCTACATCTGCAAAACATCCCACCCTTCCCACGGTCAATAGTTAATACCGATGGACTGGAAAGGCTGCTGTCCATCGGATGGGGGGGGGGGGGGGGGGGGCTCAGTCGGTAGCGCGCCAGGCTCGTAATCTGTAGTTCCAAGGTTCGAGTCCCAGCTGGGTCAGCGTTGAGATTTATCCGCAAAATTTCCCGCCTTGCCCACGGTCAGTAGGGGACACCGATGGGCTTGGAAAGGCCGCCGTCTGTCGGATGGGACGTTAAGCCGTGGTCCGTGTGCTGGAGAGCCAAACCCTGTGCACGTTAAAGAACACGCTGGAGGGCCTTGACGGGAGACTACCATCTGTCTCCCAACAGCTGTTTCAGTGGATCCCCTCCCCCAACCTTCTCGGAGCCTTCGGGGTCCATGTGACCTGGCCATTTAGCCCATGGTGTGCAAAAAAGTGCCGCTCAGAGGTAAAACAACCCAACCCTTGTGTGGGAGAGCCATACCCTGTGCACGTTAAAGAAAACATTGGATGGCCTTGACGGGGAGTTACCATCTGTCTCCCAACAGCTGTTCTAGTGGGTCCACTCTCTCAATCTTCCCTGAGCCTTCGGGGTCTTACATGGTCATTTAGCCAATTGTGTGCAAAAAAAGTGCTGCTCAGAGGTAAAACAACCCACTATACCTTTTTTATTTGAAATTGTTCAAATGACTTTTAAAGATTATTTGATGATTATTCACACTTTGCGCAGATGCTAATTCAATTATTGCAACATATAAACATGTTATGCTGAAACCACTTTGTTTTATATTGTCAAAAGAACCCCTGACCTCGGTCAGAAAGAGGACACTGATGGACTTCTAAAGGCTGCCTTTGGAGAGTCATAAAACCGTGGTTCAGTGTTTAGGAGAGCTGTACACTACACACTAAGAGAACACGTTGGATGTCGTTAACGAGTGACTACTATATGTTTTCTGACCGCTATCCAGTAGTCCTTTCCCCCAACCTTTGAGTCCTTGTGACCTGGCCATTTTGCTCCACTGTGTGCAAAAAAGTGCCACTCAGAGGTAAACACAAAGATCACATGAATGTGGACATAAATAACCAGCTTCTTTTTTCGATTGAAAGTTGTAGAAGAGATGGATTTTCGACAAAACTATAAATTATAATTAAATGTTTATTTTTCTGGGAGTTTGAGAAATAATTTTCAGAACTTTTTTTTGCATTGTTAGGGGAGAGAAGTGGTTAGTGTGCTTGGTTACCGATTGGATGATTTCCTTGTTTAGTTCTGCTGAAGTTTCCTTCCTCACAGACTTTCTTTATGCCATATTATATTGACAAGGCCCTGTCAGACTACTGTGGCAAGCAGCTGCCTTAAAGATGATTTGTTACCTTTATAGGACAGAGACAAATTACATATAGTTAGCCCACAAATTGATATACTATCTGATCAAAGGTATCTGGACACCCCTTATGAGTACTGGCTTTGCTTTCCACCTTGCTTTTAATGGCTTTTATAAGACTTTGCAGTGACTTGGACTGTGACTTTCGCAGTGACGAAGTACTTATATTAGTGAGAAATTTTGCATATATTGGCGTGTTTAACGGTACTTAAACCTTACGATTCATAATAATATGGCCAATCAGTGTCATTTTTTTAAAAAGTGCATTTGGATTGTTGCAATGGGTAAATGGCAAGGTCACAAGGCCCTCGAGGAAAACGGTTGGGGGTAGGGAACCCACTGGACAGCTATTGGGAGATAGATGATAGGCTCCCGTGAAGCCCATCCAGCGTGTTCTTTAATGTGCACAGGGTATGGCTCTCCCGCACAGAAATCCAAGGCTTGACTTCCCATCCAACAGACGGCGACCCTTCCAAGCCCATTGTTGTCCCCTACTGACCGAGGGCAGGGCGGGGAGTTTTGTGGCGATAAATCTCAACGCTGGTTCAGCTGGGACTCGAACATGGGAACGGCAGATTACGAGCCTGGCACGCTACCGACTGAGCCATCCCGTCCCCATACATTTGGATAAAGACACATTGAAAAAACAGAACAAGAAACAGCAATTTACTTTTTGTGAAAGAAGCGATCTTTTTTACTGACAAAGGAAATAGTTTTAAAAAAGTTTAAAGAAAAGTTTAAAATTCTTCTGAGGAAATTTTTGTTTAATTATTGATGGTCTAACGATTATAACGCTTGGCATGTTTCTGGATGAAGACTCATCTCCACACCTATTTGGAACCGCCTCTAGCTCCTTCCTGTTCTTCGTCTGTTACACTTTCCTTTCTTTCCCTTAACAACTCTTCTCCACACAACACATTAACACTTCTCTTCCATGGAATCCTGCCATTAATCACAGGCACTCCCATAAACTCACTTGAACCCAGTCCCTCTTGGCCCAAACATTAAAATCACACTCTTCACCCTCACTGTGCATATGTCCTTTTTTTTAAGGGGGAATAAAAGAAAAGTTAAATAAACAAAAAAAAATAATTTATGACAATAAACAAAATCAAACCAAAAATAAAATGATATATACAAAAAAAAGGTATAACTTACAAAAAATTTATTAAAACAAAAAAATAGAAAAATATGAAAAGATATTAATGAAAATACCTTAAAAAATAATAATTAAAATACTCCAAAAATCAATAAAATACTTATAACAACATGAGAAAAAAATATGAAAAGACATAATTGATAATACTTAAAAAATATATAAATGAAAAACAATTATAAAATACTTTACAAAAAATATAAATAACTATAATAAAAATTAATAAAAATAAAATTAAAACAACACTATCTAGTACGAGAGGAAAATATATATATATAAATTAAAAAAAAAACATGCATTTATAAAAATAGAAAAACTTAGAACACTGAAATCTGTGTTATTAAACTAGTAAATCAAACATTTAAACTCAAACTTAAATGCAGAGACTCATGGAAAAATATGTATAACAAAACAGGAATAACCATCTCCTTATTTTTTCTCTCAATCCTCAAAATACTTATACCACTTATAACACCTCACTCTAGACAGCCACCACATAATAATAAATAACTCCCGAACACCAACATATACACTCAAAACACACATGGGCGAACATTAATCCAAAATAATTAAAAAAAAAAATCTGGATAAACTTATTCAACCTTTTCGAACTAATATAATGTTCACATCAAAATTTTGTATTGAGAAAGCCTGAAGAAGGAAATCTCATTGGAATGTAACGTGTAACAAACAAACAATATTTGGAACAGGAAGTGCGCGCTGGTCTAAGTTAAGCCACTGCTTTTAGGGTGTTCGGAAACAATCTTTTTTTATCGTACATATCAATTCACTCGATGAAACGATGATCGTGTCTTTTAGAAAGAAGTTTCTTGTAGACTCCGATACGGCGGTTTGCTTTCTTCGGTAATCAGTTAACGTGGAACACTTCAGAAACTCCTGGCTACTTTAACAATGCATTACAGAGCCGCACTAGAGTTGGGTGTGAGCAACGAAGTTCAGAAAAGAGCCTGCAAGTGCTTATTGATAGACCAGCTTCAACAACGTGGCACAGAATGTTGCAATCTACCGATATTGGTCCTCTCTCAAAAGCAGGCCATTGCGGCCTACTTTTGAGGCTCAGGTCACCACCTTTGAACTTCTAGAAACAAGCTTCAGCGGCAATAATGGAGAATGTCCTCTCACCTTCATTAGCATATTTTTCAGGCAGTTTTGGTAAATTTTAATCCTTTTCCCAGTAATGACGTAAACGTGCAAAAATTTCAATATTAACTCACTCAATGTACAACGATTCTAATGAAGAAAACCAAGACTCTGATACTTGCAACAAATATGGACTGACGGAGTGGAGTTTATACTTTCCTTTAGTACATAAATAGTTAGACGTTAATTTTGAATCGAATTTACCGAACCCTAAGTTATAGAGCCCGAGTCCACCCGATCACGAAGTTATTGAACCCAAGTATTCCAGAGCTCGAAGTTATGGAGTCCGAGTATGCTACAGCTCGAAGTTATTGAGCCCACATTCGCCACAACTCGTGAAAATCAACGTACCTGAAATTCGAGATAATATCCGCTATCGTTCAGAAGTTATTGAGCCCAAGTACACCAGAGCCCGACTACAACAGAGCTCGAAGTTATTGAGCCCGAGTACGCCACGCTCGAAGTTATTGAGCTCACGTATGTCACAGTTCGAAGTTATTGAGCCCAAGTACACCAGAGCCCGAAGTTATTGAGCCCAAGTACACCAGAGTCCGAAGTTATTGAGCCTGATTACACCACAGCTCGAAGTTATTGAGCTCAAGTACACCGGAGCCCGACTAGAGCTCGAAGTTATTGAGCCCGAGTATGCAAAATTCCGGGTGATTTAGTCCGAGTACACCAGAGCTCGAAGTAATGGAGCCCGAGCATGGCAGAGCCTGAGGAAATTGAGCCCAAGTCCACTCAAGCCCGAACCTTTTCGACAATTTTTGAGCAGTGCCCGAATTTGGGAAAGAATTTTTTTTCGCATCATAACACTTATGCACAGAAATGAATGTGGCTAATAACTCTTTCTCTCTTATTAATTAATAACAGAAAAAATACTATGATGATTTTGACAAAATTAAAACATTAATTACTATTTGGAGCGAAAAATATTAGAAATACTAATTGACACTTAGTTCGTGGGTAACATTTCAATATGTAATATACAAATAAATCAATAACATCAAATGGTTTTATTAATAAATGCAAAGAGCCTTTGATTTGTCAAAGACAGAGAGCACGTATTAAAGAATGAAATGTAGCGTGGTATTTATTTCTAAATACTAAAGACTGTATAAATAGTTGAAATTATATTTAAAAAAATTAATTTTTTTTTCACAATTACAAGAGATATTTGGGAATTTTTTTTTCTTAATTATTTCCGCAGGACCCTGAAGTCTTCTGTGCTATTTTGAACTCGGCAAAGTCCGAGCCCATTTCTAATCACTATCCGTAGCCGAGTGGTTAGCGCACTTGGCCTTGGTTCGAGCACCGAGTAAGGAATTGTGTTGTTTTTGTGCTGAGGTTCCCGCCATCCTCACAGACCTTCTATTATGGCATTTAAACTGACAGGTTCCTGTCAGACCTCTGTGCAAGCAGCTGCTCGAGGGGGTATTTATTTATTTATTTATTTATTTATTAATAACGTTGGTTTGTTTTACCTCTGAGTGGCACTTTTTTTGCACATAATGGGTGAAATGTCCAGGTCACAAGGATCCTGCGTGCTCAGAGAAGGTGGAAAGAAGGGGAGAGAGTAACTTTTGTAATAAAAAAAAATGGAGATGATTTTGTTGAGCGCTCCTGTGTACCAAGCAAAATCATCTAGTTTTCCCCTCTTCTCACGGCTACTATAGGTTGACCATATCTGCAGTAGAAAAATAAGTCATTTCAATTTTACACGTGATATACTACGTATTTGTTGGCACGCTTAACTTTACATATGATTTGACCTCAATATAGACCTTGTCTTCACTTAATGAGAAATGTTCAGCGATTAAACAACGCTAATACCACAGAGTGAAAATGGTAACTATTAGGTTGGCCGTGAGTCTTACCATTTGGATACCATCACAGCCCGATTTGCAGAAGACTATTGCATCCCAAACTCTCCTCATCTCTCAGCTTGCTTCTTTTTCCCCTTACGAGGTAGAGGCTAATTGTAAACTGCAACGCCACTCTTCGAGTGGACCTGGCAGAATTCTTTCTCTTTTCTCATAACCTTAATCCACTATGATAAAAGGTTCCAAGAAAAGTAACCTCGCTTTTCTTTAATGCAAAACTGGTGGGCTTTTCCTTTCAGTTGCATGGCATTGTTCGTTAAAACAGAACCCAAATCATTTAATAGCATTATTTTTATATCAAATTTATTGTTATTTTTCAAAAGCATTCATTATTAATATTTAACATAAAAAAAACAGTTGGAATATTGTTACTTACAAAGAGAAAATTTACAGCAATCTGAAGTTTTCTCTTCAAACTCTACAAACAAATTAACTGCACGGAAATAAAAATCGTTTTCCCCAGTAGTACATTGGCGACAAGACTCAGGTGGAAAATATTCTTTTGAAGGGCTTAAAGGTAGGAGGAAGAGTAAGGGGAAAAAAAGGGGGAGAAAGTAAAAATTCGATAAACGTATAATACCTTTTATTTAATATTCAAATAAACTTATCTAGAGTAAATAAATATATTTACTTTCTTTTGTTAAAGTTTATAATTAGATACAAATTAAGAAATTTAAATTAATATACGCCAAAATTCTCTTTTTAAATCTTCTAAAGAGTTTTAATCGTAGAGTTTAGGAGTGTGCGTATTCTCTTACTGTGTGTGTCTATACTTTGAATGAATGTCTGCTTAGAACTCGCAGATGTTTAGGAGAGGACGAAAGAGACAACAAGTTTTTGAAATGGCTAGAAACAACAACTTTAATATTTAAAATTCGTAGCAAATATTTCCTGCTTTAAAATTAAGGGAGAGTGTGCTAAACGAAAATTATGTTTAAAAAAATGATGTGCCAACTTTTGTGGACAATAAAATTAAAAAAAAAACGTGTATTAGTTTTTCTATTATGGTTACTCCAGTAGGGTAATGTAAGGTGATTAATTGATAAAATTAATTTTTTTAAATCTGTTTTTCCATGATTTTACATTAAAAAATCCCTCTTCCCCTTTAAATTCATTACTTAAACTGCCTTCGGTTATTCCCAGAAATGTTTAGAATTTTCAATTCAGCAGAATATATATTTTGGAAACGAAAATCTCAAGTACACACTGATTAGCAATGAATTTTACGTCTGAGTTCATATCCTTCCTTTGATTTACCACCCCGTTTTCCCCGTTCTGCCTCCGGTAGTGATTAAGACCGAACCCAGAGAGATGAGAATGTGCATTGTCCGTGAACTCTTAATACGACTCCCCGAAAGACGGCTTTGGTTGGAGTCGCTATGTTTGTCTAGTTCTGCTGTCTATACCCGATTTCCTTGCTGATCGTTCAAAGAGAGAAAGCACTACTTCCAATTTCTAACACTCCCTGACGGCAGAAATAGAATCGCAAGTGTCCGGTTTCTAAACAGCTTGGTATCTAAATGCTTAAACTGTAGTAATGTAATTAAAAACCAACGAATTTTTCTTAAAAGTAATGGTTCTTTTTTAAAAAAAATTAAATTCTCGGTTGAAAAAGCATTAAGGTGAAAAAGAAATCGTTAACGGAGCCACTATTGAAAATGTCTTCCGGTACGGCGTACCGGTGCGTACACGGTGTACCGGTGGTACTTTCACCACTGGTTAAATCTCAAAGTTTGAACCTACAAACTGCAGATTACGAGCCACCCCGGCCTCTACTATTAATAAATAAAAATAATTATTAATAAGAACTTCTTTGATTTTCCAACAAAGGGCCTTTGAAACTATCGAAATTTAAACTTGTTGAAGAGTCGAAAAAATCCAAGATCACCATTTTGTTAGAACTGATCTAACGAAAAATTTTTTTTTCCACTTATATCTTGAAATAAAAACGTAATGATAATTCAAATGCAAATTTAAGTTCCACGTGCTGAATAAATTCCAGCGTGTCCTTTAAACACGTGAAATGAGATTTTAAATTTGAATCTCTAATACGACGAAACGAAACAATGGGATTACGAACTATGGATCGATTGAAGAGATGAAAATAGACACAACAATGAGATCAGCAAAGAATCGTGTTTGATGCAACAGAGTAATTCTTTGAAAGGAAAGAATTGTTAACCGTTTTAGTTTTTTTTTTGTTTTAGTTTGCCGACACATCTTCCCTTAGTGCCAGCAATCTCCTTCGTTGGACCAAATAGCTCATATTGCTTTAGCCGAAGACTGCTGCCTAGGATAACGCGAGGATTTCGCCATCGTATTGCTGAAGCCGAAGATAAGGATATAAAGTAAGGATCTTCGCACCCCAACCGTGTGAACTTTATCTCCTCTTCAGCGGGAAAAGGAAGGTAACATCAATTTATCTCTTTTACATTAGGAATCTTTGCACTTATTTGCTTACTTAGTGAATTTAATACCTTATTTGTAAATGCCATTTCCTTAGAATAGAGTAGAGCTGGAAATGCATTGTATTTCGTCACATTCTTATGGGTTCTGAATTGAATCGGGTGTTCAGAAAGAAAACAAATATTTAGGGAACGCAAATAGACTTCCAGTGGTGATAATGTGAGGATGTTGGAATTGTCCCAGAGTGTGACATAATTTTTTGTTGCAAACAAACCACAAAAACTTTTGTCTTTAAAATGTTATTAAAATGTTAAATTTAATTTTAATAATAATTAATAATAATAATTAAATAATTATTAATTAATTATTAATTATTAATAATTTAATTTTTTTAAATGTTATTGTTTTAACTGATCGTTGATATTCTTTTAAATTTTCACTAACGTTATCGATTGTTCAAAGTTGAGCACTGTAATTTAGAAACAGGACTTCTATTTGAGAGTTATAAAAATTCATTCAGAATTGAACTACTTACATTTATTAACAATGCATAATTATCGGAGTAAAACATACTATTGCATTACGATCTGATAGTTTTATTAGACCAAGATTATCACATATGACATTATATTCGTGTCTTAATGACGTAGAAAACATGGACGTCCTCAGGGAGGGGGGGGGGATACAAAACAGTAAGTTCGCACTTTCCACCCGGAATATCAAAAAAAAAAAAAAATTCATTCTATGTGTCAAAACATATATTGGGGGAAAAAAAAACCTTTTTTTTTAAAAAAACAGTTGGAAAAAGTAGAATATAAACTTAAAATTCCTCTTTAACCCCGCGAAAAGAATGATTCCTCATTTTTCCTCCTCTTTTGGGGGGGGGGGGACCTTTCGGACGTCCATTCAGAAGCGACATGTTTTTATATGAACATAATAATCACTGTAGCAAAATGAATACGAAAATTGCTTGTAATTCTCTAGTGAATTACTGCAAAAAATTAAGATTTGTATGGAATAAATGAATGAATTTTGTGCATTGTATCTAGTGAGATTAGTACAAGTGTTTTGTACAGATTAAGTCCTATGACGTCAAGTACCACGTGAAACATAAGCTAGTGCGGTTGGCGGGTATGTGACAAGACGGTTTAAAGTAACTAAGGGTGAATAGAAAATTAGAGTTAACTGACTAACTAACTGGAAAACAATAATCTTTCCATACTAGCAAATAAATACATGTAATAAAGGTTATCGCAGTTCTTGTGATAACTATAGGGATATCAGCCTACTTTCTGTTCTAGGTAAAGTTCTTTCTATGATTGTGCTTAATAGAATTAAGAATCTGGTTGACAGTCAATTGCGTAATGAGCAATGTGGATTCAGAAGTGGTAGGGGATGTGTGGATCAGATATTTTCACTTAGGCAGATTCTTGAGAAATGTTTAGAGTTTCAGAAAACCTTTGGTTGCTAGCTTTGTTGATTTCAAAAAGGCTTTCGACTCTGTTCATCGTCATAATTTCTGGTTGATTTTGAGATCATATGGTATACCAGACAAGTTAGTTAACATAATGAAAGCTCTCTATAATAACACTGAGTCGTGTGTGAGAGTTGGTAAGGCTTGTGTAGCAATTGGTTTAGCATTACTTCTGGTGTTCGACAAGGGTGCATTTTGTCTCCTTTTCTGTTTAGTTTAGTTATTGATTATGTTATGCGAAATTCACTTCAAGGGAAAGATTTTGGCCTTAAATGGGCTGGAGATACGAAAATTTCTGATTTAGATTATGCTGATGATTTAGCCCTTTTGGCAAATGATGTTGATGAGTTGAACTCTTTCATTCGAGCTGTTGATGAAGCTGGTACTAGAGTAGGTTGGTTATAAACAGAGAGAAAACTAAAGTGATGAAAATTGGTCAGGCAGGCTGTGATTCAGTTAATTTGAATGGTAGCAATCTTGAGCAGGTGTCACAGTTTAATTACCTTGGGAGTTATTTAACAGATACTGGTGATGTGCGGCATGAGATTAACAGACGAATAGGGATTGCTGTCGGGACTTTTAAGAATCTATGGTGATTGTGGAGAAATAGGCGTATACACCTAAAAACTAAAATTAAACTATAATAGTTTAGTTCTTTCTAGGGTCAGTTATGGTAGTGAAACTTAGATACTTTGTAAACAGGATAACAGGAAACTAGATGCTTTTGATTCCAGATGCTTACGTAGTATCTTGGGTATTAGGTGGTTTAACTTTGTAACTAATGATGAGGTTAGGCAAAGGAGTCTGCAACCTCCTTTAAGCAGCATATTGTGCAGAGAGAGACTCCGTTGGTTTGGCCATGTTGCCCGTATGAATAATTATAGATTGGCGAATAGGGTTATGAACAGTGTGCCTAAACGCCTCAGAAAGAAGGGGAGACCTAGGATGCAGTGAGCAGACAATGTCAAACAGGACCTTGTTAGAATTGGTGTGCAGTGGCCAGATGCAGTAGATGTAACTCAGGATAGACTTGCTTGGAGAACTAAATTGCATGGTCTGGTTGGACCTCCGTAGCCCATGGCTGTTTGAGGATGATGATGATGATGAATTGATGAAAGAAATGTTAATGATGAAATCAGAAATATCAAACGTAAAAAGATTTCGAAGCTGATTTAATATCAGGAAGTTAATTTTACCACTTGTGGTTATTTCATATTGAAGTGCAAAGATTTCATGAACTTTAAATTGATAAGCAGAGCTTAATATCGTATACCATATGGTATAAGAAGGGTTTAATAAGCTGGACTTATACCGTGTGGGAACGAATGGGGATGGTATTCCCAAAATTTATGAAAAAAAATTTTTTGACATTTAAAACGCAGAATTTTTTTTACAATAAGTGTTTATTGGCAAAATACAGGTGAGTTGTGAAAATTTGGATTACTTTTTGTTTTATTTAAAAGGAGTTGGCGAAATCGAGGCAATTTGGCAAACTCTAGGGGAGCTGACAAAATTCGAATTGAGGATTCAGGAGAGATGGAAAAAATTACATTTTTTTGTTAAATTATGGTGAGTCGGCAACTTGGTAAAAATCGAGGCAAAGTGTCAAAATTCGAAGCCACTTGGTAAATTGCAGGCGAGTTGTGAAAATAACGAGAGTTGGCAAAAATCTAGGCAATCTAGGGAAATTTAAGAGAGTTGGCAAAATTCGAAGAGTGGCTTTGTAATATTCAGGTGGGATGAAAAAATTTGGAATTTTTAAATAAAATTATGCCCAGTTGGCAAAATTCTAAAGAGCTCAAGCTGTCTCCCCCCCTTTTCCCTCCAAGGAACTAAATCTTGGGAGAGACATAATTAGATTTATGCATCTTCTTAGTTGACTTTGGATTGTATTGGATTGGATTGTTTTACCTCTGAGCGGCACTTTTTTGCACACCATGGGCTAAATGGCCAGGTCACATGGACCCCGAACGCTCAGAGAATTTTGGGGGAGGGGACCCACTGGAACAGCTGTTGGGAGACAGATGGTAGCCTCCCGTCAAGGCCATCCAGCGTGTTCTTTAACGTGCACAGGGTATGTGTCTCCCGCACACGGGGCCACGGCTTAACGTCCCATCCGACGGATGGCGATCTTTATAAGTCCATCAGTGTCCCCTACTGACCGCGGGCAGGGCGGGGAATTTTGCGGAGAAAAATCTCAACGCTGACCCAGCTGAGACTCGAACCTGGGAATTACAGATTACGAGCCTGGCGCGCTACCGACTGAGCCACCCCCGCCCCCATTTTATAGGAAAAGAAAATTAACTATGGTCTGAGGTGCATAAAAAATGCAAAGGTAAGAAACAATTATTATTATGAAACAAAATTATTTAACATAATATTTGAAAGATATATTAATTATTTTTATTAGCTTTTGAATAATTTTCAAATTAAGTTAATGGTTTTAACTTCCGATAAGAGTTTGGATTTTGAAGTTTTCATTTCAACAAAGAATCTGGTGTTCTGCTCGTGCTTAATTTGAACGACTTCCATATCCACGGATGCTCGCGCTCGTGACCAGTAAACTGAACAATGAGTTTGTCACGCGAAAATCACAAAGAAATTGGTTTCATACTCCGGGGGGCGCGCTCAGTCGGTATCGTGCCAGGTTCAACAGCTACTTTGAATAATTTTCAACCATTAATGTTAAGTCTATTGGGATATTGAGAAATTCAAACCCACCCACCTTAATTTTGGTTGACCCCAGCGGTTTCGCAAATAGCCTATATTCTTCCCCTCGGTGAAGGTTAGTTTACCTCTGAGCGGCACTTTTTTTTGCACACCATGGGCTAAATGGCCAGGTCAAAAGGACCCCGAAGACTCACAGAAGTTTGGGGGAGGGGACACACTGGAACACCTTTGGAAGACAGTTGGTAGCCTCCCGTCAATGCCATTCAGCTTGTTCACACACACGGGGTATGGCTTAACGCCCCATCCGACGGATGGCGGCCTTTACAAGCCTCTCATTGTCCCCTACTGATCGTGGACAGGGCGGGGAATTTTGCGAAGATAAATCACAACGCTAACACAGCTGGGACTCGAACTTGGGAAGTGCAGATTATGAGCCTGGCGCGCTACCTACTGAGCCATCCTTGCCCCTGGCTGAAGGGAACGTTCAAGCAAAGTTTGAGGCCTGTAGCTGTTCTGGGGACTGAGTGCATAAGCGGACAAACCCACAAACCCACAAACAAACTTTCTTTTTTATATATTAGATATATGTATATGTTTTCAGCAGAGGTGTTTGGAACGAAATATGGTTGTTGGGGGGGAGAGAACGAAAACTTTCCAACTTAGAAATCACATTTTGCCAAACTGAGTTACAGTACAATTCCTGCTGTTGATTTGACCAAAGGTTTTAAATAGATATATTTTGCTGTTTGTAGTTCTGTAGTGAGTTATTTAGGTGTTGAAAATTTTAAGCTGAATTGATATTTTCTTTTAGGTTTATTTGAGGAGATTTGTTTTGTTTTCCTTTTCTATGGTAATTTATTCAGATAAGTTTTTCTTGAGGGAATAGGTGCGCATTGGTAGTATAAATAAGTGGGAAGGGCAATTAGCATCATTATTTTGTCTTTAGGTGGAAGGAGAAGAGAGGCGAAGCAGCTGGATCAGGGAAAGGGTGTATTAAGCTCGCTCCACACATGTACGCGTTTTCCTTCATAACACACCAGAATGTCCTGGAATCCAACAAAAGTTAATAATGTTATTTTTCCCATTAAAATTTTCATTAATCAATTTAAGAAAAGTATGAGTGTAAAAAGGGTATGTTGAGTATGAAGGATCTTGAGTAAGGATTAAGATTGCACTTTTAGAGTCAATATATAATACAATTGATTGATTATTAACATGTTGTAAAATCCATTTTAGTGCCGCAATGACAGCAAAAATTTCTGCATGTAGAATTGGAGTGAAAAAAGGTAGTTTGAAGGCTAAAGATTTGTTAAGTGAGGGTATAAATACAGCTGCAGTGGCTGATCCATTTTCTTGATAGTAAGTGCCATCAGTGTAAATTTTGAGACATTGGTTAAATTTTCATTTTTAAAATTTTGAAAGAGTTGAAGGATGGCCTCACTGGAAAAATTATTTTTAGAATTAAGTGAGGGTATTTCAGTATAATATTGTGGTGTTTGATATTCCCATATTGTTAGTGGTTCAATTATATCTCCTTTAAGAGTTTCTTTGGTCAGTTTATTAAAATGTTCTTTAAGGATAGTATTTTCTTTTATGTGTTTATAGTAAGGTAGTCTTTTGAATTTAGTGTAGAAAGGATGTTCGGGTAGTTTAAAATGTAATCTTGAATAGTATTTTAAAGTCAGTATTTTGTGTCTAATTTCAAAATTAGGAATAGCAGTTTCATCTAAAAGTGCAAGAGTGGGACAAATTTTTGGAAGGCCTAAAGCAATTTTTAAACATTTATTTTGTATTGTATTTAGTTTCTTTAGTTTGGATAAATTTGGCTTGTCAATAAGTTCTATTCCATATTCTATTTTTGCTCTAATTAAATTTTGATATAAAATTAATAAAGTTTTTTGGTCAGTACCTTCTTTTTTGAATGCAAATCTTTTATAAATATTTAGAAGTTTTACACCAGAATTATGTGCATGTTCAAGATGATTATTCCAAGATAATTTAGAGTCTAAATAGAAGCCAAGTAATTTACATTGGTTTACCTGATAAATTACTGTTGAGTTAATTTTTAAGACAAATTTGGGATTATAGTTTCTATATTTGTAAAAGTATATGCAGTATGTTTTGTTTATGTTGATAGTTAAGTTCCATTTTTCACAGTATTGTGTAAGTTTGTCTAATTGTTTCTGTGTTTTTTCCTGTAGAGTGTATTCATTTTTATCTGAAATCCAAAAGGTCAAATCATCAGCATAGGTTGTAAAATTAAAGTTTCTGTCAAAAATTGTTTTAATATCATGTAGGTATAAGTTAAATAATATGGGTGATAGTATGGATCCTTGTGCTAGCCCATGTGTGATATTGTAAGTGTTAGATGTAGTTGTATTTATCTTGACTTTTAGTTTTCTATTTTTAAGATATTTTGAGAGAAACATAATTAATTTATAATCAATTTTGGCTTTGCATAGTTTGAATAATAGATAGTCAATTGAGACTGTGTCGAATGCCTGAGACAAGTCAATTGAAACAGCCAATACAGTTTTTTTTCTTTTATTTGCAATGTAAATGTCTGATAGTAAAGTTGAAACACATTCTTTGCAAGATCTATTTTTTCGAAATCCATAGAAATTCTGAGGTAGTATTTTTTTTTCTTCAATTTGCCAGTTTAATCTGATAAATAAAAATTTTTCAAAAAGTTTAAGAGCATTTTGATAGAAGAGAGATGGGTCTATATGATGTAAATTCAGTTGGGATTATATTAGGTTTTTGAATGAAAATAATCAAAATTTCTTCCCATGTAGGTGGAATTTCAAGTGTGCTCCATATCTGGTTAAATATTTTTAATAACTTTTTTCTCCATATTTCTGGAAGATTTTTAAAAAATTTGTTGGAAATGGAGTCTGCTCCTGGAGCAGATTTTAAATTTAATCTTTTGATAGCTCTATTTAATTCCATAATAGTGAATGGTGAATTTACTATAGTTTCAATTAGTTTTAATTTATTTAGTTGGATTTTATATGTTGAATTTTGTTTGGTATTTAAACTTGGAGCAGGTTGAACTATTTTTAAAATTTTTGCAAAATCTTCAGCTGTTTGAGCAATAGATAAATTGTGTTGTAGTGCATATTGGGTAATAGGAAAGGTTTGTTTTTTTTCTTGTGAAATACTTTTAAAAATCTTCCAGATATTTTTACCTGGAGTAAAGGTTGTCAACTGAGTAGTGAATTCTTTCCAGTTTTCCCTGTTGGCTATTTTTAGTTTTCTTCTTGTTATTGCTTTAATTTGTTTGAATTTATTAATGTCTTCAAATGATCTTGATCTTTTTGATTTATTGTCGGCTTTTTTCCTGATGGCTATTAGCCTATTCATGTACCAATAATTTTTATTTAATTTAGGTATTTTGTTTTCAATAGTTTTGAAGGCAGAATTGGTTTGATTTTTAATATATTCAAAAAATTCATTGTAATTAAGATTATGGGGAGGAGAATCATTTTCAAGAATTTTGTTGAAAGAGAACCAATCATTTAAAAAAAATTTTTTATGATGTTTTGCATAAAGATGAGAAGTTAAAAGTATGGGGTGGTGGTCACTGCCCCTTGTGTCTGGGAGCAATGACCATTTAAATTTATCAATTAAGTCAGGGCGAATTAATGTTAAATCAATGATTGATTGGTTATTAGACAGGTTTTCATGTGTAGTTTGTTTATTGTTTAGAAGAATTAAATTAGATTTTGAAATAAAATTACTTAGTTGAATTCCTGCTGGATTATTTATATATGAATGCCAAAGGGCATGATGTGAGTTAAAGTCTCCTAAAATGATGATTGGTTCAGATAATTGTTTTACTATATCATTATAAGATTCTTCCTTAATAATTAAACCTGGATTGTAAACATTAAGTATAGTAATTGATAAGTTATTGATTAAGATTTTAACAGCTAATAATTCTAATAGTTGAATGTTGTAGTTAATAGGAATAATTTTGTGATTAATATCTTTATGTATATAATGTTTGTATTCTCAGTAGGAGTGTTTTATATTTAATTGTGAATTTTAACCCTTGATCACTAGCCCTATCACAAAATTCATTAGCGCTCAGTGGGAAGCCTCAAACCTTCACAAAATACGTTAAGTATATATATATATTCATCCTTTATAGTGTTGACCGATTCTAACATCAGCTGTGCTAATGCCAAAGCTCATTGGAGAATTTTAAACGATCGCTTTGACCAATATCACATACACTTCCAAACAGCATATTGTAATTCGAAATTTGTTTCTATCAAGAGTGTATTTCTAATTAGTCTATCCCATACATTGGAAAGTGAGAACACCTGGGGCGTTTCTCACATTCTGATGTATTTATAATTTACGTAGTTGGAGTGGTAAGTTTTTCTTTTCGAATATCTATATTATAGTGAAACACCAGGAAGTGTTTCTATCAAGAGTGCATTTCTAATCAGTCTATCTCACACATCGGAAAGTGAGAAACCCTCGGGTGTTTCTCACATTCTGATAGATTTATAAGTTACATAATTGTAGTGGTAGGGTTTTTTTTGGATTACATGTAATCGTGAAACATCAAGAAGTGTTTCTGTGAAGAGTGCATTTCTAATCAGTCTATCCCATGCATCAGAAAGTAAGAACGCCTTGGGTGTTTGTCACATTCTGATAATTTACGTAGTTGTAGTGGTAGGTTCTTTACGAATACGTGTAATCGTGAAACACTGAGAAGTGTTTCTATCAAGAGTGCATTTCTAATCAGTCTATCCCATGCATCAGAAAGTGAGAACCCATGGGGTATTTCTCATATTCTTATGTATTTATAATTTACGTAATTGTAGTGGTAGTTTTTTTAATACACGTAATCGTGAAACAGAAGAAGTGTTTCTCGCAGAGTGTATTTCTAATCAGTCTATCCCATACATCGGAAAGTGACAACACCTGGGGTGTTTCTCCCGTCCTGATATATTTATAATTTAAGTAGTTGTAGTGGTAGGCCTTTTTGGAACACATGTAATCGTGAAACAGCAAGAAGTGTTTTATCAAGAGTGTATTTCTAATCAGTCTTTCACATATATCGGAAAGTGAGAACCCCTGGGATGTTTCTCACATTCGGATATATTTATAATTTACATAGTTGTAGTGGTGGGTTCCTTTTTCGAATACATGTAATCGCTAAACAAAAAGAATTGTATATATGAAAAGTGTTTCTAATCAATTTATCCCATATATTGGAAAATGAGAACCTTTGGTGTATTCTCACATTTTGGTGTATTTATAATTTACATAGTTATTGTGGTAGGTTTTTTTCGAATACACATGATCGTGAAACAGCATGGAGTGTTTCTAATCAGTATATTTTATATATCAGAAAGTGAGAAACCATGCGGTGTTTCTCACATTTTGATGTATGTATAATTTACATAGTGGTAATGGCTGAGTGGTTAGCACGGTTGGGTTCTCATATAAGGGACCTGGGTTCGAACCCCGGGGTAAGGCATGGATGTATATATCGTTTTTCTGGTGAGGTCCTGCCATCCTCTCAGTCCTTCTACTGTGGTAGGTAAACTGGCAGGCTCCTGTGAGATTTTTGTGGCAAGCAGCTGTTTGAGG
Organism: Ryuthela nishihirai; assembly: GCA_038380435.1. NCBI lineage: Eukaryota > Metazoa > Arthropoda > Arachnida > Araneae > Heptathelidae > Ryuthela > Ryuthela nishihirai. The sequence goes on from JAWZYU010000027.1 coordinate 10,907,699, forward strand.
GGGTATTTATTTATTTGTTTAATGGTAGTTATTTTTTGGAATACATGTAATCGTGAAACACCAAGTAGTGTTTCTATCAAGAGTGCTTTTCCAATCAGTCTATCCCATGCATCGGAGAGTGAGAACCCCTGGAGTGTTTCTCACATTTTGATGCATTTATAATTTACGTAGTTGGAGTGGTAGGTTATTTCGAATACGTGTAATCGTGAAACACAAGAAGTGTTTCTATTAGGAGTGTAATTCTAATCAGTCTATCCAATATATCAGAAAGTGAGAACCCCTGTGGAGTTTCTCACATTCTGATGTATTTATAATTTACGTAATTGTAGTGGTAGGATTCCCGCCCCCCCCCCGAATATATATAACCGTGAAACACCGAGAAGTATTCCTACGAAGAGTGTATTTCTACACAGTCTACCCCATGCAACCGGAAGTTAGAACCCCTGGGGTGTTTCTGACATTCTGATGTATTTATAATTTACGTAATTGTAGGGGTAGGTTTTTTTTCCGAATACATTTAATCGTGAAACACCAGTAAGTGTTTCATCAAGAGTTCATTTTTAATCTGTCTATCCGATGCATCATAAAGTAAGAACCACTGGGGTATTTCTCTCATTCTGATGTATTTATAATTTTACGTAGTTGTAGTGGTTTTTTTTCGAATACATGAAATCGTTAAAAACCAAGAAGTGTTTCTATCAAGAGTGTATTTCTAATCAGTCTATCCAATACATTGGAAAGTGAGAACCCTGGGGTGTTTCTCACGTTCTGATGTATTTATAATTTATGTAGTTTTAGTGGTAGGCCTCTTTGGAATATATGTAATCGTGAAACACCGAGAAGTGTTTGTATCAAGATCGTATTTCTAATCAGTCTATCCCATATATGGGAAAGTGAGAACCCCTGGGATGTTTCTCACATTCTGATATATTTATAATTTATATAGTTGTAGTGGCAGTTTTTTTTTCGAATACATGTAATCGCGAAACACAACGAAGTGTATCTATCAAAAGTGTTTTTCTTATCAGTTTATCCGATACATTGCAAAGTGAGAACCTTTGGTGTATTCTCACATTCTGATATATTTATAATTTACATAGTTGTAGTGGTAGGTTTTTTTCCAATACACGAGATCGTGAAACAGCAAGAAGTGTTTCTATCAAGAGTGTATTTCTAATCAGTCTATCCCGTACATCGGAAAGTGAAAACCCCTGGGGTGTTTCTCACGTTCTGATGTATGTATAAATTACATAGTGGTAATGGTTGCATGGTTAGCACAGTTGGGTACTGATGTAAGGTACCTGGGTTAGAAGCGCGCATAAGGTATGGATGTATATATGGTTTTTCTGCTGAGTTCGTGCCATCCTCTCGGTCCTTGTACTATGGCAGGTAAACTGACAGGCTCCTGTCAGACCATTGTGGCAAGCAGCTGCTTGAGGGGGTATTTATTTATTTATTTATTTATTTAATGGTAGGTTTTTTTTTCCAATGTAATCGTTAAACACCAAGAAATGTTTCTATCAAGAATGCATTTCTAATCTGTCTATCCGATGCATCGGAAAGTGAGAGCCCCTGGGGTGTTTCTCACATTCTGATATATTTATAATTTACGTAGTTGTAGGGGTAGGCTGTTTTCGGATACATGTAATCGTGAAACACCAAGAAGGGTTTTTATGAAGAGTGCATTTCTAATCAGTCTGTCCTATACATCGGAAAGTGAGAACCCCTCGGGTGTTTCTCACATTCAGATGTATTTATTATTTACGTAGTTGTAGTGGTAAGTTTTTTTTTCGAATAACTGTAATCGTGAAACAACAAGAACTATTTCTATCAAGAGTGCATTTCGAATTAGTCTATCCTATACATCGAAAAGTCAGAACCCCTGGGGTATTTCTCACAATCTGATGTATTTATAATTCACGTAGTGGGAGTGGTAGATTTTTTTCGAATACATATAATCGTGAAAAACGTGAAGTGTTTCTGTCAATTCTGTATTCCTAATCAGTCTATCCGATACATCGGAAAGTCAAAACCACTGTGGTGTTTCTCACGTTCTGATGTATTTATAATTTACGTAGTTGTTGTGGTAGGCATTTTTGGAATACATGTAATAGTGAAACATCAGAATGTGTAGTGTTTCTATCAAGAGTGTATTTCTAATTAGTCTATCCCACACATCGGAAAGTGAGAACACCTGGGATGTTTCTAGCATTCTGATATATTTATATTTACGTAGTTGGAGTGGTAAGTTTTTCTATTCGAATATATATATAATCGTGAAACACCAGGAAGTGTTTTTATCAAGAGTGCATTTCTAATCAGTCTATCCCATGCATCAGAAAGTAAGAACCCACGGGGTGTTTCTCACATTCTAATGTATTTATAATTTACGTTATTGTAGTGGTAGATTTTTTTTAATAAACGTAATCGTGAAACAGAAGAAGTGTTTCTCAAAGAGTGTATTTCTAATCAGTCTATCCGATACATCGGAAAGTGAGAACCCCTGGGGTGTTTCTCACGTTCTGATGTATTTATAATTTACGTAGTTGTAGTGGTAGGCCTTTTTGGAATACATGTAATCGTGAAACAGCAAGAAGTGTTTCTATCAAGAGTGTATACGTAATCAGTCTTTCCCATATATCGGAAAGTGAGAACCCCTGGGATGTTTCTCACATTCTGATATATTTATAACTTACATAGTTGTAGTGGTAGGTTTTTTTCGACTACACGTGATCGTGAAACAGCAAAGACTCTTTCTATCAAAAGTGTATTTCTAATCAATATATTTTATATATCAGAAAGTGAGAAACCATGCGGTGTTTCTCACATTTTGATGTATGTATAATTTACATAGTGGTAATGGCTGAGTGGTTACCACGGTTGGGTTCTCATATAAGGGACCTGGGTTCGAACCCCGGGGTATGGCATGGATGTATATATCGTTTTTCTGGTGAGGTCCTGCCATCCTCTCAGTCCTTCTACTGTGGTAGGTAAACTGACAGGCTCCTGTGAGATTTTTGTGGCAAGCAGCTGTTTGAGGGGGTATATATTTATTTGTTTAATGGTAGTTATTTTTTGGAATACATGTAATCGTGAAACACCAAGTAGTGTTTCCATCAAGAGTGCTTTTCCAATCAGTCTATCCCATGCATCGGAGAGTGAGAACCCCTGGAGTGTTTCTCACATTCTGATGTATTTATAATTTTCGTAGTTGGAGTGGTAGGTTTTTTCGAATACGTGTAATCGTGAAACACAAGAAGTGTTTCTATTAAGAGTGTAATTCTAATCAGTCTATCCAATACATCAGAAAGTGAGAAACCCTGCGGAGTTTCTCACATTCTGATGTATTTATAATTTACGTAATTGTAGTGGTAGGTTTTGCTAGTAGTTGGAGTGGTAGGTCATGCTAGTGATGCTCTTCTAGGGTATGAGTGCATTAATGAAAGGTTTCTTACAGCAAAATTTCAGATAAGCATTAAAAACTTCAATGTTATCTGCTGTTATGCCCCCACTGAGGATGCTGATGAGAATGAGAAGGATAGGTTTTACGGACAACTTCAGGATATTTTGAATTCTGTCAAGAAAGGAGATATTACCGTTGTTCTAGGTGACTTCAATGCCAAAGTTGGTACTGACTCTGATCTTTGGGGAGGGGTGATAGGCCCTTTTGGCATTGGTAGCTGCAATGGCAATGGGAACGTCTCCTACAGGTAAGTAAACTCAATAGTTTCCGAATAAATAACACATATTACAAACACCGTGATATACATAAATACACATGGGTTTCACCTGATGGGCTGCATGCATAGGAATATGTTTGATTATATATTAATTAACAGCAAATGGGCTAGTTCTGTTAGAAATACCTTATTTCAGAAAGAAGGAACTGAAGGAATGTTCTTAATCAGTACCCTATTACTCCTAATAGAAAGGATTACAGAGAGCTTAATAAACATGTAAAGGATCAGTTAGCTACTGATAAGAATCATTGGCTTGATGACTTGACTGACAAAGCTGAGGAAGCAGTTAGGCAGCACAACAGCAGAGAGCTGTACCAGATAGTTAATGTTTTATGTGGTAGGCAGCGGACAGGCATACAAGGATTGCAGGATAAACAAGGTAAAGTTATAGAAGGTGAGGATTCTGTCATGGCTAGGTGGGCTGAGCATTTCAGTGATGTTCTAAACAATGTGGTTAGTTCTACTCCCATTGTTTGTAATGATGATAGATGCATTGACAGCTTTAATGTTGGCCCTATAACACAATCTGAAGTTATTTTGGCTATTTCTAAACTTAAACTTCATAAATCCCCAGGGGTAGATGAAATTACTATGGAAATGCTTAGAGCCGAGAATTACCACTTGGATGACTGAAATTTTGATAACTTTTATGATAAAGGCATGGTTCCTAAGGATTTTACCAGAGCTATTATTATCCCTATTTTCAAAAAGGTGATCGCAGTTCTTGCGATAACTATAGCGGTATCAGCCTACTCTCTGTTTCAGGGAAAGTTCTTTGCATGATTGTGCTTAATAGAATTAAGAATCTGGTTGACAGTCAATTGCGTGATGAGCAATGTGGATTCAGAAGTGGTAGGGGATGTGTGGATCAGATATTTTCACTTAGGCAGATTCTTGAGAAATGTTTAGAGTTTCAGAAACCTTTGGTTGCTAGCTTTGTTGATTTCAAAAAGGCTTTCAACTCTGTTGATCATCATAATTTGTGGTTGATTGTGAGATCATATGGTATACCAGACAAGTTAGTTAACATAATGAAAGCTCTCTATAGTAACACTGAGTCGTGTGTGAGAGTTGGTAAGGCTTGTAGCAATTGGTTTAGAATTACTTCTGGTGTTCGACAAGGGTGCATTTTGTCTCCTTTTCTCTTTCGCTTGGTTATTGATTATGCTATGCGAAATTCACTTCAAGAGAAAGATTTTGGCATATGCGTTGGAGATATGAAAATTTCTGATTCAGATTATGCTAATGATTTAGCCCTTTTGGCAAATGATGTTGATGAGATGAACTCTTTCATTCGAGCTGTTGATGAGACTGGTAGAAGAGTAGGTTTGGTTATAAACAGAGAGAAAACTAAAATGGTGAAAATTGGTCAGGCAGATTGTTATTCAGTTAATCTGAATGGTTGCAGTCTTGAGCAGGTGTCACAGTTTAATTTCCTTGGGAGCTATGTAACTGATACTGGTGATGTGCAGCATGAGATTAACAGACGAATAGGTATTGCTGCCGGGACTTTTAAGAATCTATGGAGATTGTGGAGAAATAGGCGTATACACCTAAAGACTAAAATTAGACTGGACAATAGTTTGGTTCTTTCTAGGGTTAGTTATGGTAGTGAAACTTGGACGCTGTGTAAACAAGATAACACGGAACTAGATGCTTTTGATTCTAGATGCTTACGCAGTATCTTGGGTATTAGGTTGTTTAACTTTGTAACTAATGATGAGGTTAGGCAAAGGAGTTTGCAACCTCCTTTAAGCAGCATATTGTACAGAGAGATACTCCGCTGGTTTGGCTATGTTGCCCGTCTGGATAATTATAGATTGGCGAATAGGGTTATGAACAGTGTGCCTAAAGGCCTCAGAAAGAAGGGGAGACCTAGGATGCGGTGGGCAGACAATGTCAAACAGGACCTTGTTAGAATTGGTGTGCAGTGGCCAGATGCAGCAAATGTAGCTCAGGACAGATATGCTTGGAGAATTAAACTGCGTGGTCTGGTTGGATCCTCCGTAGCCCATGGCTGCTTAAGGATGATGATGATGACGATGACGATGATGATGATGATTGGAAAATGAGAACCTTTACTGTATTCTCACATTTTGGTATATTTATAATTTACATAGTTATTGTGGTAGGTATTTTTCGAATACACGTGATCGTGAAACAGCAAGGAGTGTTTCTATCAAGAGTGTATTTCTAATCAGTATATTTTATATATCAGAAAGTGAGAAACCATGCGGTGTTTCTCACATTTTGATGTATGTATAATTTACATAGTGGTAATGGCTGAGTGGTTAGCACGGTTGGGTTCTCATATAAGGGACCTGGGTTCGAACCCCGGGGTATGGCATGGATGTATATATCGTTTTTCTGGTGAGGTCCTGCCATCATCTCAGTCCTTCTACTGTGGTAGGTAAACTGACAGGCTCCTGCGAGATTTTTGTGGCAAGCAGCTGTTTGAGGGGGTATTTATTTATTTGTTTAATGGTAGTTATTTTTTGGAATACATGTAATCGGAAACACCAAGTAGTGGTGCTATAAAGAGTGCTTTTCCAATCACTCTATCCCATGCATCAGAGAGTGAGAACCCCTGGAGTGTTTCTCACATTCTGATGTATTTATAATTTACGTAGTTGGAGTGGTAGGTTTTTTCGAATACGTGTAATCGTGAAACACAAGAAGTGTTTCTATTAAGAGTGTAATTCTAATCAGTCTATCCATTACATCAGAAAGTGAGAAACCCTGCGGAGTTTCTCACATTTTGATGTATTTATAATTTACGTAATTGTAGTGGTAGGTTTTTTCCCCCAAATATATATAATCGTGAAACACCGAGAAGTATTCCTATGAAGAGTGTATTTCTACTGAGTCTACCCCATACATCGGAAAGTCAGAACCCCTTGGGTGTTTCTGACATTCTGATGTATTTATAATTTACGTAATTGTAGGGGTAGGTGTTTTTTCTGAATACATATAATTATGAAACACCAGTAAGTGTTTCTTCAAGAGTTCATTTCTAATCTGTCTATCCGATGCATCGTAAAGTGAGAACCACTGGGAGTTTCTCACATTCTGATGTATTTATAATTTACGTAGTTGTAGTGGTTTTTTTTTCGAATGCATGAAATCGTGAAAACCCAAGAAGTGTTTCTATCAAAAGTGTATTTCTAATCAGTCTATCCAATACATTGGAAAGTGAGAACCCCTGGGATGTTTCTCACGTTCTGATGTATTTAAAATTTATGTAGTTATAGTGGTAGGCCTTTTTGGAATATATATAATCGTGAAACACCGAGAAGTGTTTCTATCAAGATTGTATTTCTAATCAGTCTATTCCATACATTGCAAAGGGAGAACCACTGGGAAAATTTCTCACATTCTGATATATTTATAATTTATATAGTTGTAGTGGTTGGTTTTTTTCGAATACACGAGATCGTGAAACAGCAAGGAGTGTTTCTATCAAGAGTATTTCTAATCAGTCTATCCCATACATCGGAAAGTGAAAACCCCTGGGTTGTTTCTCACGTTCTGATGTATGTATAAATTACATAGTGGTAATGGCTGCGTGGTTAGCACGGTTGGGTACTGATGTAAGGGACCTGGGTTAGAACTGCGAATAAGGCATGGATGTATATATCATTTTTCTGCTGTGGATCTGCCATCCTCTCGGTCCTTGTACTATGGAAGGTAAACTGACAGGCTCCTGTCAGACTTTTGTGACAAGCAGCTGCTTGAGGGGGTATTTATTTCTTTATTTACTTATTTAGTGGTAGGTTTTTTTTTTTCGATGTAATCGTGAAACACCAAGAAGTGTTTCTATCATGAGTGCATTTCTAATCTGTCTATCCGATGTATCGGAAAGTGCGAACCCCAGGGGTGTTTCTCACATTCTGATATATTTTTGATTTACGTAGTTGTAGGGGTAGGCTGTTTTCGGATACATGTAATCGTGAAACACGAAGAAGGGTTTTTATGAAGAGTGATTCTTGGTTTTTCACGATTATATGTATTCGGGAAAAAAACCTACCACTACAACTACGCAAATTATAAATACATCAGAATGTGAGAAACACCCCAGGGGTTCCCATTTTCCGATGCATGGGATAGACTGATTCGATATACACTCTTGATTGATACACTTCTTGGTGTTTCACGATTACATGTATCCGAAAACAACCTACCACTACAACTAGATAAATTTTAAATACATCAGAATGTGAGAAACACCCCAGGGGTTCTAACTTTCCGATGCATCGGATAAACAGATTAGAAATGCACTCTTGATAGAAACACTTCTTGGTGTTTCACGATTGCATAGAAAAAAAAACCTACCACTAAATAAACAAATAAATACCCCCTCAAGCAGCTGCTTGCCACAAATATCTGACAGGAGCTTGTCAGTTTACCTGCCATAGTATAAGGACCGAGAGCATGACAGGAGTTCGGCAGAAAAACGATATATAATCCATGCCTTACCCGTGGTTCTAACCCAGGTCCCTTATATCAGTACCCAACCGTGCTAACCACTAAGCCATTACCACTATGTAAATTATACATACATCAGAATGTGAGAAACACCCCATGGTTCTAACTTTTCGACGTATGGGATAGACTGATTAGAAATACACTCATCATAGAAACACTTCTTGTTGATTCACGATCACATGTATTCGAAAAAAACCTACCAGTACAACTTTGTAAATTATACATAAATCAAAATGTGAGAAAAACCCCATGATTCTCACTTTCCGATGTATTGGACAGACTGATTAGAAATACACCCTTGATAGAAACACTTCTTGCTGTTTCACGATCACATGTATTTGAAAAAACCTACCAATACTACTATGTAAATTATAAATATACCAGAATGTGAGAATACACGAAAAGTTCTCACTTTCCATTGTATGGGATAAACTGATTAGAAAAACACTTTTGATAGATACACTTCTTTTTGTTTCGCGATTACATATATTAAAAAAAAAAACTACCACTACAATTATATAAATTATAAGTATATCAGAATGTGAGAAACATCCCAGGGGTTCTCACTTTCCGATATATGGGAAAGACTGATTAGAAATACACTCTTGTGAGAAACACTTCTTGCTGTTTCACGATTACATGTATTCGAAAAAAACTACCACTACAACTACGTAAATTATAAATACATCAGAATGTGAAGAACACCCCAGGGGTTCTCACTTTCCGATGTATGGGATAGCCTAACTAGAAATACATTTTTGTTAGATACACTCTTTGTGTCTCACGATTACATGTAGTCCAAAAAAACTTACCACTACAAATATGTAAATTGTAAATATATCAGAATACTAGAAACATCCCAGGTGTTCTCACTTTCCGATGTATGGGATAGACTAATTAGAAATACATTCTTGATAGAAACACTACACATTCTGTTGTTACACTATTACATGTATTCCAAAAAAGCCTACCACTACAACTACATAAATTATAAATACATCATCATCATTAGCATCATCATCATCCTCAAGCAGCCATGGGCTATGGAGGTCCAACCAGACCGTGCAATTTACTTCTCCAAGCAAGTCTATCCTGAGCTACATCTACTGCATCTGGCCACTGCACACCAATTCTAACAAGGTCCTGTTTGACATTGTCTGCCCACCGCATCCTAGGTCTCCCCTTCTTTCTGAGGCCTTTAGGCACACTGATCATAACCGTATTCGCCAATCTATAATTATTCATACGGGCAACATGGCCAAACCAACGGAGTCTCTCTCTGCACAATATGCTGCTTAAAGGAGGTTGCAAACTCCTTTGCCTAATCTCATCATTAGTTACAAAGTTGAACCACCTAATGCCCAAGGTACTGCGTAAGCATCTGGAATCAAAAGCATCGAATTTCCTGTTATCTTGTTTACAAAGTGTCCAAGTTTCACTACCATAACTAACCCTAGAAAGAACCAAACTATTATACAGTCTAAATTTAGTCTTTAGGTGTATACGCCTATTTCTCCACACTCTCCATAGGTTCTTAAAAGTCGCGGCAGCAATCCCTATTCGTCTGTTAATCTCATGCCGCACATCACCATTATCTGTTACATCCCAAGATAATTAAACTGTGACACCTGCTCAAGACTGCAACCATTCAGATTAACTGAATCACAGCCTGCCTGACCAATTTTCATCACTTTAGTTTTCTCTCTGTTTATAACCAAACCTACTCTACTACCAGTCTCATCAACAGCTCGAATGAAAGAGTTCATCTCATCAACATCATTTGCCAAAAGGGCTAAATCATCAGCATAATCTAAATCAGAAATTTTCGTATCTCCAGCCCATTTAAGGCCAAAATCTTTCCCTTGAAGTGAATTTCGCATAACATAATCAATAACCAAGCTAAACAGAAAAGGAGACAAAATGCACCCTTGTCGAACAGCAGAAATAATGCTAAACCAATTGCTACAAGCCTTACCAACTCTCACACACGACTCAGTGTTATTATACAGAACTTTCATAATGTTAACTAACTTGTCAGGTATACCATATGATCTTGAAATCAACCACAAATTATGACGATCAACAGAATAGAAAGCCTTTTTGAAATCAACAAAGCTAGCAACCAAAGGTTTCTGAAACTCTAAACATTTCTCAAGAATCTGCCTAAGTGAAAATATCTGATCCACACATCCCCTACCACTTCTGAATCCACATTGCTCATCACGCAATTGACTGTCAACCAGATTCTTAATTCTATTAAGCACAATCATGGAAAGAACTTTACCTGGAACAGAGAGTAGGCTGATACCCCTATAGTTATCACAAGAACTGCGATCACCTTTTTTGAAAATAGGGATAACAATAGCTCTGGTAAAATCCTTAGGAACCATGCCTTTATCATAAAAGATATTCAGAATTTCAGTCATCCAAGTGGTAACCGAAACATTCCCAGCTCTCAGCATTTCCGTAGTAATTTCATCTACCCCTGGGGATTTATGAAGTTTAAGTTTAGAAACAGCCAAAATAACTTGAGATTGTGTTATAGGGCCAACATTAAAGCCACCAATGCATCTATCATCATTCCAAACAATGGGAGTAGAACTAACTACATTGTTTAGAACATCAGTGAAATGCTCAGCCCACCTAGCCATGACAGAATCCTCCCCTTCTATAACCTTACCTTGTTTATCCTTCAATCCTTGTATGCCAGTCCGTTTTCTACCACACAAAACATTAACTATCTGGTACAGCTCTCTGCTGTTGTGCTGTCTAACTGCTTCCTCGGCTTTGTCAGCCAAACCATCAAGCCAAAGATTCTTATCAGCAGATAACTGATCCTTTACAAGTTTATTAAGGTCTCTGTAATGCTTTCTATTAGGACTAGTAGGGTATTGATTAAGGGCATTCCTGCAGTTCTTTCTTTCCGAAATAAGCTCAAGTGCCTTATCACTCAGATAATTTTGCCTCTTCTGCTCCTTTTTTCCTAAAAGAGTACTGTTAGTGTCCAAAAAAGCCTGTTTAAAATGATCCCATTCTTCCTCAACTTCAGTAGTAAGCAAACCATGACTGTCATAATGACTAAGTAACCTATCATGGTAAGCTTTGGCCATAACTGGACCTTTCAGAGCTTCAGTATTAAAAGTAAATTTTTTAACCCTAGCACAGCAATTTTAAAGTTTAAGTTGCAACACATTTTTAACAAGGTAATGGTCAGATCCAATTTCAGCTCCCCTATATGTCCTGGTATTCCTAACAGAACTATCCCATTTGCTGTTAATTAATATGTAATCAATCATATTCTTATGCAGCCCATCAGGTGAAACCCATGTGTACTTATGTATGTCGCGGTGTTTGTAATAAGTGTTAGTTATTCTGAATCCATTGAGTTTACTTACCTGTAGGAGACGTTGCTCATTGCAGCTACCAATACCAAAAGGGCCTATTACTCCTCGCCAAAGGTCAGAGTTAGTACCAACTTTTGAATTGAAGTCACCAAGAACAAGGGTAATACCTCCTTTCTTGACAGAATTCAAAATATCCTGAAGTTGTTCATAAAACCTATCCTTCTCATCCTCATCGGCATCCTCAGTGGGGGCATAACAGCAGATAACATTCAAGTCTTTAACGCTTGTCTGAAATTTTGCTGTAAGAAACCTTTCATTAATGCACTCATATCCTAGAAGAGCATCGCTAGCGTGTCTGCTGAGAAGCAGACCCACGCCTTGGTGATGCTTATTGTCGTCCCTCCCTGAAAAGAGAAATTTAAGATTATTTTTAAGAATCTGACCTTTATCTGTCCATCTGGTCACTTGCAAGCCGAGAATATCTAAATTATAACTGTGGAATTATAACTGTGGTCTGTAAATGGTAGCTAGGTAGTCACTGGAAGGAGAGCTATGCATCAATCCCCTGTGATGATGCATAGAACCGGCCAAGCCTAGCACCTAATGTCCGACCCCGCCTTCTCGTGGTGTGGACCGTTAGTAACTTTCAAAAGAGATACTCTCTTGTGGAAGTGAACGGAAGGGGAGGGCTGCGAGATTAGTGTGGCCTACTGATCTGGACAACTATGGCTACTTTTCTTTTTTTTCTACCCTGCTGAGGAGTGGTCAACCACACAGGGTCCTGGTGCTGACCATATAAACCTACTGGACTGGACAGATATATGGCTCTGAGCTTGATTATGGATCCTGATTTTGCTGCACTGGTGGGCTTGTGTGGAGGGAAAATCTTCCTCTGTGTTTTCTGTTTGTTTGTGGGTTGAGAGCCCCAAGTGAATAGATTCACAGGATATGTTTATCAGCTAGTGAATAATCCTGAGCAGAAGTCATCGCAGGCACCTGAACTCTTTGCTTCTATTGGCATCGTCAAATTCTACATTGGAGGAAGTCTTCCAGTGTAGATGGCTTCAGCCTTTAGTAGTGGGGGAATGGGTCTTTGCCCCATGTCTGCGATTAGGGGGCTGTTTGATATTGTCGGCATTCCCTCTCTCAATAAACATAGTTTCTTTAAACATCCCACTAACCATTTTCTCTCCATAGGTAGTTGGAATGTGAGGACTCTGCACAGAGCTTTTTCTCTTGATGTCCTCACACATGAATTCCACAGTTAAATACATCAGAACGTGAGAAACACCACAGGGGTTTTGACTTTCCGATGTATCAGATAGACTGATTAGGAATACACTATTGATAAGAAACACTTCACGTGTTTCACAATTACAGGCATTCGAAAAAAATCTACCACTCCAACTACATAAATTATAAATACATCAGATTGTGAGAAACACCCCAGGTGTTCTCACTTTTCGATGTATAGGATAGACTAATTCGAAATGCACCTTTGGTTGAAACAGTTCTTGTTGTTTCACGATTACATGTATTCGAAAAAAAAAATAACTTACCACTACAACTACCTAAATAATAAATACATCGGAATGTGAGAAACACCCAAGGGGTTCTAACTTTCTGAGGTATTGGATAGACTGATTAGAAATGCACTCTTCATAGAAACACATCTTGGTGTTTCACGATTACATGTATCCGAAAACAGCCTACCCTTACAACTACGTAAATTATAAATACATCAGAATGTGAAAGACACTCCAGGGGTTCTCACTTTCCGATGCATGGGATAGACTGATTGGAAAAGCACACTTGATAGAAGCACTTCTTGGTGTTTCACGATTACATCGAAAAAAAAAAACCTACCACTAAATAAATAAATAAATAAATACTCACTCAAGCAGCTGCTTGGCACAAAGGTCTGACAGGAGCCTGTCAGTTTACCTGCCATAGTACAAGGACCGAGAGGATGGCATGACCTCAACAGAAAAAAGATATATGCTCCATGCCTTACCCGGGGTTCGAACCCAGGTCCCTTATATCAGTACTCAACCGTGCTAACCACGCAGCCATTACCACTATGTAAATTATACATACATCAGAACGTGAGAAACACCCCATGGGTTCTCACTTTCTCATATATAAAATATACTGATTAGAAATACACTCTTGATAGAAAGAGTACTTGCTGTTTAACGATATCGTGTATTCGAAAAAACCTACCACTACAACTATGTAAATTATAAACATATCAGGATGTGAGAATACACCAAAGGTTCTCACTTTGCAATGTATGGGATACTCTGATTAGAAAAACACTTTTGATAGATATACTTCTTTGTGTTTCGCGATTACATGTATTCGAAAAAAAAAAAAAAAACTACCACTACAACTACGTAAATTATAAATATATCAGAATGTGAAAAACATCCCAGGGATACTAACTTTCCAATATATGGGATAGACTGATTAGAAATACAATCTTGATAGAAACACTTCTCGGTGTTTCACGATTAGATATATTCCAAAAAGGCCTACCACTAAAACTACATAAATCGTAAATACATCAGAACGTGAGAAACACCCCAGTGGTTCTAACTTTCCAATGTATCGAATAGACTGATTAGAAATACACTCTTGATAGAACACTTCTTGGTTTTTCACGATTTCATGTACTCGAAAAAAAAACCTTCCACCACAACTACGTAAACTATATATATATATCAGAATGTGAAAAACACCCCATGGGTTCTCTCTTTACGATGCATCGGATAGACAGATGAGAAATGAACTTTTGATGAAACACTTACTGGTGTTTCACGATTATATATATTCGGGAAAAAAAACTTCCACTACAACTACGTAAACTGTAAATACATCAGAATATCACAAACACCCCAGGGGTTCTAACTTTCCGATGTATGGCGTAGACTGAGTAGAAATACACTCTTCATAGGAATACTTCTCGATGTTTCACGATTATATATATTCTGGTAAAAAACTTACACTACAATTGCGTAAATTATAAATACATCAGAATGTGAGAATCTCCCCAGGGGTACTCACTTTCTGATGTATTAGATAGACTGATTAGAATTACACTCGTAATAGAAACACTTCTTGTGTTTCACGATTACACGTATTCGAAATAACCTACCACTCCAACTACGTAAATTATAAATACATCAGAATGTGAGAAATACTCCAGGGGTTCTCACTCTCCGATGCATGGGATAAGACTGATTGGAAAAGCACTCTTGATAGAAACACTACGTGGTGTTTCACGATTACATGTATTCGGAAAAAAACCACCACTAAACAAATAAATAAATAACCCCTCAAACAGCCGCTTGCCACAAAGGTCTCACAGGAGCCTGTCAGTTTACCTACCACAGTAAAAGGACTGAGAGGATGGCAGGACCTCACCAGAAAAACGATACATACATCCATGCCTTATCCGCGGTTCTAACCCAGGTCCCTTACATCAATATCCAACCGTGCTAACCACGCAGTCATTACCACTATGTAAATTATACATACATCAGAACGTGAGAAACACCCCAGGGGTTTTCACTTTCCGATGTATGGGATAGACTGATTAGAAAAAAAACTTTTGATAGAACACTTCTTTGTGTTTCGCGATTATATGTATTCGAAAAAAAAACCTACCACTAAAATTATGTAAATTATAAATATATCAGAATGTGAGAAACATCCCAATGGTTCTCACTTTACAATATATGGGATAGCCTGATTAGAAATACAATCTTGATAGAAACACTTCTCGGTGTTTCACGATTACATCTATTCCAAAAAGGCCTGCCACTAATACTACATAAATTATAAATAGATCAGAATGTGAGAAACATCCCAGGGATACTAACTTTCCAATATATGGGATAGACTGATTAGAAATGCAATCTTGATAGAAACACTTCTCGGTGTTTCACGATTAGATATATTCCAACAAGGCCTACCACTAAAACTACATTAATTATAAATACATCAGAACGTGAGAAACACCCCAGTGGTTCTAACTTTCCAATGTATCGAATAGACTGATTAGAAATACACTCTTAATAGGAATACTTCTTGGTGTTTCACGATTATATATATTCGGGGTAAAAACTTACCACTACAATACAACCTTGCTGTTTCACGATCACGTGTATTCGAAAAAAACCTACCAGTATAACTATGTACATTATAAATATATCAGAATGTGAGAATACACCAAATGTTCTCACTTTCCAATATATGGGATAAATTGATTAGAAAAACACTGTTGATAGATACACTTCTTTTGTTTCTCGATTACATGTATTCGAAAAAAAACCTTCCACTAGAACTGCGTAAATTATAAATACATCAGAATATGAGAAACACCCAAGGGGTTCTCACTTTACGATGCATCGGATAGACAGATTAGAAATGAACTTTTGATGAAACACTTACTGGTGTTTCACGATTATATATATTCGGGAAAAAAACCTACCACTACAATTACGTAAATTATAAATACATCAGAATGTCAGAAACACTCCAGGGGTTCTAACTTTGCGATGTAGGGGGTAGATTGAGTAGAAATACATTCTTCATAGGAACACTTCTTGGTGTTTCACGATCATATATATTCGGGGAAAAAACCTACCACTACAATTACGTAAATTATAAATACATCAGAATGTCAGAAACTCCCCAAGGGTTCTCATTTTCCGATGTATTGGATACACTGATTAGTTTTACACTCTTAATAGAAAAACGTCTTGTGTTTCACGATTACATGTATTCGAAAAAACCTACCACTCCAACTATGTAACTCATAAATACCTCCGAATGTGAGAAACACTTCAGGGGTTCTGATTTTCCGATGCATGGTGTAGACTGATTGGAAAAGCACTCTTGATACAAACACTACTTGATGTTTCACGATTACATATATTCGAAAAAAAAACTACCTCTAAACAAATAAATAAATACCCCCTCAAACAGCTGCATGCCATAAATGTCTCACAGGAGCCTGTCAGTTTACCTACCAAAGAAGAAGGACAGAGGATGGCAGCACCTCACCAGAAAAACGATATATACATCCGTGCCTTACCCTGGGGTTCGAACCCAGGGCCCTTATATGAGTACCCACCGTGCTATCCATTCAGCCATTACCACTATGTAAATTATACATACATCAAAATGGGAGAAACACCCCATGGATTCTCACTTTCTGATATATATAATATACTGGTTAGAAATACACTCTTGATAAAAAAAAAGTACTTGATGTTTCACGATCACATGTATTCGAAGAAAACCTACCACTATAACTATGTAAATTATAAATATACCAGAATGTGAGAATACACCAAAGGTTCTCACTTTCCAATGTATGGGATAAACTGATTAGAAAAACACTTTTGGTAGATACACTTCTTTTTGTTTCGCGATTACATGTATTCGAAAAAAAAAACCTACTATTACAACTATGTAAATTATAAATATATCAAAATATGAGAAACATCCCAGGGGTTCTCACTTTCCGGTATATGGGAAAGACTGATTAGAAATACACTTTTGATAGAAACGCTTCTTACTGTTTCAGAATTACATGTATTCCAAAAAGGCCTACCACTACAACTACGTAAATCATAAATACATCAGAACGTGAGAAACACCCCAAGGGTTCTCACTTTCCGATGTATGAGATAGACTGATTGGAAAAGCACTCGTCATAGAAAAACTTCAGGATGTTCCATGATTACATGTAATCCAAAAAAACCAGCACTACAATTAAGTAACTTATAAATCTATCAGAATGTGAGAAACATAAATAATTACAATTACGTAAATTATAAATTCATAAGAATGTAAGAAACATTCCATGGGTTCTCACCTTCTGATGCATGGGATAGACTGATTAGAAATGCACTCTTGATAGAAACACTTCTCAGTGTTTCACGATTACATGTATTCGAAAAGAACCTATCACTACAACTACGTAAATTATCAGAATGTGACAAATACCCAAGGGATTCTTACTTTCTGATGTATGGGATAGACTGATTAGAAATGCACTCTTCGTAGAAAAATATCAGGATGTTCCATGATTACATGTAATCCAAAAAAACCTACCACTACAATTAAGTAACTTATAAATCTATCAGAATGTGAGAAACACATGAGGGGGTTCTCACTTTCCGATGTATGAGATAAACTGATTAAAAATGCACTCTTGATAGAAACACTTCCTGGTGTTTCTCGATTATATACATTTGAAAAGAAAAACTTACCACTCTAACTACGTAAATTATAAATATATCAGAATGCTAGAAACATCCCAGGTTTTCTCACTTTCCGATGTATGGGATAGACTAATTAGAAATACACTCTTGATAGAAACATTACACATTCTGTTTCACTATTACATCATCATCATCATCATCATCATCATCATCATCATCATCATCATCATCATCATCATCATCATCATCATCATCATCATCATCATCATCATCATCATCATCAAGCAGCCATGGGCTACGTAGGTCCAACCAGACCGTGCAATTTAGTTCTCCAAGCAAGTCTATCCTGAGCTACATCTACTGCATCTGGCCACTGCACACCAATTCTAACAAGGTCCTGTTTGACATTGTCTGCCAACCGCATCCTAGGTCTCCCCTTCTTTCTGAGGCCTTTAGGCACACTGTTCATAACCCTATTCGCCAATCTATAATTATTCATACGGGCAACATGGCCAAACCAAGGAGTCTCTCTCTGCACAATATGCTGCTTAAAAGAGGTTACAAACTGCTTTCCCTAATCTCATCATTAGTTACAAAGTTGAACCACCTAATGCCCAAGATACTGCGTAAGCATCTGGAATCAAAAGCATCTAGTTTCCTGTTATCTTGTTTACAAAGTGTCCAAGTTTCACTACCATAACTAACCCTAGAAAGAACCAAACTATTATACAGTCTAATTTTAGTCTTTAGGTGTATACGCCTATTTCTCCACACTCTCCATAGGTTCTTAAAAGTCCCGGTAGCAATCCCTATTCGTCTGTTAATCTCATGCCGCACATCACCATTATCTGTTACATAGCTCCCAAGATAATTAAACTGTGACACCTGCTCAAGACTGCAACCATTCAGATTAACTGAATCACAGCCTGCCTGACCAATTTTCATCACTTTAGTTTTCTCTCTGTTTATAACCAAACCTACTCTACTATCAGTCTCATCAACAGCTCGAATGAAAGAGTTCATCTCATCAACATCATTTGCCAAAAGGGCTAAATCATTAGCATAATCTAAATCAGAAACTTTCGTATCTCCAGCCCATTTAAGGCCAAAATCTTTCCCTTGAAGTGAATTTCGCATAACATAATCAATAACCAAGCGAAAGAGAAAAGGAGACAAAATGCACCCTTGTCGAACACCAGAAGTAATGCTAAACCAATTGCTACAAGCCTTACCAACTCTCACACACGAATCAGTGTTATTATAGAGAGCTTTCATAATGTTAACTAACTTGTCTGGTATACGATATGATTTCACAATCAACCGCAAATTATGACGATCAACAGAGTCGAAAGCCTTTTTGAAATCAATAAAGCTAGCAACCAAAGGTTTCTGAAACTCTAAACATTTCTCAAGAATCTGCCTAAGTGAAAATATCTGATCCACACATCCCCTACCACTTCTGAATCCACATTGCTCATCACGCAATTGACTGTCAACCAGATACTTAATTGTATTAAGCACAATCATGGAAAGAACTTTACCTGGAACAGAGATTAGGCTGATACCCCTATAGTTATCACAAGAACTGCGATCACCTTTTTTGAAAATAGGGATAACAATAGCTCTGGTAAAATCCTTAGGAACCATGCCTTTATCATAAAAGATATTCAGAATTTCAGTCATCCAAGTGGTAACCGAAACATTCCCAGCTCTCAGCATTTCCGTAGTAATTTCATCTACCTCTGGGGATTTGTGAAGTTTAAGTTTAGAAACAGCCAAAATAACTTCAGATTGTGTTATAGGGCCAACATTAAAGCCACCAATGCATCTATCATCATTGCAAACAATGGGATTAGAACTAACTACGTTGTTTAGAACATCACTGAAATGCTCAGCCCACCTAGCCATGACAGAATCCTCCCCTTCTATAACCTTACCTTGTTTATCTTTCAAACCTTGTATGCCTGTCCGTTTTCTATCACACAAAACATTAATTATCTGGTACAGCTCTCTGCTGTTGTGCTGTCTAACTGCTTCCTCGGCTTTGTCAGCCAAACCATCAAGCCAAAGATTCTTATCAGCAGCTAACTGATCCTTTACAAGTTTATTAAGGTCTCTGTAATGCTTTCTATTAGGACTAGTATGGTATTGGTTAAGGGCATTCCTGCAGTTCTTTCTTTCCGAAATAAGCTCAAGTGCCTTATCACTCAGATAATTTTGCCTCTTCTGCTCCTTTTTTCCTAAAAGAGTACTGTTAGTATCCAAAAAAGACTGTTTAAAAGGTTCCCATCCTTCCTCAACTTCAGTAGTAAGCAAACCATGACTGTCATAATGACTAGTATCCTATCATAGTAAGCTTTGGCTATAACTGGATCTTTCAGAGCTTCAGTATTAAAAGTAAATTTTTTAACCCTAGCACAACACTTTTTAAGTTTAAGTTGCAAGACACTTTTAACAAGGTAATGGTCAGATCCAATTTCAGCTCCCCTATATGCCCTGGTATTCCTAACAGAACTATCATATTTGCTGTTAATTAATATGTAATCAATCATATTCTTATGCAGCCCATCAGGTGAAACCCATGTGTACTTATGTATGTCGCGGTGTTTGTAATAAGTGTTAGTTATTCTGAATCCATCGAGTTTACTTACCTGTAGGAGACGTTGCCTATTGCCACTGCAGCTACCGATACCAAAAGGGTCCATTACTCCTCCCCAAAGGTCAGAGCCAGGAGCAACTTTGGCATTGAAGTCACCAAGAACAAGGGTAATATCTCCTTTCTTGACAGAATTCAAAATATCCTGAAGTTGTTCATAAAACCTGTCCTTCTCATCCTTATCGGCATCCTCAGTGGGGGCATAACAGCAGATAACATTCAAGTCTTTAACGCTTGTCTGAAATTTTGCTGTAAGAAACCTTTCATTAATGCACTCATATCCTAGAAGAGCATCGCTAGCGTGTCTGCTGAGAAGCAGACCCACGCCTTGGTGATGCTTATTGTCGTCCCTCCCTGAAAAGAGAAATTTAAGATTATTTTTAAGAATCTGACCTTTATCTGTCCATCTGGTCTCTTGCAAGCCGAGAATATCTAAATTATAACGGTGGAATTCTTGTGTGAGGTCATCAACAGAAAAATCTCTGTGCAGAGTCCTCACATTCCAACTACCTATGGAGAGAAAATGGTTAGTGGGATGTTTAAAGAAACTATGTTTATTGAGAGAGGGAATGCCGACAATATCAAACAGCCCCCTAATCGCAGACATGGGGCAAAGAGTTCCCCCACTACTAAAGGCTGAAGCCATCTACACTGGAAGACTTCCTCCAATGTAGAATTTGACGATGCCAATAGAAGCAAAGAGTTCAGGTGCCTGCGATGACTTCTTCTCAGGATTATCAACCAGCTGATAAACATATCCTGTGAATCTATTCCCTTGGAGCTGTCAACCCACAAATAAACATAAAACACAGCGGAAGATTTTCCCTCCACACAAGCCCACCAGTGCAGCAAAATCAGGATCCATAATCAAGCTCAGAGCCATATATCTGTCCAGTCCAGTAGGTTTATATGGTCAGCACCAGGACCATGTGTGGTTGACCACTCCTCAGCAGGGTAGAAAAAAAAGAAAAGTAGCCATAGTTGTTCAGATCAGTAGGCCACACTTATCTGGCATGTATTCCAAAAAAGCCTACCACTACAACTACGCATATTATAAATATATCAGAACGTGAGAAACACCACAGTGGTTTTGACTTTACGATGTATCGGATATACTGATTAGGAATACACTATTGATAGAAACACTTCAAGTTTTCAGGATTACATGTATTTGAAAAAAATCTATCACTCGAACTACGTAAATTATAAATAGATCAGATTGTGACAAATACCCCAGGGATTCTCTCTTTTCGATGCATAGGATAGACAAATTCGAAAGGCACTCTTCATAGAAACAGTTCTTGTTGTTTCACGATTACATGTATTCGAAAAAAAAAACTACAACTACGTAAACAATAAATACATCGGAATGTGAGAAACACCCGAGGGGTTCTCACTTTCCGATGTATAGGATAGACTGATTAGAAATGCACTCTTCATAGAAACTCTTCTTGGTGTTTCACGATTACATGTATCCGAAAAGAGCCTACCCCTACAAATACGTAAATTATAAATACATCAGAATGTGAGAAACACCCCAGGGGTTCTCACTTTCCGATGTATCGGATAGACAGATTAGAAATGCACTCTTGATAGAAACACTTCTTGGTGTTTCACGATTACATCGAAAAAAAAAACATACCACTAAATAAACAAATAAATACCCCCTCAAGCAGCTGCTTGCCACAAAGGTCTGACAGGAGCCTGTCAGTTTACCTGCCATAGTACAAGGACCGAGAAGATGGCAGGACCTCAGCAGAAAAATGATATATACATCCATGCCTTATCCGTGGTTCTAACCCAGGTCCCTTACATTAGTACCCAACCGTGCTAACCATGCAGGAATTACCACTATGTAAATTATACATACATCAGAACGTGAGAAACACCCCAAGGGTTTTCACTTTCCGATGTATGGGATAGACTGATTAGAAATACACTTTTGATAGATACACCTTTTTTTGTTTCGCGATTACATGTATTCGAAAAAAAAACCAACCACTACAACTATGTAAATTATAAATATATGAGAATGTGAGAAACATCCCAGGGGTTCTCGCTTTCCGATATATGGAAAAGACTGATTAGAAATGCACTCTTGATAGAAACACTTTTTGCTGTTTCACGATTACATGTATTCCAAAAAGGCCTTCCACTACAACTACGTAAATTATGAATACATCAGAACGTGAGAAACACGCCACGGGTTCTCACTTTCCGATGTATGGGATAGACTAATTAGAAATACACTCTTCGAAAAACACTCCTTCTGTTTCACGATTACGTGTATTAAAAAAAATCTACCACTACAATAATGTAAATTATAAATACATAAGAATGTGAGAAACATCCGTTGGGTTCTCACTTTCTGATGCATGAGATCGACTAATTAGAAATACACTCTTGATAGAAACACTACACATTCTGATGTTTCACTATTACATGTATTCCAAAAACGCCTACCACTCCAACTAGGTTAATTATAAGTAAATCAGATTGTGAGAAATACCCCAGGTGTTCTCTCTTTTCGATGTACAGGATAGACTAATTCAAAATGCACTCTTGATAGAAACAATTCTTGTTGTTTCACGATTACATGTATTCGAAAAAAAAAAACTTACCACTACAACTACATAAATAATAAATACGTCGGAATGTGAGAAACACCCGAGGTTTTCTAACTTTCCGATGTATAGGATAGACTGATTAGAAATGCACTCTTCATAGAAACACTTCCTGGTGTTTCAAGATTACATGTATCCGAAAAGAGCCTACCCCTACAACTACGTAAATTATAAGTACATCAGAATGTGAGAAACACCCCAGGGGCTCTCACTTTCCGATGCATCGGATAGACAGATTAGAAATGCATTCTTGATAGAAACATTTCTTGGTGTTTCACGATTACATCGAAAAAAAAAAGCTACCATTAAATAAATAAATACCCCCTCAAGCAGCTGCTTACGACAAAGGTCTGACAGGAGCCTGTCAGTTTACCTGCCATAGCACAAGGACCGAGAGGATTGCACGAACTCAGCAGAAAAACCATATATACATCCATACCTTATGCGCGCTTCCAACCCAGTTCCCTTACATCAGTACCCAACCGTGCTAACCACGCAGCCATTACCACTATTTAATTTATACACACATCAGAACGTGAGAAACACCCCAGGGGTTTTCACCTTCCGATGTATGGGATAGAAGACTGATTAGAAATAAACTCTTGATAGAAACACTTCTTGCTGTTTCACGATCTCGTGTATTCGAAAAAAACTTACCACTACAAGTATGTAAATTATAAATATATCAGAATGTGAGAATACACCAAAGGTTCTCACTTTGCAATGTATGGGATAAACTGATTAGAAAAACACTTTTGATAGATACACTTCTTTGTGTTTCGCGATTACATGTATTCGAAAAAAAACCTACCACTGCAACTATATAAATTATAAATATATCAGAATGAGAAACATCCCAGGGGTTCTCACTTTGCAATATATGGGATAGACTGATTAGAAATACAATCTTGATAGAAACACTTCTCGGTGTTTCACGATTTCATGTATTCGAAAAAAAACTTCTACTACACCTACCTAAATTATAAATACATCAGAATGTGAGAAACACCCCAGGGGTTCTCACTTCACGATGCATCGGATAGGCAGATTAGAAATGAACTCTTGATGAAACACTTACTGGTATTTCACGATTATATGTATTCGAGAAAAAATCCTACCACTACAATTACGTAAATTATAAATACATCAGAATGTCAGAAACACCCCAGGGGTTCTAACTTCCGGTTGCATGGGGTAGACTGTGTAGAAATACACTCTTCGTAGGAATACTTCTCGGTGTTTCACGATTATATATATTCGGGGGAAAAACCTACCACTACAATTACGTAAATTATAAATACATCATTATGTGAGAAACTCCCCAAGGGTTCTCACTTTCCGATGTATTCGATAGGCTGATTAGTATTACACTCTTAATAGAAACATTTCTTGTGTTTCACGATTACACGCATTCAAAAAATCCTACCACTCGAACCACGTATATTATAAATATATCAGAATGTGACAAACACTCCAGGGGTTCTCACTCTCCGATGCATGGGATGGACTGATTGGAAAAGAACTCTTGATAGAAATACTACTTGTTGTTTCAAGATTACATGTATTCGAAAAATAACTACTATTAAACAAATAAATAAATACCCCCCTCAAACACCTGCGTGCCATAAAGGTCTCACAGGAGTCTATCAGTTTACCTACCACAGTAGAAGGATTGAGAGGATAGCTGGAGCTCATCAGAAAAACGATATATACATCCATGCCTTACCCCGGGGTTCGAACCCATTTTCCCTTATATGAGAACCCAACCGTGGTAACCACTCAGCCATTACCACAATGTAAATTATACATATATCAAAATCTGAGAAACACTCCATGGGTTCTCACTTTCTGATAAATAAAATATACTGATTTGAAATACACTCTTGAGAGAAACAGTCTTTTCTGTTTCACGATCACCTGCATTAGAAAAAAACATACCACTACAACTATGTAAATTATAAATATATCAGAATGTGAGAATACACCAAATGTTCTCACTTTCCAATGTATGGGATAAACTGATTAGAAAAACACTTTTGATAGATACACTTCTTTTTGTTTCGCGATTACATGTATTCGAAAAAAAAACCTTCCACTTCAACTACGTAAATTATAAATACATCAGAATATTAGAAACACCCAAGGGGTTCTCACTTTACGATGCATCGGATAGACAGATTAGAAATGAACTCTTGATGAAACACTTGTTGGTGGTTCATGATTATATGTATTCGGAAAAAAACCTACCACTACAATTACGAAAATTATAAATACATCAGAATGTCAGAAACACCCCAGGGGTTTTAACTTTACGATGTATGGGGTAGACTGAGTAGAAATACACTCTTAATAGGAATACGTCTCGGAATTTCACAATTATATATTTATTCGGGGGAAAAACCTACCATACAATTACGTAAATTATAAATACTTCATTATGTGAGAAACTTTCCAAGGGTTCTCACTTTCCCATGTATTGGATAGACTGATTAGTATTACACTCTTAATAGAAAAACATCTTGTGTTTCACGATTACACGTATTCGAAAAAACCTGCCACTCTAACTAAGTAACTTATAAATACATCAAAATGTGAGAAACACTCCAGGTGTTCTAACTTTTCGATGCATTGGATAGACTGACCGGAAAAGCACTCTTGTTGGAAACACTACTTGATGTTTCACGATTACATGTATCCGAAAAAAACTACAATTAAACAAATAAATAAATACCCCCCTCAAACAGCTGTGTGCCACAAAGGTCTCACAGGACCCTGTCAGTTTACCTACCATAGTAGAAGCACTGAGAGGATGGCAGCTCCTCACCAGAAAAACGATATAAACATCTGTGCCTTACCCTGGGGTTTGAACCCAGGTCCCTTATAGGAGATCCCAACCGTGCTAACCACTCAGCCATTACCACTATGTAAATTATACATACATCAAAATGTGAGAAACACCCCATGGGTTCTCACTTTCTGATATATAAAATATACTGATTAGAAATAAACTCTTGATAGAAACAATCCTTGCTCTTTCACGATCACATGTATTCGAAAAAAACCTACCACTATAACTATGTAAATTATAAATATACCAGAATGTGACAATAGACCAAAGGTTCTCACTTTCCAATGTATGGGATAAAGTGATTAGAAAAACACTTTTGATAGATACACTTTTTTTTTGTTTCGCGATTACATGTATTCGAAAAAAAAAAACCTACCAGTACAACTATGTAAATTATAAATATATGAGAATGTGAGAAACATCCCACGGGTTTTCACTTTTCGATATATGGGAAAGACTGATTAGAAATACACTCTTGATAGAAACACTTCTTGCTGTTTCACGATTACATGTATTCCAAAAACGTTACCAGTAAAACTACATAAATAATAAATACATCAGAACATGAGAAACACCCCAGGGTTTCTCACTTTCCGATGTATGGAATAGACTGATTAGATATACAGTCTTGATAGAAACACTTCTTGGTTTTTCTCAATTTCATGTATTCCAAAAAGGCCTACCACTACAACTACATAAATTATAAATACATCAGAACGTGAGAAACACGCCACGGGTTCTCACTTTCCGATGTATGGGATAGACTAATTAGAAATACACTCTTCGAAAAACAATCCTTCTGTTTCACGATTACTTCTATTGAAAAAAATCTACCACTACAATAATGTAAATTATAAATACGTAAGAATGTGAGAAACATCTCTTGGGTTCTCACTTTCTGATGCATGAGATCGACTAATTAGAAATACACTCTTGATAGAAACAGTACACATTCTGATGTTTCACTATTACATGTATTCCGAAAAAGCCTACCACTTCAACTACGTAAATTATAAATAAATCAGATTGTGAGAAATACCCCAGGTGTTCTCTCTTTTCGATGTACAGGATAGACTAATTCGAAATGCACTCTCGATAGAAAAAATTCTTGTTGTTTCACGATTACATGTATTCGAAAAAAAACTTACTACTACAACTATGTAAATAATAAATACGTCGAAATGTGAAAAACACCCGAGGTGTACTAACTTTCCGATGTATAGGATAGACTGATTAGAAATGCACTCTTCATAGAAACACTCCTTGGTGTTTCAAGATTACATGTATTCGAATAAAAACCTACCACTACAACTATATAAATTATAAATATATCAGAATGTGAGAAACATCCCAGGGGTTCTCACTTTCCAATACATGGGATAGACTGATTAAAAATACAATCTTGATAGAAACACTTCTCGGTTTTTCACGATTACATATAATCCAAAAAGGCCTACCACTAAAACTACATAAATTATAGATACATCAGAACATGAGAAACACCCCAGGGGTTCTCACTTTCCGATGTATGGAATAGACTGATTAGAAATACACTCTTGATAGAAACACTTCTTGGTTTTTCACGATTTCATGTATTCGAAAAAAACTTCCATTACAACCACATAAATTATAAACACATCAGAATATGAGAAACACCCTAGTTTTTTTCACTTTACGATGCATCGGATATACAGATTAGAAATGAATTCTTGATCAAACACTTACTGTTGTTTGACGATTATATGTATTGGGGAAAAAAAACTTACCACCACAATTACGTGAATTATAAATACATCTGAATGTCAGAAACACCCCAGGGGTTCTAACTTTCCGACGTATGAGGTAGACTGAGTAGAAATACACTCTTAATAGGAATACTTCTCGGTGTTTCACGATTATATATATTCGGGGAAAAAACCTACCACTACAATTACGTAAATTATAAATACATCAGAATGTGAGAAACACCCCAAGGGTTCTCACTTTCCGATGTATTGGATAGACTGATTAGAATTACACTCTTAATAGAAACATTTCTTGTGTTTCACGATTACACGTATTCGAAAAGAACCTACCACTACAACTACGTAAATTATCAGAATGTAACAAACACCCAAGGCGTTCTAACTTTCCGATGCATGGGGTAGACTGATTGGAAAAGCACTCTTGATAAAAACACTACTTGATGTTTCACGATTACCTGAATTCGAAAAATAACTACCTCTAAACAAATAAATAAATACACCTTGAAACAGCTGCATGCCCCAAAGGTCTCACAGGAACGTGTCAGTTTACCTACCACAGTAGAAGGACTGAGAGGATGGCAGCACCTCACCAGAAAACGATATATACATCCGTGCCTTTCCCTGGGGTTCGAACCCAGGTCCCTTATATGAGTACCCAACCGTGCTAACCACTCAGCCATTACCACTATGTAAATTATACATACATCAAAATGTGAGAAACACCGCATGGTTTCTCACTTTCTGATATATAAAATATACTGATTAGAAATACACTCTTGATAGAAACACTCCTTGCTGTTTCACGATCACATGTATTCGAAAAAAACCTACCACTATAACTATGTAAATTATAAATATATCAGAATGTGACAACACACCAAAGGTTCTCAGTTTCCAATGTATGGGATAAACTGATTAGGAAAACACTTTTGATAGATACACTTTTTTTTGTTTCGCGATTATTTGTATTCGAAAAAAAGCCTACCACTACAAATATGTAAATTATAAATATATCAGAATGCTAGAAACATCCCAGGTGTTCTCAATTTCTGATGTATGGGATAGGCTAAATTGAAATACACTCTGATTGAAACACTACACATTCTGATGTTTCACTATTACACGTATTCCAAAAAAGCTTAGCACTACAACTACATAAATTATAAATACATCAGAACGTGAGAAACACCGCAGGGGTTTTGACGTTCCGATGTATTGGATAGACTGATTAGAAATACACTATTGATAGAAACACTTCATGTGTTTCATGATATGTATTCCAAAAAAATCTGCCACTCCAACTATGTAAATTATTATACATCAATTGTGAGAAATACCCTAGGGGTGCTGACTTTTTGATGTATAGGATTCACTAATTCGAATTCCACTCTTGATAGAAACAGTTCTTGTTGTTTCACGATTACATGTATTCCAAAAAGGCCTACCACTACAACTGCGGAAATCAAAAATACATCAGAACGTGAGAAACACCCCAGGGTTCTCACTTTCCGATGTATGTGATAGACTGATTAGAAATACACTCTTTGAGAAACACTTCTTCTCTTTCACGATTACGTGTATTAAAAAAACTACCAATACAATTGCGTAAATTATAAATTCATAAGAATGTGAGAAACATTCCATGGGTTCCCACTTCCCGATGTATGAGATAGACTAATTAGAAATGCACTCTTGATAGAAACACCTCCTGGTGTTTCACGATGATATATATTCGAAAAGAAAAACTTACCACTCTAACTACATAAATTATAAATATATCAGAATGCTAGAAACATCCCAGGTGTTCTCACTTTCCAATGTATGGGATAGACTAATTAGAAATACACTCTTGATAGAAACACTACACATTCTGATGTTTCACTATTACACGTATTCCAAAAAAGCCTGCCACTACAACTACATAAATTATAAATATATCAGAGCGTGAGAAACACCACAGGGGTTTTGACTTTACGATGTATCGTATAGACTGATTAGGAATACACTATTGATAGAAACACTTCATGTGTTTCCGCTTTACATGTATTCGAAAAAAATCTATCACTCGAACTACGTAAATTATAAATACATCAGATTTTGAGAAATACCCCAGGGGTTCTCTCTTTTCAATGTATAGGAAAGACTAATTCGAAAGGCACTCTTCATAGAGACAGTTCTTGTTTTTCCACGATTACATGAATTAGAAAAAAAAACTTACCACTACAACTACATAGATAATAAATACATCGGAATGTGAGAAACACACGAGGGGTTCTCATTTTCCGATGTATAGGACAGATTAGAAATGCACTCTTCATAAAAACTCATCATGGTGTTTCACGATTACATGTATCCTAAAATAGCCTACCCCTACACGTAATTTATAAGTACATCACAATGTGAGAAACACCCCAGGGGCTTTCACTTTCCTATGCATCGGATAGACAGATTAGAAATGCATTCTTGATAGAAACATTTCTTGTTTTTTCACGATTACATCGAAAAAAAAACCTACCACTAAATAAATAAATAAATAAATAAATAAATAAATAAATACCCCCTCAAGCAGCTGCTTGCCACAAAGGTCTGACAGAAGCCTGTCAGTTAACCTGCCATAGTACAAGGACCGAGAGGATGGCACGAACTCAGCAGAAAAACCATATATACATCCATACCTTATGCGCGCTTCTAACCCAGGTCCCTTATGTCAGTCCCCAACCGTGCTAACCACGCAGCCGTTACCACTATGTAATTTATACATACATCAGAACGTGAGAAACACCCCAGGGGTTTTCACCTTCCGATGTATGGGATAGACTGATTAGAAATACACTCTTGATAGAAACACTTCTTGCTGTTTGACGATCTCGTGTATTCGAAAAAAACTTACCACTACAACTATGTAAATTATAAATATATCAGAATGTGAGAATACATCAAAGGTTCTCACTTTGCAATGTATGGCATTAAGTGATTAGAAAAACACTTTTGATAGATACACTTCTTTGTGTTTCGCGATTACATGTATTCGAAAAAAAACCTACCACTACAACTATAAAAATTATAAATATATCAGAATGTGAGAAACATCCCAGGGGTTCTCACTTTCCAATATGTGGGATAGACTGATTAGAAATACACTTTTAATAGAAACACTTCTTGATTTTTCACGATTTCATTTATTCGAAAAAAGACTTCCCCTACAACTACGTAAATTATAAATACATCAGAATGTGAGAAACACCCCAGGGGTTTTCACTTTATGATGCATCGGATAGACAGATTAGAAATGAACTCTTGATGAAACACTTACTGGTGTTTCATAATTATATGTATTCAGAAAAAACACCTACCCCTACAATTGCGTAAATTATAAATACATCAGAATGTCAGAAACAACCCAGGGGTTCTAACTTTCCGACGTATTGGGTAGACTGATTAGAAATGCACTCTTGATAGAAACACTTCTCGGTGTTTCACAATTACATATATTCGAAAAGTACCTACCACTACAACTACGTAAATTATCAGAATATGACAAACACCCAAGGCGTTCTTACTTTCTGATGCATGGGATAGACTGATTGGAAATGCAATCTTCATAGAAACACTTCTTTGTGTTTCACGATTACATGTAATCCAAAAAACCTACCACTACAATTACGTAAGTTATAAATCTATCAGAATGTGAGAAACACCCGAGAGGTTCTCACTTTCCGATGTATGAGATAGACTTATTAGAAATGCACTCTTGATAGAAACACTTCCTGGTGTTTCACGATAATATAGATATTCGAAAAGAAAAACTTACCACTCCAACTATGTAAATTATAAATACATCAGAATATGAGAAACGCCCCAGGTGTTCTCACTTTCCAATGTATGGGATAGACTGATTAGAAATACACTCTTGATAGAAACAAATTTCGAATTACAATATGCTCTTTGGAAGTGTACGTGATATTGGTCAAAGCGACCGTTTAAAATTCTCCAATGAGCTTTCGCATTAGCACAGCTGATGTTAGAATCGGTCAACACTATAAAGGATGAATATATATACAGGGTGATTCAAAACTTATCGTTCAAATTTCGTGGGGAGGTAGGGAATACGTCAGGAAACCGATTTCACATAGGAAAGTATGTCTGCAAATGTACGCATGCGTATGTAGAGGGCGCTGTGTGTACGCAACCAGTGTACAGCTCGCCTGACCACTCCCGCAGTCATCAGTGTACGAGCTGACTTACTAGTGATAAGATGAATCGTTTTACCCATCAAGAGCTAGCAGATATGCATCTCACATATGGGGCAGGTGGCGAAAGTGGCCGCCGAGCTAAGCAAGTTTACGAAGACCAATACCCCAACAGAAGAATACCGTAGCATCAAATGTTTGCATGTGTGCATCGCAATCTGCGCGAACGTGGTTCACTGCGCAGCAACATGCAGGATACGGGGAGAAGACGACTGACGCGGACTGTCAACGTCGCAGAACAAGTCCTACAGTCCATCGAAGATAATCCGAATACCAGCACACGAGCTATTGCTCAGCAGCTTGTGGTCTCTCAGTCAGCAGTGTGGCAGATACTGCACGAGGAACGTGTGCATCCTTACCATCTGCAAAGGGTGCAGTTACTGCATCCTGACGATTATCCGAAGCGTGTGGAATTTGCACAATGGTTCATGCAGAAAGGTGCCATGGACCCCAGTTTTCCAGCTTCTGTCCTTTTCACAGATGAAGCTTCATTCAGTCGTGAAGGTGTGTTCAATACACACAGTTTACATGTGTGGGCTTACGACAACCCGCATGGTACGAGAAGTCACGCTGCGCAACATCGTTTTGCTGTAAATGTGTGGGCTGGAATCATTGGTGACTGTTTGTTGGGACCTTACTTGCTACCGCCCCGATTGGACGGCCGGAAATACCTAATATTTCTCGAGACAGTGTTACCGACTTTTCTGGGAGCTGTTCCTGCGCATGTCCACCGAGATATGTGGTATCAACATGACGGGGCTCCAGCCCATAGCACAATTGTTGCGCGTGATTACCTGAACCGAACATTCGGAGCTCAATGGATCGGTAGAGGTGGACCGATCGCTTGGATACCCAGGTCACCTGATTTATCGCCCATGGATTTCTTTTTGTGGGGGGACATGAAATACCATGTGTACAAAACCCCCGTTGACAGTAAAATGGACCTTGTTGCAGTATAGTGGCCGCCGCAGGCATTGTCCGTAACATGCCAGGCGTTTTCGAAAATGTTCGGCGGTCAATGCAACGGCGCTGTGAATCCTGTTTGTCGGTATAAATGGTCGCAATTTTGAGCACCTACTGTGAACCTGTACTTTACCTTGTTGGAATAAAAGTCACATTCGTTACCATTTAACTGTACTGTTTCCTTGTGTTCACTTTACTTGTCCAATTTGTTCATTTAGATGACGTTTGCAGACATACTTTCCTATGTGAAATCGGTTTCCTGACGTATTCCCTACCTCCCCACGAAATTTGAACGATAAGTTTTGAATCACTCTGTATATACTTAACGTATTTTGTGAAGGTTTGAGACTTCCCACTGAGCGCTAATGAATTTTGTGATAGGGCTAGTGATCAAGGGTTAAAATTCACAATTAAATATAAAACACTCCTACGCAGAATACAAACAATATTGTAACAGAATATTGAATGTTTCATCTCTCATTGTCAAATAATTTCGAGAGTCATGGATTGTTCTCCTGAAGTTCTTTTAACAAATTCATGTGGCCAAACGTTTCTTTGTTCAATAACCATTTTTTACCCACATTTTTCTTTTCTCTGCAGTTTCCTCTTTCTGCATTTCATTAATTAGTAATGCCTCAGCAAAAGCTTTGCACTTTTGGCTGATAGAAAAGGCATCTCGTTCCTAGACAATAAAATGTGAAATTCAGCTGTCCACCTCTCGAGGTCTTGATACGTGCATGTGCAATGTGAAGTATCTGGAATTGCGGAAAGACTCCGTGTGGAAGCAAATCAATTAGTGTTCCCACGCTATACTATCAAATAGGGTGAAATTGGGGATTAGAACTGGTGTGTTATGAAGGAAAACGCGTACATGTGTGGAGCGAGCTTAATACACCCTTTCCCTGATCCAGCTGCTTCGCCTCTCTTCTCCTTCCACCTAAAGACAAAATAATGATGCTAATTGCCCTTCCCACTTATTTATACTACCAATGCGCACCTATTCCCTCAAGAAAAACTTATCTGAATAAATTACCATAGAAAAGGAAAACAAAACAAATCTCCTCAAATAAACCTAAAAGAAAATATCAATTCAGCTTAAAATTTTCAACACCTAAATAACTCACTACAGAACTACAAACAGGAAAATATATCTATTTAAAACCTTTGGTCAAATCAACAGCAGGAATTGTACTGTAACTCAGTTTGGCAAAATGTGATTTCTAAGTTGGAAAGTTTTCGTTCTCTCCCCCCCCCCCCCAACAACCATATTTCGTTCCAAACACCTCTGCTGAAAACATATACATATATCTAATATATAAAAAAGAAAGTTTGTTTGTGGGTTTGTGGGTTTGTCCGCTTATACACTCAGTCCCCAGAACAGCTACAGGCCTCACACTATGCTTGAACGTTCCCTTCAGCCAGGGGCAGGGATGGCTCAGTTGGTAGTGCGCCAGGCTCATAATCTGCACTTCCCATGTTCGAGTCCCAGCTAGGTCAGCGTTGAGATTTATCTCCGCAAAATTCCTGCCTGCCCATCGTCAGTAGGGGACACCGATGGGCTTTTAAAGGCCGCCGTCCATTGGATGGGACGTTAAGCCGTGGCCCCGTGTGCGGGAGAGACATACCCTTTGCACGTTAAAGAACATGCTGAATGGCTTTGACGGGAGGCTACCATCTGTCTCCCAACAGCTGTTCCAGTGGGTCCCCTCCCCCAACCCTCTCTGAGCCTTCAGGGTCCATGTGACCTGGCCATTTAGCCCATGGTGTGCAAAAAAGTGCCGCTCAGATGTAAAACAATCCAATCCAATACAATCCAAAGCCAACTGAGAAGATGCATAAATCTAATTATGTCTCTCCCAAAATTTAGTTCCTTGGAGGGAAAAGGGGGGGGAGACGGCTTGAGCTCTTTAGAATTTTGCCAACTGGGCATAATTTTATTTAAAAATTCCAAGTTTTTTCATCCCACCTGAATATTACAAAGCCACTCTTCGAATTTTGCCAAGTCTCTTAAATTTCCCTAGATTGCCTAGATTTTTGCCAGCTCTCGTTATTTTCACAACTCGCCTGCAATTTACCAAGTGGCTTCGAATTTTGACACTTTGCCTCGTTTTTTACCAAGTTGTCGACTCACCATAATTTAACATGAAAATGTAATTGTTTCCATCACTCCCGAATCCTCACTTCGAATTTTGTCAGCTACCCTAGAGTTTGCCAAATTGCCTCGATTTCGCCAACTCCTTTTAAATAAAGCAAAAAGTAATCCAAATTTTCACAACTCACCTGTATTTTGCCAATAAACACTTATTGTAAAAAATATTCTGCGTTTTAAATGTCAAAAAGATTTTTTTCATAAATTTTGGGAATACCATCCCCATTCGTTCCCACACGGTATAAGTTCAGCTTATTAAACCCTTCTTATACCATATGGTATACGATATTAAGCTCTGCTTATCAATTTAAAGTTCATGAAATCTTTGCACTTCAATAAGAAATAACCACAAGTGGTAAAATTAACTTCCTGATATTAAATCAGTTTCGAAATCTTTTTACGTTTGATATTTCTGATTTCATCATTAACATTTCTTTCATCAATTACATGTATTTATTTGCTAGTATGGAAAGATTATTGTTTTCCAGTTAGTTAGTCAGTTAACTCTAAATTTCTATTCACGCTTAGTTACTTTAAACCGTCTTGTCACATAACCGGCACCGCACTAGCTTATGTTCACGTGGCACTTGACGTCATAGGACTTTTCAATGACACATTTTGTGCGTTTAATCTGTACAAAACACTTGTACTAATCTCACTTAGATACAATGCACAAAATTAATTCATTTTTTTTATACAAATCTTAATTTTTTTCAGTAATTCACTAGAGAATTACAAGCAATTTTCAAGAGACATTCAAGCAATTTTCATATTCATTTTGCTACAGTGATTATTATGATCATATAAAAACATGTCGATTCTGAATGGACGTCCGAAAGGTTCCCCCCCCCCCCAAGAGGAGGAAAAATGAGGAATCATTCATTTCGCGGGGTTAAACAGGAATTTTAAGTTTATATTCTACTTTTTTTCAACTGTTTTTTAAAAAAAGGGAGTTTTTTTTTTCTCTATATGTTTTGACACATAGAACGATTTTTTTTTGATATTCCGGGTAGAAAGTGCGAACTTACTGTTTTGTATCCCCCCCCCTCCCTGAGGACGTCCATGTTTTCTACGTCATTAAGACACGAATAGTAATGTCACCGTCATATGTGATAATCTTGGTCTAACAGAACTATCAGATCGTAATGCAATAGTATGTTTTACTCCGATAATTATGCATTGTTAATAAATGGTAGTTCAATTCTGAATGAATTTTTATAACTCTCAAATAGAAGTCCTGTTTCTAAATTACAGTGCTCAACTTTGAGCAATCGATAACGTTAGTGAAAATTTAAAAGAATATCAACAATCAATTAAAACAATAATATTTTAAGAGACAAAAGTCTTTGTGGTTTGTTTGTTTGCAACAAGAAATTATGTCTCACTCTGGGACAATTCCAACATCCTCACATTATCACCACTGGAAGTCTATTTGCGTTTCCTAAATATTTGTTTTCTTTCTGAACACCCGATTCAATTCAGAACACATAAGAATGTGACGAAATACAATGCATTTCCAGCTCTACTAGATTCTAAGGAAATGGCATTTATAAATAAGGTATTAAATTCACTAAGTAAGCAAATAAGTGCAAAAGATTCCTAATGTAAAAGAGATAAATTGATGTTACCTTCCTTTTTCCGCTGAAGAGGAGACAAGGTTCACACAGTTGGGGTGCGAAGATCCTTACTTTATATCCTTATCTTCGGCTTCAGCAATACGATGGCGAAATCATCGCGTTATCCTAGGAAGCAGTCTTCGGCTAAAGCAATATGAGCTATTTGGTCCAACGAAGGAGATTGCTGGCACTAAGGGAAGATGTGACGGCAAACTAAAACAAAAATTTCCGTTTCCGGTTAACAATTCTTTCCTTTCAAAGAATTACTCTGTTGCATCAAACACGATTTTTTGCTGATCTCATTGTTGTGTCTATTTTCATCTCTTCAATCGATCGTTCGTATCCCATTGTTTCGTTTCGTCGTATTAGAGATTCAAATTTAAAATCTCCTTTCACGTGTTTAAAGGACACGCTGGAATTTATGCAGCACGTGGAACTTAAATTTGCATTTGAATTATCATTACGTTTTTATTTCAAGATATAAGTGGAAAAAAAAATTTTTTTTCGTTAGATCAGTTCTAACAAAATGGTGATCTTGGGATTTTTCGACTCTTCAAGAAGTTTAAATTTCACAGTTTCAAAGGCTCTTTGTTGGAAAATCAAAGAAGTTCTTATTAATGATTATTTTTATTTATTAATAGTAGAGGCCAGGGTGGCTCGCAATCTGCAGTTTGTAGGTTGAAACCTTGAGATTTAACCAGTGGTGAAAGTAGGCCGGTATGCACCGGTACGCCGTACCGAAGACATTTTTCAATAGTGGCTCCGTTAACGATTTCTTTTTCACCTTAATGCTTTTTCAACCGAGAATTTAATTTAAAAAAAAAAAAAGAAACATTCCTTTTAAAAAAAATTCGTTGGTTTTTAATTACATTACTACAGTTTAACCCTTTAGATGCCAAGCTGTTTAGAAACCCGACACTTGAGATTCCATTTCTGCGGTCAGGGAGTGCTAGAAATTGGAAGTAGTGCTTTCTCTCTTTGAACGATCAGCAAGGAAATCGGGTATAGACAGTAGAACTCGACAGACAAAGGCGACTCCAACCAAAGCCGTCTTTCGGGGAGTCGTATTAAGAGTTTACGGACAATGCACGTTCCCATCCGCCGTATCTCTCTGGGTTCGGTCTTAATCACTACCGGAGGCAGAACTGGGAAAACCGGGTGGTAAATCAAAGGAAGGATATGAACTCAGACGTTGAAATCCATTGCTAATCAGTGTGTACTTGCGATTTTCGTTTCTAAAATATATATTTTTTTATGTTCTGCTGAATTGAAAATTCTAAACATTCCTGGGAATAACGGAAGGCAGTTTAAGTAATGAGTTTAAAGGGGAAGAGGGATTTTTTAATGTAAAATCATGGAAAAACAGATTTTTAAAAATTAATTTTATCAATTAATCACCTTACATTACCCTACTGGAGTAACCATAATAGAAAAACTAATACACGTTTTAAAGAGAAATAAATAATTCAGAATCGAACCACTGAACTTAAATAACGGTAACAAACAAAATTTATTCCCTTAAGATACATAAGAAATTATCCTACCAGAGATTGCTATTCTCTGCACAGGTTTCTCACTATTTCGTAATTTTTTTACAAATATCTCTGTGGTAAGCAGCTGCTTGAGGGGGTATTTATTTATTTATTTATTTTATATCTGGCGCCCATCCGTAGGAGCGCCAGCACTGACTTCCTGAATAACACTCTCCTAGCCGACTCCACTTTCGTTCTTTCTCATTGTTCATAGACGGGGCTTTCTTTATCCCTTTTGCCCTCGCTATCGGGCCTGTCCAGCTCTGCTTGTGCAATCAGGAATCAGCACGGGTGAGCTAATTCTCGTGGAATGCAAGTAGGGTGCGACCACGTCTGTGGGCGCGACGTACCCTGTTCTTGTAGATACGAAAAGAAAGGGGGGAGGGACGCATATTGTCCCCAGCTGATCTAGTCGATCCTGATAATACATAAACTTATAGCTTATTATGGAATATTCACCATTTCATTTTAACCAAGGAAAATATGAAGAAATTGGACACAGTTCAAAATGCTTGTCTCGGGCACAACACAGGGGAATTCAAATCATGCCCACTTTCTTCTCTGTATACAGAAACTGATGCAGCCAGTTAAAAAAAGGAAATTGCAAAAGAAATAAGAATCCATTCACTTTACGAATTTATTGTGCAGCATCAAAACAACAATCCACTGTAGAGTGAAAAACCACCATGGAGAGGATAAGACCTAAAATAAAAACAGACATTGAGGGAATTAGGAAAAAAAATTACAAAGCTGTAGCTGAAATTCAATCACTCAGCCATTCCTTCTTAAACCAAAGATATCCCAATCATTATCACACATAGAGAGATGGTTCAGTTAACAAGGAACGTAACGTTGCATTAGGAGCCATATTTATCCCATAGGACAATGTAAGAAAAAAAATTTAAGTGATTCCAGCTGATAGCAAATTATCTCTCAACTGTATTGATAACTATTCATAATGCTCAATACATCCACACTTGGTGAATAAAATAATAGATATAAGGCATCACATCTCCTTTTTCAATAATAACACATTCTTTCTGCAATGTATCCCTAGCCACTATGAGATCTCAAGTGCTTGCTCTTCCTGCTCACCGAAATTTATCAACAACCTAAATAACAACTATTTCACCCGAAGAAGCAAGAGAAATTCATAATGGTAACTAACCAACCAACCCTGAGAAGAAAAACTGATAAAAAATTAGCAAAATTAAAATCAATAACTTAACAAGACAGCAACAGATAAAAAATAACCAGAATTAGAACAGGCCACTATCTCCTTAATGATAAACTGCATCTGTACCAGATTATAAATTTTCTTAACTGCAGCCTATGCAAGGTGAAAGATGTTTCTCACATTTACTAAACCGTATGAAAAATGAACATGAAAGAAAAATATTCCTTGATGACAATGAAAAGAAATGGAACATCCAAGAACCCTCACTTAGAAATATTTTGCCTCACAAAGATTAAAAAATTGAAATCAATGTACTAAAAAAAGTGCTTGAATTCTTAAAAAGAGAGTGACATATCAACGAATTTAATTTATTTTTATTGTTAAGCATTTTCGACTTAAGCAGTTATTTAGTGCTTCTTAGCCTTTATATCTAACAGCTTCACACCCTGCTGCACGCTATCTGCTGGTTTGTGTACTTCCCCGTTACTTATATTCTCTTTTACCTCTTTCCTTTTTTCTCACTTCTCAAAACATTACATATTTAAAATCTCTATATTTATTTCTTTATTATTTTTCTTGTGGTTTTGTTGGATGAAAATGATTTCGCGAGATATAAACCCGAAGGACGATAACTTTATTATTATAATTTTTACCTTTCACGGTATGATCCAATACTTGGTATGATTAACCGTAACTGTTGTTATTGTATCATGGAAACTGATACTATACAAATGGAAAAATTCAAGCTGAGATGTATAGATCCAAGGTTAGGAAACGAAAAGTTTAATGATGATAACCATGAAAGCCCAACTGCTGATGATCAGGTATAATAGTTTTTCTCTTAAAACTGCCATTACAGAAATGATATTTTTTTAAATTAACATGTTATACAGGGATGCTGAGAATCCACCGGGGAAGAAAAGGTTTAGGGAAGGCCCATCGGAGATTAAGTTGAATGGACTGATATTTGATAATAAGTAGGATTGGGTGTAAGTCAAAAACGTTTTAAGAAAATTTGCTCTCGTGTAATATGAATTTTTTTTTTATCCAAACGCTGCTTTTCCATTTAGTTGGGACATATATGCAGAGGTGACAGCATTGGCTGATCCAAGGGAGGAGCCATGAGTGGATCTTTCCTTCCTTCTGCTGAGCTGTTATTTACAGTAATAATGTATGTTTACAGTAATAATTTTTTTTTTGGCGGATTTGCTGAATGGTTCCATTATATCTGCTTAAGATGGGAGTAGATTATACAAAGTTGTGCAGTGAATGAAAACTTGGGGAGATTCATAGGTTTTAACAAGTTTCCCAACCCATTTCTTTCCCCATATAATAAAAATAAAGGCAGTAGTGCACATCATGGTCCTCAGCCACCATTTTTTGTTGATGCAATGTAACGAAACGGTCCTTTTCATTGATTCCCACAACCCTTCAGAGAGTCCCAGCTGGGTCAGCATTGAGATTAATCTCTGCAAAACTCCCCACCCTGCCCATGGTTAGTAGGGGACAACGCTAGTCTTGGAAAGGCCGCTGTCTGTTGGATGGGACGTTAAACAGTGGACCCGTGTACGTGAGAGCTATACCCTGCACATGTTAAAGAACACTGGATGGCCTTGACTGGAGGCTACCATCTGCCTCCCAACAGCTGTTCCAGTAGGTCCCCTCCCCCAACCTTCTCTGAGCTTTCGGGGTCCATGTGACCTGGCCATTTAGCCCATGGTGTGCAAAAATAGTGCCGCTCAGAGGTAAAACAACCCAACCCCCAGACCCTAACCCACACAGGGGTTCCTAGAAAAAAGATTGTTTTTTTCATTACCATGGTAATGATAACTCGCGTTTATGTCAAATAAAAAATGCTGTTATCATGGTAACTGTAATTTTCTTCTAAAAAAACATCCCTCAAAACCACAAATTACTAAAAAAAAATTAAAATTATCAAGAAAAAAAAAAAATAAAGAAACTATGACAACACATTTGCTGTCCCATATACTACAAATTCCTGAAATATCCCCCTCTTTTCCCAGTAGTTAAAACACCACAAATATATTTCCACAAATAAACTAATAAATCATGCCACACGTATAATAATTAACCTAAATAAATTACCAGAATTAATGAAATCGAACACAAATCTCAAAACCAAGAATATCATCGACAATGTATCGCCAAAACAACATCGACAATGTATCACCAATGTATCGTATAAAAAGCCCCCAAAACTAAATAATCCCATTGGAGACAAACATAACAGAAAGCATTGAAAATCAGAAACAGTATACCACTGATCTGAATTATAAAAAAACCCAGAAACTAAATAATAACATTACAGATAACACATACCAAAAAACATGAAAATCGAAACAGTGCTTTGCCAAATGAATTATAAAAAAGCCCCCAAAATTAAATAATGCCCTTGCAGACAGCACAAACCAAAACACATGAAAATTGGAAACAGTGCACCACTGACTGAATTATAAAAAAGGCCACGAAACTAAATAATGTTCTCACAGACAATATAAACCAAAAAAACATGAAAATCGGAAACAATGCACCACCGACTGAATTTTAAAAAGCCCCTGAAACCAAATAATCAATAATAAATTAGATCAGTAGCCAAGCATGCTAACCATTCGGATATGTATAGAGATAGTGTATTAACAATTGTTCTGTAATTTCTCTCCAAGATGAGTTTGTTGTAACAGTATATAGTAGCTATGATATTGCCACATTTGAAGTTTTGTGTAAAATACAAGGAGGGGCTCTTGTCCCTTATTACAGGTATCCTTGAATTAGGGTTGCCAACTGTCCTGCATTAGCCAAGATTTCCCATACTATCAATTTTTTTTCTTCGTTTCATGTGAATTCCATTTCTGACTTCATTGTTCACAAATAGAACTGAATCTGGGTGATTAAGTACACTGCCAATCATGTGATGTGACTAGATCGAATTTATGTAGAAATGAACCATTCTGAAGAGGCAAAGTGCACCTCACAGTATAACACCACTGTTAAAATGACAGGACCTCTTCCAAAATCAACTGTAGAATCTAATCAATTTTGGTTAATTGCACAAGGAGTGATATTTGCTGTTTGTGCATAGCAACATGTTTTAACACTAACCTGCCATCACAGAGTAGGAGAGACAGGGTCAACTCCTAATTTATGAATATCACTTCAGTGCTTCAGTATGGAACTAAAATAACTTCGTAACTGCACATGGCACCCTTCAGAAGCAAAGAATTTTATGTCACATGTTTACTATGTGCAATGTTCATGTAGGTTGTTGAGTTGCTTTACTTATAGTGGCAATTTTTTTGTGTGCAAAATGTGCTAAATCAGGAGGAGTTCAGAGAAAGTTGGGGAATGGGGCCCACTGGACAATTGTTAGGATACAGAAGGAAGTCTTCCAACAAGGTCATCCAGCATGGTCTTTAATATGCACAAGGTATGGCCCTTCTTAACTTTCACCTTAGCTGTATATCCCACCCAACTGATGGTGGCCTTTCCAAGCTCGTTGACATCCCCTTTTTCACTAAGGGCAGGGTTGGTGTTTAGCAGTTAAATCGCAATGCTAATAGAGTTGGGACCAATCTAGGAAGTGATTTTGGGTATGACATAAAAATGGAGTGACATACCGATTAGATCATCTGTGGAACTAACTAAATCTGAATTAATTATTTCAAAAAATTCCTAATTGTTTCATTGAGGATGTTTTAATTCTTCCAGGATCAAGGACATCTGTGAGACTTTTTTGCACAACACATGAAACTTTGATTTTAAAAAAGAAAATTGCTGTTTCAAAATTTTCTTACATATATCTTTTTAAAATGCATAACTCAAATTTGAAAAATAATACTTTCTTTTTTTCATTTAATGCATATTTTATTAAACTACAATGTAAATAATTCGACAGATCTCCTACTGTGGCATATAAACTGACAGGCTCCTGTCAGACCTCTGTGGCAAGCAGCTGCTTGAGGGGGTATTATTTATATATTTATACTGTATTGCCGATTTGTTTGTTAATATTGCTCTGTATTGAAGCAATCTCCTGATTTAAGCTCACAAGTTTGATTTGAACTATTTTCAACATATTTTTCCTTAAATTTTTGAAAGTCTCCTAAAAATGAACAAAAAAACTGCTATTTTTAAAAGCGGAAGATATTGGAAGTAAATATGTACCTATTTTTTCGGTATACTACTGTAAAAAGTGTTATTAAAATTAATATGTTACTATAAAATAAAATAATACCCCCTCAAGCAGCTGCTTGCCACAGAGGTCTGACAGGAGCCTATCAGTTTATATGCCATAGTAGAAGGTCTGAGAGGATGGCAGGACCTCAGCAGAAAAATGACACATACATCCATGCCTTACCCGGGGCTCGAACCCAGGCCCCTTAGATCAGTAGCCAAGCGCGCTAACCACTTGGTCATGGGACGGCTAATATGTTATTACAATCTTCATATTTTTTACTTCAGTAAAATTCAGAATTAAATTCTCTTTAGTTTCGTATATAACATGACCTATTTCTGTTGATTATTTATTAAAAATATTCTAAAGTTGACTTATTTATTGGACTCTGAAAAAAGCCTGGACTTTTCTCAAAGTATGGTATGGAGAAAAAAAAAATTACAAAACAGCAGAAATGTTTATTTTAAACAAGATTTTTTTTTTATTCAGAAATAAATAACCTGTCTATTCATGTGCATTATAATCCTATCTATTAGTGTTTTTTAAATAATTTTTATTTGTGTTGCCAGATACATTTTTTTACTATATGACCCTAAAAAAGTCCTATTAAAATAAAATAAGCTTTTTTTTGTTAAATATTTTATTTTCAGAAAATCTAGAATTAAATGCTGATTAATTTGGCATATAACATTGGCATAATTCCTTTCATTAGTTATTTGGCAAAAAAGTTCTAAAGTTAATTTTGTTTGATTTGAATGAAAAAATAGCTGGACCTGGGAAGGATTAAATTGGTGCAAAATTATTTAATAAAGTTACTGACTGCTAAAAAAAATTCGATATATTTCTATGTAAAAATGTTTCATTTAAATGAATATCATGCTAACAAAAATATCAGTTTAATGTAATAAAAATTTATCCCGATGCAAAGAAATAAAAAGATCAGTATAAGAAAATGTGTAAAAGAAATCCTTAAACAATATGTGTAATGTACATTTTCCACCCTTACATTTTTTAGTTGGAGCACCTGGCAATGCTGTGAAATATCTAACCAATCACAATG
This sequence comes from Ryuthela nishihirai, assembly GCA_038380435.1. NCBI lineage: Eukaryota > Metazoa > Arthropoda > Arachnida > Araneae > Heptathelidae > Ryuthela > Ryuthela nishihirai. Next base: position 10,952,316 of record JAWZYU010000027.1, read on the forward strand.
CTCCAAATCATGTACTATTGTATGTAGCCTGACACATATTTTTTCTGATCTTACTGCATGGCAACGATTCTCTCTATATATGTGCTGGCATAATGCTTTAAAGCACCATTGCCACATTTTCTTAGCATAAAATGTGACTTTCACACTTGGAGATTTATGCAATTCTGATTGTATTGCACTGTAAATAAGGGTAGTGTCAGCAAAAAGTTATTTCAAAGCAGTTTCAGTTGATGCATTTTATTTTATCATTCATTAAATTCAAGTTATTGCTATATTTGTTCATTATTTTTGTTTGTTTAGTTGTTAATTAGTTTAGATTCATTATTAGCAGCAAAAAATTCTGGAAAGACATTCTGGACAATGCATTAGAGAGGTGTGACATTTCAATTCATGGAGAGATGCTTGTTGGAGCAGATAGCTAATAAAAGTTACCAATGTTTTTTAATATGTGGTAAATTTCTTCCGTTATGATTATTTTGTAGTATAAAACTATCATAACATTTTTTTTTTCACATTCCACTGTAATGAAATTTCAGTATAATGAATATATTTTGGTCACTTGCATAATTTCATTATACTGATATTTCACTCTATACATCTTTAGCTGAGCTAATGACTAGAAAATGTTTGAGATTCTGGAACAGAAAAAATGCAATTTGACAATAGTTTTAAACAAAAGAAAAAATATTTCGTCACTGTTATCGTCTTTTCAGAAAAGTTTAAATATATTTTATTATGCAAATTATATGCTCTGTGATTGCAACAATTTAGGTTTCAGATCATGTAAATTTTTACTATCAAAAATTAACTTTTCACATCTAAAGACATTTATATGCATTTTTTTCCAGATACAAGTGGAAGAATCTGTTCAGACTTGTTTTGACCATATAAAAAATGTTGCTGATATAGATCCAGAGTAAGTATTAGATTAATGAAGTGACAAATATAATTTTGTAACATACATTCCATACTTTAAACCTTACAGTGCCATAAACTCATAAATGCATTTCATCAAGCCTTGCAGGAATGTCCTTAATCAGTACCCTAATACTCCTAATGGAAAGGATTACAGAGAGCTTAATAAACGTGTAAAGGATCAGTTAGTTACTGATAAGAATCTTTGGCTTGATGACTTGGCTGACAAAGCTGAGGAAGTAGTTAGGCAGCACAACAACAGAGAGCTGTACCAGATAGTTAATGTTTTATGTGGTAGAAAACGGACAGGCATACAAAGATTGAAGGATAAACAAGGCAAGGTTATAGAAGGGGTGGATTCTGTCATGGCTAGGTGCACTGAGCATTTCAGTGATGTTCTAAACAATGTAGTTAGTTCTACTCCCATTGTTTGCAATGATGATAGATGCATTGGTGGCTTTAATGTTGGTCCTATAACACAGTCTGAAGTTATTTTGGCTATTTCTAAACTTAAACTTCATAAATCCCCAGGGGCAGATGAAATTACTACAGAAATGCTCAGAGCTGGGAATGTTTCAGTTACCACTTGGATGACTGAAATTATGAATAACTTTTATGATAAAGGCATGGTTCCTAAAGGTTTTACCAGAGCTATTATTATGCCTATTTTCAAAAAAGGTGATCGCAGTTCTTGTGATAATCACAGGGTATCAGCCTACTCTCTGTTCCAGGTAAAGTTCTTTCCATGATTATGCTTAATAGAATTAAGAATTTGGTTGGCAGTCAATTGTGTGATGAGCAATGTGGATTCAGAAGTGGTAGGGGATGTGTGGATCAGATATTTTCACTTAGGCAGATTCTTGAGAAATGTTTAGAGTTTCAGAAACCTTTGGTTGCTAGCTTTGTTGATTTCAAAAAGGCTTTCGACTCTGTTGATCATCATAATTTGTGGTTGATTGTGAGATCATATGGTATACCAGACAAGTTAGTTAACATAATGAAAGCTCTCTATAATAACACTGAGTCATGTGTGAGAGTTGGTAAGGCTTGTAGCAATTGGTTTTAGCACTTCTGGTGTTCGACAAGGGTGCATTTTGTCTCCTTTTCTCTTTAGCTTGGTTATTGATTATGTTATGCGAAATTCACTTCAAGAGAAAGATTTTGGCATATGCGTTGGAGATATGAAAATTTCTGATTTAGATTATGCTGATGATTCAGCTCTTTTCGCAAATGATGTCAATGAGATGAACTCTTTCATTCGAACTGTTGATGAAACTGGTAGTAGAGTAGGTTTGGTTATAAAAAGAGAGAAAACTAAAGTGATGAAAATTAGTCAGGCAGCTTGTGATTCAGTTCATCTGAATGATTGGAGTCTTGAGCAGGTGTCACAGTTTAATTACCTTGGGAGTTATGTAACAGATACTGGTGATGTGTGGCATGAGATTAACAGACGAATAGGGATTACTGCCGGGACTTTTAAGAATCTATGGAGATAGTGGAGAAATAGGCGTATACACCCAAAGACTAAAAATAGACTGTATAATAGTTTGGTTTTTCTAGGGTTAGTTATGGTAGTGAAACTTGGATGCTCTGTAAACAAGATAACGGGAAATTAGATGCTTTTGATTCTAGATGCTTATGCAGTATCGTGGTTTAACTTTGTAACTAATGATGAGGTTAGGCAAAGGAGTCTTGCAACCTCCTTTAAGCAGCATATTGTGCAGAGAGAGACTCCACTGGTTTGGCCATGTTGCCCGTATGGATAATTATAGATTGGCGAATAGGGTTATGAACAGTGTGCCTAGAAGCCTCAGAAGGAGGGGGAGACCTAGGATGCAGTGGACAGACAATGTCAAACAGGACCTTGTTAGAATTGGTGTGCAGTGGCCGGATGCAGCAGATGTAGGCCCGGACAGATATGCTTGGAGAATTAAACTGCATGGTCTGGTTGGATCTCCGTAGCCCATGGCTGCATGAGGATGATGATGATGATATATGCATGAATGTCAACTGTGTAATTAGTGCAACAAAAGAAATTTAAATCATTTGAAAATGTAATATTTTGAGAACTTTTATATTTATATATGTTAAAAATAGACATTCAGAGCTCCTAAATGCTAATTTTTTTCAACTTATTCCTCAATGCTTTTAATATTTTCTAATGAAAGTAAAAAAAAAAAATTGCCATTCAGATTGGGGAGAAGTCTGGGGATTTTCAAACTGCCATTAGTACAGGCCAGGAGATGGATTCCCTGCAGACAGAGTTTATATTTTGAATATTTCCCCATTAGCTGACAGATAGCTCCGTATTACTTAAAATGTGATCATCTGTGTTTTTTCACTCAAACAAAGTAAGATACCAAGGGAACATTTTTTGGTGATTTGCATGAAAAGGATTTCATGAAAAGGATCACAGGATTTCAGTGATTTGCATGAAAATACACCTATGTACGTTTTTTCTTCATTTTAGTATACTTTGTGATTTAAAACTGTTCTAATGTTTCTACATTATTTTTATTATCAGATATATTTTAAAAAATGAATATAAAGGGAAAAATATATTTTTTTTTGATCAGATGATCAGCAACATGATAAGAGTTTGGATAGGCAAATAGTGTTAAACATCTTGTGTTGATTTGAAATTTTCAGTCCACGTGTTAACTCATACTGATACATACACTGCTTGACATAGAAAATACCACACCATGAAGGAATACATTGTTGAAATTAGATGAAACTTACCACAGGTAGACAAGTAGGTGGAAAAGAAGTGATTTAATTTCTGAGGGATTAACTGAATGCAATGAGGAGACAGTATAATGTGCAATGTTGAGCTATACATTCAGTAACATGGTGTGGCATTGAGTGGAAAATTCCCCGGATGGTGTGCTGAGGTATTGTAGACCATGTGTTGTTGATCTGTGTCAATAATTCATCGACACTGTGAGGGGGTTGTGCAGAGGCATTAAGTCGTCTACCAATGATGTCTCACATGTTCTCTGTTGGGGAGAAGTCTGGGGATCGTGCTGGCCAAGGCAGTACTTGAACACCTTGTAGGCACTGTGTGGTGATGTTGGCAGTGTGTGGGACAGCGTTATGTTGAAATGGTATCAGGGATACCATGGAGATAACAGCAACACAATGGGCTGCATCACCTCATCAACATATCATTATGCTGTAATTGTACCCACTATATACTGCATATGAGCGGTGAATGGCTGTTGAAACCTTGCATGACAATGTGCTGTGGTGAGTTGCAGTTGTTGTAACGGTTGGCGATAGCAAAACCTGCCTCAGCAAATCTGCAATTCATAGTCTGTGTTGATACAGGGATGTCTGTAGCTGCTTGTACACTGCATTGAATATTATCTGCTGTGGATTGTAGGGCTGCTATGGGCTTGCTGTCGAATGTGCTGATTGAGGTGTTCAGACATCCACCTATGTGCACCAGTCCCACTATGGCGATGCATATTACCTTCCTACAACCACTTGCCAAATTCAGCCAACGACAGCTGTTGCATCCCAATATGTTTCTACTGCAATGCGACACATGGACCAACCAACCATATGTAGCCCTATGATAAAGCCTCTTGTAAAGGTGTTTGTGTAATGATAGAATTCCTGATGATGCTGCTCAGGCATTCTCACTCCTTACATGTGCTTTTGCCACTGAGATCATGCTGATGCAGTGGCCCACATGGCCAGGTGAGAACAGCCAAATTTAACTACGCTAGGCCGTTTTGCCTTGCTGTCTCCTTCACCTATCATAGGATTGGTTCGCATCTGCACTCATTTCCATAACCCAACTGTTGACACATACCCATCTATTTGCATGGCACTCCAACAAACATTTCTTAGTGTGCCATTTTCTATGTTGAGTGAGCAGTGTATTTCAATTCTGTTGGTAAGACAAGTCTTTTTTTTTTTACTGATTTCTATTAAGTATAATTTTTGAAAGATATTTCTGTCCCATGGCCAAGTGGTTATGTGCTTGGCTGCTGATCAAAAGGACCTGGGTTCAAGTCCCAAGTAAGACATATATGCTTGTGTTATTTTCTGCTAAGGTCTTGCCTTCCTCACAGACTTTCTGCTATGGCATATAAGTTCACAGTTCCTGTCAGACCTCTGTGACAAGCAGCTGCTTGAGGGGATATTTATTTATTTTTTCTGATAAAATAGATCCAGAAAATTGTAATTTTTTTTGTTTCCTCCAGAATTCTTTTATTTGATTCCAATGGACATGTTTGAATTTGTCTTCTCATGGTGCAGACTCTTAGTACCTTTCAAAGGATATATTCTCTTCCAAAAAGGATGGAGGGAGAGGGCTGCCAGATCAGAAAGCTAGTTTTCTTATACAAGTGGGCTATTGACATCCTGAAGATCCTAGATGATTAAGTCGGTCCTGACTAGTTGTGCTTCTTTGTTATGTTTTCACCGAATTTGCCAGTCTGTGGAACGATCTTTCAGCTGAAGGATCAGTAACTGGTACTGTACAAAACATTTTAATAGCGAGGCAGATATTGGCAATTGTACCTTGCAGTTTTTTGTTGTAAATTGCATTCAGAAGTCTAATCGGGCTTCTTTCAGTGCCGAAAACTTTCTTGTGAATACTTTTAAGGTGAAGGATTTTGTGCAGTAAATCTTCTGACAGATCTTTCTCATTTGTATTTACAAGTTTTGCTGCTTTTGTGGTAAGCTGACCATCATCTAAGTTTTGGAAGTTCAAAATGGGTGTGAATAATTCACATATGGTATCTGCTGCTTCAAATATTGTCTTTAAATCATTGATAATAAAATCCAATACTTGGTAAACTATGGAAATTCTGAAATCTTGTTCAGGTTCTATAGAAGTTTTTCAGTTTTCATTTACATACTATGACGAACGAAGCAAGCTATGACGCAAGAGGGGGCGTGTCCTTGGCACGCGCTTTAGCGGTACAGTCGGAAGATCGGAGTTGCGGTGCATGTGCAACTCCTAGAATCTTGAAAACGAGTGCTGTGATGCCAAAAAGGAAATAAAAATCCCCAAAATGATAAATATAATGTAAATTAAACAAAACTGGTTAAGGTAAAGCAAAAGTGAACGGTGGGGCATCACAACTCCCCCTTCCAAAGGGAGTCAAAAGATTTGACCTAACAAATTTTGATGAGCAATTTTGAATAAAGGACACATCTTACGTCATTTACACATGGCTGAACATAAATAAGTAAAAGTATGCTAGCGCAAATTTTGATATGACGAACTATTCTCACTTTGACACAATTTTCCAGCACAACCAAAGGTACCTCCTCCCTTTTCCTCCTGACAAAAGTATGTAATTAACAGCTAACCTAGTGTCAATATATACCAGTGGCTGTGACAGTTAACTGTATACTAGCATCGGTCTAACTAGTATCACATTCTGATACAACCTCGAAATTGGCATATCTTGAACTGTACAGAAAATAACAGGTTAATGAATTCCTAATCTTCCTTAGATTCTAATTGTTAAATATATGAAAAGAGGAAAAAATTCATTACAATTGTTGTTAGCGTGGTGATAACTTCCGCTTTTCCCCTAACCACAAAAAAGTATGTGACAGCTAAATCTTCACCTAAATCACATAAAAAAATGGGTATTCGAACACCGTTATCTCCTCCTAATTACATTCCAATACGCAAAGCTAAGAAAATTCAAAATTTACAAACAAGCGGGAATGTAATCATCCGCTAATTCTTCTTCTATTCACAGAAATCGCGATCTAGCTGAAATAAAAAATCATTAGTTACCTCCCCCTTCAGAGCTAACGTCCCCCTCCCAAAGGAGTTATGCTGGTAACAACTCGGTTATCAGACTAGGCCATTTGGGGACAGCTCCAAAAAGGTACACAAAAAAAAACACAAAATTCTGCAGTCATCATCATGGTCATCATCTATATATACCAATAAATACTGCCAATGTCATCCCAAAAATTACGTATCATTGACACATAAATATCACTGATGACACTGAACAGATTTAAACACATATACATAAATCGTATCTAAGAATAAAGAAAAAAGAGTGTGAATAATTTATAATATACGATGATAACATTTCATCGAATAACTTTTACATGAATCTCCTTTTTTTTTTTTACATAAATTCACTTTGGAATGCACGTTATTTTACAATACAAATTCTTAAACATAAAAAATATTAAATCACTAATTCTCTTTCACTCTTCTCATTCATATCCAGAAACATTTTACAATTTCTAAACTTTCAATATCGACTTACAAAATTTTCAGCTATCAGTCAGCTGAAACGAAAAAATCTACAAAAATACATTTTAACTCATGTAAATAACTAGAACCTCGATGAACAAGAATGCAAAAAAAAATTCTATTCACAGAGTATAAACTCGAACTACAATAAATTCACTTTTCAAAAATAAATATCGAACTCTAAAGTTTCAACAAGAAATTAAACATCGCTAACTATATAATTCACAAGGATTCTTCGTCTTCATCTATTCCAGAAAAGAAAAACAGAGAACATTTTATAACTCAATCAAGTGCCAAGTGAAAGAAAAATATACTTAAATTTCATTGTTGGCACTCCGTGGCAATAAATCATCTAGTCCGTTTCCGATAACATCCTTCCGTCGTCGTTGGGTGGCTTCACGTAAAGTTGTTACTGAAGATCTCGTTCAAGTCAAGTCGTCGCTGTAGATCTCTCTCATGACGTCATCTTCCCGATGGTCGCTGCTTTGCTGCCGGTTGTCGCTCTGCAGGATTTGCGTTTCGTCGGCCTTTCGTCACGCTCTTGACGTCGATGGAACAGCTGAATCTGGCTTTGTCAGTCTTTGTCCTGTTGTGTGCAGTAGGTGATAATCTAATCTGTTTTTTCCTCTTCTGCTTGGTAAAGGTTCATCATCATCAGAGCCATCTTTCTCCTGGGTTTGTTGTGGAGCATCTACTTCTGATCTAGAAAATTCTATAGAAACTTTATATAACTTTATATTCACAACATTAAAGTATCCTACTGAGGCATTAGTGGTCATATTGGCCAATTCATACAGAAGTGGAGAAAGTTTCTTCCTTATAACATATGGTCCAGCATATAATGGTGCAAATTTCTTGATGAATCCTCTTTCTTTATCACTCTTATGATGTGTTTTAATCAAGACCTTATCACCTACTTTAAATTCCATATGTTGTCGTCTTTTATTATAATCCTCTCGTTGCTTTTGTTGTGCTCATAGGGAATTATCTTGTGCCTTTGAAATGGCTCGAATATGCTGTTCTGTTCTAAACTCAATGGATTGTGGAGATGCGGGTTGGCCAATGAGTCTGTCCCAGGGTAATGTTAGTTCTCTTCCAAGAAATATCCGTGAAGGCGTGAATTTGGTGGTTTCATGTAATGAAGTGCGTAAAGCAAAGGAAAACTGTTGCAAATATTTATTCCATGTACTATGTCTATTTTCAACGTAAGCAGCTATCATTCTGCCAATATTTCGATTAATTCTTTCTGTCAAATTTGATTGTGGATGATATGGAGTTGTATATATGTGTTTTATTTGGAACGTTTCACATACTTCAGCAAGCACATTGGAAATGAATTGGGGCCCATTGTCCGAAACTATACTCTTGGGTACCCCGTATCTGCATATAAATTCATTTACAAATTTCTTTGCTACGATTGTTGCTGTTGCATTTCTAACAGGAAATATTTCGACCCATTTCGAAAAATAATCTACTAAGACCAGAATATATTGGGATCCTGCTTGTGTTTGTGGATATGGGCCCATTAAATCCATGCCAACTAATTCCATGGGTTCATTGGAGATCGTGCTTTTCATAAGACCACAAGGACGGTTTTGATCGAATTTCGTGGTTTGACAAATTAGGCATGTTTCTACATAGGTTTTTACGTCTTTTTTCAAAGCTGGCCAATATGATCTTTTGGCCAGTTTCTGATAGGTTTTCCGCATACCTAAATGTCCAGCTGAAAGTACATCATGTAATTCTCGGAGTATGTACTCTCTTAAATTCTTGGGAATAAATGGGCGATAACTGCCTGTTTGACTTAATCGTCTGCAGTAGTACAAAATATCGTTAATTAATCTGAAATGTCTGGCTCTTCCAACAATACTTGAAGCTATACTAGGATCTAGAGGTAATTCATCAGTTTTCAAATAATGATACACGTTTCCATATTCTAAATCTCTTTGTTGTTCAGTAATTAAATGTTCCTTGTATTCGATGGGAACTATTGTGGCGAGTGAGGGAGCAAAAGGCTTATCTTCGAGCTCTAACTCCTGCCGTAACTTCTGCCGGCCGCACGGGATAATGCATCTGGTAACTGATGTGCACTTCCGTTTCGATGCTCGACCTTGAAATTAAATTCTTGTAGGCGTAATGCGCAGCGCATTAGACGACCTGTTAGATTGGTAGATGTCTGTAACCATTGTAAAGCATTATGGTCAGTAAAAATAGTTATGTCGGATGTGTCTAATTGTACTTTAAATTTTTCTAGAGCCCATATTACGCTTAGACATTCTTTTTCAGTCACTGTATAGTTTCTTTCAGTATGACTCAAACTGCGACTGGCATACATGATAACGTGTTCACAATTGTCATTCTGTACTTGGCTCAGCACGGCGCCGAGACCGACATCGGAAGCATCAGTGTAGATGTAAAAAGGTTTGCCTAACTGTGGCAAGGCCAACACGGGAGCATGACACAATGCATCTTTTAATGTCTGAAATGCTGTATTGCAAACAGGTGTCCAGTGAAACCGCTTTCGCTTTCGACGTAATTCACACAAAGGTTCGGCCAAATTAGCAAAATTGGGTACAAATTGTCGGTACCATCCACACATTCCTAAAAATCTACTAAGTTGTTTCGAATTGCACAGTGTGGGAAATCATTCTATGGCTTCGACCTTATTAGGTAATGTTCTTACTCCATCTTTATTAACATTGAAACCGAGGTATTGAACGTCCTCTCGGAGAGATGTGCATTTGGACAACTTTATGGTGAGTCCGGCCTCTCTTAACCTTGCAAATACCAAATTCAAATCACGTAGATGCTCTGAAAAATCAGTAGAAAAAATGATTATGTCGTCTAAGTATACTTCACAAATTTTTCCTTTTAGGTCACCCAGAACTACGGACATAAGACGTTGAAACATGGCGGGTGCTCCTGATAAGCCAAACGGTAAGCACCGAAATTGGAATAATCCATCTTTTGTGAGGAATGCTGTTTTGGGTCGATCTGGTGGATATACGGACACCTGCCAATATCCTAAAGACAAATCTAGTGTGCTAATAAATTTCTTGCCAGCCAGTTGTGTTAGTAGATTCTGAATAATGGGTAGTGGATATCTGTCGGGGACTGTAACAGCATTTAATTTTCGATAGTCTACGCAAAATCTCAAATCACCAGTTTTCTTTTTAACGAGCACAACCGGTGAAGCCCAAGGGCTAAAACTTGGCTCTATTATCCCATCCTCTAACATTTCTTTAATTTGTGTTGAAATTATCTCTTCTTTACTGGGAGGATAATTATATGGTTTGCTGTAAACAGGTCTATTATTGCCGGTGTCGATATGATGTTCTAAAATCTGACATCTACCGGGCTTGTTGTTAAAAAGTTCGTAATTAGCATTGAGCAGAGTTTCTGACTTAACTCTCTCGCTATTTCCCAAATGAGCGTTGTCAGCATGTTTTCTAATGTCTGATTTTATCTGATCGATATCAAGTTTTTCTTTCATTGTTGCTTTTAATGAAATAGTATTGTTGGCAAAATCAAATTCAATCAAGTGCTTCCGTATCACATCTATTCCTATTAAAGAGTCATATAATAATTCACTTATTACTAAGAATTCAAGTCTTATCTCCACATTATTTAAAGTGATAGGTAACTCAACAGTTCCTTGCGGAAAACACTGCTTGGAAGCACAAGCTAAGTTCAAAAGTCCACCGGACCACGGCTGCAAATTCAGTTTACAATTTTTCTGAATTTTATCCCATACTTTCTTATGTAGACATGTAAGATCAGCTCCTGTATCAATGCGAGCTATGAATTCTGTCTTATCGTGATAAAGCTTCACAAAAGGTAAATGTAAGACATTATGTATACCCACAGTAGCAAGACTTAACTCATGAGAGGGCTTTTCTTGAGGAACTTTGGCCTCTCGCTTCAAAGATCCCGATGAAAGTTTCCCGAATTTTCATTCCTTTGATAGCAGTATTTCTCAGTATGTCCTAGTCGGCCACAAAAATTACAGGTGATAGTTTCTCTCTTTTGTTTAACCAAAGTTTTAGGTCTAGTGTTATGGTTATAAGCTTGACGTGGCAAAAAGTCTCTACTAAGTTCATATTCCATAGTTCTAGGCGCGTTTGGCGCAAATTGTCGGGACCGTGTAAATTCTGGTCGTGCGGGAGTCATTCTACGCGACTCAACCTGATATCGCTGCTTTGGCGGGAATGGCATCCATTGTTGTTTAAGTGTATTTGCTGCAGATTCTCTTCTTGCAGTGTATTGCCGAGCCAATTTGACTAACTCTGCAACTGAATTTACTTTTCATACTTCTAGGAATTCTCTAATGGGCAAAAGCAATTGAGACAAAATGCAATTTACAATATCAATTTCAGCGGCATCAGCATCGTACAGCTGGTATAACTCTACTGTACCCCATATAAATTTTTATATGTCATCTCTTTCCCTTTGTCTTCATGAAAACAACTCTGTAGCTAGTTCTGCAAAATCATTATAAGCCGGTTATATGTCCATGATTTCGTTTTTAAATTCTTCCCAAAGTTCTATGCCATGACGACATCCTATGTTATTCCACCATTGCTTAGCACATCCAATTAGGCAAGATACTGCTAAAACAACTTTTTTGTTGCTTGGCACTTCATGTAAACGGAAGTACTCCTCCATGGACTTGACAAATGTCCACAATGACGGACATTTCGAACCGTCGAACCTTATCTCAGGTAAAGGCCAATTAACATAAGGACTGTAGTTAATGGATGGGTTGGCAAATCGTCGTTGTGGCGGTTGAAAATACTCTGTTCTATCGCTTTTTTCTGACGGAACAGAAAATGGAACCTTACGTTCAAAGTTTCTTCGTTGGTGAACTGACGTAGCATTGTCAGCAAATTTAGGGGTTGTTGTCGTTCCCCTTTTCTCCCGATTATCATCAAGCAGATTCATTAGCACTTCTGCTTCCATCATTACATCTTGCAATCTACCCTTTACTCTTTCTAAGTCGGGAGTCATTATGGCAGAATCGGCCATATTGTTAGCAGACATGTTTAGCGGTCTGCCGAAATTTTGAATTTTGGAAATTTTGAAAACCTTTTTTAATCTTGAGCAGCGCTCAAAGGTACTGCTATACAACAATACTAAAGCTATAACTAAGCTTACAAAAATATAAATTTGCTTATCAAAAAAGATTTTTCTTATCGTGCCTACATACATATGTGCCCGGACACTTCTAATCATTACATACAACAAATATCTTAAATATTCAGCAATATCTACGCTGAAACTTCAGTACCTTTGAATAATACACAAAAAATGTTAAGTTACTTGCTCAACAAAAATTTTCGGCTTAAGCTGCCGTTAAATCTATAAATAGTACATACAACTACTGAGCTCAAAAAATTACTATCTTTGACAATCATACAAAATTTATCCACAAATATATGTACTATCTTTTAATACTGGCGAGTCCCTGTTCGGGCGCCACTTCTTTTCTTTACCCTGTAACGCTCCAAACAAATGCAAAATACTAAAAGTTTTATGCTCCAGATAGCTTAGGCGGGCGCCAGGCAATAATTAACAAATTGCCAAAAGTAGAATAAGTTGATAATAAGTTGATTTAGGGTTCAAATACCAGCGAGCATTAATGAGTAAGAATCAAAATGATTGTCAAGTAAATTTAAATATAATTCAAAAATCCTTAATTCGTGTTGCTCAAGAGAAAAAACTGTATAGACTCAAAAGGTTTTAAAATAACAAAACAGATTTATTTCCAAAATAGTTCAACTCACCAAGACATCAATGAAGAAAACACAACTCCAACTCCTGTGCTACACGCACTGTGCTTAGTGCTTCTGCACTAACTCCCCGTGCACTAACTTGTGCTCGTGCTTATACTACTGTGACTCGCAGGTCACCGGTTTTTGACAATAGCCGGTGCATGCCGGGAAAGACATTTACATACTATGACGAACGAAGCAAGCTATGACGCAAGAGGGGGCGTGTCCTTGGCACGCGCTTTAGCGGTACAGTCGGAAGATCGGAGTTGCGGCGCATGCGCAACTCCTAGAATCTTGAAAACGAGTGCTGTGATGCCAAAAAGGAAATAAAAATTCCCAAAATGATAAATATAACGTAAATTAAACAAAACTGGTTAAGGTAAAGCAAAAGTGAATGGTGGGGCATCACACAGCCCACCTAGCCATGACAGAATCCTCCCCTTCTATAACCTTGCCTTGTTTATCCTTCAATCCTTGTATGCCTGTCCGTTTTCTACCACATAAAACATTAACTATCTGGTACAGCTCTCTGTTGTTGTGCTGCCTAACTGCTTCCTTAGCTTTGTCAGCCAAGTCATCAAGCCAAAGATTCTTATCAGTAGCTAACTGATCCTTTACAAGTTTATTAAGGTCTCTGTAATGCTTTCTATTAGGACTAGTAGGGTATTGATTAAGGGCATTCCTGCAGTTCTTTCTTTCCGAAATAAGCTCAAGTGCCTTATCACTCAGATAATTTTGCCTCTTCTGCTCCTTTTTTCCTAAAAGAATACTGTTAGTGTCCAAAAAAGCCTGTTTAAAATGATCCCATTCTTCCTGAACATCAGTAGTAAGCAAACCATGACTGTCATAATGACTAAGTAACCTATCATGGTAAGCTTTAGCTATAACAGGGTCTTTCAGAGCTTCAGTATTAAAGGTAAATTTTTTAACTTTAGCACAACACTTTCTAAGTTTAAGTTGCAAGACACTTTTAACAAGGTAATGGTTTGATTCAATTTCAGCTCCCCTATAAGCCCTGGTATTCCTAACAGAACTAGCCCATTTGCTGTTAACTAGCACATTTGCTGTTAATTAATCCATAATTCCTTTCATTCATCATTTAGCAAAGCAAAGTTCTAAAGTTAATATTTTTTGCTGATCAGAGTGAAATATAGCTGGACCTCTGGATATAAATCAGTTTTTCAGGTTGGACTTGGGAAGGGTTAAATGGCTTTTCTTGATAGTAACAGTACTCTCTTGGTAAAAAGGAGCAGAGGCGACAAATTCATTTCAATGATAAAGCTATTGTAATGGATCCTGACACCTCTGTGTCAATATCTAGAGTTTTTTTTATGTGACTGTGCCAATTTCTTTATTTCCCCTGCACGATTCTTTTTTACAGAATTCAATTTGAGCAGATGTGTAAATAAGCATCAAATTAATTCTTTTGAATCTAGAGAAAATGTTTTATTCTAACTTCTTCAGGGATATAAAATTTGTCAGAATGTTAAAATATGTTTCACAGCCTGAGACCCTGGCTGCTAGTGGTTAATGGTTCTGTGGCACCACTCTACTTCCACTTTGTAGATGAAAAATAAAATAATAAATATTCCCTGAAGCAGCTGCTTACCATAGAGGCCTGACAAGAGCCTGCCAGTTTATTATGCCAGTAGAAGATGTGTGAGGATGGTGGGACATCAGCAGAAAAACGACACAGACATCCATGCCTTACCTAGGGCTTGAACCCAGGTCTCTTTGATCAATAGCCAAACGTGCTAATCACTCAGAAGGGAAGAAAGCAAAAAATTTAACATTTTACATGATTTTCCTTATCCACCATTCTGTTATTTAAATATTCTTTCTACCTTGAAGACTAATGGATTCTTGTCCAATCATTTTCTGACCATTTCCTAGTCAAACATGTCTTGCATCTGAAGCTTAAGAAACATGTCACAGTTAAGAGAAATACCTTTAATACTGAAGCTCTAAAAGATCCAGATGTAGCCATAGTATACTGTGATAGATTATTTAATTTTATGAAATTGTGGTTTGCTTACTGATGAAGTTGAGGAATAATAAAAATAAATCAATACCCCCTCAAGCAGCTGCTTGCCACAGAGGTCTGACAGGAGTCTGTCAGTTTATATGCCATAGTAGAAGGTCTGAGAGGATGGCAGGCCCTCAGCAAAAAAATGACACAAAAGCATGCCTTACCCGGGGCTTGAACCCAGGTCCCTTAGATCAGTAGCCAATCATGCTAACCACTCGGTCATGGGACGGCAGTTGAGGAATATGATGTTAAAATATCCATAGCGATAAATTGTAAGCTGACCATCTGATATGACTCTGAAATGATTAGAGACTGGCATGACTCTGAAAAATTGATTGATAGACCAACAGACCCAAAGATCAATAGTTTACGGAAATAAAATAAATCTGTCAAAATGAAATTCAATGGTAGAATACTCTGGTACGTGTCTAGAGAGATGCAGGTTCAAGTCCCATATATCAGCGAAATTTTTTCCACAAAATAGTTACAGTTTCGATTTTAAAATATCTGACAGTTAGTAAAATATCCATAGTGACAAGTTGTAAGCCGGCCATCTATATGACTCTGAAATGATCAGAGACTGACATGACTCTGAAAAATTGATTGATAGACCAACAGACCCAAAGATCAATAATTTACGGAAATAAAATAAATCTATTGAAATGAAAACTAGGTTTAAAGATATAAAAAAGTAAATATCAATTTTACAAAGGGTATCTGACTGTAAACAATCTATTTTGGAGCCACTTATAACACATGGAATTGAGATCACATGTGTGAAAACAGCCGCTTGCGTCCTTGGCTCACTCCAGTGCCATGTTCAGTGTGCCATGACCTAGATGTAGTTGCAGTGTCTTGAAGCTTAAGAAAGGCTTTGTTTTTATTTACAGTTTCGACATAGATGACAATCACAGTGTTACCTGTTGACTTTTTAATATCAATATATCAATAAATATTTTGTGGAAAAAATTTCGTCGACATATGAGACTTGAACCTGCATCTGTCCAGAAACATGCCAGAGTATTCTACAATTGATATAATGTGTGATCTGGCATTAGTTGAATGGTAGAATTCTCTGGCATATGTCTAGAGAGATGCGGGTTCAAGTCCCATATATCAGCGAAATTTTTTCCACAAAATAGTTACAGTTTCGATTTTAAGAGCATGAAAGATACATAGAATGCTGGAATAACTGATATAAATGATAAAAATAATTCTGGGAATATTGAAATAGGTTTATGGCAGAAAAGAGTGTAAAATGGGGGAAAAAATCGGTTTAAGACTTTGTAATTACTTTCAAAATCTTCAGTTTTTTTTATTAATTTCAGAAGATTTTCAAAACTGTAAGGAAAAATTTTTGATAATAATTCAAATCAAATTTGTGAGCTTAAATCAGAAGGTTACTTCAGCAAAGAATAATGTTAACAAACAAATCGGCAATATCATTGGCATTTCTAAGAAAAGTCTTTAACAAATAATTTATATTGTAGTTTAAGGAAATATGCATCAAGTAAAAAAAGGAAATATTATTTTTCAAGCCTAAATTATGTATTTTTATAAGATGTATATATATATAAAATAAAAATAAAAAACCCTCAAGCAGCTGCTTGCCACAGAGGGCTGACAGGAGCCTATCAGTTTATATGCCATAGTAGAAGGTCTGTGAGGATGACAGGGCCTCAGCAGAAAAACAACACAAACATCCATGCCTTATCCGGAGCTCGAACCCAGGTCCCTTAGATCAGTAGCCGAGCACTGATCTAGGGTTAATTCTTCAGCTTATTGAAGTTAATTCTTCAGCTAATTGTGACTATAAATTCATTAATAACATTTTAGCCTGAGTGACTAACCAATTTACATCTACATCCAGGTTCTTTTGATCAGTAGCCAAGCATACTAAACACATGGCCATTAGGGTTTTCCAAAATTTTCTTCTTTCTTTATCAGCAAGTGAAGATGTACAGGTTTTCAATAATTCATTGCTGTTTTGTCTATTTACGTAATTAAAAAGTTATTGTAAAAGTATAAATACATTATCTTGTAGTGTTGAAGCTGCAGATTCAGCAAATACAGTGAATAACAGATTTTCTCCTGAGTGTGGATGTTTATCTTTTTTAATACAGTAGGCTACTGATCAAAGGTACCTGGGCTCGAACCCCGGGTAAGGCATGGGTGTGTGTATTACCTTTCTCCTGAGGGCTCACTTCCTCACAGATCTTTATGGTGGGGGCGGGGCTGGCTCAGTCAGTAGCTCTCCAGGCTCGTAATCTGTAGTTCCCAGGTTCGAGTCCCAACTGGGTCAGTGTTGAGATTTATCTCTGCAAAATTCCCCGCCCTGCCCACGGTCAGTAGGCGACACCGATGGGCTTGGAAAGGTTGCCGTCTGTCGGATGGGATGTTAAGCCGTGGCCCCATGTACGGGAGAGCCATACCCTATGCACGTTAAAGAACACGCTGGATGGCCTTGATGGGAGGCTACCATGTGTCTCCCAACAGCTGTTCCAGTGGGTCCCCTCCCCCAACCTTCTCTGAGCCTTCGGGGTCCATGTGACCTGGCCATTTAGCCCATGGTACGCAAAAAAGTACTGCTCAGAGGTAAAACAACCCAAATCTTTATGGTGTATTAAACTGACAGGCTCCTGTTAGACCTCTGTGGCAAGCAGCTGCTTGAGGAATAATTGATTTTTTTTTTGTAGCTTTAAAAATTTTTTAAAATATGTTAAATATTACCAAAACATGATATCTCCCAGATTTTGGATTACCAGACTAAAGATGCTTGAGTGTATAAAATTCTTTTTAATTTCCTATATAACCTACTTCTGTTCATTAGTTATTTGGCAAAAAAAGTGCTAAAATTATGTTTTTGCTGCTGAGCACAGTGAGAAAATTGCTTCTGCCTCGAGCTTCATTGGATTTTCCCAGCTGGATGTGGGATAGGTAGCCAGTGCTAGTTAATTATGTGACTCACTGAGAACAAAATGCATGTTGTAAGATACTGTTGTGATTAGTTTTAATTATTTGTATGAAATACTGATGATTTTAAATGGTGAAAAATTTTCTGTATAATTCATTGAAAGATATTAAGTAATTTCATAGCATTAGTTTGCCATCACTAGAATTGGACTTTGAACTTCTTGATGAAAGCAACAGTAATGATGATACTTCAGTGAAAAAAAATACTCATCAGGTAGTTGTTCACCCACATTTCATGCAAGTAAATTAAGTGATGTTATTTTAATATTTAATTATGTTTTTGTACTATGTATTATTATTATTATTATTATGTAGTTTTGCATGCAACTTTCTGTATTGATAAGCCTTTTTCTATTTTGCAGGTGCCCATTGCTCTTACGGGAGAGGCACATTCATTTCTTGAAAAGAGGACTTCTTTCACTTGATCAGTCTCTACAGGTTTGACTTTTGTGTACATTTTCTGTGGTTCAGTTTTATGAATTGAACTTAAGTTTGTTTGTAACTAAAGTAACTAAAGTTTGTTTTTTACTTTTCTTAACTAACATAATATTTTTTGCAATTTGCAACTACTTTTAAAGGATTGCAAATTATTAAACCAAAGACTTATGTGAGTTTTGCAGTAATGCACATTTATTTATAATTTGTGTTGTGAGGAATATGTATTGCAGCAATTTCCCTCTGTTATTCTGTCTGTTGGCATTTTAACATATTTTCCTACTGCTTTTCATTTGTGATTTGTTGGTTTGTGTTTGTCAAAATGGTTCTTTCAACATATCTTCCAAAACCATTGACTGGTCACAACAAATTATGTATTGGGGCGGGGGTGGCTCAGTCGGTAGCGCGCCAGGCTCGTAATCTGTAGTTCCCAGGTTCGAGTCCCAGCTGGGTCAGCGTTGAGATTTATCTCCGCAAAAATTCCCCGCCCTGCCCACGGTCAGTAGGGGACACCGATGGGCTTGGAAAGGCCGCCGTCCGTCGGATGGGACGTTAAGCCGTGGCCCCGTGTGCGGGAGAGCCATACCCTGTGCACGTTAAAGAACATGCTGGATGGCCTTGACGGGAGGCTACCATCTGTCTCCCAACAGCTGTTCCAGTG
This sequence comes from Ryuthela nishihirai, assembly GCA_038380435.1. Lineage (NCBI taxonomy): Eukaryota > Metazoa > Arthropoda > Arachnida > Araneae > Heptathelidae > Ryuthela > Ryuthela nishihirai. The sequence continues at coordinate 10,971,347 of JAWZYU010000027.1, forward strand.
GGTCCCCTCCCCCAACCTTCTCTGAGCCTTCGGGGTCCATGTGACCTGGCCATTTAGCCCATGGTGTGCAAAAAAGTGCCGCTCAGAGGTAAAACAACCCAACCCAACAAATTATGTATCATATGAAAATGCTAGACATAAGAATATTGCACCTAGTTATTTAGTCAGTTCATTCAACAGTTGCATTTGGTATGCAAGCTTGTAATGTGGGGAGTATCGTAGGCTATAAAAAATCTACTCCCCATGCTTTCTCTCCCCCCACTCCTTAAAAAGGAGAAATATGAAAATCTTCCACTATATCTTCAGAATGCAAGCACCACAGTTATAAATTAGGTGTCAAATGGTAGCTTGTGATGTGGGGACTGTTGTAGTCTATGTTGAGTTTTGCCTCCCACCTTCCCCTCCAAAAGAGGAATGAAATTTCTTGGGGTTGACCCAAATACTTTGTAAATTAAAACTTTTGATGTCTACAATACTATGAGTTAACAAAAATTACTTCCTCCTTTCTCCCCCACCCCCCATCAAAAATGGGGAAGAACAGGTTTGAACTTTATGAGTGTTAATAAAAGCAAGGGCTAATAACAGTTGTGAAGTATTTTTAGTGACAAAATACAAATAAAAAAAAATTGTAAAAAAATCTCTTATTGTCCTTGCACTAAAAAGTGAAAAATGAAACTAAAGCATTCTGATGATGAAATATCCCTCATTGAATTTGTATTCACGTCAAAGAATGATAGGATGCTGATTCATCTATTCAACAAAAATTACCAGCTGCCCATCTTTCTCCGAAGTGAATACAAATTCATTGAGTGATTTCACCATTGGTGTGCTTCAGTTTTATTTTTAATTTTTAGAGTGAGGAAAAAAAAATTAAAAATAAAACTGAAGCACACCAATAGTGAAATCACTCAATGAATTAGAGTTGTGTACCAATCCCCAGTGATGATGCACAGAACCAGCCAGGTTTAACACCTAATATCCGACCCGCCTTCTCTTGGTGCAGGTTATTAGTACCTTTCAAAAGAAATATTCTCTTTTGGAAGGGAATGGAAGGGGAGGGCTGCCAGCTCAGTATGGCCTACTGATCTGGTCATATATGGCCACTTTTTTCTTTTTTTCAACCCTGCTGAGGACTGGTCAACTTCACAGAGTCCTGGTGCTGACCATTTATACCTACTAGACTGGACTTGTTTATGGATTTGAGCTTGATTATGGATCCTGGACTAGTTGCACTGGTGGGCCTCTGTTGAGGGAGAATCTGCCACTGTGTTTTCTGTTTGCTTCTGGGTTGCCAGCCCTAAGTGAACAGAGGCATGGGATACCTTATATCAGCTGGTGGATAATCCTAATCAGAGGCCATCGCAGGTACCTGAACCTTACTTAGCTAGTTGGGCATCATCAAGCCTAAACTGGAGTAATGTGTCTCAGGTAGGCCATATGGCTCTTGAAAAAGTCCACTTGAAAAGGTGGTGCCTGAAGTTCCTACCAGCATCGGTGACTTCAGCCTTTAGCGGAGGAGGAACTGGTCTTTGCCCCATGCCTGCGATCAGGGGGCTGTTTGATATTGTTAGCCCTACCTATCTCAATAAACCTTCTTTCTTTAAAAAACCTACTAATAATTTTCTCTCTTGCAGGAACGTGAGATGTGAGGACATTATATAGAGATTATTCTCTTGATGTCCTCACACAGGAATCCCAGCACTATAACCTAGATATTTTAGGCTTGCAAGAGACCAGATGGACAGGTAAAGGTGAGATAGTTAAAAATAACTTTAAATTTCTCTTTACAGGGAGGGAGGATGGAAAGCATCACCAAGGTGTGGGTCTGCTTCTCAGCAGACATGCTAGTGATGCTCTTCTAGGATATGAGTGCATTAATGAAAGGTTTCTTACAGCAAAATTTCAGACAAGCATTAGAGACTTGAATGTTATCTGCTGTTATGCCCCCACTGAGGATGTCGATGAGGATGAGAAGGATAGATTTTACGGGCAACTTCAGGATATTTTGAATTCTGTCAAGAAAGGAGATATTACCCTTGTTCTAGGTGACTTTAATGCCAAAATCGGTACTGACTCTGACTTTTGGGGAGGAGTGATAGGCCCTTTTGTTATTGGTAGTTGCAATGACAATGGGTAACGTCTCCTACAGGTAAGTAAACTCAATGGTCTCAGAATAACTAACACTTATTACAAACACCAAACATACATAAGTAAGTACACATGGGTTTCACCTGATGGGCTGCATAAGAATATGATTGATTATATATTAATTAACAGCAAATGGGCTAGTTCTGTTAGAAATACCAGGGCATATAGGGGAGCTGAAATTGGATCTGACCATTACCTTGTTAAAAGTGTCTTGTAACTTAAACTTAAAAAGTGCTGTACTAAGGTTAAAAAATTTACCTTTAATACTGAAGCTCTGAAAGACCCAGTTATAGCTAAAGCTTACCTTGATAGGTTATTAGTCATTATGACAGTCATGGTTTGCTTACTACTGAAGTTGAAGAAGAATGGACCATTTTAAACAGGATTTTTTGTAAACTAACAGTATTCTTTTAGGAAAAAAGGAGCAGAGGAGGCAGAATTATATGAGTGAAAAGGCACTTGAGCTTATTTCAGAAAGAAGGATACCCTACTAGTCCTAATAGGAAGCATTACAGAGAGCTTAATAAATGTGTAAAAGATCAGTTAGCTGCTGATAAGAATCTTTGACTTGATGGTTTGGCTGACAAAGCCGAGGAAGCAGTTAGACAGCACAACAGCGAGAGCTGTACCAGATAGTTAATGTTTTGTGTGGTAGAAAACAGTCTGGTATACAGGGATTGAAGGATAAACAAGGTAAGGTTATAGAAGGTGGGATTCTGTCATGGCTAGGTGTGCTGAGCATTTCAGTGATATTCTAAACAATGTGTTTAGTTCTATTCCCATTGTTTGCAATGATGATAGATGCATTGGTGGCTTTAATGTTGTCCCTATAACACAATCTGAAGTTATTTTGGCTGTGTCTAAACTTAAACTACATAAATCCTCAGGGGTAGATGAAATTACTACCGAAATGCTGAGAGCTGGGAATGTTTCGGTTACCACTTGGATGACTGAAATTCTGAATGTCTTTTATGATAAAGGCATGGTTCTTAAGGATTTTACCAGAGCTATTGTTATCCCTATTTTCAAAAAAGGTGATCGCAGTTCTTGTGATAACTATAGGGGTATCAGCCTACTCTCTGTTCCAGGTAAGGTTCTTTCCATGATTCTGCTTAATAGAATTAAAAATTTGGTTGACAGTCAATTGTGTGTGATGAGCAATGTGGATTCAGAAGTGGTAGGGGATGTGTGGATTGGATTTTTCACTTAGGCAGATTCTTGAGAAATGTTTAGTTTCAGAAACCTTTGGTTGCTAGCTTTGTTGATTTCAAAAAGGCTTTCGACTCTGTTGATCGTCATAATTTGTGGTTGATTGTGAGATCATATGGTATACCAGACAAGTTAGTTAACATAATGAAAGCTCTCTATAATAATACTGAAAATGTGTGTGCGAGTTGGTAAGGCTTGTAGCAGTTGGTTTAGCATTACTTCTGGTGTTTGACAAGGGTGCATTTTGTCTCCTTTTCTCTTTAGTTTGGTTATTGATTATGTTATGCGACATTCACTTCGAGGGAAAGATTTTGGCCTTAAATGGGCTGGAGATACGAAAGTTTCTGACTTAGATTATGCTGATGATTTAGCCCTTTTGGCAAATGATGTTGATGAAATGAACTCTTTCATTCGAGCTGTTGATGAGACTGGTAGTAGAGTAGGTTTGGTTATAAACAGAGAAAACTAAAGTGATGAAAATTGGTCAGGCAGGTTGTGATTCAGTTCATCTGAATGGTTGCAGTGTTGAGCAGGTGTCACAGTTTAATTACCTTGGGAGCTATGTAACAGATACTGGTGATGTGCGGCATGAGGTTAACAGACGAATAGCAATTGCTGCCGGGACTTTTAAGAATCTGTGGAGATTGTGGAGCAATAGGTGTATACACCTAAAGACTAAAATTAGACTGTATAATAGTTTAGTTCTTTCTAGGGTTTGTTATGGCAGTGAAACTTGGACGCTGTGTAAACAAGATAACAGGAAACTAGATGCTTTTGATTCTAGATACTTACATAGTATCTTGGGTATTAGGTGGTTTAACTTTGTAACTAATGATGAGGAAGGCAATGCAACTTCCTTTAAGCAGCATATTGTTCAGAGAGAGACTCCGCTGGTTTGGCCATGTTGCCTGTATGGATAATTATAGATTGGCGAATGGGGTTATGAACAGTATGCCTAAAGGCCTCAGAAAGAGGGGGAGACCTAGGATGTGGTGGACAGATAATGTCAAACAGGACCTTGTTAGAATTGGTGTGCAGTGGCCAGATGCAGCAGATGTAGCTCAGGACAAATATGCTTGGAGAGCCAAATTGCAGTTTAGTTGGATCTCCGTAGCCCATGGCTGTTTGAGGAGGATGATGATGATGATAAGAGTGAGGAAGATAGCTATTTTCTAAATTTTTAATTTATTGTTTTTTGTTTTTAAAAAATTAACAAATACTGTCTTTTTGAGGTGTCACAAAAATGCATATAATTACGTTGTCTCTCTTTTTACCTATCTTCCTATTGCTTTTTGCTCATCACTTGTCAGTTTGTTGGTTTTGCTAATTTGTGGATTTGTCAAAACAAAGTTGTTCTATTGTATCTTTAAAATGCAAAAGACTAATTTATTGATTTATGCATCAAATGAAAGCTTGTGATGCAGGGAGTGTCATAGGCTATAAAAAAAAATTGACCTCCCATGATTTCTCTACTCCCCTTAAAAAAGCTAATATGAAAATGATTGTTCTGCTTTAATTTTTGGAATGCGAAGGCTGAAAGTAATGGGTTATGTGTCAAGGGGGGAAGCTTGTGAGAATGGAAGTGTTGCAGGTTATAAAAATTGCCCCCCCCCAAAAATTGGGAAAAATATATGAAGGATTGTTCTACTATACCTTTTGAATACAAGGGCCAAATGTAAAAATTTGTATGTCAAATGAAAGCTTGTAAAGTGGGGAGTATTTCTAGGTTATCACAAATAACTCCCTTGCTTTTTTCCCCCCTAAAAAAAAGAGAAAATGTGAAAGTCATTTTACTACACTGGTTTCCATAAATTAAGAAAAAATGAGAAAAATCACGATAATTTGCCAAAATTTGTGCGATCCTCACCAAATTTGTTCATGTAACCAGAAAAGTAATGCAGAATCAGCATATCACATGCAAATTAGTAGGTTATATCAATTTACGTAATTGAATAGCTGCATAAAAATGGGTGTTTTGGAGTGGATCGTTATTTTGTGTTGTAAATGTGAGTAAAGAAATTTGAAATAGCCATTTTGTAATAATGACCTTGAGACATCATTTGGCAAATGAACTGCGGTGGAGAGCTATTGGCTGGCTCAAAGCAGTCCAAAGTCAGTCAGATGTGGCACGATGGCTGAATACGAGTCCTTCTGTGGTCCATAGACTGTGGAATCAATTTCTTAGCATGGATTCTGCATCTCGGAGGTTTAGCTGAGAAAGAGCTAGAATTATGACCTCTGTACAAGACCGATATCTGTGATTAACAGCATGAAGGAGCAGGACGTCTATCCCCCGACAACTACGATCCTCTCTTGCAGCAGCCACTGGGAAGGTTGTATCAGCTTCTACTGTGCGTAGATGGCTTCATGAGGGAGGTCTGTACGCTAGAAAGTCAGTAATTTGTATACCCCTCACGTCATATCACAGGAGAGAGTGGTTGAATTGGGCACACACACATGTTAACTGGACAGCAGTGGAGGTCCGTACTCTTCACAGATGAGTCCAGATATTGCTTGCAGAGTGATTCTGGACATAGTTTGATATGAAGAGAACGAGGTACCTGCTATCATCCCAGTAACATCCGTCAAAGAGAGAGTATGGCAGAGGTAGCATGTGTGCTTGGGGTGGCATTTCCTTAGGTAGGTGCACAGACCTTTATGTGTTGATGAGTGGGAACCTCAATGCTCAAAGGTCTAGAGATGACATCCTGGACCCTTATGCACATCCTTACGCTGGTGCAATAGTGAAACATTCATCTTACAAGATGATAACGCTCGTCTACACAGAGTTCGACTAGTGAACAATACCTTCAAGAGGGGACCATTGTATATATGCAGTGGCCAGCTTGATCTCCCGACCTAAATCCGATTGAGCATGTGTGGGATGCTCTAGGGAGATGTGTTGCTGCCCTCAATCCGCCACCTGAAACAAAAGGGGAAGCTTATTACTGCTTTAAAGAAGCAATGGTCGTTACTCCCTACTGAGCTGTTGGCAACATCATAAATAGCATGGAACATCACTGTCATGCCTGCATTGCTATAAGGGGTGACCACACTACTTATTAAAGAACTTTGCCCATGATGAAAACACAGGGGTTCCTCAATTTTGGACAAGTTCCAGTAAATGTTATATTTTTGATGAAAAATGTTTCTAGTGTATAATATTTTATGCCATTCTGAAACTAGCATTGTAATTCATGTTTTCATCAAATTTCATTAAAATCATTCATATAGTTTTTTGTTTATTATAATTTTTTTGAGGTTTTCATAATTTATGGAAACCAGTGTATATCTTCTGAATGCACAGGTCTACAGTTATGAGCTGGATATCAAATGAAAGTTCATTTGAGGATCATTGTAAACTACTTTAATTATTTCTAGGGTCTACCTTAATGAGTTCTATCTCAAATTAAAGCTTGTGACATCTTTAATGTCATGGACTACCTCAAACACAACTCCAAAAAAGAGGGGGGGGGGGAAATGTGGTTGATGTTTATGAGTCATATATCAAAGTTTCTGAAGGTAGGTGTTTTTAGTGACAAAAAAAATAGAAAATAACCTATCTTCCTTGCACCATAAAAAGTAGAAAATAAACCTAAAACATATTGATGGTGCAATCAGTAATTGAATTTGTATTCACTTCAAAGGAATATAGGGTGCCGATTTACCTATTCAAAAGATTGCTGGCACACTATCATCCTTTAAAGCGAATGCAAATTCAGTGACTGACTTACCATCGATAAGTTTATGGTTTATTTTCTATTTTTTAGGGTGCAATATCGAAAGATAGAAGTTTTCTAAATATTTTAGTGTTTTTTTTTTAATATTATAGGAATATTTTAAGTTTTTAATATTATTGGAGCTATTTAGTAGAAGCAAAGTGTCAAACCTTTTTTCAGTATGTTTTTCACTTTCTTTCCAAGTGTGCTTTTAATTCCTTCAGGCATTTTCATCTCAGCTCTTAGTAGGTTGGTGATCATGATTGAGTTATACTGTAATCAAAAATAATTGTTGGAATGTTGAAGCTTGGTGTATGAAACCACAGAGTATAGGTTTTAAGTTCACGGCTGATAAAGGTTGGGTAGTTTTACCTCAGAATGGTCCTTTTATGCATATGAGTTAAATGGCCCGGCCACAAGCACCCTAAGGGCTCAGAGCTGCATAGGTTTTAATGTGTACAGGATATACTCTTCTGCACATGGTCTGATAGGCAGTAGCCTATCCAAGCTCTTTCTCACTGAGGACTTAGTAGTGGGAAAATATCTCAATGCAGACACAGTGGGGAGTTGAATGTAGGAACATTAGGTTATAAGCATGGTTAGTGTGCTTGGCTATTGATCTAAGGGACCTGGGTTCGAGCCCCATGTAAGGCATAGATGTTCGTGTTGTTTTATGCTGAGGTCCTGCCGTCCTCTCAGATCTTCTGATCTTCAGATTCTCAGATCTTCTGTGGCCTATAAACTGACAGGCTCTTGTCAGACCTCTATGACAAGCAGCTGCTTGAGGGGGGGGGGGTTACTAATGACTGAGACAACCATTATCCTTCATAGTTTAAGAGGGTGTAGGTTTGTAGAGTTTAGTTTCAGTTGATAAAGTATTGCTTTAGCATAGAAAAACATAGAGTATTGCTTTTTGCTCATCATTTTGTAATGATCCAAAAGATTTAAAAATTTTTTTCTCTTTGGACCTTTGGCTGATCCAAATTAAATTAAAACTCTGGATAGTATATCACGTGCCAGACAATAATAACTTGCCAAATAAAGTTAAATGAGGGTTTGTTAGGTATATTAGTGTTACTAGTCACAAAGAATTCAAAAGATTGTCAAATTTTGAAAAGTTAAATCTTAATGAAAATCGATAGTTACTCAAGAGAAAAAATAGCAAAGTCAAAATATTTCTATAACAAACAAAGTTTATTTCCAAAAAATTCAAGACTCACCATATAAACTGATGAATACAAAATTCTGAGCATCTAAATGCTCCATCTCTAAATCATCATCATCATCCTCAAGCAGCCATGGGCTACGAAGGTCCAACCAGACCATGCAGTTTAATTCTCCAAGCATATCTGTCCTGAGCTACATCTGTTGCATCCAACCATCATCATCATCATCAAGCAGCCATGGGCTACGGAGGTCCAACCAGACCGTGCAATTTAGTTCTCCAAGCAAGTCTATCCTGAGCTACATCTACTGCATCTGGCCACTGCACACCAATTCTAACAAGGTCCTGTTTGACATTGTCTGCCCACCGCATCCTAGGTCTCCCCTTCTTTCTGAAGCCTTTAGGCACACTGTTCATAACCCTATTCACCAATCTATACTTATTCATAAGGGCAACATGGCCAAACCAACGGAGTCTCTCTCTGCACAATATCCTGCTTAAAGGAGGTTGCAAACTCCTTTGCCTAACCTCATCATTAGTTACAAAGTTGAACCACCTAATGCCCAAGATACTGCGTAAGCATCTGGAATCAAAAGCATCTAGTTTCCTGTTATCTTGTTTACAAAGTGTCCAAGTTTCACTACCATAACTAACCCTAGAAAGAACCAAACTATTATACAGTCTAATTTTAGTCTTTAGGTGTATACGCCTATTTCTCCACACTCTCCATAGATTCTTAAAAGTCCCGGCAGCAAACCCTGTTCATCTGTTAATCTCATGCCGCACATCACCATTATCTGTTACATAGCTCCCAAGATAATTAAACTGTGACACCTGCTCAAGACTGCAACCATTCAGATGAACTGAATCACAGCCTGCCTGACCAATTTTCATCACTTTAGTTTTCTCTCTGTTTATAACCAAACCTACTCTACTACCAGTCTCATCAACAGCTCGAATGAAAGAGTTCATCTCATCAACATCATTTGCCAAAAGGGCTAAATCATCAGCATAATCTAAGTCAGAAACTTTCGTATCTCCAGCCCATTTAAGGCCAAAATCTTTCCCTCGAAGTGAATGTCGCATAACATAATCAATAACCAAACTAAAGAGAAAAGGAGACAAAATTCACCCTTGTCGAACACCAGAAGTAATGCTAAACCAATTGCTACAAGCCTTACCAACTCGCACACACAATTTCAGTATTATTATAGAGAGCTTTCATTATGTTAACTAACTTGTCTGGTATACCATATGATCCCACAATCAACCACAAATTATGATGATCAACAGAGTCGAAAGCCTTTTTGAAATCAACAAAGCTAGCAACCAAAGTTTCTGAAACTCTAAACATTTCTCAAGAGTCTGCCTAAGTGAAAATATCTGATTCACACATCCCCTACCACTTCTGAATCCACATTGCTCATCACACAATTGACTGTCAACCAAATTCTTAATTCTATTAAGCACAATCATGGAAAGAACTTTACCTGGAACAGAGAGTAGGCTGATACCTCTATAGTTATCACAAGAACTGCGATCACCTTTTTTGAAAATAGGAATAACAATAGCTCTGGTAAAATCCTTAGGAACCATGCCTTTATCATAAAAGATATTCAGAATTTCAGTCATCCAAGTGGTAACTGAAACATTCCCACCTCTAAGCATTTCTGTAGTAATTTCATCTACCCCTGGGGATTTATATAGTTTAAGTTTAGAAACAGCCAAAATAACTTCAGATTGTGTTATAGGGCCAACATTAAAGCCACCAATGCATCTATCATCATTGCAAACAATGGGAATAGAACTAAACACATTGTTTAGAATATCGCTGAAATGCTCAGCCGACCTAGCCATGACAGAATCCTCACCTTCTATAACCTTACCTTGTTTATCCTTCAATCCTTGTATACCAGACCGTTTTCTACCACACAAAACATTAACTATCTGGTATAGCTCTTGCTGTTGTGCTGTCTAACTGCTTCCTCGGCTTTGTCAGCCAAACCATCAAGCCAAAGATTCTTATCAGCAGCTAACTGATCTTTTACACATTTATTAAGCTCTCTGTAATGCTTCCTATTAGGACTAGTAGGGTATTGATCAAGGACATTCCTACAGTTCCTTCTTTCTGAAATAAGCTCAAGTGCCTTTTCACTCATGTAATTCTGCCTCCTCTGCTCCTTTTTTCCTAAAAGAATACTGTTAGTTTACAAAAAATCCTGTTTAAAATGGTCCATTCTTCTTCAACTTCAGTAGTAAGCAAACCATGACTGTCATAATGACTAATAACCTATCAAGGTAAGCTTTAGCTATAACTGGGTCTTTCAGAGCTTCAGTATTAAAGGTAAATTTTTTAACCTTAGTACAGCACTTTTTAAGTTTAAGTTACAAGACACTTTTAACAAGGTAATGGTCAGATCCAATTTCAGCTCCCCTATATGCCCTGGTATTTCTGACAGAACTAGCCCATTTGCTGTTAATTAATATATAATCAATCATATTCTTATGCAGCCCATCAGGTGAAACCCATGTGTACTTATGTATGTTTGGTGTTTGTAATAAGTGTTAGTTATTCTGAGACCATTGAGTTTACTTACCGGTAGGAGACGTTGCCCATTGTCATTGCAACTACCAATAACAAAAGGGCCTATCATCACTCCTCCCCAAAAGTCAGAGTCAGTACCGATTTTGGCATTAAAGTCACCTAGAACAAGGGTAATATCTCCTTTCTTGACAGAATTCAAAATATCCTGAAGTTGCCCGTAAAATCTATCCTTCTCATCCTCATCGACATCCTAAGTGGGGGCATAACAGCAGATAACATTCAAGTCTTTAATGCTTGTCTGAAATTTTGCTGTAAGAAACCTTTCATTAATGCACTCATATCCTTGAAGAGCATCACTAGCATGTCTGCTGAGAAGCAGACCCACACCTTGGTGATGCTTTCCATCCTCCCTCCCTGTAAAGAGAAATTTAAAGTTATTTTTAACTATCTCACCTTTACCTGTCCATCTGGTCTCTTGCAAGCCTAAAATATCTAGGTTATAGTGCTGGGATTCCTGTGTGAGGACATCAAGAGAATAATCTCTATATAATGTCCTCACATCTCACGTTCCTGCAGAGAGAAAATTATTAGTAGGTTTTTTAAAGAAAGAAGGTTTATTGAGATAGGTAGGGCTAACAATATCAAACAGCCCCCTGATCGCAGGCATGGGGCAAAGACCAGTTCCTCCTCCGCTAAAGGCTGAAGTCACCGATGCTGGTAGGAACTTCAGGCACCACCTTTTCAAGTGGACTTTTTCAAGAGCCATATGGCCTACCTGAGACACATTACTCCAGTTTAGGCTTGATGATGCCCAACTTGCTAAGTAAGGTTCAGGTACCTGCGATGGCCTCTGATTAGGATTATCCACCAGCTGATATAAGGTATCCCATGCCTCTGTTCACTTAGGGCTGGCAACCCAGAAGCAAACAGAAAACACAGTGGCAGATTCTCCCTCAACAGAGGCCCACCAGTGCAGCAAGTCCAGGATCCATAATCAAGCTCAAATCCATAAACAAGTCCAGTCTAGTAGGTATAAATGGTCAGCACCAGGACTCTGTGAAGTTGACCAGTCCTCAGCAGGGTTGAAAAAAAAGAAAAAAGTGGCCATATATGACCAGATCAGTAGGCCATACTGAGGTGACAGCCCTCCCCTTCCATTCCCTTCCAAAAGAGAATATTTCTTTTGAAAGGTACTAACGGCCTGCACCATGAGAAGGCGGGGTCGGACATTAGGTGCTAGACCTGGCCTGTTCTGTGCATTATCACTAGGGATTGGTACACAGCTCTCCTTCCAGTTTATGCCTAGCTACCATTTACAGGCTCCATCTCAAATACTACACAAAAAAAAAACTGACTTCCTCTTACTGATATTTTTCATTATTATCTCATTGACTATCTCCACTATCATTGCTTACATCTCATTCTGACTATCTCCTTCTATTTTTACTGACTCTGTGGCATAATGTCACTTAGTAATACATGTGGCTTGTGTTGCACCTGGGAAAAACTTTTGCATAATCTTACAATCATATGTCCAGCTGTGATGCAAGAGAGGCCTTGTTCTTAACACGTGCTACAAATGTAGTGGCTGTCAATCAAAAGTTGGAGTTGCGGATGCGCAACTCCTTTAGCAGATCGGAAGAGGGAAATGTGATAAATCCAACAGAAGATAATCCCCAAAATGATAAATATGAAGTAAATAAAGTAAAATTGGTTAAGGAAAAGTAAAAGTGAATGGGTGGACCATCACAACTTGTCTGTTTGTGGATTCCAGGGTCCAAGACAAACACAGACATTGACAGAATACAAAATGAGAGGACCAAAATGTGCACAGGGTATGGCTTTCATATGCACCTGCCACTGCTTAATGTCCCATCCAATGAACTGTGGCCTTTCCAAGCCCATCTGTGTCCCCTACTGACAGAGGGCAAGACTAGGAATTTTTTGGAGATAAATCTTGAGCCCAACTGGGATTCAAACCTGGGAAATGCAGATTACAAGCCTGGTGTGCTACTGTCTGAGCCTTCCCTGCCCTTTTTTATTTTAAGAGATATATAAAAAATGCTTTTTATGTGATACTAACAAAATATTACTTTGAATAATCCCAATCATCCATTAATTTTAATTTCCATTGTTTAGAAGGTACTAAATGCCAAAAAAATCATAAAAGACCCCATTTTCATTGAAAATGAGTGTCCCATATTTGCCGGAAGAGATATATTTTTCTTCTAGTTATTAGCTGTGAATAGAAAATTTCATCATCAACCAATAGACATTTAATTTAAATGTTGCATATTAGTATTCACCAATGGAGAGTGCTACACATTGGTATGTATAGCACTCAGCAAAGCATTTTAAACCAAATTTGTTCTAAGATTTTAATGGTTTAAGTGAATTATAATGGTGTGACTATCAATAAAATCTTATTGTTGACATATGGTGAGATCAATCAGATTAATGAGATATCCATTTTAAAGTTAATTTGGAAGAATTTAATATTTATTAATTTTGATGTATTTCAGCATTGATAGAGGATTGTAAACATTCTTGATGATATTCAATTCCAGTGTTTGGATGCCAGTCGGCCTTGGTTGTGCTATTGGATATTACATAGCCTTCAGCTTTTAGATGAACCAGTGAGTGAAGATTTGAAGTATCAGTAAGTATTAGGTTTCATATTAAAAGTGTTTCAACAAATTTGCTTCTGACCTTCATATACACCAACTCACACTGACTAGTAGCTTTTGAACATAGAGTAATTAACTTCTCATCACAACAGATTTTATTTTAAAAAATACATTAAAAATGGGTGAGGGTTGACTCAGTTGCACACTAGGCTTATAATCTGCAGTTCCTAAGTTTTGAGTCCCAACTGTGCCAGTAGTGGAGGCCAGTTAGATATTCAATAAATAATTGTTACGCACAACTATTTCGGTATTATTTAATATGATATTCGATATTATTATTATCATGAGGAGTGCTACGCAACTATCTGGTGGAACACATGTGAAAAAGCCCAATGGCAATGACACACCTTTCCCTTTTTTTTTAAATACCATTATATATTACACTAACCCTTAAAATCATACTTTGTAAAATGACATGAAGGAGATCTAGAGTAGATAGTATTTTAAAAAATATTTACCAGTTAAAAATTGGCTGGTACAGCAATTGCACTTTCCCCAGCTGATTACTGCTCTTAGACTGTAGATCTTGATGCCTCCATTGTTTATCAATCCTTATTTAAAGCACAGTTTTCAATGCTTCCATTAGCTTGGAAAATGCTGTGGTATTAGGAACAAGACGGATGCTTCTTCGCTGTTATGTTTTTCTTTTATGTATGCATTCTTCTGTCAAGATCTTAATTGACAATGTTCAACTTCAAAGTTTTTTTATGGGTAAATAGCTTTCTGTGCTTAAACTGGCATGGTATTATCCTCTGTGCACATCTTCAAGGCAAACTTTAAAACTTTAAAATCCTTGCACACAATATTAAAATATTAAAAACGTTTTAAGTCAACTGTGCAAGCTCCAAGTTGTCTATGGAGCAATGTGTTTCGCCCTTTCTTCCATGTCACGGCATCATCAGCCTCACTCCCCTAACAGCTGAGACCTTTGTTTATATACCCATCCTGCTTGTTTCATCATCAGCTGTGTAATCTTGTGTATTTGTGTGCATGCATTGTTGCTGATGTAATAGGAGATTCCACACAGAAGGGGTGGAATATCTGTATTACATACTTTGTTTAGATTCATGTGTATTAATAATTTTTCAGCATAAGGAAGTTGAAATTTAGATTTTTGAGCCATTAAGGGTGTGAAATCAATTTCCTTTATTTTTAAGTTATTATTTAATATAGTTTAAGCAAATGCTGTATTCAAATTACCTTTTATTATATCTTTTTGATGTTCCTGCATTCTAATATTGTCTAAGTTTTTCCTATGTACTTCTCTTTTCCTTGTAATATTTTTAATGGGTGAGGGACGGTAATCTCATAAACTCCTCCTGTTGGTGCATGTTTGTCTCTGTCATTTATTGTCAAATTTTTTATAGTGTAGGTTACTGTGGTAGGTAGGTTAATATATTTTTTATAGTGTGGGTTACTGTGGTTGGTAGGTTAATATCATGTTTTTTAAGGACATTTTCCATGGTTTTTGTTACATTCTTAGTATACAGAAAACTGCATGCATATTTTTCTTTAGATGTTTCTTGATTTGGCATTGGTTGTGACGATTTTTCTACTTTAAATTTTGCATTTCTTTCCCATCTATTTAAACTTTGTTGGGAATATCCACTGCACTTGCTTTTCTTTTTATATACTTTAATTCTTTTTGTAATATTATTTTTTCAGAAAAATATCTTTATGCTCGAATAAAGTGTGGAAAAATATTCATTTTTTTATATTTGCTCGGATGTGCTGAGTCAGCAGGTATATAATAAGGTGTAAAAGCTGCTTTTCTGTAGACTGCCATTTCACAAAAATTGTTTTTTCTAGTGATTATATCCAGATATGGTAATTGTCGATTTTCTTCTGACTCATGTGTAAACTTAATTGCTGGTAATATACTATTGAATCTGTTGATTAATTCTTTTAGCTGTTCCATCAAATAGGGTCAAAAAATTAAAATGTCCTCATTGTATCATAAATACAGGGATGGTTTAAAAATAGCTTTTGCTAGTGCTGTTTCCTCAATGTGTTTCATAATGACGTTGGCCATGAGTCCAGACAGAGGTGATCCCATTGGGGCACCCTCGGTCTGCAGCCACATCCAATTGTTAATGTTGAAAAAATTGAATGAGGTAGCCAGATCCATAGCCTCGTGTACAATAAAGTACTCTTGGGCCAAGGGTCTGGTAACCCCCGGGTTGCCAGACCCTTGGCTCCAGAGTACTTTGGTAATCAGCTTTAAGTCACATTGCTGCATCCAGGCATGATGTGCTGGGATACAGCGACACAACATCAAGTGAGTGCATGGTAATTTGTTCTTTAATGGGAGTATTTCTGATTATACCTATTGCTTCTTGACTTGATGTCAGGATATATTTTGTAGGGGGAAAAAAGGGTTAAAAAATTCATGTAATGTGACTTCTGAATTATATGTTGGTTCTTTTCTTTTGCATACTAATGGTCTAAATGGTTTATTTTCTTTTTGAAGCTTAATTTTAACAAAAAGTTGAGGTATATCTGGATATATTGGGGTATACATTTTTTTGCTATTATCTCCGGTAAAAAATGATTATTTTTAAGCCCAAGTTGTTTAATACACTAGATATAGGGTCATTTTTTAGGTGTTCACATTTTAATTGTTTTAATGTTTTGTTAATTTTTGACTGTAATCCTCTTTGTCCAATATTACTATTTGGTTTGTTTTATCAGCAAGAACTATTTTTATTTCACTATTCTTTTTTAGCTCTTTTGAAACTTTTATGATTTAAACATAGATGGTAATTGCAGTGTTACCTGCTGCTCATTTGGCATTGATAAATCAATAAATATTATGCGGAAAAAATTTTCGGCGACATGCGGGATTTGAACCTGCATCTCTCCAGAAACATGCCAGAGTATTCTTTCAGTTGAACTAATGCCAGCTCGTCTTTTTTCTGCTAATTTTAAGACTAAACTCACCGAGATTTTTGGGCCAACCATTGGCACCATCTATGATCTTGGGTGGCAACTATTACCTTTATATTGCACAGAGTGTAACGCTATGATTATCATCTATGTTTAAATCATTAATAATGCTAAATAACATGATGAGACTATTATTTATTTCAGTCTCACTCTGTGCAATATAAAGGTAATAGTTGCCACCCGAGATCATAAATGGCGCCAATGGTTGTCCCGAAAATCTCGGAGATAGAGTTTAGTTTTAAAATTAGCGGAAAATAGATGAGCTGGCATTAGTTCAACTGAAAGAATACTCTGGCATGTTTCTGGAGAGATGTGGGTTCAAATCCCGTATGTCGGCGAAAACAATTTTTCTGCAAACTATTTATTGATTTTATGATGCCGTGTTACTGTATCCCAGCATGCATGCCTAGATCCAGCGATGCAACTTAAAGCTGAGTAGTTGCAGGTTGCCAGACCCTTGTCCCCAGAGTACTTTAGTGTGCACAAGGCCATACTTAAATATAAAATACTCTAAAAGTTATTTATCATGATGCCATTTCTTCTACTACATTTTTCCCTCTACTCTTCTGATAAATCCAAGTTTGGAATCTTCAGCTGCCTGAAATACTGTGATGATTTCACTGCACTCTCCACAGATATATTGTATATGGGATGTGTTGGACACTAAAATAAAATTAAATTATATCATCAAGTAAAGAATACATGCTTTGAATTTTTATTTATTATAAGTTTTATAATAAAAAAATGCAGTCTAAAAGTCTGCATTTTTTTTCCATAAGTCACAATTTACCAATGGTGTTAATGATGATACACACACTGGCCACTGAATTAGAAACCATTATTCAATACCGAGTTGGACCTCCTTTAGCCAAATTACAGCATGTATGTGATTTGGCATAGATTTCACAAGGTGTTGGAGTGCCTTAACTTCTGCAACATACCAGGTGTTCACCAGACAGTCCTTTAACTGGCTCAGATTTAACAGAAGAGGACTTTGCTCCCAGATTTGTTTTTCTAACATGCCCCATACATTCTCAATGGGGTTCAGATCAGGGCTTTGTGGTGGCCAGGGAAGATGGTGGAAGTCACTGTTATGCTCGCGGAACCACTGCTGACACATCATGTGCAATGATGGACAGTAGTATTGGCATCCACAAAACAGCCGCCACCTGCTTGATAAAAAGTCAACATTGCAGGATGGACTTGATCAAAACAATATTCAGATAATCATTGGAGGATACCCGACTTTCTAGCAATATCAGGGAACCGTTCTGTACCAACAGAATATGCCCCACACCATGATACTGCTTCCAGAACCTTGAGTTGTGTTTACAAGGCAAGCCGTGTCCATTGCTTCATGGGGAACCCACCAAACTCTCTGCTTGTACAGAACAAGGTGTACTGCGACTTGTCAGACCACATGACTTTTTTTCCAGTCATCCAGTATCCAGTCACGGTGTTCCTGACACCATTGTAGACAAACTTTCCGGTTTTTTGCAGAAATCAGTGGTTTCCATATAGGCATGGGACTGCTTATACAAATCTTCTTCAATTCCCTGCACTTAGTTCATTGAGATATGGGTCGGGAACAGCCTTTATTGAATGCTTTGGTCAATTGCTGCACACAGAGAGTACTGTTCCTCCATACAAGCCTTCTCAGACGACGGCGATCTCGTTCCTCACAGATTGTCGTAGCACCACACTTACACCTCCTAGACAAGCAATGTAGGTTATTTTTCCACTGATTAAAAATCCGAGATATCTCACCTTTTGAGAAACCAGTTAGCTCTGCTGTTTTTAAAATCATCGCACCAGCCAGATTGACACCCACAAAAAGCCATTTATTAAACCCCGAAAGATCCTTTGTTTTTCCCATTATGATCAACACTACTGATGGTTACTGATGAGCAGCCATCTTAAATAGTTACCTAGATCACATGGTTATGCATGTGACCACATATTTTGCATATATGCTGCGCAAGTGACATTTTTGTACATCTATATAAAGGTATCTAATTTAGTGGCCAGTGTGTGTAGAAATATACCAGGAAATCGTTTATGAAGGACCTAAAGATAAACATCGAGAGGGGATGGGAATAAAAAAATACATAGCATTGCTATATTTTATTTACTTTAGGTGGGGTTTATATTATAATTACTTTCAATGGAATGATAAAAACTAATTAATACCCATGAGGTGGGGAGCAAGAGGGTAATCCTCCCCTTTCAGAAGGGTAATAGAGGCAAAATTAAGGGTATAAGAGACAAAAAAAAATATAAATTTTTTTACTCACTTGGAACAGCAATGTAGACACTTACGTTCATTTACACTCACTTGGAATAACAATTCTTGTTATTCCAAGTGGTGTAAGTACAGTAGGTAAGAATAACAATTTTTGTCTGACAGAACACCTCTAAAGTCAACTTGCAATCAAAGCAGGCTAACAATCTCCTACTACCGGAAACCCTTAGAGCCCAACCAGTCCCCATACAAAGAAACTACACAAAACTATCAGTAACTATTAGAGAAAAATCAAGAGAATAACCATAAAATCCTAACCATTGAAATAAATGGCAAAGCCAGAATACAGAGAAAAAATTTGTCTCTATAATGATATTAGTTTCGGAAAAAGCAAGTTGAATTAAAAAAGGGAAATTAATATTAAAAAATAAATGGCTGTTTGCTTCTCAACTTGAGAATGCACAAGAGCAACCTTTACTTCCTGTCACTGTCTCTACAGACCACACCTGTATGCCTCAAGCTACTGATGAGAATGATCACACCCCTCCCCCACTATGGAACAGGACTGCGGCTCAAAATACACTATGTTGAAAGAAGTCATCAGACACCAGAGTGTTTGACAAAATGTCGCATTTATTGAAATTTCAGTAGGGTGTCAGCCCACCTTTGGCTGCAGTATATTCTGCACTCTTTTGGGCATACCTTCAATCAGTTTTTGATAACATGCGGCTGGTATTTTGTGCTATTCGTCCTTCAACATGGTAGTTAGTGGCAACAGGGAAGTGGGACATGTTGGTAAGGCTTGTAACCGATGTTCAAGTTCATCCTAAAGGGCCTCTGTTGGATTCAGGTTGGGGCTCTGAGCAGGCCAGGGCATGTTCTCCACACCTGAGTCAACCATTGCTGAATGAACCTTGCAGTATGACAGTGTGTTATCATGTTGATAGACGTATGGCCCTTCTCCAAATTATTATTAATGGAACAGTGTAGGTAATGCAGAATTGTCTAGAACATCCACATATGTCTCGGCATTCATGCTACCGGCTATAGGAACCAATGGTCCAAGTCCATGCCATGATATGCAGCTCCAAACCATCATGCTACCACCACTGAACTTTACAGGTGGAACGATACACTGCGGCAGGTAATGTTCACCAGGCATTTGCCATACCCAGCAGCAACCATCGGATTGGAACAGCTTGAAATGTGATTCGTTGCTTCATAAAATTTGTTTCCATTGGTCCAGCGACCAATTCCGACAAGCTCTGCACCAGGCTACATGTGCATGTTTAGGAGTTATCAGTGGTTTCTATGGAGCTGCTCAGTCATTGAAATTCAACATATGCAGCTCCATATGAACTGTCCTACTGCAAACACTAATACCTGTGGACTCTGGAAACATTTTGGTAATGGTAGCAGCAGATGAATGACGAGAAGAATGTACCACATGTTTCAGCACTCTTCGATTTCTTTCTGTCAGTTTTCATGGTCTGCCCAACCGTTTCTTGACTGTCGTGACATCTTCACATTTCCATTTAGTAATCACATCATGCACAGTTGACCTAGGATGCTCTAATTTGGCTGCAATTGCACACACAAATAAGTTACTCAAATGGCATCCTATAGTGACCCCTCTCTGGAAGTCTGTTAACTCAGCACGTTCACTCATGTTTTGTATCAATGTCTCCACTGAAGTCTGTTCTGTGCTAATGCTCTTCTTATAGCCTGCTAGACCGATCACATGAACGGAAATTACGTTTTCCCTTTGCCAATCAGGTGTCTGGACACTTTTTTTTTCAACATAGTGTAGCTCTCAGTAAGCAACTATAAAACAGAAGAGAACAATAGCCAAAACAGAAAAGAAAATGGACTCAAATACCATGACTTGCATATAAAACAAAGTCCTATAAAGAAAATGAAGTTCCTCACTTTCAGCAAGCAAAAAAAGGAAGACTAAAGAGAAAATATATACAGGATACAACTCGCCTATACAACTTTGACATTCATGTAAAATTTTTACTTCCCATTCTGATCTTTTTACTTTTCGAATTCTCTCTCTTCTTTCTGAGATAGAAGGCTCAATAGGCTTAAATCTTGGCATTGAACAGATAATAATAATAAAAAAAATCTAAAGGCTTTAGGAAATGCTTTTACTTTTTTTTTTTTGGGGGGGGGGGGGGTAAAAAGTTTGAAAAATCTTATTCTAAGAGGGAAGAAAGGGAGTTAGCAGATAAAATTCTCAAAGCTGGCATAGTTTGGACTTGAACCTGTGAGCATGAAATAACGAGCCTTTTGCTCTACCGATGGAGACAATACCTAGTTTCGAAGTTTCCTAGCCCTAACCCATTTCAGAGAAGAGAGCTCTCATATTGTAGAGAAATTGTCAATGAAGAAATTAAATGGGGAAGAAAACAATTTGTTTCAGCTGTAAGAAGCATTTGATTTTAAATATTCCTAGTGAATTTTCATTTTAGAACCATAAAGAGGGGAAATTATGGAAAACATTTTTAGGGTATATCTTCTGAAAGCAAAGGCCTACAATTGCCAGTTAAGTATCAAATGGGAGCTCAATGAGGACCCCCAGGGGAGTGGTAGTGGTGGTGGTGGAGGGGGGGGGGGGGTTCAAACCATATTTTTAAAAATGGTTTGGTTATATTGAATTTTTATCAAAAAAAATTTGAGTTTAAATTGCTAATATTATTCAATGAGACAAACGATGTTTCCAAACGGTATAACTGAAACAAAAAAAAAATCCCGAAATTTGGAAAATTTATTTGCTTTGATCATAATATATTAAAAAATTGTGGGAATGTAATAGGTATTTGTTGAATAAATATCATAGGAATTTCAATCATTTATGTAACTCACTGGTAAAAGCTTATGGTTTTCTTAAATAATATAACTAAAAAAATGCTGGTGAATAAATCAGGTTCTGATGATTCAAATGATGAGAATGGGCAAACTTTTATTAGTATATTTGAACAAAAAAAAGATTAAGTTTTAAAGCTGATTCCCATTGTTAGAGCAAAGTGATAAATTACTACAATGGTTAGGAAGAATATGACTGCAGAAGAGACATAATCACCTCTTAAAAGTTAATATAAATATTGGTATTTCAAATCATTATTATTATTAAACAGTGATGATCAAAGTTTAATTTTAACCATTAGGGCGAGCGATAAGACGCACTTTAATTTTGCTTCCAGAACTCTTGAAATATTTTATAAATATTGCTGAAAATCTATATTGACATAGATTTAATTTAAAGATTTAACTTAACTGCCAGATTTTCCTCACACAAAAAAAACTGTCTTAAGAAGTTGTTAAACTTAAGAACAATTAAGAAGTTGTGGAACTCAATCATCACTAACATTAATAAACACAGTTGAATTGACAGTTTATACTTATGAATAATAAAAAACCCTCTTATCTAACAGAAATAGCTAGGAGCAGCTAATTATTTGCTGATTGCAAAAGTGACAGTCTCACAAGTAACCTGATATGAAAATTAGAGAATTGTCGAGAAATTTTATTGTTTTCCATTTTGCATGAAAGATTAGTTTTTTACCTATCTTCCTATTGCTTTTCACTAATCATTTGTTTGTTTCTTGGCTTGACAGTTTATCTGTTTCTATATTTGTCAAAATAGTTGTTCCACCTTATCTTTTGAAACCAAGTGTCAAACTTATGTAATGAATTTTGTGTCAAAACAAAGCTTATGAGGTGGGGAGTGTCATAGGGTATAAAAAATTGAACAGCCCTTGAATTTTCCTTTTGTAAAAAAGGGGAAATATGAAAATAATTGTTCTTTTGTATCTCCCAAAGGCAGGTGTCAAAAGTAACAAGCTATGCATAAAATGAAAGCATGTAATGTGGGGTATTATAGGCTATAAAATATTAACCCCCATGCTTTCTTTCCCTCTAAAAAAAGGGGAAATATGAAAACAATTGTTCCATTGTACCATTGGAATGCAATGGCCAAAAGTAACAAGTTATGTGTCAAATAAAAGCTTGTGATGTGGGAAGTACCGAAGGAAGGTTCTAAAAAATTAACACCCATGCTTTCTTTCCCCATAAAGAAGGGAAATATGAAAAACATTGTTAGGCTATATCTTCCGAAAGCGAGGGCTGCAATCTTCACACTTAGGTGTCAAATTAGAGCTCATATGAGGACTGTCGTAGACAATTTTGAATCCCCTCCCCCCTGCTATTCTGTCCTCCGAAAAGAGAGCTGATTTTCGCAGAGGTAGACCTTAAAAAGATGTATTTCAAATTAAAGCTTGTGATGTCTCGAATGTCATGTCATGGACTACTTTAAACAGGAGGAGGAAAAATGTGAACAGTGTTTTCGAGTAATATATCATATAAAAGTTTCTGAAGGTAGCTGTTTTTAGTAACAAATGAAAAATATAAATAAATTAAATACCTATCTTCCCATATGTGCCCTAAAAACACAGAAAATGAAACTAAATCATATTGAGGGTGCTATCAGTCACTGAATTTTTATTTACATCAAAGAAAGATAGGACGCTGATTTACCTACTCAAGAAGATCACCGGCACCTTGCCTTCCTTTGAAGTAATATGAATTCAGTGACTGATTGCACAATCAATATGCTTTAATTTTATTTTCTACTTTTTAGGGGCTCATGTCAGAAAATCGTTAAATTATAGATTTTTAAAATTTTATTTTACTTCCTATTGCATTTCACTCGTCCTTCATTGGTTGTGTATTTGTCAAAATAGTTGTTCCATCATATCTTTTGAACATGGTGGACATTTAATGATTTATATGTCAAATGAAAGCTTGTGGCATGGGGAGTGCCATAGGTTATAAAAAAGACCTCTATGCTTTCTTCCCCCCTAAAAAAGGGTTAATATGAAAATTATTTTTCCTTAATATCTTTGGTATGTGAGGGCAGAAATTAATGGGCTTTGCTTCAAATGAAAGCTTGTGAAAGTGTCACATCTTATAAATAAATGCTCCCAATGCTTTCTCCCCCCAGAAAAAAGGGTGAAATATGCGAAGGAATGTTCTACTATATCTTTCAAATGCAAGGGCTGAACGTAACAAGCTGTTTGTGGAATGAAAACTTTTGATGTGGGTGTTTTATGGGTTATCAAAATAAACCCCCTTACATTTTTCTCCCTAAAAAGGGAAAATGTGAAATTTGTTCTATTTTATCTTCGGACAGTTATGATATTGGTCTCATATGAAAGCTGATATGAGGACTGTCGTAGACTACCCTAAATTATGGCACCTCCCCCTCCCTAAAGGGGGCAAAAATTGTGAAATATACAATATGGTTGGCTACATCAAGCATGACTCCCCCAAAAAAGGAGGGAGGAGATATATGGTTGATGTTTATGAATCATGTATCAAATGAAAGTTTCTGGAGATAGTTTTTTTTTTTAAAAACTTCAACTTTATTTATGCATCTTTTCTGTTATTAAAAGTACCTACTTCCTATATATGGCCAACAGATACAAAATAAACCTAAAGCATATCAATGGTGCAATCATCACTGATTTTGTATTAACTCTAATGTAAGATAGAGCACTGATTTACCAACTCAATAAGAATACGTCCAGGGAAGTACACAGAGCTTACTCTCCCAAAAAGTTTGGACCCCCCCCCTCCCCCTTGAAAAACTACCTGCTTATAAATCTAAAACACTTGTCTTTGCATAATTTTATTTCAGCCCCTTATTTTGTGTCCAACACCAAAAAAATAGATTAAAAAATTATAAAATCTCATTCCATATAGATTATAATTTGACGTTTTCTATTCAGTAGAATATTTTAGTAAATGAGAAATCATACACAAGTCTTATTCCCACCCCCTTACCCTGATTCTAAATTCTATGAGACTCCCAGAAACTGAATTCTCAGACATCACCTCCCCAAAACAATCCCCCTCCTCCTGAAATTAAATTCTTGGATATCCCTGAATCTAAATCCTGGAGGGCTACCTATCATTTCAAGTGAATATGAACTCAGTGACTGTTTGCATTATTGATATATTTTAGGTTTATTGTCTAAGTTTTAGGGTGTTTATAGAAAGGCAAGTTTTTTCATTTTTTTATTTATTTATTATTTTTACTATACCACAAAAATATGTCAAAAAAATTCTGCTCACAAAGTAATTTTATTTTGTTTTACTCTGTTGTAAACAGTAAAAAAAATGCACTTGAAAAATTTCAAAATAATTTCATATAATTGAAACTAGGGCATGAGATTAATCTTGAAAAGACTTTTAGTTGGAAAACACTTGATTTCTTAATAATCCAGCTTTGGAAAAAAAACAAGGTTCACATTGTTTAAAGCAAAAAAAAACAACAACAATCGATTTAATACTTTTGCTCTGATATTTTTCCATTTTGCATTTGTCTTTGACTTAGAAAAAGTTGAGAACTATTTATCTGTTCCATGGTATTATGATTTTCCCCAAATATTATAGCAATTTGCAAGTAGACTAAATATTTTGTTTACAATGCTGACCAAAAAATTTAGTTGTCTAAAAAACTAATAACTTGCTAGATTGAATTTTTGTGAGGATGCAAATTGTAAGAAATGTTTTTTTTTTTACATTATATATTATGCTAGAAGGAAATGGTATAGGACAGAAAAGGCTTTAAAATATTAATTTTCTAAAGATATCATTTTCCCATTTATTTATGTTAACAAGAGTGTTATTAAAATTTTTACATCCATATTTACTCTTCCCACTACCAAACTCATTTGGGAAATTTGTAAAGGCTCTCTGGTGTCATGAAGTTCATATAATTATCAAAATGATCACAATTTTAAAAATATTTTAAGAGAAAAGAATATTAAATCATTAAATATTTTGCGGAAAAAATTTTGCCGACATACGGGACTTGAACCTGCATCTCTCCAGAAACTTGCCAGAGTATTCTACCATTGAATACATCTGTCTTTTTTCCGCTAATTTAAGACTAAACTCTTCACCGAGATTTTTGGGCCAATGTTAAGAAAATCTGAATACCATTTTTCATCTGATAATAGGTCTAGTAAGAGTTAAAATAATAATTTGGAAATCACAAAGATCAACAATCCACTAGCAGAAATATGTTGCAGTGCTTGACACAACTTTCCTATTAACTTTGCTCTCACTCCCCTCTCGTACCCAGCTTTGTCTCTGGTGGTAATTACTACTGAACTCAGACTGTGTACAATAGGATGTAGACATGTATTGTTCATGACACTTTATTGCTCCTCTGAGGGAAGTGTTGATGATGCACATTTTGCCACCCACTTTCAGCCCTCTTTGCCATTCTCATTGCTAATTGTTCAGAGAGGGAAGGCAATACTAAAAAGGCAGTGCTCTTTCTTGGCTAGTAAGCTGGATCCTGATGAAATGAGTTTTCAGAGAGCTTGGTATCCAAAGGGTTAAATGCTGGATGGCCTTGACAGAAAACTTTCATCTCCTAACAGCTGTCTAGTGGATTCCCTTCCCCTAACCTTCCCTGAGTCCTTGTGAGCTGGCCATTTAGTCCACTGTGTGCAAAAAGTACCTTTCAGAGGTAAAACAATACAACATTAAAAACATGAGTTGGTAGTGAAAAAAATTCAGACTTAATATTAGTCAAGTAAACAGCATTAAGAAGCTAAGTTCTGAAAATGAGATTACTGAAACTATCCTAGAGAAAACAACATATAGGAAGCATACAATATTTAATTTATAACTTAAAAATTTTAGGAAATAATAATACATCTTACAATTTCATCAAAGCTAATGAATTACAAGCAGAGAGACCAAAAGTCATGGGATACATGCCTAATAACGAGTTGGTCCTCCTTGAGCCCTCAGCAGTGCAGCCACACGTTGAGGCATGGAGTCAACGAGTTGCTGGTACTGTTTTGCAGGGATGGCAACCCACACATCCTGAAGTGTAGACCATAATTGTGTTGCATTGGATGGTGCTGGATTCACGGATCGTAAGCTAGTTTCCATTGTGTCCCACAGATGCTCCAAGGGGTTCATATTGGGGGACCGTGTGGCCAATTCATGGTGGTAAAGTCTGTGGAGTGTTCCTCGATCCATCTCCTGGCAAACAAAGACTGGTGACACGTTGCATTATCTTGTTGGAACACCCCTTCACCATCAGGGTGCTCGAGAGTCATGAAGGGGGCAGGTGATCTGCAAGAATGTCCACGTATCTCGTACTTGTCAGCGATATCTCCAAACAGATGAGAGAGTCAAATGTAGACTACGTGAACACGCCCCACACCATCACAGAGCCACCTCCAGCCTGAACAGTACTTTGCAGACAGGAAGGGTCCATGGTCCACACCACACTCTAACGTGCCCGTCAGCACGAAACAACTGGAACCTTGATTCATCAGATCATGCTACCCGATGCCAATGTTCTACTGTCCAATTTTGATGTCTTTGGGCCAATTCCAGTCGTTGAGCTCTGTGACGACGTGTAAGCAATGGGACACAGGTGGGTATATGGCTACCAAATCCGATGGAGTACTTGCAGGTGGTGATGGACAGTCTTTCAGAAACGTTTTGTGTTTGGCCCGCATTCAAATTGGCAGTGATTTCATGCACGTCTGTCTTGGTCATTACCATTTGTGACAGCCGACGTGAGTTCCGTTCGTCAGTTGCATGTGGCCATCCCATTTGCTGGTTTATGTGTGTGGAAATGCCATCAATAGAATACTGACGATAAACTCTTGACACCTTAGACCTGGGAAAACCGAATTCCTGCATGATCTCTGATATTGCATGACCCATCCTTCTGGCACCGACAATCAAGCCACGTTCAAAGTCAGACAACTCATGACATGCAGCCATGTTGAATTAACAACTACTCCAAAATGAATGTTGGGTTTGTAGGCTATTGCAGTACCATTCTGCAGTTGATGTCCAATGCATTGGTTACGAGTGCAGCACGCTAGTTCTACTTTAACTGCTATTCCCATGACTTTTGGCCTCTCAGTGTATGTAGGACTTGAAGTTTGAATGCAACAAAAAATTTTTGTTGAAATTCAATGGGTCCCTTTTCTTCTCCCCTCCCCAATGAAGTGGAAAAATAGAAGTTATTTAAACTCAAACTCAGGTTCTACCATAAGTAGAGGCTTGAATATTTAGTGCAACATGGGGTGGCAAGGGAGAAATCTGTAGGAGAAATTTGTGACCAGACTACAAAGTATTTGGGTAGTATGGGGGAGGGGGGGAACAGTAAGCATAAATGCAAAATTTCAAACATTTAAGTTTTAAAAAGGGGATAAAATTAATGATTTCAGATTCTATGATCTGTCCTTTATATACTGTTATTCACAAAAACCAGAACATCAAGAAGTAATAGAGTAAGGTCCGTGACTTGTATGGGGCATGTTTAGCACCACTACTGAAGAAGGGAGTAGAGTTTCAGGGTCATCGTTGCAGTCATGTTGGCTACAGGCTAATGGGAACATTCTGGAAAGGGTGTGACTGGACCCTTCCAACAGGTATTTAAAGGGGTGGTAGCCATGTTCAGCTTATCAGTTCTTGTGTAGGTTAGGATGTGCCATGTAGACCAGTGCAAGCTCCATATCTCCAGGCGAGCGTTTGACAGAGGGCATATTGTTTGCATGAGAGAAGGCAATCTATCGTATTGAAAAATTGCAGTTCTTGTAGGACATAGTGTATCTGTTGTCCATCGAATATGCAGAGAATGAGTCAAAGATGGGCAGTGAATTAGTTGGGAAAGTTCTAGACCTAGTCCACAGCAACCCACTGGTATATTGCTTTCTTCAGAGGCTGGTTATAACAGATCCCTCTGCCTCATCTATTGCCTTGGCCCAAGAGTAAGACCCCTGTGGTCAGTAACACATCTAATATCAGCAGTAACAGTTCTATGCCAATTATTGTAATTTGGACTGCACACTCACCTGCTGCCTGACACCCCAACACAAAGCAGCCAGACTACAGTAGTGCATTGACAGCACTGGTGTGACTAATGGTATAGCATCATCTTTTCTGATGAATTCTGCTTCCGTCTGTTTGAATCCGATGGCAGAATCCTTGTCCTCTGATGAGTTGGTGATGGTACCAAGAGGAGTGTATTTAGATGAGGCATACAGCATCACTGCTTGGCATTATAGTATGTTTATCATTATAGATGCATTGGATTATGGTATGCTATCAATTATGAAAACAAATCCACCCTAGTATGGATTCATGCCATCATTACCAATGCTTGTTACATCCAGGATATTTTACAGCCAATAGCTCTTCCATACTTATAGAATGCCCCACATACCATATTTCAGCAGAAAACAAAACTCCTGCAGCAGCTGCCACTGTTGAATACTCAATGCAAAACAATGTGCATATCCTTCTGTGTCCTACTTGATCCCATGATTTGTCACCCATCAAAAATGTATGGGATATGGCCCAATGGAAATTGCCACAATATCAGCACATTCTGGCAAATATAGACAAACTTTGGACACTGATGCATAGTGCTTGGACAGATATTATACAATCCAACATCAAACATTTGTTGATTCCATGCATTGCCATATACAGCAGGTCATACAAGCAAGGGGTGGACACAGTCATATTAAACAATTTGGTATGTAACTCCATTTGCCACCTGAGCATATTCTGATTGGTCCTTCTTGGTGTTGTGATTTTTGTGAATACCAATGTAATTAAATTTTTGGCAAAATTAAATTTGAATTTTCTAGCTGCAGTGAATATAATATCTGCTGCCAGAAAATTCTTAAGTAGATGATTTTGCATTATTGTTTGTGTTCAAGCTATGTGAAGGGTATTTTCATGCAAATCTTGGTGATGTTCATTTACTCTGACTTTCAACGCCCTATATGTATGACCAATATAATTATCCTTGTTTCCTAAAATATTGGGGGCATGTATTTTTATATATTCCCCTTGATTGTGTTCTTTGGTTTCTGTCTTCAATAACTAAATGTTTGACATTGTTAGCTATAGTAATAGGTACTTTAATATTGTACAGTTCTAAAAGTTATTGAACACTATGAATTAAGTTTGATATATATGAAATGGCTATTGTGTAGTGCTACTTTTAAAAGAGGGTTGAGAATTTTGTGTTATTTTAAATTCAACTCATTTAAAAATTTTATTAATCTGCTGTGTGGGCTATATAACCTGCACTTTCTGTGATATGGTAAATAATAATAATGTAATGAAAACAAAATAGCAATACAAATCAAAGACTTGCATATACCAGTCAGGAATTAATATTAGTACAAGTTGGAAAAAATAAAAAATACAAAAATAAATTAAAATACACAATTATAAAGACATTCTTACTCATAAAATAATTAAAATAAAATTCTTTGTTGTTGAGCAATAAAATTTCGAAGTTTATCCATTGAACTATTTGCATATTAAAAAGATTTTAGGAGCAAACTCAGAAGCTTTTCAGAGCAAGAACAGTGCTCTGTTTTCAGTGAAGTGACACTATATGGAGACATTAGGGCTGTTAAGAATTTCTTTCAGTGTTGTTAAGGATGATTTCAATGTCTCAGTTGCTGATGGGGATGGACGAAGTCATTAATTCAATAGCCTCATGGATGATGGTTCTGTAGTAGGTGGATGCAGTCTATGGTAGCTGCGTGTTGTATTGCAACCTCGGCAGCGGTGGTCATTAGTTTGTTTCAGCTGACATCTGTCTGATACTCTGTGAACTTCTCCTGTAGAGAACATATGGTTTTTATAATATATAAACAATTGAATTATCTGTGAGACTACAGAAATAATGACCTTGTCTGTCCCCACCTGCAACCAAGGAACTGGAATCACCCTTCATGACATGTGGAAAGAAGTTCATAATGTCACTACATAGTGTCATTTCACTGAAAATGGAGCACTGTCCTTTCTATGAAAAGCTTCTGAATTTGCCCCTAAAAGCTTTTTAATATGCAAATAGTTTGAAGAATAAAATTCAAAATTTTATTGCTAAATGACAGAGAACTTAAAGTTAATCAAAATAAATTGGTACATTTTAGTGGACCTTTGTGCTATTTACTCATTTAGGATGCAAATTGAACTCTTTTAAAATCAGGTGTCTTGGCAAAAAAATTGGGAAAAAAAGCTTGTTACAGTAGAAACAAAAATTATTATTGTATAACTTTAAAGTAATCAATCAATATTTTAAGAAGTTATAATAGCATATTTTACTTAAAAATATACCAAGAAGACAAGTTTTACGTAATTTTTTTTTCTTATCATAATGTTATGCAGCTAAATTATGTGTGCTGGTGAGGTAATCATTTCAGTTCCAATAAAATTTTGGGTGCCGATGCTTTAAAGTTTAATACTGGAGGAACATTGTTGAAAATTGAGAGTTAGAAAGATTTAATTGAGAATTTTAGCTTATCTTCAGTCTAATTTTTTTATAGAAAGATTTGTGCAGTATTGTCTCAATTGTAAGTGCACTCAGACAACCATAGCCAAACATAATCCATATACAACTTATTTTGGAAATTGCAGAAATTTTTTGCTTCTGTGAATGTAGTTTCTCACTCTTGGATCATACCTTAAAATTTCAACACTAGTGTAGATGGGGTGCATTTACAGTTATGTGGATTCTGATTGGTTCTTGAGTTGTTATGATTTTGTGAATTACAGATAATAAGCATATATTTTCAGATATAGAATTTTGATTGCCATTCTTGTAAACAGGTATATAATAATAGTTTAAGTGATAATAATAGGTATCACTGCTGTTTATTTTTAGTATGTTTTTGGTACACTTATGCTCAGCAGAATTAAACATTGGATTAATGGACTACTCTATGTATACTGCAGTGTAATTTCAGGATTAATAGAGATTTGTAAATCAAATATATTTTTTGCTTCAAGTGATTGAGAAATGATCATGGTTTCAAAAATCAGTAGTTGATAGTTTTGTGGATTTCAAGAATGCTTTGATTCTGTTACTAGATGTAATTTGTGGATAATTATGAAATTTTATAGGATTTCTGAATAGTTAATATCATGATGTTGTCTACACAAATAATAGATAAATCACCATAGCTATTACTAACATTCTGACTCTAGTAGTGTGGTAATCATTAATAAATTGAATAACAACAACAACAACAAAAAAAAAAATTGTTTTGGTCAGATTAAACATAGATTGCTATTAGAAATATTGATATCTTTCAGGTTCAACAGTGGACTAGAAAGTGTAATAACTTATTGGTTGATTTATAATTATATAGTATCTTCCCAAATTTTTAACAAAAAAAAAACATCACATATACAATTCTAAATAACACTTTTGTTATAATATTTGCAAAGGCTCCAGTGAATTCTAATAA
Organism: Ryuthela nishihirai; assembly: GCA_038380435.1. NCBI lineage: Eukaryota > Metazoa > Arthropoda > Arachnida > Araneae > Heptathelidae > Ryuthela > Ryuthela nishihirai. Next base: position 11,003,336 of record JAWZYU010000027.1, read on the forward strand.
TCTTAATTTTATTGTTACAGCAGTTCTTTAAGTGATGTTCAGTGAAGTCACTTCAGCAATGTTGAAACACTATCGTGTACAAAGTGCTAATTGTATGGTAAGTTCAGAATAATTCTGTGGGGAACATGAATGTGTTGTTAGTAATTCTAACAAGGGGTAACTAAAATATTTGATTAATATAAAAATTGCTTAAGGAGAAGCACATTATTCTCTCGATTATCTGTGTGATGATTATTCGTGGATAATTTTTTCAAGAGAAATAAGAATGAGTTTTGCAATTATTTGTACTTTTTTTTATACCTTTTTTGGGACCTACAATTAATCTGCTTAAATTTTGTTATTTTATATTTTGTTTGTAGCACTGTACACTCTAAAATCACAAGTCACAGCACTGTATGTAAAAAAATGGCTTCAAAATAAAATTTAAATGTGGGAGGTTTTTCATAATTTCTAATTAGCCATATTTCCATCCGTGATGGATGGGGATTGTCTTAGTTGGTAACCTGACAGGCTCATAACCTGGTATTCACAGGCTGAATTGAATTTTTCACTACTAATTGCTTTGCTCTTCATGAGAAAGCGAACAGTTGCTGATTTGGAGAGACTACTATCAATTGTATTGGACGTTAAGCCATGCTTGTGTGCAGGAAAGCCCATACTCTGTGTATGTTAAAAAAGACACTGGATGGCTTGATAAGAAGCTTATGTGTCCTATAAATCTCATTCCTCTACCCATTTCTGAGCTCTTTACAAACTACCCATTTAGCCCATTGTGTACACAAAAGTGCTGCTCACAAGCAAAACGACCAACTCACTGTGGATAATCGAGAGTATATATATACATATTATTCATGTTCCTCACTAATTGAACCCACCATACAAGCAGACAAAGCATGCACATAACATAGTAATCAGAAATATATTTATCTTTATAAGTAATATTAGACTTCTATTTGTGTATTAAATTTCCATTTTTTTATTATATATATTTTACTCTTGGGTCTAAATCTTTTACCTTTTTTATGCTTTAAAATGCTTCTCTTTTCTAATTAATACACATGTAAATTTTGGTAATAACTAATATTACATATTGAGTAATTGTACTTGAATAATTTTTAATATTTGGTTAAACAGTTTTTTAATATTTTACACAGAAATGAGTTGCATTTTAACTGATTGATTGAAAGAATTAAGCCAGGGGTTAGTATGTGTGTATGTTTATATATATATATATACAGGGTGTCCCTTAAATCCTTATACATATTTGTATACATGATCACAAGTAAAAATAACTATACTGTGTTATTATTTGTTGTTTTAGATTAGTTGATATGTTGATGAATGACAGAGTAACAATGTATCATCTCACATCCCAAGAGAAAATGGAATTGACACTTATTTGTGTTGCTGGAAAAAGTCAGCAAGAAGCATGCAAGAAGTTTTACACAATACATCCAAACAAGCCAAAGCCATTGTACATGTCTGTCAGTAATATTCTGAAGAGACTGAAGGAGACTTGTTCGGTGATAGCTAAGTCTAGATGAAGTCCGAATAGTACTACAGATGAAGACCACACTGTGGATGTTCTGACTAAAGTTGAAGTTAGCCTTCGCTGTTCTATAAGAAAAAATTGCACAGGAGGTGGGAATTGGAAAAACTTCTGTATCTAGAATCTTAGAAGAAACAGGTTCCACCCATACAGAATGAAAATGGTACAGGAGTTGCATGGGGATGACATGGACTGCAGAGAGCAGTTCTGTAATTGGGTGCTAGAAAAACTTCAGGAGCAATCTTCTCTCTTGGCTGCCATAATCTTCAGTAATGAAGCAAACGTTCATTTGAATGGGGTAGTCAACCGCCAGAACTGTCATTACTGGGTTGCAGCACAACTACACTTGGTTGAAGACGTGTAGAATGATTCCAGGGTATTTGTTTGGTGGCATTCATGGTGAAAACATAATAAAACCTTATTAATTATATCCATAACTCATAAGTTTTTATGGTAATTTACACTATTATGCAGTATTTTTCATGTGATGACAAAGTTATAGAGGAAAAAATTGTCTTTTGTTGGGTGGGATCTCAATCCCTGACCTCCTGATAATATGTCAAGTCTCTGACCACTGAGCTACTGATGGCCGAATAATTATCCTCTTTTGTTTATCTTAAGCCTTACACCATAAGTTTAGTCTCAAGAAAGCTGCCTTTGATTGCACTTTGTGGCTGATGATGCAAAGATGGTTTCTCGAGACTGAACCTATGGTATATGGCTTAAGGTCAAAAATAGAGGATAATTGTTTGGCAGCTGATAGCTCAGTGATCAGAACATCTGACAGGTTAATAGGAGATCGTGGGTTTGAATCCCATCCTGCTAAAGACAATTTTGCTCTATACCTTTGTCAACATATGAATAAATGCAGCATAACAGTGTAAATTACCCAGTAAAAATCACAGGACTTTTATATTGGAACAGTCACTGTCACTTATTTACAAATTTAAATGTCATTTTTGTACCCTACTTAACATACCCTTAGCATGCTACTGCAGTGTTTTTTTTTTCAGCAGGATGGAACACCACCCCACTATGCCATAACTCTCTGAACTTAGTTGGATGAAACACTGCTCCACAAATGGCCCTCCTTGAAGTTCAGATTTGACTCCCTTGGATTTTTTTCTATGAGGCCACTTAAAATCTCATTTATCAAAATTGCCCCCGAGCACAAGATAATGCCATCCATTCTCCATAATGTGTATTGGTCATTCAGAAACAGGATTGCTATGTGCAAGCAACACAAGGGTGTTCAATTTGAGCATTTGATATTTTAATATGGATTGGCACAGTTGAATAAAGTGAATATAAAAGTTGAATACATGTACAGTTGAATATCATTACTTTGTCTATGTGTAAGGACTTATGGGACACCTTGAATATAACTAGTATGTACCATTGAGTTGCACATGAAGCTGTTTTAATGGCTACATAGACAATGCATAAATTATTCACATACAATACATAATGAAAAAAAGTAGTGGCATTCTAGTATGTAAAAATAAAATAATTTGGCACTCACCTTTAAAATGGTCATTAAAACTCTTGGGTTGAATCCAAATAGCTGAAAAGTATTTGAATCTAATTGTGAAAACTTAAAAAAAGTCATAAAACATTTTTGTTCATTAGATAAGTTTGATGTCAGTTCATAAAAAAAAGATTATATTTGTGTTTGTATAAATAATATACAGATTGTTCTAAAAAGATATGCACACTTTATTATTCACATATTTTTTGAACATGTAAAGCATACAGACATGAGCCACTTGCCATGACATTTACCTTACAGTCTCAAATATCCAAAATGCACCCCATCAGAAACACTTCATCAACAATTCAGCCAGACACACATTTTGGAATGTTTGGTGACTTATGTCTTTTCATCTCTAAGCAGTACTTTTTCTGCACACAATGGGCTAACTAATCAGATCATGAGGATCCTAAGGGTGCAGAGAAGAGTGGGGAAGTGGTTCACAAGACAGTTGTTAGGAAACAGATGGAAGTCTCCTTTAAAAGCCATCCAGTATGTTCTTTAATATGCACAGGATAGGGCTCACCTGCACAGGGGCTATGACTTAATGTACTGTTCAATGGAAGCAGTATGCACACAATGGGCTAAATAGCAAAATCATAAGGTTCCAAAGGTGCAGAGTAGGGAAGTGGATTCAGCAGACAGCTATTAGGACACAGATGGAAGTTTCTCTTAAAAACCATCCAGTATGCTCTTTAATATACAAAGGATAGAACTTTCTTGTACATGGGGACATAACATTCCATCCAATTGGCAATGCCATTGAAGTAAACTACTGTGTAGTTCTATGTGTAAAAATATAAGTAGAAGTCTGTAGTATCTGCTCAAATCTCCTGATCTAAAAGCACTAGACATCTACTTATGGGGTACTCTGAAAAACATTTTGTAAGTTAGGAAGCTACCAACTGTAGAGAAGCTGACATGTTATTCAACTTGTGTGTTTTGTGCCATTCCACTAGCAGTGTACTTAAATGCATCCCAGCCTGTTGTGAATTGATGATGCATTGTTGCTGATGGGGTCCATTCTGAATATTGAAAATGTAAGGTAAAGTTCACAAAACCAGAATCATGTATTCTTAGCAGGTTTAAAAATAAGTGAATAATATATATATATTTGCTGATCTATATAATAGGTTTTAATATGAGAATGTTATAAAATGTATTCTGTTTATGGAAGTTAATAAATATTTTATTTTTATTTCATGTATGCCATGTCAGTATAAATTAAAAAAAAATATTAAATTTACTAAGTGAAAAAAAATTTATTTGCAGAATTTCTCAGTTCTTATTATGCTGTCAGCATGAAGATGGAGGTTTTGGAGGTAAGTTATAGTTGTTTCCTTAAAAGTAGCATTTAAAAGCATTAGTTGTAGTTTCATCTAGTTCCAAAAATTGTACATTACTTGCAGTAGTGTTTTTTGCACATTGCTTCAGCTATATAATGCAAGTTCTGCAGAGTGTTAAATTGCCACATTATCTAGCTCAACTTATTCAAATCTATCAACTTCAAGTAGGAAGAAAACTTTTAGCTGTTTTTAAAGAGCTTTATTTTTTATTGGACTTGTAACAGCAATCTTTGATATTATCTTTATGCTCAAATGCAAATGTATCTGGCTTTCTATCAGCCTGTAACATCTGTCTGTGGTGTTCAATCTTATTTCTCTAATGTACAACATTTTCCAGGAAAAAAAGTGTCATATGCCATTGCACCAAGTCTGTTAACCTTACAACCTTATATGCAAATATTATGTAAAATGTTATCTACATTACAGTCTTTTATCTTTTTTCACCCCAATCAATTTCTTGACATCGGGCTGCAGTTACATTGGTTCGGTGATCAAGCACCTCCTACCCAAAACAAAAGTTTCCATGAAAGTTTTAATTTATTAGTACACAAATGTATCATACAATCAATATAATACTTATAAAAAGAGGTAAAACATAAGAGAAAACTTTTTTTTAAAGAAGGTATATTGTATAAAGTCTATGTACACTTCTAATTTTGCCTGAATGTTTAACATGGTGTTTAAATTAAGAAAAATGGGACAGTTAGTGATCATCACCCCATTTGGTAAAAACCATATATATATTATATGCAATATGTGCATAAGATATTGACCAGAAATTGCCTACAATACTTCCAATTACTGAAAAATTTCATAAATTTTTGGTAATCTCTGGCCTTTATTTGTCTGTTGATGAATGCAATGAGGGTCTTGTCCTGTCAATTGAAGCCACTTGCTGATCTGAAAAGCAAACTTACCTTTTTGTTGAGATTATACCAGTAGTATTGCTATTCTTCAGGTTCAACAAAGTTAAATTACTTTTGGTGATTATTTGTGCTTTATGAGATGGCTCTAATGTGGCTCCTTTCCTTTTCTCAAAATTATAGATATTATATACTTATATACAATATACAATTATTGGATATGTACAATATGTTACATTTTTTCTGACTGTATAGTTGAACACTGTAACATTATTATTTTTCTTGTTATCTGATCTATAGAACTAGATGTGGCTACTTTCACACAATTGTTTGCTTGTCATAAGTTGATTCTTGAGAATAATTTGATGACTTTTTGGACCTTGCTTGCCTCCTAAATGAGCAGCCCTGTGATTTGGCATTTACTCAGGCTCAGCCACCCATATCTTTTAGTTGCATGATCTGTCTTTTTGAACATTCTGACAATGTCCTGTGTTGATTTGACTGTCCCTAATATCTGTTGCTTAATATTTAATATATAATTTTTGCTGTTTCATACTATGAATACCAGCATATAGTAGTTTTATATAATATACAGATATACAAACTAAAATGAAAGTTATTTAATTCTCTATGACACTGTTAAATGTTTTTAAGCACTTCAACACATGGACTAAGCTATCAATTATCAACAATTATTAAGGAGAGATTTACGTACCTTGCTGTAGAGGATGGGTAGTAACAGGAAATTCCGGGATGCTTTCAGTGACAAATTTAATAATCGACGTTCTTGCCAGCAAATGACATCTCAGTGGAGCATTGTCACCAAAAGCAGCCTGGAAGTTCCTGTTACTAACCATCCTCTATGGCATGGTACATAAATCTCTCCTTAATAATTGTTGATACTTGATAGCATAGTCCTTGTGTTGAAGTGCTTAAAACATTTAACATGTCATAGAGAATTAAATAACTTTAATTTTAATTACCGCACTGTATACCTCTATTCTATTTTTTGATACAGATGCCACCCATGTTTCATTAAAACAGCTGACTTATTTATCTGACAGATGTTTTCTGAGCTTTTCCATATTCTGTTGTAGCTCTTCATTTTGTTGAATATTTTACTTTGCACATGCACCAATGATTTAGGCAATAAGTATAAGATACTTTGAATTGTTATCTAGTATGTGTAGTTATAATTTTTTAATGAAATTGTCAGGTTTAGCTGTTTTATCTTTTATGGTACACATTATATATCACATATATTTATATTTTTATGCTTATTTCTTAACTGTGAGAAATCACAGGACTGAAAGTTACATATGTAGAGTAAATATATATAAATGCATTACTAATTCTGAAAGAGTACCCCAAAACTGAAAAAAAGAAATGTTTTCTAGGTGGTCCAGGTCAGCTAGCTCACCTAGCTCCAACTTATGCTGCAGTTAATGCATTGTGCATCCTACAGTCTGAAGAATTTTATGAAGTAATAAACAGGTCTGTTTATGAAGAATTTAAAATGTTTAATATATTTAACAATATACCCATTCTGTGATTAACCCTTCCAGTGTCCAGCCTGAAACTGCTGGTTTCCATCCAGAGGCCAAACTATTTTCAACCTATGCTCAGCAAAAACAACAATTAAGTTTAAAACTTTTTTGCCAAATAACTAATGAAAGGAATTATGGCATGTTATATGCCAAATTAATCAGCATTTAATTCTGGATTTTCTGAAAATAAAGTATTTAACAAAAAAGACTATATGTTTTATTTTAATAGGACTTTTTTAGAGTCATGTAGTAAAAAAATGCATATGGCAACACAAATAAAAATTTATTTGAAACAACTAATAGACAGAACGATTATAATGCACATGAATAGAAAGGCTATTTTTTTCTGAATAATGAAAAAAATTTCTTTTGGTTTCAAGTAAATATTTCTCTTGTTTTGTAATTTTTTTCTCAGTACTATACTTTGAGAAAATTACAGGCTTTTAGCCAATTGTGCTGAGTCAGATAAAAAAGTCAACTTTAGAATTAAAAAAAAAAAATCCAATCAATGGAAATAGGTCATGTTATATACAAATTAAACAGAATTCAATTACGAATTTTATGAAAATAATATAAATAAATTTACAAGCATAATGATTTTAATAAGCCTTTTTCAATGTGATATGGTGAAAAAAAAAAAGATTGCACTATACAATTAAGGCTTCATTTTGGAAAAATCTGATAAATAAAAATAATTAAATTACATTTTAATTGAAAGGAAATTTCCTCCCAAATAATATAATATTCAACCTGAAATATGATTTTTATTTCTTTTAATGATTCCTTTCAGTATCGTATATTTTAAATATTGCCAGTGTTATGCAAAGTGACTTGGACTTTTCACATTCACAGGATTTTCTGAACTGGTTATGAAATAGAAAAAAACTTCCTTTACTGCTTTTTTTGCTAAACATTATGAATTTTTTTTCTTTTGGTGTTGAAATTTGCTGATCTTGGCTAAGTGCAGAAAGGTTTGTGCACAAAAGCACCAGCCCTTCCCGAAATTGCCCTCCCATGTGACGGCTGATTTCCGTAGCAAGGAATTCTGTTTTGCTTCTGTATCCAAGACATTCATTTCCAGCAAATGGTACAAGCTCAAAGTTTTTTAACTGAAAAAGCAAGAAATAATAGAAGAAAAATTACATATAACTAATCGCATTGAAAAAGGCTTATTAAAATAATTATGCTTGTAAATTTGTTTATATTATTTATTTTCGTAAAATTCGTAGTTAAATTCTGTTTAATTCGTAATTAAATTGTTGTTTTTGGCTGAGCATAGGTAGAAAATAGCTTGGCCTCTGGATGGAAACTGGTTTTTCGGGCTGGACACTGGAAGAGTTAAGGAATAGGTTATGTCAGATGCTAACGAAATTTATTTCTGAGTAATAAATCAATATCAACAACAAAAAAAATAATAAATGGCTAGGTGCTGAGTGGTTAGAACACTTGGTTACTGAAAAAAGGGACCTAGGTTCGAGCCCTAGGTAAGGCATGGATATTTGTGTTGTTTTTCTGCTGAGGTCTTGCCTATTATGACTTACAAACTGATAGGCTGCTGTAAGAGCTTTATGGCAAGCAGCTGCTTGAAGGGATATTTAATACTTATTATGTTTTACATATGTTTTTGTAATAAAAGCAGACTTTTACTGTTTTGTTTAATTAAAATAAAATTTGATTGTAATCTATGCATTGAATTATTTAAATATGGTTATTTTTATATTTCTGTTATTAAAGATTTAATTTAAATTTCATAGATGAATGCTTGGCCAAATTATTTTGAACACTGCATCATGCATTAAATACCATGAAACACGACAATGTATCCTTAATTTCATACTGATTAATTTTGTTTTAATTTGAGCTAATGGATCATGGAGGTAATGCAAATACTAAACATGGGTGACAATCACAGCATTACCTGGGCGACATTTTAATGTCAATATATCAATAAATATTTTGTGAAAAAAATTTCACCAACATACCGCACTGGAACCCGCATCTCTCCAGAAACATGCCAGAGTATTCTTGCTGATTGAACTAATGTCGGCTCACTTTTTTTTCACTAATTTAAGACTTTAACTTTTTCACTGATTTTTGGCACCAACCATTGGCGCCATCTATGATCAAACTCAGTGCAATATAAAAAGAAATAGTTGCCACCCATTGATCATAGATGGCGCCAATGGTTGGTACCAAAAATCATCGGTATAAAAGTTAAAGTCTTAAATTAGTGGGAAAAAGGTGAGCTGGCATTAGTTCAATTAGCAAGAATACTCTGGCATGTTTCTGGAGAGATGTGGGTTCCAGTCCAGTATGTCAGCGAAATTTTTTTCGCAAAATATTTATTGATATATTGACATTAAAATGTCACCCAGGTAACATTGTGATTGTCACCCATGTTTAAATCATTAATAACGCTAAATAGCATGAAAAGACTTTATTATTTCTATCTTACTCAGCGCAATATAAAAAGAAATAGTTGTCACCTGTTGATCACAGTTGGTGCCGAAAATCATAGGTAGAAAAAAGATGAGCTGGCATCATAGTTTGGTGCCGAAAATCATGAGTGTAAAAAAGATGAGCCGGCATTAGTTAATCAGCAAGAATACTCTGGCATATTTCTGGAGAGATGCAGGTTCATGTCCCATATGTCGGCGAAATTTTGTCAATATTAGTATTTTATTAGTAATTATACAACATAAAAATTATTTGTTTTTTATTTCTGAAATTTAAAAAGTTTCACATAATTTGACAACACCAGAAGTAAATATCTCAGCCGATATAAACTGGCTGAGACCAGATACTATCTGCCAACATCAATGGACAGGCTGCTATCAGTGGTATTCAACAGCAAGTACATTGGTGTTGGATATAATGTCAAACGGGTATCTACTTTATGTAAATATAAAGGTAAACAGTCTACCTATTTTAGTTATTAGACAGAACTGTATGCTTAAATTCTGTGATCAGTATAGTTGATAATATCTTCTTACATGTGTTATAACTATGAGGCTAGTAATATAACATATTTAAACTGTCTATTGTTTCAATGTTTTATATTAATGAAAAGTAGACTGAAATAAGCATACAATTGCCGACAAGTTAGTATAATAGCTAAAATAGGTAAATACAGCTGACTTCTGTTTGAAACTTCAACCCCTCAAACTGAAGTGGTACATTCCCTGACATATATGCAATGCAAACTGTTGAAATTATTTAATTTTGTAATGATATAAATCAAAACTACCTAAGTATGTGAAAAATGCAAATAGTATTATTATATTAGTAATTACACAAGATAAAAGAATTGTCTTTCATTTCTTAAATTTAAAAAGTTGCTTTTCTCACACCCCTCTGAGAAAAGTGAGTAAATTGTTGTTATCATTGAAATATTTCTTGGCACACTACTACCAAATTTTTAAATTTCTGATTTAAACAGATCACTTGTATCATTTATTAAAAGTTTTGCCATTTCTGTATATAGTGATTTCTAATGATATAAATTTAAACTACCAAAGTATTTAAAAAATGCTAATTATTTCTTTTCATTAGTACCAGTTCAATTAGAAAGGAGTTTTCCAATTATCTTATGAAATAAAACAATTGCATTTAAGCCCACTCTGGATGTAAGGGGTCAACTCATTGCTGCCAATGGAAACTTCATAACCTTCATATTCCACCACCAAAATTTCAAATTTCTAACACCAAATACATCATTTACAATATTCATTAAAAGTTTTGGAATTTTGAATTTTTCCAATGTTAGAGGGCTTAGTTATAGCTTTTGGAATATTTGGAAAGTGCAAATAGTAATAGTTCATTAATACCAATAGTTCAATCTCAGTATGTAAGTTGAAGAATACAAGATTAAAATCACCTTTAAATATTGGTATGAAGTTATGTATGATCTGAAAAAATTTCCTGTTAACAGAAGTGCTACACAAGAGCCAAGATGAAAATAATTCAACAAAGTCCAATTTAATGTTGTTGTAGATACACTTACAGTTCAAAGTAGTAGGAAATGAATAATAAATCCCAGATGAACAAACTTGATACTATTCTTGAGCAATGAAGAATAGCTTCATGGCAATATTGAGTGCAATATTAAAAAACAAAAAACTGTGTAAATCACACCATGAAACGTAGTGTAAATATATTGATGACAAGAAATACTGCCAATTTCCTAATAGCGTACTACAACAATAAAAATGTACTATAATATATGTCATCTCCTGGGGTGGGGGTGGCTCTGTCGGTAGCGCGCCAGGCTTGTAATCTGTAGTTCCCAGTTTCGAGTCCGAGCTGGGTCAGCGTTGAGATATATCTCCGCAAAACTCCCCGCCATGCCCACAGTCAGTAGGGGACACCGATGGGCTTGGAAAGGCCACCGTCCGTCGGATGGGACATTAAGCCTTGGCCCCCGTGTGCAGGAGAGCCATACCCTGTGCATGTTAAAGAATCAACTCATAATAAATAGGCACTTTACCGTCAATTTAAATTTTAGAGGAAAAATTGTCTTAAGCCGGGTGGGATACGAACCCACGACCTCCTGATAACATGTCAGGTGCTCTGGACCACTGAGCTACCGGCCGCTGATCAAGATCTCCTCTAACTAGTGCTATGAACATTCCTTTTATGTTTCATATAAGCACTGTGCAGGCAATATTTCTAGCTACAAGCGGCATTTATATTAGCCAATAGATGGAAGTATGTACGACAAGTATGCAGATATAAATATTTAATGAAGTAGGCTTGACTAAATTTTAGAGGAAAAATTGTCTTGAGCCGGGTGGGATACGAACCCACGACCTCCTGATAACATGTCAGGTGCTCTGGATCACTGAGCTACCGGCCGCTGATCAAGATCTCCTCTAGCGCTATGAACATTCCTTTTATGTTTCATGTAAGCGCTGTGCAGGCAATATTTCTAGCTACAAGCGGCATTTATATTAGCCAATAGATGGAAGCATGTGCGACAAGTATGCAGATATAAATAATTAATGAAGTAGGCTCGACGTATTTCGAATCAACTCATAATAAATAGGCACTAGCATCGATTTAAATTTTAGAGGAAAAATTGTCTTGAGCCAGGTGGGATACAAACCCACAACCTCCTGATAACTGACATGTTATCAGGAGATCGTGGGTTCGTATCCCACCCGCCTCCAGACAATTTTTTCTCTAAAATTTAAATCTATGCTAAAGTGCCTGTTTATTATGAGTTGATTCGAAATACATCGAGCCTACTGCATTAATTATGTATATCTGCATACTTGTCATACATGCTTCCATCTATTGGCTAATATAAATGCCACGTGGCTAGAAATATTGCCTGCACAGCACTTATATGAAACATAAAAGGAATGTTCATAGCGCTAGTTAGAGGAGATCTTGATCAGCGGCCGGTAGCTCAGTGGTCCAGAGCACCTGACATGTTATCAGGAGGTCGTGGGTTCGTATCCCACCCGTCTCAAGACAATTTTTCCTCTAAAATTTAAATCAACGCCAAAGTGCCTATTTATTATGAGTTGATTCGAAATACGTCGAGCCTACTTCATTAATTATTTATATGTTAAAGAACAGGTTGGATGGCCTTGATGGGAGGTTACCATCTCTCTCCCAACAGCTGTTCCAGTGGGTCCCCTTCCCCAACCTTCTCTGAGCCTTCGGAGTCCTTGTGACCTGGCCATTTAGCCCATGGTATGCAAAAAAGCGCCGCTCAGAGGTAAAACAACCCAAAATATGTCATCTCCTACTATAATGACATGTCATATTCAAGTATCTCAGTAATGATATGTATATGTTCATTAGTTTTCAAATATACCTTCTCACAACAGAATGTGATATAAATCCAACCACCATTTCCACCACTTGAAGAAGAATGTATTGTACATTTCGAAATCTAGATACACCCAATTCTGTTTTTACATGGTAGATAGGCTCCTGAAAAAACCGTGCAAAAAAAAAAACGTGTAAAAAAAATACAGTGCATATGAAAAAATAGAAGATTGGTTCCAGACGTGAAAACCAAGTACAAATAATAAGTTGTTTTCAAACAGATCATATCAAAATCTTTAGTTGAATCTTTATTTGATTTTTATTCATTTAAACACATTTTTTATTATATGAACTTATAAAGATAAATATATGTACATATGTAAAGTAAATTATTCTTAATAAAGAAAATTATATATCACTAATTCAAGAATACAAAAGTGCAAAAAAAATGACTTAGATATGCTTATTAACTAGATTTTATTTGTTGTCACTTTTTTACAATAGATGCATTCATTTGTGTAAGACTGGAATTAAATCACTTTCATCACTTGAAATATTTTGACCATCGTGTTCATACTCCAGTGATAAAATGCTCTCTGTGTCATGGGGAACCAAATTATCACTTGTTTCCAGTGATTCTGAAGTTTGATTAGTTTTGACAATGAACTCTGTAATCAATCATTGAGATCCTGCTTTGACTAGATCTTTGTATAATTCTTGATAATGCACCATACATGATTTCAGTTTACGTTTAAACTGCTCAGCTCGTTTGACAATGGGATCATGTATAAGAAAATGACTTTCCAATTTGCTAGCTATTTGAAGCCCTTCTTTAATTAAACCTGCAGTGAGTGGAACCTCTTCATCACCATTACTTTTTTCTTTTTCGTCAGGAGTCTCAAGGATAACTTCTATTATTTCATCTTTGCTAAGAGCTTTGTCAACCAGCAATTCATCAATATCTGCAAATGATAAATCATTGAATCCTTCTCCACCAACTGCATATGCTAAAGTGATGATATTAGGATATTCAGTCGTATTTAGGGGTACAGGATCTTTGCTTTTTACATTCTGGCCAAATAGATTTTACACATTCTGGCCAAATAGATTTTCAGCATGTGTTTAAAGTTGAGGGTTTTAATTCTGATAACGTCAATCCAGCATGTCTGATACAATCTAAAATAGAAAATTTCTTCCATACATAAATAACTATTAGTGTTTTATCCTTATCTAGTTTATCGCAAATGTAGTGTAATGTTCGTCTTGTGTAGTAAGTTTTAAATGTGGCAATTATACCCTGGTCTAGTGGTTGTATTAAGGATGTCGTATTAGATGGCAGAAAACCAAATTGCACATTTGGTGTTCCAAAACAGAATGGCCAGGTGCATTGTCTGTAATCAATAGAACTTTAAATTCGAGTTTTTTTTCCTTCAAATACTGTTTAATTTCTGGAACAAAACATTTATGGAACCATTCATTAAAAATTTCTTTTGTAGCCCAGGCTTTTTTGTTTGCCATCCAATACACTAGCAATTTATTCATATCTACAGAGCAGCAGTTTTAACATACAATCTCTTTAAACGTTGCTGCAAAATAGAAAGGTCACACAATCCTTAGCTGCTTTAAAGCCATCAACAGTTTTTTGTGATTTTACTATGTAGGCTCTACTTGGCATTTTTTTCCAAAAAGAGACTGGTTTCATCTGCCTTCCAAGCTTTATCAGGAGTGTATCCACCATCTTCAATGATTGGGCCAATTTTGGACAAAATTTTTTATCAGCTGGCTCATCTGCAGATGCAACTTCACCTTTTACCTTTACGTTGTGAAACACGTGTCTTTGAAGAAATCCTGCAAGCCAACCTGTACTTGCAGAAAATTAATAATTTTTGTTTAACTGAGCTGATGAGGTTGGTTCCATTTCTTGTATCTGCTTATATATTCGTAATGCCATCTGTTTGATGGTATTTCCATCTAGAGGTATTATTTTTTGCGAGTTATATTCTATCCACATTACTAGTGCCTTTTCCATCTTCACTTTTACAATATCTCTCTTGTACGATGATGACTTAGTGCTCAATTTTGTTCCAGAAAGCACAGATTTTCTAATAGCATCTTTACTTTTCTTGATGGTTCTTATGGTAGCTTCGTTCAAACCAAAATATTTACTTATGGATATTGAACCTTTTCCAGTTGCAAGACAATCTGAAATTTGGATCTTAGTATCCAAATAGTTAGCTTTTCTTTTCTGCTTTTGTATAGTTGAATTATCCGACTTCGTGGTAAGGCTTACGAAAAATATTTGAATTGTAGTTAATAAATCGGATGATAAAAAATTGTAAATTACCTATCAGCAAAATTTAATAAATTTATATTATACACACAAAACTTCAAAAAACAAAACAATTTTTTATTATTTCTTCTATTAAACATCTAACACTTCTAACTTTAAACATGAAATTAACTAATGTATGTATTGAAGATAAAATTAAGGGGAATTCCCAGAACTCAGTGTTGCCACTTTATTCCAAATGAAGTAGGTTTTGTACAATTTTTCCATAAAATAGAGAATAAAATAGAGAAAACTTATTATGTAGTTATGTTAATGTAGTTTTTATTTTGGGGATTTTAATGTGCACAAAATGTGTATCTATGGTACATTTTCAAAGTTAAGACTACTTCAAAAAATGTGACTGTAAAAGCGTCATCTTTGTTATAAATGTAAATTCTAGGAATTTTTTCTTGAATAGGAATATTTTTTCAGAATTAAATTCAAATGGAGATTTTTAAAAAGGCATCGTTTGAACCGTGTTAGATCAAATAAATCATGTGAAAAAAGAATTGGAAATTTTTTTCTAAACTGTGTTAAATCAAAATTGTGTAAAAAAAAATCCGCATGAAAACAGAATTGAGTGTATTTTGTTTTTGACATCAATATATTTATAGTATGTTTTATGGTGTACTTTATGTAGTTTTTTTGTGTTTTAATATTGTGCATGATATTGCCACAAAGTTATTTTTCATTGCTCCAGAATAGTATCATCAAATTTGTTCATCCAGGAATTACCATTCATTTCCTACTACTTTGAACTGTAAGTGTATCTACAACAACATTAAATTGAACATTTCTGAATTATCTTTATCTTGGCTCTTACGTTGCACTTCTATTAACAGGAAATTTTTCAGATCATACATAACTTTATACCAGTATTTAAAGGTGATTTTAATCATATTCTTCATCAATACCAATCAATCCAATTTCCAAAAACAGACAATTATCTCTTAAAGTACAAAAGTTGCATTTTTCCACTCCCCTGGGAATAAGGGGACAACTCATTGTTGCCAGTGAAAACTTCTGATGTTTATATTGCAACATGAAAATTTCAAACTCCTGGCATAAATATATCGTTTGTAATATTCAGTTTAAATTTTTAAATTTTCAAATTATCTGCTGTTGGAGGGAGTATTTATAGCTTTTTGGAGATTCAGAATGTTCAAATTGTAATTATTATTGCATCAATACCTATCCAACCTTAAAGGAATTTTTAATTTATCTTTAAAAACAATTATATCTTAAAACAAAAAGTTGTTCTCATTTTGGCTCTTATGTTGCACTTCTATTAACAGGAAATTTTAGAGTGCTCAGAGCCGTGCATGGCTCTGAGCACTCTAAAAGATAGCTGCATCTAAAATATATATATGCATCTAAAAGATGCTTTTCAGTTTAACACTCAGCTCTGAAAATTTTTTAATGATTTTTCATTAAAAAAATGAACACTAGAGCAGGTTGGCAGATGATAGTTTGAAAGTATTCATGCAATTCAAATGCTCTAAATGCATTCTAAATTTGATTAAGTTGGTTAAGAAGACACAAACTCAAAAGTCACATTGATGAAGGGCAGAATTTTTAATAATTTTCTTCAATAGCTTTATTGTATACACTTAACACATCTATTTCAAACTTCTATGTTAAGGTTTTATGTTTATTAATAAAATAGTCTGCTGTTACTTTTTTTGTGTTATGGCTCTTCACTGAATAAAGATGATAATTTGAAACTCTAAAAATTGGTTGGTTTACCTTTTTTTTTTGCTGTTTTGGCTCTTCATCCAAAAAAGATTCCTGACCCCTGTCTAAGGGGTCATCTTATTGTTGCCAATGGAAACTTCATGACCTACACATTCCAGCACCCAAATTTCAAATTTGTACCTTAATTAGAGCATTTGCAATATTCTTTTGTTATTTCGAAATTTTCATCTTTTTCCACCATGGGAAGGTGCAGTTATAGCTTTTCATGGATTCAGAGAGTGCAAATTATAATATTTCATCAATACTTATCCAACATAAAAAGGATTTTTAATAAATATTTTGTGGAAAAAATCTCTCCAGGAACATACCAGAGTATTCTTACTGATTGAACTAATGCCGGCTCATCTTTTTTCCACTAATTTAAGACTTTAAACTCTTTACCGAAGATTTTCAGCGCCTACCATTGGCACGATCTACGATCTATGGGTGACAACTATTTCTTTTTATATTGTGCTGAATAAGATAGAAATTTTCTCTATAAACAAAAAAGTCCAAAGTCTACAGACTGGTGGGTAGACAAAGTAAAAGTATTGTCTAGTTTTTTTGTTTTAAAACGAGATAAAAAAGTGTTGCAGTTTTTTTGTACTGATTTTTGAAACTGATAAATCAGCTTCTGACTCTTTAAGTGTTAAATGAGTTCAATCATGACCATGCTACGGGAAGTCTGAGGTGCTTTCTAGATTTACATGCTTACATAATGCTAGGTAAATAAAACTACTTCATTATTTATTTTTGTTCACTTTTTTTTAGAATGTTTTAGGATATTAGATAGTAACATTTGGTTTTAAATAAGTAAAATACAGTTTATATATATGTTTGTGTGTGTATATATTGTCTAAAAACTGAAAAAATATGGAAACTGGCAGCTCAAGACTCAATAATTCCAGATTTGAATTTTCTACTGTATTAAAAATATAAAATTTTGTAAAATTCTTAAAATTAAATTTTTATAAAAATTTTAGTACAATAAGAAAAGCTGCAAAAGTAATATGCATTGTGTTAAATTCTTATAGGAAGAAGCTTCTGAAGTTTTTATTCAAAATGAAGAAACCTGATGGGTCATTTAGTATGCATGATAGTGGAGAAGTTGATATAAGGTACATTAGTATTTTTATTTAATCATTTTGTTCAAAAAGAAAGTGATAACCAGTTTCTTAGGGAACTGTGTTAGAGAATTATTTACTTTAAGTTTTCTCTGCAAGTTTAAAATGTTTAATGAACCTTTTTAGGACAAAAGCATTTAAGGTTAACCTTTCCAAGGTTATCCAAGAATGATCATAGACGTTGACAGAATTCAAAATGAGAGATCTAAGATGAACAGACATCTTTTGTACAACACATTAAACTTTGATGTTTTAAAAGTCATTTGAAAATTTTCTTAGATATATCTTTTAAAAATATGCAATTATGTGCAATTCCAGTTTAAAAAATAAAATTTTCTTTTTTCATTTGATGTATATTTTATTAAACTATAAATAATATGTTAAAGCAATCTGATTGCCAATTCTTAGAAGCCCTAAATGATATTGCTGATTTGCTTGTTAATGTTCCACTTTGCTGAGGAAACCTGATTTAAACTCACAAGTTTGATTTGAAATATTATCAAAAAAATTTTCCTTAAAGTTTCAAAAATCCCCAGAAAAGTAACAACCCCCCCCCCCCCCACCTATTTTTAAAAACAGCATATTTTGGATGTAATTTGAAGTATGCACCACTATTTTTTCTCCCCGTTTTGCACTCTTTTTATCCCATAAGCCTATTTCAGTATTCCCAGAATTTTTTTTATCATTTATATTATTTATCCCAGCATTCTATGCATCTTTCCTAATTTTAAAATTAAAACTGTAAGTAAAAACAGCTTTCTTAAAAAGAGGGTTGGGTTGGGTTGTTTTACCTCTGAGTGGCACTTTTTTGCACACCTTGGGCTAAATGGTCAAGTCACATGGACCCCGAAGGCTCAGAGAAGGTTGGGGAGAGAGAACCCACTGGAACAACTATTGGGAGACAGATGGTAGCCTCCCATCAAGGCCATCCGGTGTGTTCTTTAACATGCACAGAGTATGGCTCTCCTGCACACAGGACAATAGCTTAAAGTCCCATCCGATGGACTGCGGCCTTTCCAAGCCCATCGGTGTCCTCTACTGACTATGAGCAGGGCAGGGAATTTTGTGGAGATAAATCTCAATGCTGACCCAGCTGGGACTCGAACCTGGGAACTGCAGATTACGAGCCTGGCTCTTAGAAAGAGGAAGCAAGCCCAGAGTTGTTGTTTGAAGCTCCCTGTAGTGTAAAGTATGTCACAGCAGACCAGATGCAGTTGAGTGCAGTGACTTAGTTCTCACTCACTGCTCACACATATACAGTAAAGTGGCTATATAGTGGATGTTTACAGAAAGAGTTATCATGCATCTAGTCAGTATTTATACTTTTATAATATATTTATGCTTTTATAATTAAACCTTCATTTTCATTTCTATAGATTTATTTCTGCAAATTGATAAGTTCATAAAAAGATGACCAGCTTATAAGTTGTTTCAGATATTATTTAACATTGCATTAGGGTATATGTTAATATTTCTTTTATTATTTCTCCATTTTCTTGCAAAAATTTTTGATCTTGTATCGTTTTCTGAAAATGAATGAGGCATTGGATATAAAAGCAAAAAGGACTTCCTTGACACGAAAATAACTCCTCCTGTGGGAGGGCAATTTTGTCAAATTATTCCCCCTCCATAAGATTTCTTTAATTATAAGACTCTGACAATATAGACAATTTTTTTTTTGCTTTAGTGGACTGACTTTTTGGCATTTACCAAAGATCACCAAAATGTAATACCAAAGAAGAAATTTGTAATGTTTAGTAAAAACAGCAGCAAGAAACTGTTCCATAAGCCGGACAGAAAATCCCATTAATTCAACGATCTAAGTAACCTTATAATGCAGGCCGAAGTTTTAAAATATACCACACTGAAAAAAAAAAAGTCATTAAAAGAAAAAAAATCATGTTTCTTGTGTAAGTATTATATTATTTGGGAAGAAATTTACTTTCGATGAATATATAATGTAAATATTTTTATTCATCAGGTTTTCCAAAATTAAGCCTTAATTGCATAGTCTGATCTGTTTTTCACTTTATCACTGTAAAAATGTCTTATTAATATTAATATACTTTAAAATATGCTTAAATTTTTATTTTCATAAAATTTATAATTAAATTCTGTTTAATTTGATATATAACATAATATATTTCAGTTGATTAGATATTTTTAAGAAAAATTTCAAAGTTGACATGTTGATATGACTCAGAACAGTTGGCAAAAAGCCTGGATTTTTTTCAAAGTATGGTACCAAGAAAAAAATTACAAAACAGTAGTAATTTTCTTGCTTCAAGTAAATATGGATTTTTTTATTATTCAGAATTAAATAGCCTTTCTATTCATGTGCCTTATAAAAGCCTTATAGTAACAAAAACACTTGTATTACTATGCATTATGAAAAAAAAAGGAAATTTGATAGCGTCGAAATTTATTATAAAGCATTAAACATTCTTCCACTAAGAAATTTATATGTTTTTAGTATCTTGATGAATGTTAATGAAAAGTGGTCTGATCAAATTTTGTCGATAACAAATTATTAATACAAGGCAAAGTGAAAGTCCTGATATTTATAATACCTAGAAAAACTGTAATCAAAAAACTTTGCATTTATTCGGCACCAAAAATTTTTAACTCATTGCTAGTTACTATTGAAAATGAAAAAAAGTATTTACAAATATCTTTACAAATATGTTGATGAAATAGAAAATATTGAAACCATAATATGATAATCATTATAAAAGCTATTATTTTTTAACTATAAAGCATTGTATCACAATTATTATCAGGTTCACATTCTGTTGCTAACATTTTAACCAAAGTATAATTTAAACTTTTAGTTTACTAACACACCACTCTTGTGTAGTTATTTTTCCAAACATTTTGTATGCTAATCAGGGGTATATGTAACTGTTTACCATGTATTCATATCAATGGAAGTAAATGATTGATTGATTGATTTAATGAAAAGTAAAATATAGTCGTGAATACAGTGTACATATACCTTATTTATTTTATGAATCTTTTTCTAACAGTCTATAAAGGGTTAAAATTTCTTAGGTATTACTATAAAGCAGGTATAATAGAGCAAATGAAACATTCATCTGCTTCAGCAAATGATCTTTTTTAGGATTTTTTGCACACTTATCACAAAACATACCCTGCCATTATTAGGGTGACCATATGTCCCTGTATTAACCCTTCCAGGGCCCAGGCTGAAAAACAGGTTTCTTTCCAGGGGCCAAGCTATTTTCTGCCTATGCTCAGCCAAAAAAAACTGTAACTTTAGAACCTTTTTGCCAAATAACTAATGAAAGGAATTATGGCATGTTGTATGCCAAATTAAACAGCATTTAATTCTGGTTTTTCTGAAAATCAAGTATTTAACAAAAAAGATATGTTTTATTTTAATAGGACTTTTTTTAGTCATGTAGTAAAAAAATGCATCTGGCAACACAAATAAAAATTTATTAAAAAAAATTAATAGAAAGATTTGCAATACACATGAATAAAATGATTATATATTTCTGAATGACAAAAAAAAAAAGGTGGTGAAAAAAAGGAGGTACACTTTTTTGGTTTTAAGTAAATATTTTTCTTGTTTTGTAATTTTTTTCTTGGTACCATACTTTGAGAAAATTCCAGACTTTTAGCCAACTGTGCAGAGTCAAATAAACAAGTGAACTTTAGAATTTTTTTAAAAATAACCAATCAACGGAAATACATCATGTTATATACCAAATTAAACAGAATTTAATTACGAATTTTATGAAAATAAATAATATAAACAAATTTGCAAGCATATTGATTTTAATAAGCCTTTTTCAATGTGATATGGTGAAAAAAAAATATTGCACTAGACAATTAAGGCTTCATTTTGGAAAACCTGATGAATAAAAATATTAAATTATATATTTATTGAAAGGAAATTTCCTCCCGAATAATATAATATTCAACCTGAAATATGATTTTTATTTCTTTTAATGATTCTTTTCAGTATCGTATATTTTGAACACAGCCAGTGTTATACAATGTAACTTGGCCTTCTCACATTCACGGGACTTTCTGAACTGGTTATGAAATAGAAAAAAACTTCCTTGACTGCTTTTTTTTACTAAACATTATGAATTTTTTCTTTGGGTGTTGAAGTTTGGCGATCTTGGCTAAGTGCAGAAAGGTTTGTGCACCAAGGACCAGCCATTCCTGAAATTTCCCTCCCAAATGATGGCCGATTTCTTTAGCAAGGAAGTCTATTTTGCTTCTGTATCCAAGACATTCAATTTCAGAAAATGGTACAAGCTCAAAGTTTTTTTATCAAAAAAAAAAAAAACAAGAAATAATAAAGGAAAACTTACATATAACCTAATGGGATGTTAAATAAAATATCCACAACAACTTTTAAGCCAGACTCCTATCTAGCACAACCCGGAAATATCAATAAAAACAACCGATTGAAGATTGCTAACTGACAGAAGTAAATGTATAGAAATGAATTTGCTTTCATATCCAAGACCTCATTTATTTTCAGAAAATGATACTATTAACAAAGTTTTACTGGAAAAGAAATAAATAATAAAATAAAAGTTAACATGTAGCTAATCTGATGTTAAAATATCCACAGTCACAAGTTGTAGGCTGCCATATGATATAACATAACTATGAAAAAATCAATACTTATCGATTGGCGAAAAGATCGCTAATTTCCAAAAATAAATCTACTGAAATGAAAACTAACAAAGGTTTAAATATAAAAAAAATACTAACTTGACAAAGAGTATCCAATATGCTGGACCAAAACTGTAAACAACGCATAGCACAAGTAACGAAGATTGCATCAGCCATTTGTGTCTTGTTTGCCTCAGTGAAGCATAACTAATTAAATGCAGGTGCAACCAGAATTTCTAAGAAGGATGTGTTTACTTTTAGTTTCGATATGAAGGTGGGGAAAGATGCATAGAATGATGGGAAAAATGATAAAAATAACTTGGGAATACTGACGAGGTTTTTGACAGAAAAGGGTGTGAAATGGAAAAAAAAAATTTGGGTACATATTTTGTAATTATTTCCAAAATCTATCATTTTTAAAAATAGCAGTTTTTTTGTTATTTTTAGATTTTTGAAAATTTAGGAAAATATTTGTTGATAATAGTTCAAATCAAACTTGTGAATTTAAATCAGAAGGTTGCTTCAGCAAATAGGAATGTTAACAAGCAAATCGGCAATAGCGTTTAGTGCTTCTAAAAAATGACAATCAGATGACTTTATAAAATTATTTATATTGTAGTTTAGTAAAATATGCATCAAATTAAAAAACAAAATATTATTTTTGAAGCCTGAATTATATATTTTTCTAAGATATAAATTTTTTTTTTCTATATATAAAAAATTACAAAGGCAATTTTTATTTAAAAATCGATATATTTTTGTTGTACTAAGACCGTATGCATATGTCATTGACACTTGCAATTCTGATTCTCAGTACGTATACATACGGGTTACACCCTGGAAGGGTTAAAGACTCTATCACTGAGGAATAAATGTCCCTGGAATTCAATTTTGGATATTTTTTTAAACAGTAAATTGACTGTACAGCTTGAGCAGATCTTTACTATGGAATAGTAGTTGTAACAATGTTATAAAAAATTTCTGTCGCAATGCAGGTGACTGAAAAATTCAGGCTAGAATCATCATTATAATGATAGTGGTATCCTTGTGGACACCAGTAGAGAATGCATGTCTTTCTTCTACTTGCTGACACCATCATGTGCCTTATGGTTGTTGATGGTTTAATTACTATGCAAGTTATTAGGTTTTATCTCTTTTAATAGATTTTGGCATCCTGTGGTTCCCCAGATACTTGATTGACAAGTCCCAAACTTGAAACACAGGTTCCACTATGTAATCCCATGTTGGGTTAAAAAACTGAATCCCAACTTGTAGTGGGACTCACAACAGTATAGCATCTGGCATTACTCTACCTCGACTTTCTGAGCTTGTGAATGAAGAAATTAGTGAAGAAACTGCTGGAAAAGAATTTCCATTTCCATCAAATTGAAAGAATTTTTTCAAACATGAATTTAATATGGATGAATAACAAATCATGTATAAAAGGGCACACCACAGATGCTTAGTTGCAAGTGAAAACTAATTTTCGTGTCTCTTATGAAATCTTTAGTGCAACCTTTCTGAAAATGAAAATATTTTACACAAAATCCTTTCACATGAAAAATATACAAAATAACAGTTTACTTTTGTTAATAACCATGTTCTGAATGAAAAAGATTGTGTTACTTTTTTAATATAATAATTTCATCAAAAGTTAATCCTACAGATTGAATTTTCCGAAGTTTCTGGATATTTTTCTTTAAATTTGGTCACCATAATAAAGCCAATCCTTCAGATGAAATTTCCAAAAGTCCCTGGATCTTGTTTTTTAAATCTAGTCACCCTACCTGTTATGGCTCACGAGGTTGCTGTTTGGATATGCCTTGATAAATATTGTCCCCTAAAACTATGTGAAATATGAATCCTACACTTAAGCTTTACACAAAATATATATTTTTTTAATATCAAGTTGCAGATATGCTTTTATGATTATGTGTTTGATATATGCATTATGGAAATAAGTCAATATCTAGATAAATATCACTGGATGGGATAGGGTTGTAATAATTATGATTTAATAATTATGATTTGTGATAGTGACCCATGATACTTAGCATAAGTTTTCAGCATCTGCAGTCATTTTTTAAAAGGTTTTTAAATTAAAAAGTCATCAAATAATAATATAACACTATAAGGAATATTTCTATAGGTTCTATAAGGTAAAAGAAAAAAATCGGTTATGAGTATGTAGAAGATGTTTGATTTAGTAAGGAAGTTATTTAATCTCTTTACCAGTAGTTCTGAACTTAGCTCATCTATCATCTGCAGAGTTGTTCTCATTCTGCTAGTGGCAAGCTCAGTTCATTCTAAATTAAAAAAGCAGCAACATCTATAAAGAGCTTCTTGGGAGAACACAGAGTAGATTAATGTTTACCAGTAAAAGGGTTATGGAGATTAGTTTACTGCCTCAGAAGTGCAGTCAGTGGTGTAACATTGGCTTGCAGTGACATTGTGATTGTTGGGCCCCAAGTTTGAGTTCCAGATTGATCAGCATGATTTTTTCTGTCATAACCTTCAGATAAACTGTTGGCCTTACAGGTGTAAACATATATGGAACAAGTAAAATATTTACCAGCTGGAAAATATGAGACCTGTAAATGGTAGTTAAGTATGTACTGGAAAGAGAGCTGTATACTATTCCTGTGATGATGTGCAGAACTTTTCAGGTATAGTGCCATAGGCCAGCCCTATCCATCTTCTCATGGTGCTGGTCATTAGTACCTTTCAAAGGAGTATTCTTTCCACTTAAGGGGAAGGGGAGGGCTGTAGGATCAGTTTAACATATTGATCTGAACTTCTAGCCATTTAAGTTTTTTTCAGGAGCAGTTAACTTTACAGGATCTTGATGCTAACCATCTAAACCAGTAGTGTACACTTTGCTAGTCAACAGGCCACACAAGAGATATTTTCTGAGCCTGTGGGCCAATCTAATTTAAGTTATTCTGGAAAAATACTATTTTACCTAATTTTAACATGTAGAACATACTGAATGCATAACTTTACCCATAAGCACAATATTTCACATTATTTACAAATTTGTAATAATAACATCAATAAGAATAACAAATAATGTCAAATATCATTTAAATTTTTGATATCAATGTAAGCAGTCACAGGCTACACAAAAAGCAATGATGGACCATGGGTTGTGCACCACTGATCTAAACTAAATGTGTTGTTGATTGGCAGTGATTTGAAATGTTGGCTTTTGGACTTTTTGCACTTTTGGACCTCTCTTGAAAGATAATTTCTACTGTGCTTTTGGGACAGAGTTTGGTTCAGTCAATAGCATCCCAGGTACATAATCTAATATTCTGGGGTTTGATTCCCAGTTGAGCCTGTATTGAGATTTTATTCCTAACCCTTGTTCTACCTGAAGCAAGAAAAGGATATTGATGGTGTGGGAAAAGCCACCATTCATCTGGATAGAGCTTTATAAGCTGTGGCAGTGTAGGCAGGGGAGAAATACCTTGTGCATGTTAAAAGATGCTGGATGTCTTTGATAGGAGGTTTCTATTTTCTTGTAATAGCTGCCCCAGTGAATCTCCTTCCCCAACTACTGATGGGCTTGGAAAGGCTGGCATCCATCAGATGGGACATTAAGTCATGGGCCCATGTGTAAGAGAGGCATACATTGTGCTACTTAAAGAATGTGCTGGATGGCCTTAATGGTAGGGAACAGCTATACAGTGGGTCTTCTCCTAACAGCCATACAGATGGTCTGTCTCCTAACAGCCATACAATGGGTCTTCTTCCCCAACCTTTTCTGAGCCTTTGGAGTCTTTGTGACCTGACCATTTAGCCCTTTTTTATGAAAAAATTGCTGTCCAGAGGTGAACCAACCCAACTGCTGTGTTTTTGTTTGTGAGTTGTCATCCCAAATGAATAGTTACTCAGGATACTTTATCAGCTGTCACAGCTATCTGAATCCTTGAAATTAGTTTTGGCATCACTGATTGTAAACATTACTAATGTGTCTAAAATACCTGCTTGCTGATGCTGTAAAGGGCTCAATTGTTAAATCTGGCAGTAAAGATCTAGTAATTTATGTAGTTGCCAGATGTTCCTATCAGCATTTGGGTTAACACTGTAGTGGATGGGGAATGGACTTTTGCCTCATACCCATGATTAGGAGTGTTGAGTCAAGGCTAAAAATGATCATCCTAAACATAAAGTGAAACTTCACATCAGAATTTTTTATGAAATTGTGAAACATACCATCTGCCACACAGCATAAATATCAAAACCCCCATTTCTTTAATCCCCCACATATTAAAGATTAGAACTATTTGGTGTATAATATTGAGGCCACCTGAAATGGGAAACTGCTTAATTTTTCTGTAAAACTGGAACACTCAAATTATATTTTGAGACACCCTTTTTCCATAATTTATTTATTACTGTTTTTATTTGTTACAGAGGTGTATATTGTGCTCTTTCTGTTGCAAGAATGACCAACATTTGTGTTCCTGAGTTATTAGAAGGTACTGCTGAATGGATTGCAAGGTCAGTAAATGTACTTTAGTATTCTCCTCTTTTAAACTTGAAGCTTTAAAAATGAAAAATAACATGAGAAAAGAAATATCCCTGTTAATTTTATTTAAATGTAATAAACATTTAATAAATGAATATATCAAATGTGGCAAAAGTTAAAAGCCTATTTTACTTCTAAATAATTAAATAAAGTACTGTTGATGTTTTTACAAATTGCTACATATTTTCAGGATCACCAACTCAGAGGCTTTCTGGTTAGTGTTCTAACCAGAAAGCCTCTGATTTGTTGGAAAGTAATATTTAGGTATCATGTTTACCACCTGCTGCAACAAACTATTACATTCTTCAAAGAATACTTGCCATTACTGTCCCCAAAATATTATGATTAATGCTTCATATTTCTTCCTTTATGTTTTAAGTGCCACAGCCTTTGTGGTTTGTTCAGATAAACTCTTTACTAGAAATCTGCATAGAAAAGCAGTCAGCAGTGAAAGATTCTATGTCTTGCTGACCAATTTATGTCTCCATAATGGGCAGTCATTTTGTTCAGAAACAGCTTTTTACAATATCTGCATTATAGATCTCGCAGTCTGACGGGTGGCACTATTTTGTCAAAACTAAGTATTCAGTAAACTTCTCCTCTGCAGCTGGATTTGTGAAGTTTTCCATTATTTCTTGTTACCTTTCTTAATTTAAAATCATTGCATTGCTACTGTTGTCTTAAAAAAAATGCCAAATTATCCCTTTGGATATAGCTCTCCACCAAATAATAACTTGTTGTGGATGCAAAGTGTAATGGAATGTTTAATGTTTTAAAGTTTATTAAAATGCAATGGCTCCATAATCAAATCCCAAGTCTGATAAGAATAAATGGTCAGTGCCAAGACCCTGTGTGGTTGACCACTCCTCAGCAGGGTAGAAAAGAATGGAAAAAGAGTTATAGTACTCCAGAGCAAAAGGCTGCTGTTCTGGCAGCCAACATTCATTTTGTATATATATATTAAATAACGTTTACTTTTTCAACTTGATGTACTGTAAAATAAAAAAAACTTTGCAACTGTTGTGATCATCTAACTACACATTTTCAGTATCAACATATTTTTATTCACTTTATAGCCATATTCTATCTAGCTTCCAGTTTCTACTCATGAATTTGACCTGAACTATTTCCAATACATTTTTGCATAAAGTTTTGAAAAACTTCTAAAAAATAACCGAGTACTTTTTTTTAATTTGAAAACATTGGAGGATTTTTAACGCAATTATCAAGTAAATATTTCCTTTTTTTTCATTTTACTATATTTTTTTTTACATATAAAACTTTTTAGTAATTCTGAAATTTATCATTCATTGTGTAATTTGCCAAAAATGAAACTGAAATCACTAAGGGTCTTAGGTTCAGGAACATGTTCACTGGAGCAGAGATACAGCTATACTAGTTGGATACATGTGTCTTTGCATTGTGGGTCTGCCTGTTATCTCAAGTATGTGTTTTTTTTAAATTTTAATAACCTTTTTTAATTTCTGTAGATTTTTTGTCATTAATAGTTAAATAATTTCAATAATTAACACTATAATAGTCAGGGGATACACTACCTCATTATAAGGGACTGAGTTTTCAAACAGAAGTTAACTGCATTAACATATATTTTGCTAACATACTATCCTATCAGCCATTCTATATGTAATTCAGCCACATTAGTGCTAACAAAGCATACACCTATTACATATAAGCGGCAGCTTAACAGTGATTTGTTATTAGCCTTATGATTATAACATAAGTTAGAAATTATCTGTCCTCAAACTGACTGTACAATTTCAGCATACAGATCTAGCTAATATTGTATAACTAGTATAGGTAAACTGTTTATCCTTATGGTTACATAAAAGCAGGTACCCATTCGGCAGTACATGAAATATTTGTTGACTTTATGTTAAATGGTCACATAACATTGAAAGCAGCTTGCTTGTTAGTGCTAACACGCTATCCATTGGTTAAAACTAATGTCCATTGGGATTAAATGAAGTGCCAGTTGTTTCCATCTGCTGTAAGATGGTCAATGAAGAATCTGCAGTCTTTGGATATTAATGGCTGCAAAGTAGCACATGCATATGGTATCATTAGAAGAGCTCACTTCAGTCCCATTTTAATTTAGCTATTTTACAACAGATCATATTTAAACTCTATTTAAATTTCACATGTTGTACTTGCTGGTCTGTAAATGGTAGCTAGGTAGTAGTCACTAGAAAGAGAGCTATGCATCAATCCCCTGTGATGTGCAGAACCTGCCAAGCCTAGCATCTAAAGTCTGACCCTGCCTTCTTGTGGTGCAGACCGTTATTGCCTTTTAAAAGAGATTTTCTCTTGTGGAAGGGAATGGAAGGGGAGGACTGCTAGATCAGCATGGCTTACTGATTTGGACCATTATGGCTCATCATCATCATCATCCTCAAGCAGCCATGGGCTAAGGAGGTCCAACCAGACCGTGCAATTTAGTTCTCCAAGCATATCTTCCCTGAACTACGCCTGCTGCATCTGGCCACTGCACACCAATTCTAACAAGGTCCTGTTTGACATTGTCTGCCCACCACATCCTAGGTCTCCCCCTCTTTCTGAGGCCTTTAGGGACACTGTTCATAACCCTATTCACCAATCTATAATTATTCATACGGGCAACATGGCCAAACCAACGGAGTCTCTCTCTGCACAATATGTTGCTTAAAGGAGGTTGCAAACTCCTTTGCCTAACCTCATCATTAGTTACAAAGTTGAACCACCTAATGCCCAAAATACTGCATAAGCATCTGGAATCAAAAGCATCTAGTTTCCTCTTATCATGTTTACACAGCGTCCAAGTTTCACTACCATAACTAACCCTAGAAAGAACCAAACTATTATAGAGTCTAATTTTAGTCTTTAGGTGTATACACCTATTTCTCCAGAATCTCTATAGATTCTTAAAAGTCCCAGCAGCAATCCCTATTCGTCTGTTAATCCATGCCGCACATCACCAGTATCTGTTACATAGCTCCCAAGTAATTAAACTGTGACACCTGCTCAAGACTGCAACCATTCAGATGAACTGAATCACAACCTGCATGACCAATTTTCATCACTTTAGTTTTCTCTCTGTTTATAACCAAACCAAGAAAAGGACACAAAAATGCACCCTTGTCGAACGCCAGAAGTATTTTTCTTTTTTTCTACCCTGTTGAGGAGTGGTCAATCACACAAGGTCCTGGTGCTGACCATGTACACCAACCAAAATGGAATTATGGCTATGAGCTCGATTATGGGTCCTGAATTTGCTGCACAGGTGGGCTTCTTTTGTGGGAGAATCTTCCGCTGTGTTTTCTGTTTATTTGTGGGTTGACAGCCCCAAATGAATAGATTCACAGGATACATTTTATCAGCTGGTTGATAATCCTCATCAGAGACCATCACAGGTACCTGAACTCTTGCTTCTACAGGCATTGTCAAACCTGTATTGGAGGAGGTCTTTCTGTGTCAATGGTTTCAGCATTTAATAGTGGGGGAACAGGTCTTTGCTGTATGCCTGTGATTAGGGGGCTGTTTGATATTGTTGGCACTTCCTTCCTCAATAAACATACCATTGGCCATTTTCTGTCCACAGGTATTTGGAATGTGAGGACTCTGCACAGAGATTATTCTCTTGATGTCCTCGCACAAGAATTCCACCATTATAACTTAGATATTCTTGGTTTTCAAAAGACCAGATGGACAGATAAAGGTCAGATATTTAAAAATAATCTTAAATTTCTCTTTTCAGGGAGGGAAGATGGGAAGCATAGGTTTGCTTCTCAGCAGACATGCTAGTAATGCTCATCTAGGATATGAGTGCATTAATAAAAGATTTCTTACAGCTAAATTTCAGGAAAGCATTAAAGACTTGAATGTTATCTGTTGTTATTCCCCCACTGAGGATGTCAGTGAGGATGAGTAGGATAGGTTTTATGGACAACTTCAGGATATTTTGAATTCTATCAAGAAAGGGGATATTACCCTTGTTCTAGGTGACTTCAATGCCAAAGTTGGTACTGACTGACCTTTGGGGAGGGGTGATGGGCCATTTTGGTGTTGGTAGCTGCAGTGGCAATGGGCAACATCTTCTACAGGTAGGTTAACTTAGTGGCTTTAGAATAACACTTATTACAAACACCACAACATACATAAGTATACATGGGTTTTACCAGATGGCTGAATAAGAATATCTTGATTATATATTAACAGCAAATGGGCTAGTTCTATTAGGAATACTAAGTCATATAGGGGGGCTGAAATTGGATCTGACCATTGCCTTGTTAAAAGTCTCTGATTTAGATTATGCTGATGATTTGGCCTTATTGGCAAATGATGTTGATGAGATGAACTATTTCATTAGAGCTGTTGACGAGACTGGTAGTAGAGTAGGTTTGGTGATAAACAGAGAGAAAACTAAAATGATGAAAATAGGTCCGGCAGGCTGTGTTTCAGTTAATCTGAATGGTTGCAGTCTTCAGCAGGTATCTTGGTTTAATTATGTGTTATGTAATGGATACTAGTGATGTACTGCATGAGATAAACAGGTGCTACTGGGACATTGAAGAGTTTATGGAAAGTGGAGAAATAGGCATGTACACTTAAAGACTAAAATTAGACTGTATAATACTTTGGTTCTTTCTAGTGTTAGTTATGGTAGTGAAACTTGGACCCTTTGTAAACAAGATAACAGGAAACTAGATGCTTTGATTATAGATGCTTATGCAGTATCTTTGGCATTAGATGGTTCAATTTTGTAAAGTATCATGAAGCCAGCTACCTCTTTTGAGCAGCATATTGTGCAGAAATAGACTCCATTGGTTTGGCCATGTTGCCTGTATGAATATTTAGGGACTATGAATAGGGTTATGAATAGTGTGCCTAAAGCCTTCAGAAGAGGTGTAGACCTAGGATGCGGTGGGCAGACAATGTGAAACAGACCTTGTTAGATGTCATATACAGTGGTGAGATGCAGCAGATTTAGCTCAGGAGAGATGTGTTTGGAGAATTAAAAATGCGTAATCTGGTTGGACCTCCATAGCCCATAGCTGCTTGAGGAGGATGATGATGATACTTGCTGATTAGTATCTACTCTCTGTGATGCTAGCTGAAGCTACAAGAAGCTCTTGGCCAGATGGTAAGGGCAAGTTTTTGGTATTATACATTGACATTTATTTTTTGTTCTGACATGAACTAAAAGTATTGTGACTTAGTATTGCTATGCATAATAATTATTCAATAATTATGTATATAGTTGCTGAAAACTGATTTCCTAACCCCATTAATATGCACTCTTCTGTTGCAACCATATTTGAAATCTCTTTAGTTTCCTACAAAATGAAGTTTTTGCATAGAGTTTTTGAAATGTTGTTTTTCATTATTTTCAGAGATATCTTAGAGGCAAACAAACCAAGCTACTCTTCATGGTGCAGTTGCACTAGTGTGTGAACATTTGAGTGCTGATATTAAAATAGATCAAATACCATTAGGTGTCAAAATTTTATATCATCTGATCTTCATATTTTTTAGGGGCAGCTTTTTTTATGTTGAGATTGCATTTTACTTGTGAATACAATATAGTAGTGTAAGACACCTTATGCATTTGGCAAATACAGTATATCATATTTTAAAATGTATTTTTTTTTTAATTAATGTAGATGCCAAACTTATGAGGGAGGATTTGGAGGTGTGCCAGGCATGGAAGCTCATGGTGGATACACATTTTGTGGTTTTGCAAGTTTAGTCCTCATGAACAGAGAAAATATGTGTAACATCAACAGTCTTTTAGTAAGTTTCTTGAAACTATTATTGTTTTCAAACATTTTAATCAGTGCCAAAGTGTCAATGGAAGCAGTGTTTTCATTAAAATTCTTATGAATAAAAAGAAAGATTTATATACACATGTCAGGTATAAAAATAATAGCTTACCTATGAAAATAACAAAACAATTTTTTTCTGGGTATATTATTCATTCGCAGTAACTCCAGTTCATAGAAAACCCTCATTTATCAACAATCTAATACCTTTCAACTTAGCTCACAACAGAGCTTCACTTATCTCTGCCATGTTTACCTTATTCTACAAAGTCTGCAGCAACAAGTATTTTTTGAGTAAAGAACTTTCCTTTATATATTCTATATGTCAAGACACAGGCTATCCTCAGCAGTTCACAAATAGAATTCACCTCTCCGCCAGAAATAAAAGCAACTTCTGACTTCAAGACATTTCTCAAGATGTGAAATATAATAAATAAAATAAATACCCTCTCAAGCAGCTGCGTGCCACCAAGGTCTGACAGGAGCCTGTTAGTTTATATACCACAGTGAGAGGATGAGTGAGAGACCTCAGCAGAAAAACATAGCAAATGTCGATGCCTTACCTGGGGCTCGAACCCAGTCCCTTAGATCAGTAGCCAAGCACGCTATCCACTCAGCCAAGGGATAGCTAAAATATACCTCATCCATTTTGCATTTTCCAGTCATCAACAATATTTTGAAAAATTATAATTATAAAGTACCTACCAAATCTCCAATCACTATTATGTCTCTCATAAAGCAAGATAGAGATATATCTTCATTTACAGGGGGGCATATATTTAGTACCCTCACACATGTACTACACATGTACTACACACTTACCTAAATCAAACTCTTGCAGTCCTT